>CM076998.1:94179487-94824487 GCA_039090855.1 Macrothele yani
TTGGTTACAGGTAGAGTTAAGCGAGACCCTTTGAATTTCGAACGCAAAATTAATCGCACAAGGCTTGCAGGAATGAGGAGTTTTAGAAACATGATCAGCTTCATGTGTTAATGCAAAGATTTTACGTTTGCATTTATTTTTCCGTTGATTCGGTTAGCCAGACGAACAATTATCTTCCGAAAAGTCCTGTGTTGTGTTGTTTAGTTGCAGAAGACGGCGCTGCTGACCTCACAAAAATTTGTCTGGGTCTTCAATATTTGATTGTCCGTGGTTTGTCCAAGTGCGCTAGATCTCTCTCTCTCTCTCTCCCTCCCTGCCTGCCTTGTATATCCCTAAGAGTTTCTCATGGTGGTTATCAAACCCTGAAATAAACTATAAGCTAACATGTAAATAATGCCCGTCCCTTCTATCCCCCCATCGAACTCGTGATCTCTGAGCAAACTGTTAGCAACCTAACCGCTTAGCCACTACACCGTAAAAAATAAATGGTGTGGATTAACGGAAAATTTCTGAACATTACGTGCAGCAAAGTTGCCAGCAGGCATCCGTGTTTTTCAGAAATTTCCGTTTTTAAAAGTGCTCGTTTATTTTAACTTTCCGTATTTTCACAGATTTTCCGTAGTCAGAAATACCATTTATTTCAGAAAAGTCCATTTCAGGGTTTTCCGTATTTAAGCTGAAATTCCGCAAAACCAACGAATCTGCATTTTTCAGCCAGGTAATCCTTCTGCTCCAGTCAGAATTGAACCAGGGCCGTTTGAACAGGTAGCGCACGCCTTTAACAACTGAGCCACAGACACTCAGAAACTCGAATCACGTACATCGTAAAACAAATTAGGTGACAATGATTTTTTTTTTGTTATTAATACTAGTGATTTAGTCATTTTATTTTCTGTTGGAGCTTATTTTTTTCTGAATAGGTTTATAATTTATTTTTTCTGTAGGACTTTTCACAAATTAAGCATTTCTTCGTGATTTTTCGAAGCAACAAAATGCTTTGTAACTTTATTTTTTAAAGAGACAATGACTTTCAGTTATCTTTAAAAAAGTAAAATGTACCTTTTTGTTTTTTTATAGTACTCATATTATTTCACACAAAAAAAAAAAAGCTCCTAAATATAAAATTTTACTATTATGGCTATCATAATAGCACACACATCGTATAAACATCTGTACAATAAGTCTGAAAATTCAGATTTTTCCGTTAACATTCATCTGAAACGGTAATTTACCGTCAATATAAGAAAGAAACTGTCGAAAGGTTTCTGAAAATTCAGAATTTTCCCGTGGTGCGAAAAATCCTTGAAATTCAGGTTTCTTTTCCGTCATTTCACGGAAAGAGTTGTATCAGAAATACGCTTCGTTAATTCACGAAAGAAATGACGGAAAGTGGCTCGTGAATTTCGGAAAATGTTTTACTGTGGAGGAAGAAGTTCTTCTTCTTGAGTATATTTTTGGGATTTCGCTTCCAAAGCGAGCATCTAAGGTTTGTATGGAGGAAGAAGTCCCTCTTTGTGAGTATATTTTTGGGATTTCGCTTCCTAAGCGAGCATCTAAGATTTGTACAGTCGTCCGTTCTTAATTTAGGGCCACTGGTTTCAAGTAAGAGACACAGCCACCATCCTGGGAAAAGCAGACTACCCATACCTCATTCTGAACACGAACCCTCATGTGGTATGTTTTGACCCGGACCCCACATCGGACGATAAGCCGGGAATCCGTGCCTCTGTCCACTCAGACGTCGGAGTAGTTTGGGGTGCGGGCTTCTGCTACACAAACGAAGACTTGAAGGGCTTGCTCTTGCCTTCTTATAACTTCCTCGTTATCAGTTCGTAACGCAGAAAAATGTTTTTTTAAGTATGGCTTCAAAACTGTATTTGCTAAGAGATTAAATGCATTTTCAAAAAGCATTCCTATTATCAAGTCCTGTTCCAACCTCCACCATTGAAAGCCCTGTAGGTGTGTGAATTACTTTGTATATCAGCATCTTGAATGCCGAGAGCGCCTCTTTGATGGTCTCTAAGAGACTTCGCTCCGTGAAGCGTTTTATCGATAATCAGGAAGAGATTCCGTTTCGGTTGCATCCACAATAACAGCCGAAGCAGCGGCAGCACTTGACCTGCATGATTGGGGGCCAGGTCATTCCACCATATCTTTACTGACAAATGGATTGGCTAATGATGATGGTACACTCATATCGCGAAATTCAGCAACGCGTGCTCCACATTCGCACAGAAGCTTCGGCTTTTTTTTTTTTTTTTTTTTTTTGATAAAGGCGGCCAAACTTCTTTGATTCCCGTCGTAAACAAAAATTCGTCGCCGACCAAACCGCCTTTCACTGTATTTATTCGGATGCTGCCTGTTTCAGAATGATCTGTGTTTCGGTGTGCAGGCTGAACTTCAGGAGGATTACGTCATTTTTCAGCTTAATTCCTCTATATTATCACTAGATGACGTTTTATCACAAATGTATATATTTAGGGACGGGAGATGGTGGGGTGCAGGTCTCCTCCTTGGAAACAGCATTTTTGTTCAGTTCAGCAGTGGTCAACAAAAAAAAAAAAGTTTTAATTGCCCCGAAACGAAACTTTTTTTTTCGTCTCTCGGATTACTGATTAATTCTTTTTTTTTTTCTATCTGCTATTAATAATAAAAAAAACAGCTATTTATTATTGCCCGAATTTCCCCACTATGCTATAACTTAACACTATTTCCAGTTTCGCAGCTGTAACTTTGCCTTAGTAACGTTAAAAATACTAGTTGAAGTAATATATAGATATATACCAAGAACTTGCTTTTACAAGAAAGGAAGATTTATCGATTGATGGAGAAACGCTGGAGATAACAGATGCGTACGTTTATCTTGGACAGCAGACATCAAGTGAGGGTCACATTGATGAAGAAATTAATCGGCGTATAAAACTTGCCTGGAGAGCTTTTGGAAGAAACAGCATAAGTTTCAAGAGCAATATGCCATTATGTCTTAAAAAAAGTGTTTGATCAATGCATCCTTCCAGTGCTTACGTATGGTGCAGAGACGTGGACCTTAACTAAAATAGGCATACAAAGGCTGCAGACAACTTAAAGAAGCATGCTTGGTGTAACCATGAGAGATAAGAAGAGGAACTCGTGGATCAGAAAAATGACAAAAGTGGAAGACAGCATGATCAGAGTAAAATCCCTGAGATGGCAATGTGCTGGACATACTGCCAGGAGGACAGACCATCGATGGACAGCCGAAATTTCAGATTGGATTTCAAGGAACAGGAAAAGACCCAGAAGAAGATCACATGGAAGATGGGTGGATGAAATTCGAAAGTATGCGGGAGTAACATGGAGGAGACTGGCACAAGACAGGCCGTCGTGGAAGAGGCTTGGAGAGACCTTCGTCCAGCAGTGGATTGATAATGGTTGACAATGATGACGATACCAAGAACTGTAAAATATTTTTTAAACAAACGTGTAAACTGAGAAGACTTAGAAGGGATTATTATTTGGAAAATCTAAACGCGCAAACAAATTTTATTATGTACAAATTGTAAGTACTGTAACTTTTAAAAACAAAATGTAAATACATTTTTCCTTGTCATTTTTACATACATATTCAAGGAAAGTTTCTCTGATTAAGCTAACTTTTTCTTAAATTACTTAGTTTTGAGTGACCCATTTTCTAAACTCGCTGTTTTCTCTTCATACTTGGGTGTTGCGAGCTTTTTGCTTACTATTATTTTTTTAAACTAATATTTTTCCGAACTATCTTTAAGCTTCCTTTGTATTAAAATGTAAAATTTACTTTTGATAGCTATAATAACTTTTGTCTTAAAAAATTCACAGACTGATAAATGTAGACATGATACAATCAGCTGTACAATAATTTAAGTACCTGGTTTCCTACGGTAACACAATATGCAATATATGGTGCACGAAATGGAGGGAGAGCTGGGAAGGAATGCCTGGTGCTACAATAACCAAAATTTCATGCGATAAGCTATCCACAATATCCTGTTTCGCTGCAGAACAACAAAACCAGGTCCTCAGATAGACGATTGAAATTAAATAGTTAGCCAAACCTCGAGTATTCCCGAGAATCATGATTCACAATTTCCGTGCTGTAGTAAACTGAGTAAACTACAGCATAGTCTTGCATTTAGCGATTCATTCACGCGTTTCACCTCATCTGATGACGGTCTTGAAACAAAACCGAAAGGAGCTAATGTCATATTATATGTTGTGACGTACCTGCCAGCAGGACGCACACGACATAAAGGCAAATAGCAGTCAGAACGAACGTAGCTCAATTGGTAGAGCAACTTATTCCGAAGTGAGGGGGACCCGGAGTCGAGTCCCGGCGTAGACAAAATGACGGAGAATTTTACTTCGTTATAGTGCGCATTGTGGTGCTGACTATGCTAAGAAACGTTAGTAAACGACCATTTGTTTTGTTATCTTTTTCCGTTTATGGTATTACATTGTTAAGAGGTGTATTTTGGTGAGAATTTGTACATGCTGCACAAATGTTGACTGTCTGCTGATATTTAACTCTTGCCGTTTCTCCTTCCTCTCAGGTAAAACAAAACTGTGGTCACCCTAGGCGAGCGACGCGCGAGGTGCCTCCGCAAACTTCCAGGTCTGCATCTCCCTCTCTGTCGATGGGCGATCCTATGTTGGCCAAGGCCCTATTTCCAAGACCTTCGGACACCAGCCTCTACATGCTGCTGCAGAACTTTGTCCACAAGGTAGCCGAATCCAAAGACTTTTACTCCAATCTAGCCGACAACCTCTGCAAAGATGGCGCCGGTTTTGTCGTCAAAGGCGACCTCATGTGCTGGAACGGACAAGGACTGGGCGAGTAAGTTAACACTTTGAGCTTTCTTTTTGTTCGTTTTTTTTTCTTCTTCTTCAGCTGTTTATTTTTGGCGACTGCGCATGCTGTAATCAGGGATCGGCAGTTGCACGTGTCTACAAGTACACTGTTAAAACTTTTGTGGTAGGTTGCACCAAAAAGTGGTGCCTCACCACTTTTTGAGAAAAGATACACCATTGCGTGACGCAAACAAAACCCAACAACATGATGCAACTTTGTACTACGTTATGGTTCAAGGCTGCACCACATTATGTGCTAGGTTTCACCATGTTGGTGGGTTTTTGTTCTCAATGGTGTATCTTTTATCAGAAAGTGGGGCAGCTGGTGTGGCACCACCTTTTGGGTCTCCTACCACAAAAGTTTTAACAGTGTAGCGTCGCACGCGGTAACGCTACAAATAGAAAAAATTAGTTTTAATAGTAGCACGCTACAAAATAAAGTATCTTGTAAAAAAAAAAACATCTTCAAATCACACATTTTCGTGGAACATAATTTTCTGGAACAGGGGATTAAGTGTGCCCAGCTTAGATTCACGTACTTGACTTGATTTGCATTGGGAAATTTAGCCAAACTGTTAACCGTAATGTACACTCAACGGACAAAACATTAAAAATATCTACATAATAGCATGTTGGGCCTCCTCTAGTTCGAATAACAGCCGAAACACGCCCAGCCATCGACTCCAACAGATGCCGGAGTGTTTCCGGAGGTAATGCCAGCAGCCATGCCTGTTGCCTCATTGTCCACAACTGCGACCGAAACGTCGTCGGTTTAGGATCTATTGATCTAATGCTCCGCCCCACAGCGCCCCAGAGAGCTTCCACGGGATGGTTCCAAACTGAGATGAGTGTTCCTCAAGCCGTGCGAGTGTGGTTGCAGACCATCGGCCGCAGGATGTGCGAAGGCCATGGATGCGTGTAGGTGATCAGCCAGCACATACTTGTAGCGCGCAGTGTTTAAGAACCTCTCCGACACAGTAAGTGACATAAAGTGTTATAACGTAGAAGTCTTGTCGTACTTCTACGTTATTTTAAAAATATAACCATAAGATGAAATAGTTCCTAAATTAAACCTTAACGGCCAGACAAAACATGTAAACAACGGAAGTCAAACTTACGGAAAAGATGCTTTATTCAAGGTTTTCTCCAACACATCGTACATAACATAGCACTTCGCATTAAACGCACCACACAGCTCCTCAACACAACGCTTTTTAAGCAACAGTTTACTCGTAGTTTATATCTCTCGTTCTTATCAAAACAGGCATACGTCACGTTCATTCAACCTCAAGTATGTTGCCAAAAGTATTCGTTTGAGAGAAAATATATCACGTTAAGTGCGAAGTATAACTGAGAATAAACTCAGGATTTAATTAGGGAAAGAAACTAAAAAGGAAAGTTAATTTAGAATATACGTCACAGTGTCCAATGAGAAGGCTCCCCAAACCATCAGAGTCACCACCGCCGTGAACAAAGCCGAACTGGCATGACGGGGTGATGACCCAGGGCTAGAGAATAAGGAAGGGCTGGCCCACCAGGCAGTCCAAAGCAAGTCGCTTTGCTGGGGAGGACGTGACGTCACTGCGAGTACACTGACGATTTGGGATGCTGCCTTCGAAGGCCGAAGTCATAGCTGTCGGAGTAAGCTGAACACCTTTGCACGTATTATATATATTTTACACAACTCAGAACGTTATATACGTATATAGAGTAGAAAGTAACGTTTTTGTTTATTTTCTCGGAAGGCGTAAATAATAGAAAGAGAACAATTTATTAACATACCTGTATAGTTAAAAAGGAGGAAGACATTCACCAGGTTTAGATATTGACATCGTCGTGCTACGTTTTTTAACGGCAGAATTTATCCATTTGGTTTTCTTTTGATTTGATTTTCTTTCCGACACTAAATCTTTGTTGTGATTAATATACCAAATTCTGATAAATGTTCGTATGCGCCAATAAATTTTCACAGCTTCTTTTCAGGTGCCAGGAAATCTTTCTTATATTACAGTTTTTAATTCTCGAATTATTCCTTTCTCTCCAGAACACTCTGTCCCGTGAATTGACTTAAAAATTATTTCAAATTGATCTACCGTTCTCATCCACTTTGGAGAAGGCACCGTTAGTCCCCCGAGTGATAAAGTTTTAATCCATTGAGCAGGTGGAAAATCTTCTGCATTTCTAGAAATTGTTCCGAGGGAGGGATCTTTATCACGTAAGCGATAGGCAATATAACCTGCGACATAACTCAGAGCTTGTTTCTCAGCATTACATTGCTCATTTTGAACTGTTTTAAGTATGTCGTCATCCCAATCTTGCGGCCATGGCTCATTACAATTTTTTTCTAAAGCTTCTAAGTCATTTGCGTTTATTTCTCCAGATACTTCATCAAGAATTTCTTGATTATCAGCTGTAGTGAAAGCTTCTTTTAGTAGCTCTGCTGTCAAATATGTTTAGAGCGTTTTACCTTCTTGAAACTCTGTATTAACTTTTTTGGAAAAATTAGGCAATTTATTTGCTAGCAATATGTGTTTTAAACGACTACTAAATTCCGTAGGTGAGGGGTGGTCATAAAAAGCACCTATGCCTCTTATTTGACAGAACAAACTCTCCAGGGCATCTTGAGTCAAACGAGTAGTTACAATGTAACGGACTCCACGAAGCGTTAAATCCTCGTAGAGACCGAGAAGAGAAAAAATTGTGACAAGAATGCCTTTTTGGAAACGTAGCATATGTTTTCTCCCCATAACTCTGAGATTCAGTATTTCTGACTTTATTTTGTTCAGAATTTCCTTTTGTTGTATAATAAGGGGTTTAATACCAAAACCTGCTTTTAAAGGTTTGCTTTTGTCAGGGTGTGGGTAACTGCTATTCATAATGTCAAAAAAATGAATCTACTAAACTGAAGAAAACCAGCGCTTAAAGCTCTGTTTGATATTCAATATCCTTGGCAGTGGTGACTGAAAACAAAGTTTTTGCTGGGCCTACTTTTTGCCTCTCGTTCCCTTTGATTGCTATATAGCACGGCAGCAATTTAGGACACAACTTTTTCTCTCCAGAATCCTTCTCGAAAACTTTGATGATGCCAGTTTGAAGCACAGATCCGTTCTGCAAGACAAGTCCATGGTCTATGAAATGATTGCGTAACATTTTTAAATAGTGAGAAGGGTCTGCAATAACCAAAATCTAAGAACTGTCATCCAGCGGGTGATTAAAAAATTATTTTTCGGGAGAAAATAATAGTTCCTTCCACAAGGTCATACAACCACCTACATCTGAAACAATCGCTTTTATTGTAATTCCTGTTTTTTCAAGGTTTACAATTATTTCAAACACAAGCCTTTTATTCATTGTACGTTGAAAGTCAAAATACACGGGTTGTTTCCAGGAAGACAATATTCCTCTAGCCAAAACAACTAGCACCTTTGAGTACGGACCTACAATCTGGTCCATTCCTGTATCGTAACACACTTTACTATCTACGTGTACTTCATCAAAGCTTAAGACGCAGATGTTGTCATTTTCGGGAAGGGTTTCCCTATTTTTCCGCATAAGGAGGAAAATATTATGCAGAATTCCGGGATGACACCTAAATTTAAAACACCATCGCTATACCATCACTTCCAAAATTCGTAAGCTTTTTTTGAAATAGCTCCAGTTACTATTCCTCTAGATATATATTCTTCTGTCCATTTGTTAATAATTTTTAGTGTTGCGAAGAACTTTATCTGTGTTGGTGTAACAATTTTCCTGAGGTTCATTTCCATCTGTTCAAGTATTTTATTTTTCATATTAGCTTTTGACAGGGCATTTCGTATTAGCACAATTTCTGCTCTCTTATTTCGTATGCTGATATTTTTTTGACGCAAAACTCGAACAGTATTTTTGTGTTTGCTTTTCAAGCTACGTATTTCTCGTTCCAGTACGTCAAGCTTTTCGGTGAGAATTTTGTTCTGACTTCTAACCTCTGAGCTAGACATGCACACGTTTCCTCTGAATATCCATTGTCAGAATTGCAAGCAACTTCATCGATGTGTAACTTTTCAGGACTTGGCTCCGGAGTTCGATCCAATGCCCTTATACGGATATCTCTCTTAATTATTCTATGTTCTCGACTTGTATGTAGCGTTGATTTTTCATTCGGTAAATTCAAACTGAGAACAGCTGTGGGTTTCAGAATTTTTTTTTTTTTTTTTTTTCGGGAAGCCCAAGCAGGCGATTTTGCATGTCATCTTTGTAGTCTGAATTTTGAAAATGATCACTACATATTCTTGCACTTCCAACTTTAAATTTGTCAGCACGCTTACACTTAACAATCCATTCTTTTATCATATTAACATTTGAAGGGAAAACATGGTAATTCACGCCACGTTCTTTTGTTTTCTTATGCGTACTTATACAGTTAGCGACAGCACAGGATGAAGGCATGTTGCGTATTACTTTGAATAAAAAATAAATAAAAAATAGACGTAGAATTTTAGTTAAAATAGAATTTACATCAGTAAAAAACAGACGTTAATAAATAACTACATAAACCACTACCAGTAAATGGAGAGCAACAGAAATAAACTGCACAGAACGACTGGAATGTCCCCATACACCGTCCCTGAGTTGGCACAGGGGTCACCGAGTGTCCTCGCAGTGACGTCACAGCGCCTTCCAATTCCCCCTCGGTCGGAGCACGAAACTGAGACCGTTAGACAAAAGGATGAGCGAGCCCTTCCTTATTCTCTAGCCCTGGTGATGACCTCATGTGTCGATGCCACACCCGCACCCTCCCGTCAGCTCAGTGCAGCCGAAATCGGGATTCATCTGACCACACCACGCAGCAGAGGTCCGGTTTTAATGTTCCCGGCACCATGCGAGGCGTAATGTCCGATGACGAGCAGTCAACCATGGCAAATCGGGATTCATCTGACCACACCACGCGGCAAAGGTCCAGTTTTAATGTCCCCGGCACCATGCGAGGCGTAATGTCCGATGACGAGCAATCAACCATGGCACACAAGTAGGGCGTCGGCTCCCGTAGCCCAGAATATGCAGCGTGAGCCGTACCGTTCGCCCACTGACGCTGCTTAGGCCTAACTTGGATGTGATCTGCGTCGCTGTTGCCGAGAGGTTGGTCTGTACGAGCCAGGAGAGTCTACGACGACCCCGGTCGTCAATGGCCAGTGGTTGAGCACAGATTTCTCTCTGGGCGTTGGTACGGCGATGGTATACACGCGGTACACCCTTGATACGGTTTCCCTCGGGAACCTTAGATTTCTTATCACTTGGGCGATAGAGCGCATTGTCTTGCGCCGACAATGCGACCACGATCAAAGTCGCTCAGATCATCACGTTTACCCATGTTCGTCGACTGGTACGCTGCCGGAAAGCCCTGCTGTCCGCCTATTTATCGCTTGTAAACAGTCTGGGTCTGTTCTACTTTGCGCGTGGGAAGCCCATGTCAACTGCCCATCACCAGTGTTTCTTTCAAGACCTTTTGGCCGGGGTGGGGGAGGCAAATGGAACCTTAGAAGGGGCAAGTTGTTTTCCATTTGCCATATATATATAATTTTAACTACTATATTTATATATATATATAGAAGTAATTACTATATATCTAGCACAGGGGCGCATTTTGAGGGGGCCTAACCCCCCTCCCAGAAAATACTTCATTTTTTTAATTAAAATGCGACTTACATTAGAAAAAATGCCTTAATTTAAATAAAATGTATCAACTTACATTAGAAAAAAAATGCTTTAATTTTTCTTCAATTTTTCATTAACTTTAATTTTGTTCCAGATGATGGATTTCAAAAACTCCCCCCCCCCCCCCCAAGAAAAATTCTATATACATACCTGATGTAGCAATTACTTCTTCAAACATTTCAGGAATAATAAACTGTTTTCAGTTAAAAGAGGAAAGGGGGAAGTTCCGCAGGCTTGAAATTTTTATCTGTTAAAATGCATTCAACGCACTCTTGTTCCTGAATCACGATTCCCAGACAATCAGGTATGATTAGTCTACTAATTATATTTTTAAGAATACCATGCGTCGTAATACACTTTTTAATAAAATAAACTACAACTAGTACCATTTTAAACAAATATTAAAAAAAAAATTGAAGAAATATTTGTATCATAAAAAGAAGAAACGAAATTTCCTTTTTCATCATAGCCTGAATTTATTAAAATTTGGCTGGGTAACCTAAAATGTCTTGGGAGGGAGGGGTCGTTTCCGGGGGCTTCGCCCCCCTGGATGTATGCCTGAAAGAAACACTGCCCATCACCATCTCTAATGTTTTGTCTACTGAGTGTGTTTATCTTCTTCTTTACTTTATCCTATTTACAGCGAAGTCTTCTCAGTCAGCCTGAGACGACGAGATGATTGAGCTAGGATTTTGTTGATGGTAACTGATAGCGAGATTCAATTCAAAGTAAAGCGAATTAATTTGCAGATACTTGTTGATAGTGTTTTATTTGAATTCCCTGGGCGTATCAGCTAGAATTGAATGTAAACCGCCGAATGTAATAAAATGTGATGAGGTAAATGCAAAGATAAATTATTTATGTAATTTACCTTTATATGGATAATTCAAACTGAGTATGAATAAGGGAAAAACCAAAGCTATGGTTTTTGAGCGAGGAACTGTTAGCACTGAATGTAATGTAAATCTAAATGGCACAGTAACTGACCAGGTGAATGGATTTGTGTATTTAGGAAGCATGTTTGAAAGAGAGAACAAATTGGATGGTGAAATTAGTAGGCGAGTGAATTCTTCATTGAAAGTCATAGCTGCTTTGGGAGGTTTTCACAGGAATGATGGGTTCTCAAGAGAGTCCCGCATGGCTGTATATGAAAGTGTAATTGTACCTACTGTGATGTATCGCAGTGAAACCTGGGTACTACAGAAGGAACATAGAAATCGTTTGTGTGCTGGAGAAATGCGTTACATACGGGGGATTTGTAGCAAGACGTATTCTGATCGTGAGAAGAATGTAGATGTGTTGCAGTTGTGTGATGTGAAGCAAAATGTTGTTAGCAAGGCTGAGACTAAGATGCTTCGGTGGGTTTGGCCATGTTGAAAGAATCAGTGATGAGATGCTTACTAAGAATTTCTTTACTAGCCCAAGTGGCAGAAAGGAAAGGCAGAGTAAGGCCAAGGAAGTCATGGGAGGATCAGATTCAGGAGTGTCTGCATGAGAAAAAGATTGAGTGTGAAGTATAGAAGGTCTTGTGTACGTCGTGTGATGAATGTCAGCGAAACCCGAGTTGTGTGTCAAGATCGCTGTAAATGGAGAAGTTTGATACGGCAACAGTAAGTAAATAATCAGTTAAAAATTTATCTGGTAGTTTGCATTTCTTTGTGAAGCTAACCTCTGAATCTCAGAGAACAGCTTAGTGATGTGCATGTATGTACCTTGGTATGAATGCCATACGTAAGATGTAGATGTAAAGATCAACTTTACAATTTCCGTTTTAAACTTGTTAAATAAATAAAGAAATAGCGACAGTAGCTGGTTTTCAGGAAAAACAGTGTGGCTAGCTACTTTTCGGAAAAAGCAGTTGTAGCTGTAGCAAGCTATTGTTACAAGAAAGTAATCGTAGTAGTAGCTAACTACTTTTAAAAAGTAATTTTCCAATCAATGTTTGAAATGATAAAGGGACATAGAGATTATGTGTATTGTAGACTCTAATTTCTATCAGGGATATCACAGTAGTTTGATGTATTTGACTCCTTCGCCTTGTTTTTTAAATGTAGCCAGATACTGTGAGCCATCATATGCGTAGAGTTTTGTAAATCTCAAAACATGCTCATTAAAAAAAAAAAAGATGAAGAAAAAGCGTTTATGCACTATTTTTTTAATTAATAAGAGAATAAATAAAAATGTGTTATTGTTATTCGTTATCCAGTAGTAAAATCTTGTACGCTTTTGCAGTAGTGCCCGTGTTTTCCTTAAATCTTCATACTTGTGTTCAAATTTGAGTATGCAAAGTATCTTCATACATTTTTAGAACGATTTTCTGGCAATATAGTTAATGTTTGAAATAAAAACATTTCTTTCTTAAATGTTCTATCTGATAGCCCTTTCTCTGGAAATGTATATTTAAATTTCAAAGATAACAGTATTTCTTAAAACGAGTAGTGCATACCCTGATTTCTCCGGGAATATGCTTAAACAACCGAACATGCTCGTAGTAGGTAGCAGTGTATGGTATCTACCGATTTGCCCTTTGAGAGCGGTCAGTAGCCGGCTGTCCATCACCACCCCCACCCCTACACACACACACACTTTTTTTTCACGTGTAATGATGAAAAACAAAAGGGGGCGAAGTCTCTGACGGACATCTGTCATTTCCAGTGTCAAAAGTTGTCTACCAGAAGAGGACCAATCGTGACGTAATGCTGGACATTACGTCACGATTGGTCCTCTGAAAGAATAGCGACACGTGGATTTTGTGGCTTGACACATACCACGAGGGACAAATAGGAGAAAAGTCGTCATTAGCAGGATGGTCTTGGGTGCCATTTATGTGAGGGAGGGGTGGGGAGTTGAACTTCAGAGGCTACTTGACCTCAAGACTTTTAATTCAGGATTTCACCATGTATTTTCGAATTGCATGAAAAGTAAAAAAAAAAATACCTCAGACGGAATGTGGATAGCATAATTTCGGGCAATATTTCACCGGTCTCTAATCTGAAGAAAAGCATTACTTCAGTATTACCTGTGGGGTTTATTTTAGTTGTGTTTGGCTTTTCCGTCAGTAAGTGCCATTATAACTCAATAAAAATTCTTGTGATAAAGCTATTGGTTCAAGTCCTTAACCGTGACCAGGTTAGAAAAAAAAAGGAAAAAGAAAAACACACCCGTTTCTTACTCTTTCACACTGTTGTAAATGACTTTACAAGCGCAATCGTCAGAAAATGCCCCGCTTTATTTTTCTGTTAACCGAATTCCGCAAATAAAAGAAAGGGAATCGCATACCTGCGTTCCTTTTTTTTTTTTTTAATTTTTCTTGTCGCTAGAGGGTGCGAACTTCGACGTCCTATCCATGTACGGTCATTTTTTCGTGACAGGTGGTGGCATTCCTGTGGATTGACCTCTGCCATTGGCTTATCCACGGGTTTGGGCGGGGTCTGCGTGCGTGTGCGTCCGGGACGGACACCCGGCGTCTAGTCTAGACACACGGCGTCGGCAGGATGGGGAGGAAGGAACGATGTTGAACGGGGAGCAGCAAGAGAAGAACAGAGTGAAGGGGCCCGTTGCACGGAGGTTGAGAATGCAGTCCGACGAGATGCTGCTTCCTTTCCTTTTTTTTTTTTTTTTTTTTTTTACGGGGGAGGGGGAGGGAAAATGTGACATCAGTTTCCGGTTGGGGATCAACCTGGGTTCGAGTCTGGGTCGGGGGGTAGTTCATTGATGTGAGAAATTAGTAAGGGTGAGGTGAAACGCGAAGGCGTTTAGCGGTTTCAGCTTTTAACCATTGTTCCACCTGGACGCTGCCGAATATAACACCTGTCAAGGGAGATAACGATACAATTCTTTATTAGCGTTCCGTTTATGCAAAGCACTTTCTCTCATGTTGCAGGTAATTAAGAAGACGAAACTTAAGAACCGAAATTGATGCATGCGTGTTTCCTCGTAGATTTAACTGATTGTCTTCATAGATTGCAAACAGTTCGCTAAGACTATTTATGATCTCAATGAAATGTAAGGACGATGATTTCGTAAAGTTTTATTTCTGCTATAGGAACATGGGCGTCCAGGTTTTAGGAGGGGGCAAACAGAAATTGTAACTACGAATAACATATCTTCTTCTTCCAACCCTTTTTATAGCCAATTGAGGCTATAGGCCTCCCTCATCTCTTTCCGAATGCTCCTGTCAGCTTGTCTATTCCACAGCTTTCCTTCAGTTTTGTTTATATCATCCATCCATCTTCCCTCTGGTCTTCCTACTCCTCTCTTTCCTTTCTATGGTCTCCATTCTGTTATTATTTTAGTCCATTTATTATTTTCCATTCTTGCTATATATGGCTAAGTTGACTAGATATTGGGCACTGACTTGAGAAAAAATAGGGCGGTGTCCCCAGATCAGTTGGGGACACGTACATACTCAAAACAAATATGATTTTTTTTGTCAAAAAATTGTATTGTTTATATAAGTGTGACATTACATATGAAAATCATGTCTTAAACGGATATAGCTTGTATGATGTTGGTAATTTGTACTGACAAGCAGAGCTATGATGGCGACAACATATTAGGAAAAGTGAAATACTTTACATTAGGTATATCTGCTGAATTATGATAAAATCAAGCTGCAGAGCGATGAACAAGGCGAATTTTGTCACTTTGCCCAAGTTACTAGAGGAGCCAAGTACAGTCGAAATTTAACAACCCCAGTGGTGCAGTGCTCTTAGTACTGGCCACTGACCATTTGTACAAATTGGTACGGGTTCGAGTCCCGAATAATTCATGGGTGGTGTGTTTGCTGTACAGAACTTGATCTCTCCCTTCCCTAGAACGAATGTCCCCAAATCAGGGGCATGTGACTGCTTATATAAGTCTTTAGAGTTGCTCACAGTGGTCGTTGAACTCGGAAAAACAAAAACAGTCAAAATTTGTTTCCACAAGAAGCATGTTGGAAAATTAGTACAGCGAAAACTATTTTTAAAAACATTTTTCTTTAGAAATCTAACGAGCTAATGAGCAAGTGTAAATTCGAGGACACTTGAGGACAAACATCAAAATTTGAGGACAGTTTTCGTCCCTAAAGGCATCAGACATTTTTGGTGAAGTAAACTAAATTCGAGGACTGTGTTCAAGAATTCCGGACTTCTGGTCAGCTTATATATGGCCAGCCCATTTTTAATTCAGTATCTTTTCACCTATATGTCTAAAATTTCTGTTCTGGATCTTAAAACTGTATTCTTTATATTATCTTGGAAGTCTTATATTTGTTAGGGATCTTTCCATTTTACGTTGTGTTTTTAGCAATTTGTCTAAGATGTTTTTCTTGATAAGCCAGGTTTCAGCGATGGGCGTTATACATTGAAAAGTTTTGCTCTGTTTTCCGGTTTTATTTTACTACATACGCAAACACCATATGCAAATTTCCACTATAGCTTCTTATTATCTAACGAATTTTATCACACTCTCGACACAAAAATTTTTATTGGAAACCAGAAGACCCGAAAACTGCATAAAAAAGATATGGATAAATGCAATTCAGCAGTTTATTTGAAAGCAGAATGCCGCCTCGGTGGCGCAGTGGTCTAAGGAATGGCTTCTGAAAGTTCGTCCGAGATGGATCCGGGTTCGAATCCCGGTGAACCATGGATGTTGTGTTTGTCTTGCAGCATTGGTTCTCTCCCTTCCCTGGAACCAGGAGCCCTAAATTAGGGACGGGCGACTGCTTATAGCCCACTGAGTTGCAATCGGTAGTCGTCAAATCTCCAACAAATAAATAAATAAATAAATAAATAAATAAATAAAATAACACAGAAAACGCAAAAACTACGTAAAAAAGATGAATAAAAAATATTAGGCAGCATGTTAGAACAAAGAGGAAATTTCTTTGTTGTTCCGTTGACCACTTGGGTAGCATGCGCCACGAAACCCCAGCGATCACTAACTGGTCACCAACAATCAAAAAATACACTCAAGACAAATTTCTCTGAAATTTGTCGAGAGGTCTCAGCGAATAGCTGCTGCAGAAGATATATTTTCATTAAACATTTTGGTTTGAATGTTTCGATACCGTTGCATTTTTCCCGTGATTTTTCAATATGATTTGGATGTCAAGTGTTTCTGGCCACGTATCACGGTCTATGGAACCCCGGGAACGTCCTGAAATTTTAGTTTCCTTTTGAGAGCTTGGAAATTCCTTAATTTTTCGTATTTTTGCTGAAGCACCTGTTTGTTTAGTACTAGAATTCTTCCCTGCAATGAACAAACTTTCTTTTGTTTCATTCCAGAAAAAAAAAAAAAAAAAACTACATTTTTTTGACAATCTTTTTGGGGTTTGAAGAGGACCATGAACAACTTCCGCCGCCGGTGGCCTAGTGGGCAACGTTCGTGACTGCCACGGAAGGGACCTCAGGTTCGATCCCAGGCGGGTACGAACGCTTGATCCACTAAATATCCGCCGTGCGTCGGTTTACACGTTAAGCCGTCGGACCCCGGGCACTGGCCCCCCCGTAATAAATAAGGGCGTCTTCCTCCCACTTTCTACTTCGCTTCCGTGTCACTTTCCTATCGGGCACTCTAGCCCAAATCTCCTAGTTTCCTATTTCTAAGGGTTGTTTAAGACCTGGGGTCAGACACTCCCTTCCTAAAATCCTCTACGTTTGATCATGATCAACTTCCAGCCTGTGTAGACACTTACTTTGTTTACTGTTACATTATTGGAACATGCATTGTGTGGGATTTTTGAGGTAAACTATAATAATAATAATAATAATAATAATAATAATAATATTGGAGCTATTTAGTGTTTCTCACAAAATACCTTCAATTTATGGGCAAATTTGTAAAGCAAAATTTCTCCTTTTTATGAATTTACACTGATATTATGCTACTCTGGTAATTTGTTTTTTTACCGAGTGTGTAACTGCTTATTTTTATTCATTACTACTGAAAAACGCTGAAAACTACGGTTTTTTATATTTTCACTACTGAAAATAGCTAACAACTACGGATTTTTTTAGTATTTACTACTGAAACTTCTGTCAGGTTAGGAATCTCTGCAGAGAAGTTAGCAATGAGAATTAATGTCATTGCAAAAATCTCTATTGTACCTTCGAAGGGCAGGACGGGCACGGTCCGATTTCCAGGGGAGGGTAAATGCCCCCTCTTGACCCCCCTATATATGTGCCTCCATGGGTTTTAGTTTTATTTATTTGCGATCTTTGTTTTGATTAAACCGAAATCAAAAATTCCTTCTTGTGATGTCAAATAACCCTTTTACTCTCGACTGCAAAATTCGTGTGCATAAAAAAACTAAAATAACTATGAAATTGTTTGACGAATATGTATTTACACAAAGTAATGTTGAGGGGAGAGAGTGTTAATATCGCTTGCCACTCATTTTATCTGTTTTCGTCATCATCGCCTAGAATGTAATCATTGTATGAATAGTTACAATTTCTGCGGCTACATGGAAAGAGATAATCGTAGCACCTGATGAGCGAGAAAAGAATCGTCACACAGGACGAGAGGCAAAAGAATCCTCGTACAAGAGGAAACAAAATCATAACGAAGGATGTGAAAGGGAATCATACTATAGGATGTGGAGACGGATTCATAAGACAAGATGAGAACGAGAGTCATAACACGGGATAAGAAAGGGAATCATACTAGAGTATGAGAAAGAAATAATAACACAAGATGAGGGAAAGATATTCATAGCACAGGATGTGAAAGAATCGTTACAGAATGAAAGCTAATGGTAACACAAGATGAAAAAAGTGAATCACAATTCCGTAACATAGGAGGAGAAAGAGAATCAGAGGATGAGGGATAACGCTAACGCAGGATGAAGAAGAGAATCATACCATAGGGTGAGGGAGAGAACGTCATAGCACAATGAGAGAGATAGAGAGAGAGAGAGAGAGAGAGAGAGAGATAACACAGGATAAAAGAGAGATGATGCTGACAGAACAAGATAGAGATAATGATGGCATAGGATAAGACAGAGACCATGATTGCACAGAATGAGAGAGAGATAACACAGGATAAAAGAGAGATGATGCTGACTGGATAAGAGAGAGATAATGATGACATATAAGATAGATAGATAGAGAGAGAGAGAGAACACAGGATAAAAGAGAGATGATGCTGACTGAATAAGAGAGAGATAATAATGACATATAAGATAGATAGATATAGAGAGAGAGAACACAGGATAAAAGAGATGATGCTGACAGAACAAGACAGATATAATGATGACATATGATAAGACAGAGATCATGATTGCACAGAATGAGAGAGAGAGAGAGAGAGAGAGAAAGGTAATCATAACACAGGGTGAGAAAGAGATTCGTGCTAGAGGATGAGGAAGAAATAGCACAAGATGAAATAGAGATAATCACAACACATAATGAGAGCTAATGATAATATACTCGTAGAATGAGAAAGGGAATCGTAGCATAAGAGGAGAAAGAGAATCATACCTTAGGGTGAGGGTGAGAAAGAAAATCGTAGCACAGTGAGAGAGAGATATAACACAGGATAAAAGAGAGATAATGATGACAGAATAGGAGAGATAATAATGACATGATAATAGAGAGATAATGACACAATAGAGAGATAATAATGACACGATAATAGAGATATATCATGATAATATAGAATGAGAGAGAGAGAGAGAGAGAGAGTCATAACACGGTGAGAAAGGAAATCATACTAGAAAATGAGAAAGAAATCATAACACAAGATGAGGGAGAGATAATCAAATCACAGGATGAGAAAGGGAATCGTAACATAGGAGGAGAAAGTTAATTATAACACAGGATGAGAAAATGAATCATACCATAGGGTGAGGGAGGGAGAAATAAGAGGATAAAAGAAAGGTAATTATGACATAACATAGGATAAAGGAGAGAGAGAGAAATCCTAACACAGGGTGAGAAAGCGTCATAATGCTGCATGAGAGACATTCTGAATCATAGCATAGGATGATAGAGTGGAAGAATATACAGGATGGCAAGGAAATCATTTCACATCGTAACGAATCATAACACAGGAAGAGACAGAATAATTACATAGGATGGAGACATCATTAAAAAAATGAAGCTATTTAAGAGACGTACATATATCGCTTTACCTGTTTTGAATAAAACAGTTTGCTTATCCCGATACATAGACGACCTATGCGAAATCTTAAAGCTCTTTTATTAGGCACTTTTGTTTTTCGCTTTCTGTCACACAAATCTAAGCAGGCGAATTGAGGAGAGCTCCAAGCACTTCTGCCTGGGAATCGACAGCCTCGTCTGCCTCCCGCCTTTCAATCATAGCAAAGACCAAAAACATCTTTAAAACATCAGCGTAGGATGTGAGTTCCCACCGACAACATGCCGCTTCAATCAGCAGCTCAACTGACAGCAGTAACGCAGCCATTCACTCTATTTGAACGGTTTCCGGCCATTGCAGAACAATCAGGAATCGGGGGAGAAAAAGGAAGCACCACGCGAGTCAGGAAAAAATAAGAAGGAAATAAAACATCCAGTGGCGTTCAAAGTAGGCGGGAGGAAAGGGTGACTCGATGTTCGAAATAAAAGTGCAAAGCAATGATAAAAGTGGTGCGAGCAAGGCAAACAAAAACGCTCATCATTCAACAAGCCTTTTATGTTGAATCCATTCGCCGACGCATGCATGGCTTTTGTGATAGTTCGCATTGTGCCGCAAAAGCCTTTTGGCAAAAGTGTATAATAATATCAATGGGAAATATTCTTGCATTATCGCATGAATAAGTGCAGGCGTCGTCTCATCACAGAATGAATTTTTCAGTCAGCGTTACCACCTCCATTTAATCTGCGCTGTTTGTCAAGTTTAACGCGACAGGGGCTCCTCCCTCTGTCAAATCTCTTTCTCGTATCTGCATTGCAAATCAATATTAACCCTGGCCGATGGACCAGAACCCAAAATGTTCTGCCCTCCCTAGACAGAAATGGTGCCGTATGGCTACCGAGTTTTACGCAAGCTGCTTGTTTTCGCTGAAAAACAATTTCTTTCTTCTCTCACCTCAACAGTATCGACCAAAAACCTTTCACTGGTGGAAGGTTCTATACTCAGCAAACCAAAGAGTGCACGATTGCACCCCTATTAAAACATACATAAGATTCTTCCATCCAAGGATTCGCGGATTTTTCCCCGTCATTTGGAAAATTCTCGAGATCGATGCAAAAATGAAGAGTGAAATTAAGAGGGAGAGGGAGGGACCGTTTTCCATCTGCGAACGGCGTTTCGTCTTCCAAAACTTTCGAAAACGGAAGTTAAACAGAATGAAGATTTTCTCCGTAGTCGTTTTTTTTTTTTTCTCTCGCTATGATGGCTCTGACCAGTACTGTTGTTAAATATCATTTTATTGCATAAATGCTTGTATTTTAGCTTGAAACTGTGGGCAACGATTTCTGAAAACGGAAGTTAAGACGGCAAAAAGGTTTTCCTGTAGTCTTCAATCATGAGATTCCTCCGCGGATTCGAGGAATTCCACCATTTCCGTTACAATTTAGGGTATTCGCAAGATCAGTGCAGATTTTTATAATTTTTTGGGACTGGTGATTCGTTTTCCGTCTTTCGAAAACGGAAGTTAGACAGAGCGAAGATTTTTCCCGTAATCGTAATTTTTTTTTTCTCGCTTTGTTCCTTCTGCCTAGTCATCATCATCATCATTGTCAACCATTATCAATCCACTGCTGGACGAAGGTCTCCCCAAGTTTCCTCCACAACGGTCTGTCTTGTGCCAGTCTCCTCCATGTCACCCCTGCATACTTTCGAATTTCATCCACCCATCTCCCATGTGGTCTTCTTCTGGGCCTTTTCCTGTCCCTTGGAATCCAATCTAAAATTTCGGCTGTCCATCGATGATCTGTCCTTCTGGCAGTATGTCCAGCCCATTGCCATTTCAGGGATTTAACTCTGATCATGATGTCTTCCACTTTTGTCATTTTTCGGATCCACG
Source organism: Macrothele yani (assembly GCA_039090855.1). Taxonomy (NCBI): domain Eukaryota; kingdom Metazoa; phylum Arthropoda; class Arachnida; order Araneae; family Macrothelidae; genus Macrothele; species Macrothele yani. Next base: position 94,201,023 of record CM076998.1, read on the forward strand.
AGTTCCTCTTCTTATCTCTCCTGGTTACACCAAGCATGCACCTCTCCATGCTTCTTTGAGTTGTCTGCAGCCTTTGTATGTCTCTTTTAGTTAAGGTCCACGTCTCTGCACCATACGTAAGCACTGGAAGGATGCATTGATCAAACACTTTTCTTTTAAGACATAATGGCATATTGCTCTTGAAAATTATGCTGTTTCTTCCAAAAGCTCTCCAGGCAAGTTTTGTACGCCGATTAATTTCTTCATCAATGTGACCCTCACTTGATATCTGCTGTCCAAGATAAACGTATGTGGCTGTTATCTCCAGCTTTTCTCCATCAATCGATAAATCTTCATTTCTTGTAAAAGCATTGAACATCACTTTTGTCTTCTGAAAGTTCATTTTTAATCCCACTTCTTTACTCTTGTCAGCAAGTTCCTGGATCATACTCTGCAGCTCTGATGGGGTAGTTGCAAAAATGACTACGTCATCAGCAAAACGAAGGTGGGTTAGATAATCTCCATTAATCTTTATCCCCTTGTTTTCCCAGCTCAGCGACTGAAAAACACCCTCCAATGTGGCATTAAAGAGCTTCGGAGATATGGTGTCACCTTGTCTCACTCCCTTTCCAATTTTTACGTGTGTTGTATTTTCAAACAGCCTAATCTTTGCACTTGCATTTTCATAGATGTTATTAATAATATTAATGTATGCATCTTCAATACCGCAGGTTTTCAGAGCCATTGTAACTGCTGATGGTTTCACCGAATCAAAGGCTTTTTCATAATCGATAAAAGCCATGCACAATGGAAGTTCATATTCCCTTGCTCTTTCAATTAGTTCTCTCAGCACGTGGATATGATCTATTGTGCTGTAGCCACTCCTGAATCCAGCTTGTTCTCTCGGTTGAGCCATGTCCAGTGTTACCTTTAAGCGGTGTGAAAGAACTTTAGTGAAGATTTTATAAACTACTGATAGGAGGCTGATAGGTCTGTAGTTTCCGAGATCCTCAATGTCACCTTTCTTATGTAGCAGGATCATTGTAGCGGTGTTCCAATCCTCAGGAATCTTTCCTTCATTAAGGCATCGAGTGAAAATTTGGGCGAGTACTGTTTCGATTTCTCCACTTGCTTCTTGTATGATGTCTACAGTAATTCCATCTTCTCCTGGAGCTTTTCCCCGCTTCATGTTCTTGATTGCATGTGCAACTTCTGCTGGAAGGACTGGAGGAACTCTGGTACTGGTATCTTTCATGATGTCTGGAGTGCATGTATCGTCCCTTTCATATAATTTGGAGTAGAAATCTTTCACTCTTGTCAAAATTTCGCCTCTATTTCTTGTTACAGAACCATCTTCTTTTCTCAGTGCCATAATCTGTTTTCTTCCCTTACTGAGATGTCCCTTTGCTATCTTTAGGCTTTGGTTGTTTTCAATTGCTTTCCTCACTAGTTCACAGTTGAATTTTCTTACGTCTTCAGTGATACTTTTTCTTACTGTCTTGCATAGCTCTATATATTCCACTTTGGAAGTCACATCTTTTCTAGTTGTCCTCATCTCTCTTCTTTTTTGCATCAACATTTTCGTTTTTCCTGATAATTTATTTACATGCAACTTGTTCTTAGACCCAGCTAATTTTGTTGCTGTTTCCATAAGAGCTTTGGTTACTTTTCTGTTAACTTCAGAGATGTCCACTTCTTCTGATGTTAGGCCTTCTAAAGCAGAGAACCTGTTCTTCAGTTCCAACTTGAAGGTATTATGGTGTTTTTTAAGGTTGGTTATGTCAATAGATTTTGTTTGTCTTATGAGCTTGCCACGTTCAAGTTTAGTGTTGAGGTGCATCTTACATCTCACCAATCTATGGTCACTACCTGTGTTGAACTTGTTTAGCACACTGCAGTCTTCTATGACGAATTTTTTGTTACACATAATAAAATCAATTTCACTTGTCGACCCATTTGGATGTCTCCAAGTCCATTTCCTGTGTGGCTTTTTCTTGAAAAAGGAGTTCAAGATGAAAAATCCTTCTGCCTCTGCAAACTCAACGAGAGTATTTCCACGCTGGTTTCTGTTGCCGTGACCAAATTTACCTACTGAAGTTTCATTCTGTTGCCGTTGCCCTATTTTTGCATTGAAATCTCCCATAATTATTTTCAAATGCTGCTTACCTTTATTATTTAGATGACAAATTTCCTCATAAAATTCTTCAATTTCTTCTTCAGGATGACTTGTGGTGGGTGCATAAGTTTGAATAATCTGAGCCTGGTATCTTTTCGAGAGTTGGATAACAAGTCGTGCAGCTCTGTCAGAGGAACTTTCAACTTCTATAACTTTATCCTTCAGTTTCTTGTTTATTATAAATCCAACACCACTAGTTCTGCCAGTATCTGTCCCACGATAGTAGAAGAGATGTCCACTTTTCAGTTCGATGAGATCTTCTCCTTTTCTCCTTACCTCACTTAGCCCCACGATGTCCCACTTGATCCTTTGTAGTTCCTCTTCCAATTCAAGAAGCCTTGAATCAGAAGATAGGGAGCGTCCATTGTACGTAGCCAAGGTCAGCATCAGATGGCAGCCTAGTCCGGTCCTCCGGGGATTCTTAGCACCCTCTGCCTTCATGTCGCACTGGCCGCTGCCTTGGCCAGGTACATTCCAGCTGCCGGAGACTGAGGGCCAAGATTTAAGTTGTGGAATCATTTTGGAGGGGTTTGGCCATAACTCACCACGCTGGCCAAGCGGGTTGGTGAGTGTGGGATAGAATTTCCTCTAATCCCGATGGTATAGTTATACCGCTATTGGCGGTCGTCAGAGCCCCTTTAGTGGGAACAGGATGTACCACGAGAAGGCGGGGTTGACATTTGTCAAGGAGAGGCTGTGATGTTGTTCTTTATATCCTTTTATTCCATAAATATTTCCATTTCACGTGCACAATGTGTGTGTTTAACTATACCATCGAGATTAGAGGAAATGCTATCATACACTCACCACACTCACCAACCTGCTTGGCCAGGGTGGTGAGTTATATAGCCAAACCCCTCCAAAATGACTCCACAACTTAAATCTTGGCCCTCAGTCTCCGGCAGTTAGAATGCACCTGGCCAATGCAGCGGCCAGTGCGACATGAAGGCAGAGGAATCATCGGAGGACCGGACTAGGCTACCATCTGATGCTGACCTTGGCTACGTACGTATAACGGACACTCCCTATCTTCTGATTCCAAGGCTCCTTGAATTAAAAGAAGAACTACAAAGGATCAAGTGGGACATCGTCTGGCTAAGTGAGGTAAGGAGAAGATCTCATTGAACTGAAAAGTGGACATCTCTTCTATTATCCTGGGACATATACTGGTAGAACTAGTGGTGTTGGATTTATAATAAACAACAAACTGAAAGATAAAGTAGTAGAAGTTGAAAGTTCCTCTGACAGAGCTGCACGACTTGTTATCCTACTCTCGAGAAGATACCAGGCTCAGATTATTCAAGCTTATGCACCCATACAAGTCATCCTGAAGAAGAGATTGAAGAATTTTATGAGGAAATTCGTCATCTAAATAATAAAGGCAAGCAGCACTTGAATATCATTATGGGAGATTTCAATACGAAAATAGGGCAACGGCAACAGAAACCAGCGTGGAAATTCTCTCGTAGAATTTGTAGAGGCAGAAGTGTTTTTCATCATGAACTCCTTTTTCAAGAAAAAGCTGCAAAGGAAATGGACATGGAGGCATACCAATGGATTGACAAGTGAAATTGATTTTATTATGTGTAACAAGGAATTTGTCATGGAAGACTGCAGTGTGCTAAACACGTTCAACACAGGTAGTGACCATAGAATGGTAAGATGTAAGATGCACCTCAATACTAAACTCAAGCGTGGGAAGCTCATGAAACAAACAAAATGTATTGACATAACCAACCTTAAAAAAAACGCCATAATACCTTCAAGTTGGAACTGAAGAACAGATTCTCTGCTTTAGAAGGCCTAACATCGGAAGAAGTGGATGTTTCTGAAGTTAACAGAAAAGTAACCACAGCTCTTATGGAAACAGCAACAAAATTAGCTGGGTCTAAGAACAAGTTGCATGTGAACAAATTATCAGGAAAAACCAAAATGTTGATGCAAGAAAGAAGAGAGATGAGGACAACTAAAGAAGATGTGACTTCCAAAGTGGAATATATAGAGCTATGCAAGACAGTACGAAAAAGTATCACTGAAGACGTAAGGAAATTCAACTGTGAACTAGTGAGGAAAGCAATTAAAAACAACCAAAGCTTGAAGAGAGCAAAGGGACATCTGAGTAAGGAAAGAAAACAGATTATGGCTCTGAGAAAAGAAGATGGTTCTGTAACAAGAAATAGAGGTGCAAATTTGACAAGAGTGAAATATTTTTACTCAAAACTGTATGAAAGGGATGATACATGTACTCCAGACATCATGAAAGGAACCACAGTTCTTCCAGTCCTTCCAGCAGAAGTTGCATGTGCAATCAAGAACATGGAAAGGGAAAAGCTCCAGGAGAAGATGGAATTACCGTAGACATCTTACAAGAAGCAAGTAGAGAAATTGAAACAGTACTCGCCCAAGTTTTCACTCGATGCCTTAAAAAAGGGAAGATTCCTGAGGATTGGAACAGTGCTACAATGATCCTGCTACATAAACAAAGGTGACATTGAGGATCTCAGGAACTGCAGAGCTATCAGCCTCCTATCAGTAGTTTATAAAATCTTCACTAAAGTTCTTTCGCATCGCTTGAAGGTAACACTGGACATGGCTCAACCGAGAGAACAAACTGGATTCAGGAGTGGCTACAGCACTATAGATCATATCCACGTACTGAGAGAACTAATTGAAAGAGCGAGGGAATATGAACTTCCGTTATGCATGGCTTTTATCAATTATGAAAAGGCCTTTGATTCGGTGAAACCATCAGCAGTTACAGTGGCTTTGAAATCCAGCGGTATTGAAGATGCATACATTAATATTATTCATAACATCTATGAAAACGCAAGTGCAAAGATTTGGCTATTTGAAAATACAGCACCCATAAAAATTGGAAAGGGAGTGAGACAAGGTGACACCATATCTCCGAAGCTCTTTAATGCCACATTGGAAAATGTCTTTCAATCACTGAACTGGGAAAACAAAGGGACAAAAATTAATGGAGATTATCTAACCCACCTTCGTTTTGCTGATGACGTAGGCATTTTTGCAACTACCCCATAAGAGCTGCAGAGTATGATCCAGGAACTTGCTGACAAGAGTAAAGAAATGGGATTAAAAATGAACTTTCAGAAGACAGAAGTGATGTACAATGCTTTTACAAGAAATCAAGATTTATCGATTGATGGGGAAAAGCTGGATATAACCAATACCTACATTTATCTTGGACAGCAGATATCAAGTGAGGGTCACATTGATGAAGAAATTAATCTGCGTATAAAACTTGCCTGGAGAGCTTTTGGAAGAAACAGTATAATTTTCAAGTGCAGTATGCCACTATGTCTTAAAAGAAAAGTGTTTGATCAATGCATCCTTCCAGTGCTTACGTATGGTGCAGAGTCGTGGACCTTAACTAAAAGAGATATGCAAAGACTGCAGCCAACTCAAAGAAGCATGGAGAGGTGCATGCTTGGTGTAACCAGGAGAGATAAGAAGAGGAACTCGTGGATCCGAAAAATGACAAGAGTGGAAGACATCATGATCAGAGTTAAATCCCTGAAATGGCAATGGGCTGGACATATTGCCAGAAGGACAGACCATCGATGGACAGCTGAAAATTTAGACTGGATTCCGAGGGACAGGAAAAGAGCCAGAAGAAGACTACATGGGAGATGAGCGGATGAAATTCGAAAGTATGCGGGAGTAACATGGAGGAGACTAGCACAAGACTGGCCGTTGTGGGAGAAACTTGGGGAGACCTTCGTCCAGCAGTAGATTGATAATGGTTGACTATGATGATGATATATATATGTGTATAGTTTACAGTGTACTCCTATAGTTAAGCGGTCGCCAACCTTTGGTACCTGACGGACCACTAAATTCATAATTTAAAATCCCGCGGACCACTAATATGAATTTTTTAAAAAGATAAATACATTTGTAAAATAATGATCAGAGAACTTCGATTTATTGATATGAAATGCACCTATTTAATATAACAAAATTATAAATGCTTATTTAATCATAACAAAATCTTTAAAGGTTGTTTAATTGTAACAAAATTATTAAAGTTAGGTTAATTATTACAAAATAATTGAAGCTTATTTAAGTATTACACATTTTTAGTGTGATATTTGTTCCTGCTTGTTTGAAAGAAATTTATGGATTTTTGGCTCCAATGACGTTACTGCAAGACGGAGAGCCTTATTTATTTCAAGCAGAGACCGGTAGAGTTTTAATTGCTGTAACAGAGGAAAATGTCTTTTCGCACAAGTATGTTGTTGAAAATTGAATAAAATTTTTCATTGCTTTTTTACTCAGCAATATGTATTCACTTTTTATGGAGAGCCAAAAATGGGGTCTTGATAAGGATAGCTGGAATTTAGCTTTTAGACTGTCGTCGGATGATAGATCGATGAGGCTTTCTTTTTCATTCATGCTTAAATTGCTATCTTCAATGTTTGCTGCAAATGGATCTATTATTATCCACATATTGCCATGTCTGGGATCTTCTTTCTTTGGGTAATAGCGACCAAAAGATTCTGTGAGTGATTGTATTGCTGTTGAACAATGGTTACCACCTGCCGGTTGACATCCTTCTCTCTTATATAGTCATCAAAATTTGAAAACATTTGCAGATCTTCTTCAGCCAACCGCGTTTGCCACAGTAATATTTTCTTTGAAAAGCATCCATTTTACCTCGTAGTGTGAACACGTCCTTAAGTTGTCCCTGCAAGGATATGTTTAGTTCATTTAACAAAGAAAATATATCTGCCAGGTATGCAAGCTTGGCTACCCACTCATCGTCGGAAAATTTCGGATTATCTTGTTGCTGGAAAAATAATTTGACTTCTTCGCGCAGGGCGAACAGTCGGGTTAGTATTTTGCCCCTCGACAGCCATCTCATCTCAGCGTGAAGAAGAAGGTGAGTATACTGGGAACCAATTTCTTCACAAAGTGTCTCAAATATTGGAGAATTGATCGCTTTGTGTCAAATTTCATTTATAATTTTAATAACATCTGATAATACTTCGTGTAGTTCTGGTGACATATTTTTCGCCGCAAATTGCTCACGATGTATAAATGCAGTGTGTAGACAAAATGTCTGGGTGACGAACATTTTTCACCTTTACAACAATTCATGAAAGATGTCCACTCATGTTTGCGGCACCGTCTGTAGATATCCCAATATTTTTGTTCCATTCAATTCCGTGTTCCAGGAAATAACTATTAAGTGCTTTAAAAATTTCAGCCCTAGTTGTTCTACCCGGCAAGTTGAGCGAACAAAGTAGTTCTTCCTGTAACTCTCCTTCACATCCAACCCTCACAAAACAAAGAAGTGCCTTGTTGCTTACGTCCGTTGATTCGTCAAGTTGAATTGAATGAAATGGTGAATTTTTCACCATTTTTATAACTCGATTTTCAATATCTTCAATTCTGCGCTTGACAGTGTAAGCGGACATAGGAATTACTTTCAGTTTCTGGACAGCCTGCTTTCCCAAAACCTCTTCACAGGCTTGTAACATGCAAGGCTTAATTAATTCTTTTCCAATCGTATACGGCTTTTTATTTTTCGCGATATGAAGTGCTATCAGATAAGAAGCCTTTAATAAAAACTTATCATTTTTGTTAAAGCAATTACTTGCTTTTGCATATTTTCACGCATTCTTTGAAAATATTAAAGTGGTTTCTTAGCTAAATCCGGGTGTTTTGATTGCTAGTGTCTTTCGAGTTTCGAAGGTTTCATGGCATCATTGGATAAACTCTCAGAACACACAACACAAAGCGGCCATGGATGCAGTTCACTACCAGGTTCTTGAATAAATCCAAATTTCAAGTAGTTCGAATCATATTTTCTTGATACTTTGGGTTTTTTCTTCTCTCCGCCTCCAGTTCGAATGTTCTTCCTAATGGTGCCTGACGAGGACTGTGGAGGCTCTGAATCATTGATCAGCTCACGGTTAAGTGAAGTATACATATTACTATTGTTACTATTATCATTAGTTACATTATCTTTTGTATTACTAAAGAAATGCAAAATATTCCTTTGCTTTTTTCACTCAGTATGTATTTATTGCATTCGAATCTGAAACCAAACAAGAAATGATAGTTATTAAAGTCAACCTATTTGATGCCATTAAATATGACAGTTAAAGAAAATACACAGTTACATAGAATACACAAATAAAATAAAACAATCGGATGAGAATCGGTATTCGCGGAGCGGGGTGACTGTTGGAAACTGAACGAAATGAAGCTCTCGCGTGCCGTATTTCACGAGCCCTGTACTAGAGTCTAGTACATTTCGTGAATTTAGTGCAATATAAAGGCGAAAATTGTCATTCAGATTTCAGAATATAAGTATTTCTTAGAATATTATTTTTGTTTTATTATTAATAAAACATAAAAAGTGCTAATAATGTAATGTCCAGATTTTTCTGCGGCCCACCAAAATTTTCTCGCGGACCACCGGTTGGCGACCGCTGCTATAGTTTATATACGGTTGTGACGTACGTCGCTCTTAATCTCTTTGGGGCTTCGGGAAGAAGACACCGCATGTAATAGAAAACACTATGTCAGACACTATGTAATTTTGAACATGTAAAATTATATTTTTGAATATTTTATTTGGGACGTGCGTAGCTCTTAATCTCTTTGGGGCTTTGGGAAGAAGACAGCATGTAATGCAAGACACTATGTAATGTTTTTAACATGTAAAATAATATTTTTGAATGTTTAATTTGTGACTTACCTCGTTGTAAATTTCCTTGGAGGGGGCTTAAGCCCCCAAAGCCCCCTCCGTGGGGCGCCAATGCCTCAGGCTGAAGGTGATTTTTTCAGCGTAATGATAAAATTGTCAAGGGGGGGGGCGACAATGAAGAAATGGGAAGGGAATGATATCGTCCTTTTCCCTGTCTATATCTGTGCATCTCTGTCTCTTCTTGCGCCCGGAGTTGTTTCATTTTTCTGTTCTCCTCGTGGCGACTTTTATTTTCAGGCATTTCTCTCTTCGCCTTGTTGTATCTGTGCAGTGGCGACGCCAGCAGCTCAAAACTGGGGGGGGATGCAACATTTGTAAGTGCTTGGCAGAAATTCGGACATTTTTTTCAGTTCACGCAGATTTTACGAGAGCTGATGATTTATCCCTTGTAAAATACAACGTTTTTTAGGTACACCTTGTACGTAATATTATTCAGTGTACTGGGAACCGTTGGTACACGAACCTCCATGGGCTTTAACAATTCACTATTTTTTCGTAATTTTAGCGCACTTACGTAACTTTTGCTTCATCTTTAATATTTTCTGTCATAAGGCAGTTTATGAATTTTGGTTTGTGATCATACTAGGAATCTCTGTCTCTCTCTCAGCTGTAATTACGGAAATTGTTCACCCCATTTCATAGAACAGTAAAGCACAAGACTTAACAAAAAAAAATCCATTTTGCAGAACAAAAATTTTCATACATTTATTCAAGTTCCCAAAAATCTTATATGGTTGCATTTGTCATGTGTCCCACCTTAACCCACCCGTAGCGTTGCGCCTGTATCTGTGCAGTGTAAAAAATAAGTGGTGTGAATTCACGGAAAATTCCTGAAAATAACGTGCAGCAAAAAACGGGAAATTTAAAAAACGAAATTTCAGTTTTTAAAATTCCCCGTGTTTTTTTTTTTTTACCTTCGTATTTTCGCAGTTATCCTGTAGTCAGTAATTCCGTTTATTTCAGAAGTCTGCTTAGGGGCTTTCCGTATATATACAAAAATATTCGCAAAATCGAGGACTCGGAATTTTTTAACCGCAACTCCAGAGATTCATTTCCGTGGTGGGATTCCATGTAAGGTCATTTAGGTTCGCTTCACAAAAATCGCACGTCTTTACCGCTGAGCCAGAAAGACTCCTAAGACTCAGTTCACGTCCAAGGTAAAATAATGTGAGTGAATTATCATTTTATTCATTGTTAAAGCTTATTATTTTTTTGAATAGGTTAGCAGTAATTTTATATTTGCTGTAGGAGGACTTATCCCAAATTAAGTATTTTTTGCATCGCGAATTTTCGAAATAACGGAACTCGAGATCAATTTAAACTGACAATGACTTTCAATTATTTGTAAGAAAAGGTGAAATGCACTGCTTTATAGTATTATTTCACAAAACTCGTAAATTTAAAATTTTATCTCTATAGCTATAATACTCTGTAAAAAAAAATTCTGAAATTCAACAGCCACATTGCATGCTTCCTTTCGTAAATTAACAAGCATATTTCTGTTACAACTTTTTCCCGTGAAATGATGGAAAGAAACCTGAATTTCATAGATTTTTCGTACTCAACAAAAATTCTGAATTTTCAGAAACCTTTCCGCAATTCCTTCTTATATTGACGTCAAATCGCCGTTTTTTAGATGTGTTGATGAAAATTTCTAAATTTTCAGGAATCTTTCCGCAATTCCTTTCTTATATTGACGTTAAATCGCCGTTTTTTAGATGTGTTAACAGGGGATTCTGAATTTTCAGAAACCTTCCCGCAATTCCTTCTTATATTGACGTCAAATCGCCGTTTTTAAGATGTGTTAACGGGGAATTCTGAATTTTCAGAAACCTTCCCGCAATTCCTTCTTATATTGACGTCAAATCGCCGTTTTTAAGATGTGTTAATGGAAATTTCTGAATTTTCAGAAATCTTTCCGCAATTCCTTTCTTATTGACGTTAAATCGCCTTTTTTAGATGTGTTAATGGAAATTTCTGAATTTTCAGAAATCTTTCCGCAATTCCTTCTTATATTGACGTCAACTCGCCGTTTTTTAGATGTGTTAATGAAAATTTCTGAATTTTCAGAAATCTTTCCGCAATTCCTTTCTTATATTGACGTTAAATCGCCGTTTTTTAGATGTGTTAACGGGGAATTCTGAATTTTCAGAAAACTTTCCGTAATTCCCTTCGTATATTAAAGGGAAAACCCCGTTCTCACTTTTTCCATTTCCTTATGCCGAAAACATTCCGATAAAAGAAGATATTCGCGTGGGAATACTTTTGAAGCATAGTTCGTACGCTTCCTGAAAATCCTGAAAGTCATGGAAAAGTCCTAAAATTCTGTTACATGTCCTGTAATTTTGTCGATTCCTGCCTTTTTATGTCCCTGCGGCCCGGCCGCCCTGGTTGCGTAGTGGTCTAAGCGATGGCCTCTGATCATTCGTCCGAAAGGGGTCCGGGTTCGAATCCCGGTGAGGCATGGATGTTGTGTTTGTCTTACTGCACTGGCTCTCTCCCTACCCCTGGAACCAGTGACCCTAATTTAGGGACGGGCGACTGCTTAAGTTGCTCACGGTGGTCGTTAAACCTAAAAAAAAAAAAAAAAAACGTTGTTTTCCGAACGACCTAATATGATTTTCTGTAAAGACAAGAACAATTCTCCATTGTATCAACGTATCACACCTAAGTTTCGTCTCCCCCCCTCCCCTAAGTGTTCTACTCTGGAAATTTTATTTTTCATATTTTTTCTTCTCCCCGTTGCATTCACCCATTTGTGAAGCAACTATAATATCTGGTTGATGAAACACTATCCAACCGTAGGTTGAAGAAGCTTATATGCTCCAGCTTTGTCCTTCTGTCCATCCGCACGATAACTCGCGTAAAAATGGTTCGATTTCGAAGTAATTTTAGTTTGTGGTAGGGGACCACCTGGGAACGAACCCTATTGAAAATGGACAAAATGGGGGTAAAGGTCACGACATAGGAGTGGGTTCCATTCCATTGCCCTTATGCGTCATAACTTACGTAAAAACGGTTCGATTTCGATGAAGTTTTAGTATGTGGTAGGGATCACCTGGAGACGAACCCTGTTGAATTTTTTGCGAAATGGGGTCAAAGGTCACGACATAGGAGCGGGATCCATTCCATTGCCCTTATGCGTCATAACTTACGTAAAAATGCTTCCATTGGGACAAAACTTTAGTATGTTGTTCCGTAGGTATACTGAACCGGTTCTGTTAAATATCATCGAAATGGGGTCAAAGGTCAGGACACAGGAGCCAGATTTATTCCACAGCCATTATCGTCATAACGTGAGTAATGATTTCTGGTATGTTGGATAGCGTATCATAATCAATGCAATTGCATGATTTTACTAACTTGTTGTTATGTGTAATACGCTGCTGTTAATAGAAATTGCAGCACAAGAAAGAAAGAAACAAACAATCACAATGAAATTTATGGGAGTCATTAGTTATAGTACAAGCTGCAAACGATCATAATTACATACCGGTTCGTGATGAAGAATGCCAAGAATTAGTAATAAGTAAATCCACCATGGGCGGTGATAACCGACCCCACACGCCGTGGGATCGAGTGAAACAGAGTTTTGATAATTGTCTGCGGTATTGCATTCCATTCTGCTTCTACACTCATCCGCAAATCGTTGGTTGTGACATAGGCCATGCGAGCCAGTCGTTGCGCGATATATAGGCGAGAAATCTGGTGAGAAAGCAGGCCAGGGAAGACGAGCCACCTGATGCGCACAGAGTACGTCTTGGACAGCACGAGCAACCTGGGGTAGGGCATTACATTATCTTGTTGGAAGACTGCTCCCGGGATCATCTGAAGGAAGGGTAGAAGTTCCGCTTGCAACACTTCCGTGATTTAGCTAAGGAATATCTAACGCTTAAAGAAGGTTAACTCTCATAGAGATAACGTAAAACAGACGGTAACAGCGCCACCACATCTTAAAAGATAATATGCTCTGCGGGAAAGTTAACATTAAGGAGCAAAACACGTTAGGGGAGACTACGGCAGTGAAGCTTTTCTTTGATCCACGATGGTTTCCTTCGATCTGATGACTATTTGCTTAGAGCAGTTTTTTTTTTGTTGTTGTTGCTGTTTTCTGATATCCCGTCCATCCCTTATTTTGGTGAGAAAAATATGCAATAACATTAGTATTACTATTTAAATTAAATTTCAGCAAATGTTAAAGTTATGCCTAAGGATCCGTACAAAATGCAGACATTCCCTAGTATTTGGCATTAGTGAAAATATTTCTGAAAAACTGAAGAACAAACAAAAGCCTTAACTAACCCGGTTGGCGAAACAAAACTAACTTATCCGATTTGCGAAGTGATTATGCTACCGAGAAGGTTACAATCACGTGCTGTGAGTCTGAGTAGCTTGGTTGGCTGACGGCTGACTGTTCTTTACCCAATGAATTGAAGTCAACAGAAATACGCATGTGCAGTCTGCTCCGGCATCAGCCGATCAGCCTGTATGTTGGCTTCTGTGCACTGCATGTTTTCCCTGAAGATACGGCTGCGCTAGTTACGTCTCGCTGAGCCTTAACTTCTTCTCGTTAGATATTCTTTGATACAGCGTTGGCTGTTCAATGCGCTTGTGATGCGCAAGCGAGTGCGTGAAGGAAACGCCATAGCACCCCAGACCATCACGACCGGTAGCGCTGCACAATGCAGCCTTCCAGATGCCGTTCACCACGGTATGTGCGAACAAGGATTCGCAGGTCGTGATGCATTAGATTGAATCTGGACTCGTCCGAAAATACGATATGTTCCCATTCAGCACTCCAGTTTCGATCGGCGTTCGCGGAACCAATGCAATCGCTGGCGCCTATCGTTCTGAGTCAAGAGCAATGGACGACGAGCAGTGCTTACAGACATCAAACGATGTGTAACCATCTCCACTGCTGCGCAAGTGTCGTGGATGGCGTTGTGTGCTACGTCACTGCCATACGGTGCAAGTGCCTGTCTTCCCGCTCGGTCGTGCGAATTCGAGCTCCACGACAATGCGTAGAACCCTCTGCTGTCCATTGACGCCTTATACGCATAACGGTGGTTGCGTTACGCCTAACGCGTGCAGCAATATCACGATATGATAAACCACCTTCTCTGAGTTCAACGATTCTACCACTTTCAAACTCCGTCAAGTGTTCATATGGTTGTCTATTCCTCGTACGCGGCATGTTTACATGTTAACAACTACGTACGGTCGAGTTAGAGATAGCAAGTTTAAAAACTTGCTCTCTTTACGCCTTCTTTTATACCCCCTTGTGTGACGTTCCCAATGACGTTGAGCGCGCCTTATATTTGCATGTGTGCTGCAATTGCAATCATTTGCATCTCTAAGGGTGCCCTATCCACTCTGCAAATTTCGTACAAATCCGAGCATTTTTCATGGTGTTGCAATTTCTAGTAACAGCAGTGTATGTAAATGTCATTATAACGAATATTGTTTTATCTCCGTCTTATATAACAAAGTTATAATATTTATTGTTTTATCTCCGTCATATAACGGACGAATAATATCTGAATGATGTTGAGTTTATTCAATCACATGCAGAAAAACGATTAATGAAATTTTGTTTAAGGTAATTGATGATCGCTATAAATCTGAGTTGATTTATTTATACATCAATTCGTATTGTATTACGTAAGTACTGTTGATATTAAAGCTGCTGTTGCAGCTCTGCTATTTTTATTAGATAGCATGCGGCAATCTCCCGAAAGCCTGAATAGGACAAATGACCTCGGAAATGGGGATTGCCATACGTACTGACAGCTGGAAAATTAACACCACCGAAGAGGTGACCCGTCCTCCCAGATTCTTTCGCTTTAGCTTATCGGGGGAAAGAAGAAGAAAAAAAAAAAAGGAAGCTTAATGGGGTTCAGTTATTGTGAGGATAAATGGCTGTCGGCGGTGAACTGACACACACTGACGAAGGAGAAATTATGTCAGTCAGGCATCGTGTCTGTTTCGCGTATAACACTGTTTCGAAATTGACTAGAAAGGCTGTTTCAGATGTCACTCTTACACATACACACACTACAAAACTTTGTCCATTTCGAAGAGGATAAGTTGTGGCGAAATGCGGAGATAAAGAAACCTCAGGTAAAAATACAAATTTCGTTCTTCTTGCGTTACACTGTACAATTTAATGAGTGGTGTTAATTCACGGAACACGTCTAAAAATAACGTGCGGGTCTTTGATTTAAATAAAAAAATCCGTCCAAAAAGTTTTCATTTCCAGAGAGTTTTATCATGTTTTTTTTCCGTTGTCACTAATCACCCCCCCCTTTTTTTTTACAGAAATGCCAGTTTTGGAACTTTTCGTTTTTATACAGAAATTTCCCAGGTTTTCAAAAATTTCGATTTTTTCAGGGCCTGCACAACAGACGAAACTTACTTCTACAACCTTGAACCTTTTTATCGTGCACCTACGGCAGAATACAGGGTAATTCAAAATGACTGCCCCCGATTACAAATGACAGTACCTGGTTTATGAACATAGATACAGAGATCACATTGTTGCACAATAAAGAAGGAAGTCTAGAATTTTGTTTCCATACCTTACAAATGTTCTACGTGACTCCCCTCCCTGGTTCACGCGGACATCTAAACGGCCATTTCACGCCGTACATTATGAAGCATGTCCGTAGTCACCGATGCCGTTACAAGCTGAATCCGCATTTTTAGTTCGTGCAGTGTTCTTAGCAAAGGTGGCACATGCACATGGTTTTTGACATACCCCCACAAAAAGAAGTCACAAGGAGCAAGGTCCGGAGACCTGGGGGGCCGCTTGCAGAAAATCCTGTCGTCCTGTCCACAATGACCAATTCAACGCCATTTCTTTCCACTGGCTTTGGCGCACTTTCATACGTCACCATAGCACACACAGCAGTAGGTTCCAATAAAATTCTAAACTTCCTTCTTTCTTGTTTAGGGATATCAACTGTCTATTTATCTTCATAAACACGTTATTGTCATTTGTAATCGGGGCAATTATTTTGAATTGCCCTGTACTTGTACTCCATGGGATTTACAGCACGGATATTTTACTACAATGGCTAAATTACAGGCTTCTAATGTCGTAGGGAATACACAAACTACTGCTTCTAAGGTTTTGCATATTTATGTATTAATTATTCTTAGCGTCTTTTTAACTATCTCCAAAGGATTAAAAGCGATTTGTTCACGGAAGTCTTTGAACCCTCTCACATAAAAAATAATAATAAAAAAAAATCGAGAGGATACCCTATTACTCTTTGTTGATGTTTTATGCTATGCATCTTTCATATGCCAAGATCTTTGTGGGTGTGAAATAAAATGAGTGATTCGACAGTATACATTTATTTACTTCACTCAGGACCACACCGAGTTACAATCTGGTACATACTAAGTGGAATTAAATTATAACAACAAATAAGGAGTTTACGTGACATTGAGAGGTACTAAGCCAGATGGATTAATGAATATTATTTTCGTAAAACCAATGAAAGGAGATAAGTGAGTCATAGAAGCAAATATTTACTAAACTATGGCGGCGGCAATACTAATTATTTCGACTGTTTAGCTTTCCATAAACAATATTTATGATTATTATTATTGTTATTATTATTATTCAGATTTAGACAAACGTGTAGAACGACCCTGACACCGATGAAATGTGATGTAGAAGGTCCATCTGCGCATGCGCAAGCTAAAATCTGACCTCAAGATAGAAAGAAAAGCTAAATCGCAAGTGTGTTAGTGAAGGGGTTTGGTAACTTTTGGTGTAGGATATTTACAGGTTACACTCCATGCACGGGGCTATGCATCCATCGTTTTAGAGCTCCTGTCAATAGTGTCCCCTTGGGGTGGGGGTGGGGGGGGTCGAGAGGGAGTCACTGCGATGCACCGTTTTCATAGCATCGAAAATGCATTTTTGTAATGGCTTTTATCACATTTAGCATGAGGTTCTCGTAATTTACGCATATTGCAATGAAATATTGTTACGTTCGTGTAAAATGGAGAAATAATGTTCGGCAATAATTTAGTAAAATATATTGTTGAGTAACAATTAAATTAACTATCGTTGGGTCACTTTTTGGGACATCATTCAAAAACAAGATTTCAACAATGGTTTTGACTACTTCCATTACCCATTTTTGTTCCATCGAAATTTTATGCATGGGATTTACTTTACTGATGGCCAGTTTAGGTGAAGACTTGTAATTCCAATAAATTCTTATTGACCCTGTTAAAGTATGTCAGGGGCAGTGCTTTCTGGAACGTAAATGAAATTAATAGAAACCTTATACAAATTTAGCAGCTGATGAATGTTGTAATTTGTTTATGTTATTTAGATTTAATAAAAAGGCACACACGCACAAACAAAAGATTTATTTTTTGTTCCAGAAATTTAGTTCGAGAGATACATTCTGTACCAGCGAGGAAAGTGTGAAATGAGAATAGCTACTAAAACATTTTTTTTTTTAAGATAATAATTATCTACTTCTCGGTGTAAAATGTTTTCGCTTTTCCTGAGTGTGCCTTACAAATGTGTTATTAATTTGCTATCGGAATTTTTGCTTTTTCAACAGCATGTTTTCTGACATTATAGCGAGTAATTTTGTAATGCGCAAGTCATTCAAGCGCGTGAAACAGCGTTTCATATTCGACGATAAAATTCTCTTTAAGAATGAAAATTGTGTTTTTTCTGATCTTCAAGAAGTTACGCTTTATATCGCAGGTATTTGTAGAGCATACAGTGTATTACTCAAATCAATGCGCCTCCTGCAGTGTTTCTCCATTCATACGTTTTGAAGAGAAATTTTGCAGAATTCTCCGTTGGGAGGATGCGATTAAAAATTTTCCTTTTCATCTGCATCGCCCTTACGTTTCAGCTGTGTGGGAACGTAGTACCTCTGACGTCATTAAGCCACACGTAGTATTTAGTTGTCATGACAACGAGGTTTCTCTCCTCTTAGTAGACAGTGCCATCTGACGGTTACTCGAGAGATCTGAAATAAGTGCGCCGAAATGGAAACCAGTGTTGGAGGAACGGCGAGGTACTGCTGCTACCTGCTGCATCGGTTGTTTGTCGTTAACGAGATTCAATTTCAAGTAGTTTTCAAGTACTTGAGTTTGAATTACATGAGTCCAGTAGAAGTTTTGCAGGGGCGCTCATTATCAGCCGTTGGCATCATTTGTAAAGCTTGCAGGAAGCCATTCTCATACATAAAAATTACGTCGCGTAAATTTAAAAATTGAGGTTTCAAAACGATTTTCCTGCCCTTAACTATGCGTTTAACATGAACACAGTGAATATTTATCGAACATAAAATGTAGTGAATGTTTATTATAACGTGAATATAGTAAATATTTTACCTATCCGCTATATTCATAGTGTTATATGCATTTTTAATGAATTTATATGGATAAATGTTTCCTGCACGTCATGTTCACATGATATATTACATATATTTAAATAAATGTAATAGAGGTAATGTTACCAATCTACTACATTATTTGTTTTAATTTTAAACTGAAAATTATGATAGTCGCGTTAAACAGTACATTTTGCCGCCTGGTGGCGCAGTGGTCTAAGCGCTGGCTTATGACTGTTCGTCCAAGTGTGTCCGGATTCTAATCCCGGTGAAACATGGATTCTCTCCCTTCCTTGGATCCGGTGGCCCTAAATTAAGGACGGGCGACTGCTTTTAGCCCATTGAGTTGGTCACGGTGGTAGTCAAACTCTTAACCAAACAACAACAACAACAACAACAAACACACACACGCACACACAAACCCCAGTCAGTTGCGCGAATAGTAGTTTAAAAAGTTCCCGAAAAATTCTGGGCACCCCCCCCTCGTGGATGGCCTAGTGGTCAACGTTCGCGACTGCCACACAGGAACCTCAGGTACAAACGCTCGAACCACTAAATATCCGCCGTGCGTCGGGTGGGCACGTTAAACCGTCGGACTCCGGGTACTGCCCCCCCCCGGTAATAAATAAGGGCGTCTTCCTCCCCCTTTCTACATCGCTTCCGTGTCACTTTTCTATCGGGCACTCTAGCCCAAATCTCTTAGCTTCCTATTTCTAAGGGTTGTTTAAGACCTGGTGTCAGACATTCCCTTCCTAAAATCCTCTACATGTGATCTGATCAGATCTGATCTGGGCACCCCTCGAAATCCGGGGAGAGACGTAATTCCGTCTCGGAAAGAGGAAGCTCTTATGCTTTCAACACAAAATATCATATTTTCTTGAAAAGAAATTACAGCGCTCTTCTGAAGAACCTCGTAACAAGAAATCAGAATGTTCTGAAGAATTTCGTGCTTTCTTGTTAAGGGGTGTAGCAGAAGAGCAATTACGTATTAGATGAACTAGTAGTCAAAAAGGATGAAAAGTAGTAGCGGCGCTACTATTATTAGGGAGCTAAGCATGATGAGAAGGGGGGGGATAAATTACGAAGTGCTAGACAGGAATTTTAGCAAAAAATTCCGTTCACGCGGATTTTACCCGACGCTGATAATGTTACCGTCAGTGAAACCCGAGCTGTACGTCAAGATCGCTGTAAATGGAGAAGTTTGATAGGGCAACAGTTAGTAAAAATTATCTGATAGTTTGTATTTCTTTTTGGAGCTGATATCTGAATCTCAGAGAACAGCTTAATGATATGGATGGATGATAATGTTACCTCTAGTCAAAAAGAGTTAGTAGGTGCATACTGTACGTAGTATTTATTCAACGTATGTAGTATGATAACCATGGATACGAATCTCTATGGCAAGTTACTACACTATTAACAATTTTGTGGTAGGTTGCACCAAAAAGTGCTGTTAAACCAGCTGCACCACTTGCTGATAAAAGATACACCATTCTGTGGTGCAAACAAAACCCAACAACATGGCGAAACTACTTGCACGTACCGTATGGTACACACCACATTATGGTGCAAGGTTGCACCATGTTGTTTTGTTTTACGTGCACCACAGAATGGTGTATGTTTTATCAGCAAGTGGTGCAGCTGGTGTAACAGAACTTTTTGGTGCAACATACCACAAAATTGTTAACAGTGTATTCCTTCGCAATTTTAGTTTGTAACCCGACAAGGAATCTCTCTCTCTCTCTCTCTCTCTCTCTCTCTCTCTCTCTCTCTCTCTCTCTCTCTCTCTCTCTCTCTCTCTATGTATATATATATATATATATATATATATATATATATATAATTTTTATAAAAATTCTATATATATATAATTTTTATAAAAATGGCATGCTTCTACTGCTTCCTTAGAAATTCTCTCAGAGTACTCCCTCAATTTCCCGGAAGTGCAAACATTAAATTTAACAAAAAATTCATTTTATATAACAGAATTTCTGTGAATTCCAAGTTCCCTAAAATCTTAGACGGTTGCACCAGCTCTACGTTCTAACAGCTTAAATTTGGGGGGCAAAGGGGCGGCTCAAAAAAGTTGGGTGTGCTTCGTCGCGCTTGCTGAAGAGTCGTTCAGTAAAAATTGTTTGGATATTTTATGCAATACGATTCCATGCAAAGAAGAGCTGTTTCGCTGAAAATAGCGACAGTGAGTGAAATTAAACTCTCTCTCTCTCTCTCTCTCTCTCTTATTCTTCTCTGGATATATGTCTTCCTGTCATTTTTTTGCGTATTCTAAGTAGACTGAGACTGATAAAGTTACAGGCCATTGATTTCATACGCAAACGTATACTTCGCTGGCGTGAAACACACGTCGAATAAATTGTTTTGACCCTGGCTTTGATGTGTTTCAGTAGATATACACATATGTACGTACGCATACTGTTTTTCAAGCCCAAATCGCACTTTGTGCCACTGAGTGTTGGCATTATATGAGAAGCATACGTTCTAGCCAGCCCCAGCTCCAAGTATTTCAGTTAAAAACGACGGGATATAGCATTTCTCAATAGGTC
This sequence comes from Macrothele yani, assembly GCA_039090855.1. NCBI lineage: Eukaryota > Metazoa > Arthropoda > Arachnida > Araneae > Macrothelidae > Macrothele > Macrothele yani. Next base: position 94,221,858 of record CM076998.1, read on the forward strand.
ATCAGAGGAATTAGCATTTCTAGTTCTTTTTGCGTTTGAGACGAATCTTCATCCAGCAATGCTTCCAGTTCCCATACATGAGATTCTTCCGCGATTTCACGGAATTCCGCTTTTTTTTTTTTTTTTTTTTTTGTCAGCATTTGGGTCATCTCAAGATCAATGCAAAACTGAAGAGAAATTGGGAGGTGGTAATTTTTCCTCCGGGGACGGTGTTTCATCTTTCGAAATTTTCGAAAACGAAAGTTAAATAGAGTGAAGATTTTCCCCGTGATCTTAATTTCTTTTTCTCGTGATGCTGCTTCTGCCCAGTATTGTTAGACGGCGTGAAAATTTCCCTGTAATCTTCAGGCATGAGATTCTTCCATTTGTGTGGTTTTCAAGATTGAAGCATAACTGAACAGATTTGAGGGTGTGTGTGTGGGTGAGGTGGGTCATTGGGGCGGTCGTTTTCCGTCTGAGGACGGAATTCCGACGATTTTCAAAACTTTTTGAAAACGGAAGTTAGATGAAGAAAAGATTTCTCCGGTAATTGTATTTTTTTTTCTCGCGACGTTTCTTGTACGCAGTATTGTTAAATATCATTTTATTCTATAGAAATTTGCATTTTAGCTTGAAAATGTAAAAAAAAAAAAATTTCGAAAACGGAAGTCAGATGGAGCGAAGATTTCCCCGTAATCGTTAACCGCTGTGTTCCCTCTAACCTGCGTTGTTGAATGTCAATAATTTTATATTTTGAATGCAGGAATGTGTTGCGGTTAATATTTATAATACATAAATAAATTACAGTGAACTATTCCATCTTGCTCATGCTACATCATGTTCACAGTGTTTCACTGCTTCTGATTTTTTCACCCGGTTAAAAAGTTCATTTTTTTTGTCTTCTTCTTCAGTCTCATGTACGAGTTCCTCATGTGCAACCTTCTGCAGGGCGCCGCTACGTTCTCGATCGCTAACATCAAAATCACCCGCTTTAAACGGTCTAAACCAAAACTCACACGTGTTTTACGATACAATATTCTCCCTCAGGACAGAACAGATCTATGCACATGCTTTTGCAGCACTTTTTCCTTGATGAAATTCGTAACGAATGCAGTGCCGAGTGAATGCAGTATCGCTTGCCATCTTTCACCCCTACAGCTGTGCAAGTGCGTTTGACTGTTGGGCAAACTTTTTTGTCACATTTTATACTGTGGACCAGTTACGATCACATGACAAAAAAGCGGGGAAATGTCGGATATGTAAATTAGCGGTATACGTCACACAAAAAAAGCTTTAAAACTTATTTGTACACCTAATAGTTTTAGTTGTTGTTTTTTTCTTTTTTTTTTTTTTTGTCTCGTACGATTTTGTTCTCGATCTCAAACAGTTGCTAGAAGACGAACAGATTTCAAGGAATGCCTCACTAAGTGTAAATGTTTCTTGTCGCTGTGTACAGCGGAGTTGCAGAGACAGTTTCAGCTTTTTCACTACCACCACTTACACTACCCTGTTTGCACTTGGAACCGTTAATGAGCGAAATTTACTGTTACTTCACATTGCATAACAAAAAAGATGCACCAAGAAAAGTGCACAATGCTAAATTATTAAAAATTACGAGATAAAATCTAGGAATATTATAACTCATGTTCTTGTGAGAACAGTGGAAAATACAGTGACTTTTTATGAAAACTGTTAAGGTGATTTATTAGCTTAAATAATGCACTACGGATTAATTAGCACAAGCTTACTGCTAGAGAGTTTCGTGTTTTAACGGGACTTCAATAATGACTGTCGGTAATAAGTTCTTTGGGTGCCTTAGCCTAGGGGCCCACCTGAAGCCTTAATCCGGCCCTGATCTTACTAGTATTAACTAAACATCGTTTCTCCTCTTCGTTAGTGCTTCAGGGAATTTTGGAGTTGGTCCTTTTCCTAGTTTTGAGTGGGACTGATGGAGTTTTATGACATATTGCTTTGCTAGGAAGCGAATGGATAACGATCTTATCTTTGTAGGGAGAGTTTCAAGCATTTAGATATTCTAGCATTTTCAGTTTTAATAGAGATAATTCTCACAATGGATCAAAGCTGTTAACTAGGGGGGGCATAGTTGCGATAGAGGGGGCTGCAATAAAAGTAATAAAAGTAACTCGCGCGCTTTTTCAGGAGAAGAACAAAACAGAAGGACGTTTCAACCAGCTTTTGAAGAAAGAGTTTCGAAGATTTTTCTGTCGTGGGGAAAATATAGCTGGTGAGAATGTCCGACGTCGAGAAGGGAGCTTGAATGAAAAATATGTCGGGATAGAGAAATTTAGCAGCGAATTAACCCAGAAGAAATTCTGGAAGAATAATAGGCAGAAACAGATCATCGTGTTAATATTAGGTGTACAAATAAGTTTTAAGGCGTTTTTTGTGTGACGAATACCGCTAATTTACACATCCGACATTCCCCTGCGTTGTTGTCGTAACTGCTCCAGAGTATAAAATGTGACACAGAAGTTTGCCCAACAGTCGAACCCATTGTACGGCGGCTCTTGATGAGCTGTTGGAAAGTGAGGACATTCAGCGAATAGATTGGCCAGCACGTTACCCCGACCTGAATCCCATAGAACACGTGTGGAACGCTCTGAGGTGACGCGTTGCGGCACGCGAACACACAACGGAAATTGTCCAACAGCTAAAGACAGCGCTAACGGAAGAATGAGCGATGTTACCGCAAGAACTCATCAACGTCTAGTACGAAGTATATACAGACGATGCAAATCATACATTGACGTTAGGGGGGGTCATGCCCCCTACCGAGTACCTCTTCTTTCCTTTATACCGTCTTTGGCAGTGATACATCTGTATCATGGCACCTAGTGCTATGCAACCAATTATGAATGAAGTTCCACTATATCCTTTAGTATCTGTAGTTGTGTTGGTGTTGTTTCCGTCATCATTTCGGTGAGTATAGTGGAGTTCCTATGGTTTGAATTTCACATTACCAGGCCGCTCATGTGCGAAACTACAGGCCAAAACCTGGCTGGTACTTAAGTTTTGCACACCTGTGTATATAAAGATCCGTAAGGAAATCAGGACAACGCTCGATAGACCTTTCCCCGTATACTTCACTGAATAAACCTACTCCTTAACTCCGAAACAGCGAGTTTCATGTTATCTGGTATTTTACTTGTTACATCATCAGGGAAAAAATACAGTTAAAACGAAACTTCTAGATTCTTTATAAGGAAAGGTCTAACGAACCCCTGATTCAGGGCGCTGTGAGAAATATTGTGAATACCTCAAATATCCCTATAACAGCATGATATTTTTCAAAAGTTGCGTGTTTAACCCTTTTACCGGCTGGAACGAATCAACTCGGGGTTAAAAAATAAGCTGATATCAGCTCGAACGAATATATTCGCTGTCTGAGAAGTGGGCGAAACGCGACAAGATAGGGTTAACCTGCGCATCAGAAAGCGTTGCTTTTATCTTACGTTTATCATTCTAAGTGATCATTTGGGGGTTATGATTGTCATTAATCCTTCCTGTCAGATTAACTTTTCCGCTATGGATGCTAAAAAAAAGAGCGACGAACCTAAGAAAAAAGATGTTTGAGTAACGTGTTTCTACCCAGTGGCATGAATGTCCGTGTCCGGGGAGCTACCGCTTCCGAATCATTCCTTGGGTAATGCAACAGAGAATAAAGGACTATAGGGGAATCAGACTACATACACTGTAAAAAATTGCTGGGTCAAATTAGGGTAGATACACCGGCAGCTGAGTGGCCAGTGAATAAACCGTATTTTTACAGTACCATACCGTAATGTTCATTAACAGTCTAAGGACCAGGAAATAAAAACGCATAATGACCATAATGTTCATTAACATGTCTAATGACAAATAAATAATAATACATATTATGTTCATTAAAAACGTCTAATGCTGTAATGTTCATTAACATATCTAATGACTGGGAATAAAATAATATGTCTACTGACCAGGAAATAAAATAATATGTCTACTGACCAGGAAATAAAAACGTGTTGCCCACAGAGGTGTTGCCAGTCGTTTGATTGCACATGAAAAAACAGGTATATAACCACTTTAAGAAGAACTTTGCCAGATTGTCAATGTTAAAATACAGTAACAGTTCAAACACCGTGAACATGTAGTTTATCTAACGAAAATTTGTGGTTGACCGCCAGGTGGCGTGCTTACGATCTGTAAACCGTCTTAATCCGGGTGAAACACTGACTATTCACTGTAATTTTTTTACGGTGTACTGTAAGGCTAAAGATCGGAAGGGAGCACTTACAGCCAGCGACAGATTTATAGTCGATACTCCTGAGATCAAAGAAAGAAAGCGATTGTTTTGCATATGGGAACACTTCTGTTTGAGGAGCGCAGAAAAATTTGGGCAACTTTTGTTTCCACCGGCCGCTTAAAGGGTTAATATGGATTTTTAAAAGTTAGCGATAGCAGTGATCACAGAAATCTTAGCGTATGAAGAACTGCAAAGTTTTAACATGAGAGTAATGAATGAAGTGACAAAGAAACTGTCTTTGGTGCCCTTACTCATCTGTACTCAATGCGCATGTCAGTGTTTCTAGTAGTGGCGTGCAGAACTCAGGAAGTAAACACAGACTGATGGTTCTTGTCTAGAATTTATACATTTCCCTTTCAGAAAGGGAAAATTTCCGCCAGTGCCTAAAATTGTTTCCGAAAACGAAATCCTATTCCTGAAAAAAAAAAAGTTGTCGTGGAACATTTTGTTAAAAAAATTATAATCGCTTGATGATATTTCTATCAGGAATAACTTATTTTGGAAGAGAATTTTGCTTGGTAATTTCCATTTTCCCCGTTACGTGACCGCAAATTAATTCGTGCAAGATTTCATTAAAGCAGTTAAAAAAAAAAAAAAAGAAAAAAGAAATGTGTTTGGTAGATCTTCAGTGACAGAGATCACGAAAGGAATAGAAGCAACAACATTACGCACGATTAAATGTAACTCGTGGCTCTTGTACAAAACGGTAGGAGTTATCCCAGAAGCTTTCTTTAATGATGAGCAGAAGAAAGAACCAGCCCTCCAGTTACAGATTTGTGTCCCAAAAGTTCTGTTAGATGAGCTTCAGACATAGATAGCTTGACGACTGTCTGAATTCTGGGAAAAAAGAAAATAAATAAAAAAAAGAAAAGCTCAGAGGAGATATTTGGAGAAGAAAGAAAACAGTCTTGTGAGCAAGATAATTTTCTGGTCATCTTGTTAGCGAAAAAAAAAAAGTGTCCTACCGTACTAACGGCAGTTTCAATTTCCCACGCCGCTTGCCCCAGCAGGCTCTCGCCACGCCTTCTGCCTGTGAAGAAAGCGATAGGCAGTCAAGTCAAGTCAGCCTGTGACCCCCAAGTCCTGCTGCTGTCCGTCGCCGACGCCGCCGCCTCCGTCCGCGATGAAATCACGGCTCTTAAATTTTCTCTCCCGTCGTATATCACAGGAGCGGAAAATCCTCTGCTTCAGGAACGCGTGCATTCGTGTTGCCAGATTACTTTCTCATTATCCGTCTGCATTTTAGTACTCCCCAAGGACGTCGTTTCTTTACCTAATTAAGACTAATGGCGGCAGGTCTTAATAACCGCAACCGGATTTTTCTCGTTTTAAAACGAAGAATGTATCTTGTTGGAACAGGAAATAATAAAGTGGTGCATTATGCAGGTATTTATTTCAGCTGGAGTTATTACCTTTCTGGGAGGTAAAACAATAGAAAAAAATGACGTCGTTACATTTATTAAAGGAGATATTTTGGTACAGTTGCGATAATTTTTGTCCCAGTAGCTTAAAAGACGGAAAATGCACACTGTCGCGCCCAACATTATCCGTTTCTCCAGTGCAAATGGAGAAATACAGTGTGGTATTAAAATATTGTTTAAAAAAAGCTTCTTGGGATCGTAAATCGAAGGGCGTTTTGGTACTCCTATATGATGCAGCTGTAAAAATTTCTACAATTCGGAAAACTGTTAAAAGTAGTTGATATACTGTCTCAGCATATCAAAACTTTTAGACTGTCAAAGTGTGATGTCATAGGCGTGACCACTGGGGTAGGGGGTCAGGAACCCCCAGATTTTCAGAGTTGTGGGTCCCCAATGTAAATGACCCCCCCACCCAAATTTTTCGGGAATACTTCTTTATGATGTGAACCAACTAAATTTAATAATATAAGATTGTGATTTTTCGTAGAATGCAAACACGTGTATAATGTGTACTTAATAAAACAGAGATGTCGATTCCTAATAAGCAAAGTCAGTTGTGCAACTTTGTAATTTACACTTTTGCCCTATGTATGGTAGTTTTACAGTTGTATTCGCTAAGTTCCACAATTCGCCAACAGAGGCGCCTATGTCGTGCCCGTTAGATCGCGCCTCAGCAACTGCTTTGCTCCTGTGTGCGCATGCGCGTGTGTGTAGGGGTTCCCAAACTCAATCTTATACAATATGTATATAATATTGTATTATGTGTATACATATAATGAGTGTATGTGTGATCGGACTCCACCCCAGATTTTGAAACATGGTTACGCCACTGGTGATAATTAAAATAAGAAATTTATTTACAACTAAAAACACTGTACTGCTGAAAGCACGGAAGAAGCGAGATCTTTCGGGCTTGCTACAAGCCCATTCTCAAGCTAAAGAATGCCACTGATACAAGCTGCCAAGCGATTAAATACAAGTTGACAAGACCAAGATGCAACAGTTCTTAGTGACGTAAGTAGTTCGCCAGATAACCAGTTGGCACAAGATCAAAACGGCAAATTAATGTTTTCCAAATATTAAATAATGTTTGGAGGAACCAAGTTCTCAACACAATTTCTCCAGGGTTGAGGAACGTTGGTAGGTACATCTTCATTACAGCACATGTTTTTTGTGTTACAAAATATTACCGTGAATTTTGGTCTTAATCATAGGCGTACACTTGTCCCCAAAATCGAGGACACTGTCATGATTAAACGAAATATTTCAAGTAGACGGTATATATATTCATTAAATTTTTTCTTTTTTTCGTCATGTATATCTATTATTGTTTTTCGTTGAAGTGTGAAAATTACACTGCGCCTGTGCGATCATTCTCACTGTGGTTAACGGTGAGAAGATCATCAAACCGAGGGGCTAATTAAATGACATGTCATAAAAATAGGAGGCCAAATCTGGGTTGGCAGATTGCATAAGATCTCCAGAGCAGGCAAAGAGGATTATGCCCTGCTCACTCACGTCATCAAGCAAATCCCGTTACTATGCAAATTCCTTACACACTTTGGTATGAAGACAAAAATAAGCCGCCCACCCATCCGGTGGCGCAGTGGTCTAAGCGCTGGCTTATGACCATTCGTCCGAGAAGAGTAAGGGTTCGAATCCCGGTGAGGCATGGATGTTGTGTTTGTCTTACGGCACTGGCTCTCTCCCTTCCCTGGAACCAGTGACCCTAAATTAGGCACGGGCGACTGCTTATAGCCCATTGAGTTACTCACGGTGGCCGTTAAACCTTCAATAAAAAAAAACAAAAAAAAAAAGACAAAAAAAAAACTTACAATGTATTTGGTATTAGAAAAACGTAGTGCTGGAGTACTTTGAATTATAATTTAAAATCTAGAAATAATGTGCTTTTGAAATTTAAAAAAAAAAAAATTAGGGAAGCACAGTATATTTGGTGACAAACTGAAGCCAAAATTGAGAGTGACGGTCCATACTTGAGAAAAAGTTGAGAGGGACATGTTTCCTCGTTCTCATAAGATGCTACTCCCGTAGCCTTCATGCATAATGAACGTGAAATACAGTCAGAGAATGTTCAAACATTTTAAAAACGTTTTTGATAAGAAATTACAGAAAATAAAAGAAGTTCAAACAGTTGAAACTGGCAACAGCGTGTTAGATGAACACGAAAGAAACATCTGCTGCAATTCAATATCGTCTGCTAAGAAAATGACGCACGTAAGCAAGCTGCGTTATATTTTTGCTCTTTACGAAGAGATATATTCGTATCCTATAATTAGAAAACGCTGTGAAAATCATGGAAATATCGTTTCTAAATGCAAAATGAGCAATATTATTAATAATAGAAGGGGAAATCGTCCAAGCATTGCTTTTAACAGAAAAAAGAACACCAAAGAAGGTTCGCTCTTTTACGACTATTTCAAAAGTAAGGTCTCTGGTCTTGAAAGAAAATCCACGGACCCAAAGCGCAATAGTCGTTAAAACTCTTTGTATCAACTGTAAATGATGTAAACAAAAAAAATAAAAAAATTGAATCTGAAAAACAAAACAACAAAACAAAACAAAAACATGTTTACCGCCTTTTTCCTGAGCACGTGGCTGAGCGCAGAACACGGTGTAGACTTCTTTATGAAAATCACTCAGCCGGAGACAGATGGAAATTTATTGTGACTATTGATGAAGCATGGATCTACCTCTACATAAATGACTGTAACAAAAATAGGTCGGTTTACTATCGCAAAAGAGCAGAAAAAGACTTCCAAACTTGATTACCAGAATCCAAAAAAGTTTCAGTAAAAGATTCAACATTATTGCTGGTTTCTTGTACAATGGGAAAATAAACTCAAGAAAAGTTGAAAAGAATGTTAAAATTAATTCTACATATTGCCAAAATAATGTTTTAACTCCTAAATTTAAAGAAGAAATACCACCATTCCTTTATTTACAAAGCCTTCAGAGAGTAAAACTCCATCAGGATAAGGCTACCAGTTATACATCTAAATCATCATCATCATCATCATCATTGTCAACCATTATCAATCCACTGCTGGACGAAGGTCTCCCCAAGTTTCCTCCACAACGGTCTGTCTTGTGCCAGTCTCCTCCATGTCACCCCTGCATACTTTCGAATTTCATCCACCCATCTGCCATGTGGTCTTCTTCTGGGTCTTTTCCTGTCCCTTGGAATCCAATCTAAAATTTCGGCTGTCCATCGATGATCTGTCCTTCTGGCAGTATGTCCAGCCCATTGCCATTTCAGGGATTTAACTCTGATCATGATGTCTTCCACTCTTGTCATTTTTCGGATCCACGAGTTCCTCTTCTTATCTCTCCTGGTTACACCAAGTATGTACCTCTCCATGCTTCTTTGAGTTGTCTGCAGCCTTTGTATGTCTCTTTTAGTTAAGGTCCACGTCTGTGCACCATACGTAAGCACTGGAAGGATGCATTGATCAAACACTTTTCTTTTAAGACATAATGGCATATTGCTCTTGAAAATTAAATTATGCTGTTTCTTCCAAAAGCTCTCCAGGCAAGTTTTGTACGCCGATTAATTTCTTCATCAATGTGACCCTCACTTGATATCTGCTGTCCAAGATAAACGTGCGTGTCTGTTATCTCCAGCTTTTCTCCATCAATCGATAAATCTTCATTTCTTGTAAAAGCATTGAACATCACTTTTGTCTTCTGAAAGTTCATTTTTAATCCCACTTCTTTACTCTTGTCAGCAAGTTCCTGGATCATACTCTGCAGCTCTGATGGGCTAGTTGCAAAAATGACTACGTCATCAGCAAAACGAAGGTGGGTTAGATAATCTCCATTAATCTTATACCCCTCTATTTCTTAAAAAAAAAAAAAAATGGACGGGTATAGAAAAAAATATAAATGTCTACACACACAAAATAAAAACCGATAAAAAAAAAAAACCGTCTATACCTTTTGCTCATATTCCTTCAAAATCCTTAGATGTTTCACCAATGGGCCATTGTGCCTTTGGACTGCTTAACAGAGCGCAGACTTATAAACAATGATTTAACTATAGAAAGCAGTGGAAGAGGAGTGGAACAAAATACCCTTAGGAATTTTTAAGAAATGCTCTGTTATCTTGGGAACCTAGATGTAAGTCCAAATCCAGAGAAAGGGTTATCAGATAACATTTAAAAAAAAAAATTTCATTTTAAACCTTAATTATATTGCTGAAAGATCTTTCTAAAAATGTGTGAACATCGTCTGTATCTACTGTAGTAAAATGAACGCTTTCGTTTGGGGTTTAATATTCTTACTTCACACACACACACACACACACACACACACACACACACACACACACACAAGCTTTAAATCCATAAGATCAAATATTTTCTAACTTTGATCTTTCTAATGATTTTAATAACAATCCATTATACAGATTGCAGAGTTGTAAAGCATGTCAAGTGGCAAATAAGTGAAGTATTCTCCATCAAGGAAAATGGCAAATGCTTTCGCAGATTTTTAGCCACCAACCCGAAACGTATATCTGTACTCGAACAAACCGAACCTGACTATAGAGTAGGTAGGTTCTGGAAGAGTTATTTCACTGAAAAGATCTCATGGGTTTTCAGTATTTTTCTGTACTAATGAGGTGCAGTGTGTCAGGGACCATCTCACAAACGCTGAGGGGTGCCACCGTGACGGGAGGCCGGAAAAAGGAAACTTCCCGCTGATCCTTGTATCGGCGACTTTCTCCTCGGGAAGAAAGGAGTTAGGCTTAGTGCCTTCCCAAACCACTTGCTGGCAACTTACCTTCCCACCCGCAGTAAATATCCTCAGGACACAACCTCTCTAATGCACATGACTGACCGACAGAACTGAAAGTGATGTTCTCATAACGCAACTACTTGCATTTTTAGAAATGTGACAGAAACTGAGATCTTCACTTTTTTAATGTACGTACGCGCACAGCGTTTAGAACATCTACGTAATTTTTATGTCCCAGTTGAAGTTTTAAATCGACCGATCTTTTAGACTGGTAATAGATTATGGAATGGAAGCACCCACTCAGTGACTTCCACTTCATAGTCATGCTAGCCTTGCCGCTAGTGTATAAAGGCAACCAACTACTGACTGCGCAAGTAATTTCTTGTTGCTTCTGCAAACTATGATACTCAGTTCAACGTGCAAGTTTGCTACGCCATTTGCGCTCTTCTTCCATGTGTTCCGGTTCTTGTCTTTTAAGGATGAATAAGGTGAAGAGGCAACAGGAATCGGTGATGCCTAAAAAACACTCTGCAGATCGCCTTGTAAAATTTATAAGAAAATGCGAAAATATTTTTAAAAAATCCGTCTTTATTAAAATGGAGTTTTAAGTACGTAAATTAAAAAGGAAATGCGCCTTCAGTGAAAGCTATTCATAAAATTAAATTTTTTTGACGTTAATCGTAATTATATCCCGTTTTTAGCACTTCTTTTGTAAAAAAACATCGTGCTTATGTTATCGGTTTGTCCGTCCGTTGTCCTCACGGATATCTCTGCAACTATTAGTCCGATTTGAAAAATTCTTTTTGCATTGGGAAGCTTGAAATATGCGAATGATGATCCTTTATTTCGTTTTTTTTTTTTTTTTACGATGTACAATTTCGCCGCTACAGGACGCAAATGCAGATGATGTCGAATTCAAAAATACGTTTTATTCCACATATTTAATGCTTCTAAACATCCGATTGAAAAAATTCTTTTATCTTTCGATTCCATTTATGTCGAAGAGTGTTTTAGATATAGTTACTTTTTCGAATTACGCATAGATTTTCCGCTAGGGGGCGTAAAAGTATATTACATTTTCCCCGATAACTCTTCTTCTAAAACTCCGATTTGAAATTTTTTCTTCAGCAGATACATCTCCTGATGGAAAATCTTTTGCATATAATTTCAAATTTTTGGTAAAGAATACTTTGGCCACCAGAGGGCGTAAGTGTTAATTTTTGCTTCTGATGTATTTGCCATAAAATCTGAGCTTCTATATTATCGATTGAAAAAATTCTTTCGTGGGCTGATGCCACTGACATGGGTAAACTTTTTTGGAATATTTTTTCTTAAAATATTTCACAGTTTCTCCTCCAGGAGCGTAGATATACATCTTATTTTTGTCAATATCTCTACTTCTAGGAGTCCGATTTGAAAAATTCCTTCTTTGTTGGATAGTGTTTCTAGTGTGACATGTGGTTCATATGACATCAAAATTTTCAAGTGATTCATAGACTTTCCGCTAAGGGGCGTAAATGTAAATTGCGTTTCCCCCTATATCTCTGCTTCTAAATCTCCGATTTGAAAAATTCTTTCTGCACCGCATATAGCTCCTGATGGGAAATCGTTTACACATAATTTCTAATTTTTGTAAATAATGGTTTGGCCACCAGGGGGCGTAAGTCTTAATTTCCGCTTCTGATGTATTTGCAGCAAAATATGAGCTTCTAAAATCTCGATTGAAAAAAAAGTCATTTGTTGACCGATACTACTCGTCTCGACAAACCTTTCAGGAAAATTTGCTTCTTAAAATAATGCATGGTTTATCCGCCAGGGGGCGTTGATGTATATCTTATTTTTATCAATATTCCTACTTCTAAGAATCCGATTTGAAAAATTCCTTCTTTGTTGGATAGTGTTTCTGATGCGAAATGTTATTCCTATAAATTCAAAATTTACAAGTAAATCATAGACTTTCCGCTATGGGGCACAAAGGTAAATTGCGTTTTCTGCGTTATTTCTGCTCCTAAAGCTCCGATTTGAAAAATTCTTCCTGTATCGCAAACAAGACCTGATGGAAAGTATTTTTCACATAATTTCTAATGTTTGGTAAAGAATGGTTTGGCCACCAGTGGTCAAAAGTGTTAATTTCTGCTTCTGGTGTATTTGTAGCAAAATCTGGGCTCCTGAAAACTCGACTAATTTTTTTCTTGGACCGATACCGCTTATATGGAATTCTTTCTTCTTTTTGAGAATACTTTCTTCCTAAAATAATGCATGGTTTTCCCACCAGGGGACGTAAAGTCACATCTTATTTTGTCGATATCTCTGTTTCTAAGAGTTCGTAAGCTCACGATTCCGTTTACAGCAATATCTGAGGGGTTAAAAACCCGATTGAAAATCTTCTTTCTTTCGTCAGATACTGTTGTTTTCCGTACCAGTTCCATTGACTTTGAATAGCTTCGATAAATTTAATTTGCGTCAGAACGGATTCAAAAGACGTGCGCCGCCCCGGTGGCGCAGTGGTCTAAGGCGCTGGCATCTGATCATTCGTCCGTAAGGGGTCTGGGTTCGAATCCCGGTGTGGCATGGATGTTGCGTTTGTCTTACGGCACTGGCTCTCTTCCTTCCCTGGAACCAGTGACCCTAAATTAGTGACAGGCGACTGCTTATAGCCCATTGAGTTACTCACGGTGGTCGTTAAATCTCCGATCAAAAAAAAAAAAATCAAAAGACGTGCTTATTACACCCGAAAATTCGGTGTCATCTTTCTTGTTTAAACTCAGATTGAGTGTATCATTAAGAATGGAAACGTTGAAACTTCTTTAAATGAAAATCACACTGATTCCTGCTGCCCTTTTAATTGCGCCATTGAAATTTTGAGCATACAAATTAATATACATTAAAACCTCTATTAACATACACCTCCAAACAAGCATCAATCATTTCACTGCTGTCTATACACGATATTAAAAACGGTGATAGTTGCAAACTAAAAGATGAACTTTATTTACAGCTAAAACCAAGTTAGAAACATGCGAGATCTTTCGGACCCACTATGGGTCCATCATCGGGCACCACATGGGTAGGATTCCGATCTTTTAAACTCAGAGATCCATATCACAACGCAGCAGCATGAAGGCGCTGCTCCCAAATTCACGCATGCGCACTCGACATAATAAATATGACATGCAAATAAATTAAAAGAAACATAAGATAAAGACGGTTATGGATTACAGTGGTAAATACAATGATTTAAGATATAGTGCTTCCAAGATGAAGGCAATGTACTTGGTGTGTCGTCATTATAACATTGATTAGAAAGCATACTCTTTACGAGGAAATAAGGATGTGGTCTCATACATTGACTCCATAGATTTTGTCCTTGAGGTTATGCATATTTTAAAAAGAGCATGTTTTAAACAAAACATGGATTTTGGCATACAAACACATAAGTTATTTTCCTTTATCAAAAAGGATCGCGACACAGTTGTCCCACTAGAAAAACATGGGCTTTACTCAATCCCATTAAAAGCGATTGACTCCAATGTTAAAGACTCCAGGTACATAGGATCTACGCTTCGGCCAATTGCTACCCGAGTGTCCGAACACAAGTATAACGTCCGGCCGGGATCGAAGGCCACCGCTTTGTCCAGACTAATAAATCAAGGTCTGCACACCCCGGATTGGAATAACATCACTTTCTTAGCAACGACCACAACAAAACCAAGTTTGTTATTCACAGAAAGCAAATACATTCCTATGCTTTCTAATCAATGTTGCAATGACGACACACCAAGTATATTGCCTTCATCTTGGAAACACTATATTTAAATCATTGTACCAGAAGGACAGACCATCGATGGACAGCCGAAATTTTAGAATGGATTCCAAGGGACAGGAAAAGACCCAGAAGAAGACCACATGGAAGATGGGTGGATGAAATTCGAAATTATGCGAGAGTGACATGGAGGAGACTGGCACAAGACAGACCGTTGTGGAGGAAACTTGGGGAGACCTTTGTCCAGCAGTGGATTGATAATAGTTGACAATGATGATGATTTACCATTGTAATCCACAACCGTCTTTATTTGTAGCTTCATATTATTTGCATGTCATATGTATTATGTCGAGTGCGCATGCGTGAATTTGGGAGCAGCGCCTTCATGCTGCTGCGTTGTGGTGTGGATCTCCGAGTTTAAAAGATCGGAATCCTACCCATGCGTTGCCCGATGATGGACCCATAGTGGGTCCGAAAGATCTCGCATGTTTTTAACTTGGTTTTAGCTGTAAATAAAGTTAATCTTTTAGTTTGCAACTATCTCCGTTTTTAATATCATGTATAGACAGCAGTGAAATGATTGATGCATATCAGTTGTCACGAATACCACGGACGTTTTGGACCTCCAAACAACTTTAACTACAAACAACGGCAAGTGCCGTTTGGTTCAGAACAGCTGCCGTGGGATTAACATTAACGATAAGCTCTGAACCGAACTTCTTAACAGCGGTCAACGGACACCTTAGCTAGTCCCGAAGGATGTCCAAAGGTAAGGCTGTATACGAACTTATGATTTTACACTGTTCGTCCACAGTTAGGGAACGATATTTCCTATTGTTCTTACTGTAGTACTGGGGGGGGGGGGGTAATTTGGAAACACAAAATCTTACTAAACTAATGCTGCTTTGGGAAGGTAGGTTGGAGTACAAGCGGAATTCAATAGCATACTTAAGTGATAAGAAAAGCGTTAGTGTTTAGCTGGGAATCACTCAACTCAAGTGAGCACTCGGGAAAGATAAGGAGAAATATTCGAGCATTTAAATTCCTCATACCTTGACTGTCATTGATTTTACTCTCAAAAATTCGTCAGCAAAGACTTTAATTTCTATTTATTTATTATTCTAAATCTTGAAACTTTAAATCTTAAAAGTTCAATTTTTAGTAAGTTAACACAGTGCAGTGCGCATTGTGATCTCCCAAAGCACTAGCGGGTACTATCCAGGTTTGTTTTAGATTCTGCATCAACTTTCGGAAATTTGCTCATTTCTACCAATTATCCCCGTACAAATACCACAAAGGACACGAAGTCTGATGAGGTTCGAGCTCTGGATCAGTCCCTTTGGAGCTGGAGCTCAGGACGTGAAGTCCAGTGGGTGCTCCAGCTTCGGATATTAAGTCAAATGAGTATTCGGTCTCTAGATAAGTCGCTTAGCTGCCGAAATTCATGAGTCCATTGGGTGCTTGAACTCTTTCCATACGCAGACAGACTTACGTAAATCTATAGCGGAACGTCAATTTTACGGCAGTCATATTGTTTAATCGAATCGGATGTATAGTGAGACGGATATACACAGTCGAGTCACATTACTGTGATCACCTCCTACTTTTGACGTCAACAGCGCGTAGCCAATGAAAGAAGGCGCGTGTCGTGAGGTGGCTTAGAGGGTATATCAGGTGTGCTGTAGGCAATCTGAAAACATATCACTCGTTGCTGTCATGGATAAAAGGAGCGATTTATCAGATTTGCAAAAATGGATGATTATCGGTTTCCTGGCCAAGAGTGGAAGTATTTCTGAAACAGTGCAGTTTGTGAACTGTTCGCGTGCTGCTGTGGTTAAAGTGCATCGTGATTGGAGAAATGGCACCATTGCGAGTAAACGCCGTGGAGACTGCGGAGCACCACGTGCCATTGATATGAGAGGTGAACGTTTTCCAGCATTGGTTGAAGAGTGGCTTCGAATGTGCGTGAGGGCCGATCGACACGCTACAGCGGAGCAACTCACTGGCCGAATGAACCAGGGGGCTACCGGTAGTGTGCCTATAACGACAGTTCAGCGAACCCTGCTGCGTATGGTGCTCCGATGCAGACGGATAGTCACTGCACCCATGCTAACGAAGGTGCATCGGCAGAAAAGGCTTGCATTTGCACAGCAGTATCGGAATCGGACCTCCGCTGATTGGCAAAGGATTGCCTTCTCCAATGAGTCACGTTTTCTGCTTCATCGAATGGATGGACATTGGCGTATAAGGCGAGAAACATCGGAGAACAAACACTCTTCAACCAGTGCTGGAAAACCACAAGCTGTTGGGGGCAGCGTTATGGTCTGTTGAATGTTTTCGTGGCATTCTCTGGGTCCACTCATACCTGTGGAAGACACTATGGTCCGAATTCGTTATGAATCCATCCTTGCAGACCACGGACAACCATACATGCTAATTGTCTTCCTTGGGGCGGATGGGACCTTCCAGCACGACAATGCGACGTGTCACCCAGCTAAAAATCTCAGAGAGTGGTTGGAAGAGCACGATGAAGACTTTAAAGCACTTCCCTGGCCCCCAAATTCCCCAGACTTAAAACCCAATTGAGCATCTGTGGGACCACCTCAACCGTGTAGTTCGCTCTATGGATCCTCTACCACGCACCCTCCAGCAACTGTCAGAAGCACTGCGGTCAGCATGGCTCCACATACCTGTGAACACCTTCCAGCACCTTATTGATCACTCCCAGCAAGTGCAGCTGCTGTTCGCGCTGCACACGGCGGATACGCTTGGTATTAGCTGGTGGCCGCAATAATGTGACTCTACCGTGTATAGTTAGGCACACTGTTAATTTTTCTTGTGAATGTTTTACAGGTATACACGTTTGAATTTTCGTCCCTTTTTTTTTTTTTTTTTTTTTTTGATTGGAGGTTTAACGACCACCGTGAGCAACTCAATGGGCTATAAGCAGTCGCCCGTCCCTAATTTAGGGTCACTGGTTCCAGGGAAGGGAGAGAGCCAGTGCCGTAAGACAAACACAACATCCATGCCTGACCGGGATTCGAACCCGGTTTCCTTTCGGACGAATGATCAGAGGCCATCGCTTAGACCACTGCGCCACCGGGGCGGCATTTTCGTCCCTTGAACGACGTATAATCGACATCAAATTATTCCCACCACTTCCTTCGTGAAACTTTTGTATGATTCCAAATACAGATTTGGTAGCGTTGCATGAGCACGAGTTATTTATGTTCTTGTCGTCCTGTAGTGCATGTACGTATTCTCATAATCATAACTGTATGAAACACATAAATTTTAACCGAGAGACTTAAATGTAGGCTTTGGTTATAAAACGATTCATTACACTTGCATTGCAATAATAACATATGCTGTTCATGAAGTAACTGCTGGTAAACGACAGTCCGTGTGAAATTCATGAAATGGTATAAATGACACCCGATACTGAAACTCTGTTAAACAGTGTTATTCGTGTTCTTCAAATGGGAAAGGCAGCGGACTTGAGATAGTTTGACAAAACACCAAATTGTAATGGCCAAACGACTGGTCAGAGCATTTCCGAGAGGGTCTTGTGGGGAGCTCACTGTCAGTAGTGGTTGGTATCATTTAAAAGTAGTCTGAGAAGGCGAACAGGGCCGGATTAAGGCCTTAGTGGGCCCCTAGGCTGAGACATTTGAGTGGGCCTAGGCTAAGACATTTGTGTGGGCTTAGGCTACGACATTTGAGTGGGTCCCTAAGCTAAGACATTTGAGTGGGCCCCATAGGCTTAGACATTTGAGTGGGTCCCTAGGCTTAGACATTTGAGTGGGTCCCTAGGCTAAGACATTTGAGTGGGTCCCTAGTCTTAGACATTTGAGTTGGCCCCTGGGCTAAGACATTTGAGTTGGCCCCTAGGCTAAGACATTTGAGTTGGCCCCTAGGCTAAGACATTTGAGTGGGTCCTTGGGCTTAGACATTTGAGTGGGTCCCTAAGCTAAGACATTTGAGTGGGCCCCATAGGCTTAGACATTTGAGTGGGTCCCTAGGCTTATACATTTGAGTGGGTCCCTAGGCTAAGACATTTGAGTGGGCCCCTAGTCTTAGACATTTGAGTTGGCCCCTGGGCTAAGACATTTGAGTTGGTCCCTGGGCTAAGACATTTGAGTTGGCCCCTAGGCTAAGACATTTGAGTGGGTCCTTAGGCTTAGCCATTTGAGTGGGTCCCTAAGCTAAGACATTTGAGTGGGTCCCTAGGCTAAGATATCTGAGTGGGGCCACAAAGAACTTATGACGGGGAATCATTATAAAGTCCGTTAACACACGAAACTGTTGCAATTATGATGCTTGTGATAATTAATACGTAGGACATTCTTCAAACTGATAAATTATCTGCAGAGTTTTCATAAGTCACTGTATTTTTCATTGTTCTCATAAGAACATGAGTTAACAGCTTAAGATTCCTAGATTTTGTAAAGATTTATCTTTAAATGCCTGTCTCATTTTATCTTTGTTGTTAAATGCAATGTGAAGACACAGGGGACTTCAACCGTTAACGGTTCCAAGTGCAAATTGGAAGGTGTGGGTGGATGGTGGTAGTGAAGAAGTTGAAGCTGTCTCGCCGACCCCACTGCACATAGCGACATGAAACCTTTTACACATGGTGAGTCACTGCCTTGAAATCTGTCCCTCTTCCAGCCTTTGTTTCTGGCCAATCATACGCGACAAAATTAAAACTATTAATATTTTACAAACTTCTGTCTGTCTATCTATCTATTATTTACCCAGGCATGCCTCCTGGGCCTTTGGTCATGGTGGTCCCCAAGATTATAACCCCTATAGACCCTCTTTTAATCCGGCCCTGGGAAAGCCATGAACCAAGAGGGCCAATCACGACTCATCAATGCTGGAGGTGAGGGAGAGCTGTCCTGTATGGTACGAGCCTACAGAATGAATAGTGTGGCGCAAATCGTCGGTAATTTGAATGCTGGTGACGGGAGAAATACAGTATATCAGAACAAACACACAGTACATCGAACTGTGCTGAAAATAGGCCACTCCAAGTGCCCACGCTAAACTCGGTTCATCGTCGAAAACGCACGCAAGCATGAAAACTTGACCTTGAAAAATTAGAAGGTTGTCTGGTCCGATGAATCTCGTTTCTTGTTGCACCATGTGAACGGCCTGGTACGCGTGCGTTGTTTACCTGGAAAAGTGTTGGCACCAGGATCCACCATGGGTCGAAAACAAGCTGGTGGGGGAAGTGTAATTCTTTGAGCAATGTTCTGCTGGGAAACCCTTGGTCCAGTTATTCATGTGCAAGAAACTATGGCGTCTACCACCTACCTACACTTCATTGCAGAGCAGGTATATCCTTTCATGGCAACGATAATCCGTCAGAACACTACTAGAGCGGATTATCGTTGCCATGAAAGTACATCCTTTCATGGCAACGATAATCCGCTCTAGTAGTGCCTTCTTTCTGCACGATAATGCGTCATTGGGCCGAGGGTGGCCTAGTGGGCAACGTTCGTGACCGCCACGGAAAGGACCTCAGGTTCGATCCCAGCAGGTACGAACGCTCGATCCTCTAAATATCCGCCATGCGTCGGATGGGCACGTTAAGCCGTCGGACCCCGGGTACTGGCCCCCGGTAATAAATAAGGGCGTCTTCCTCCCCTTTTCTACTTCGCTTCCGTGTCACTTTCCTATCGGGTACTCTAGCCCAAATCTCCTAGCTTCCTATTTCTAAGGGTTGTTTAAGGCCTCGGGTCAGACATTCCCTTCCTAAAATCCTCTACATATTATCATGATCATGCGTCATGCCACACGCATGTTCATAAAACCTGCAAAGAAACTCTTTGGAGATCCTAAGGTGTCAGCTGATTGGCTGAAATTCCGTGACGTATTTTCATCTTTCTCGCTGGTGTTCAGATCAGTCGTAAACATCAAAGATCACTGTCAATGGTGCAGTTGTTGACTGAGGGTTTATTAGGATCGTTTTAAAATATGAATTATTGTTACTTGTTACTGTATAATTATAATGTCCGTTAGTACCGCGTATTACTACCAAACAAGATACTGTTTTCATCTAGGATATTTAAATGCAGCAATTACCTGAATGCTATTTTATGTAAGGCGACCAGATTTTTGAGAACGAAATTGGCATATTGTCCTCAATTTCAATGCAAAAATTGAGGACAATTTCGTTTCAAAATGAGAACATGATTGAGGGCGACGTCTGACACATTATGGTAAAGCCGAAGATTAGCAAGAATGCGTTTACTAAGCTTTTACTAGACGCGATCTCCCATTTTGTGACACGTGACTACGTAAGCCAATCGCGGAACGATGTACACCCTCCGAAGAGTTTCATTGCAGGTTTTGTGAACATGCGAAGAAAATATGTAAAGAAGTTTTACCATTGGAAACATAAGGCAGAGATTTCAGGTGGAACCACCTTAATTAAACTGAGGAATTGAAAGAGTGGAGAACAATTGAATTTTCATGGCTCAGCGGATGCTATTTTGATAACATTCTTTGGAGACGCAAACAACGCACTTCCTAGGTACAAATACATAAGGGCTACATGAAATAAAACACAAGATTTAATATTTGGCAAAGTGCAGATTATATTTTAAAGTTAAGTATATTGAAAAATGGCACATTTTGAACTGGGTGGGGGTGGGCAAGACAAATTTCAGGATGGGCTCAAGCCCACCCTCACATCCCCTTGGCGACGTGCCTGCGGAGAAGAGCTATTTTGGCGGCACAAGGTTAACCAACGTCATATTGGGCAGGTGGTCAGAATATTTTGGTTCTTATGTGTATACTGTTATGTATTAAACTCTATACTGTACACGATATAGACATTGTTTACAGGTGACGGGTTTAAAAAATTTTTTTGTAGTCAAACGTAAAGCCGGTGGCGCAGTTGTCTAAGCGATGGTCTCTGATCATTCGTCCGAACGGGGTCCGGGATCGAATCCCGGTGAGGCATGGATGTTGTGTTTGTCTTACGGCACTGGCTCCCTCCCTTCCCTGGAACCAGTGACCCTAAATTAGGGACGGGCGACTGCTTATAGCCCATTGAGATGCTCACGGTGGTCGTTAAAGCTCCAATCAAAAAAAAAAAAAAAAAAAAAACGTAAGCAGGACAAGTAAGATTTTTTTGTACAGAACTTTTCTTCTGATAGTAGTGACTTATATTATTGTTTAGAAAACGGTATAGAATGAGAAATCTACATCCAGGACTCCACTGAGGTAGCTCTAATAATTTTCTTTGATGTTGCTGCATTAATTTCCGTCCAGATTCGCTCGGATTGTGTTGTGTGCGACCTCGCATCACTGATAGTGGGAAGTGGGCAGGAACCATTTAAACATTTAAACGACGCGTCGCTTTCAACCCATATAATTACGGTATCTTTTCTAAAATTCCTTACATCCGCTGACATCGGCAAGGACAATCCTTCTACGCGGCTGTCCCCGGGGGGACACTCAGTCTCCTTCGCTCCTTTCTTAGCTCAGAGGAACTGCTTGGATGGATGGATGCGTAGGCGACTGATGACTCGTCTCTGTGAGTCAATTAAGATCCCCCGCCCTTTAACGCCCCGAGGCGCTAAGCTTGCCTCCTCTCGGGCATCAATTATCGCACAGGCGGGCTCTGGTTGAGCAAATTGACGAAGTGTTCTGATAAAGAGCGAGCTGTACTCGTAGCAGCTTTATAAAGGGCAACGAAGGGTGTAACTGCTTTGACGTAGAACGCATTTGCCTGAACGATTACGGAAAAATGAAAAAAAAAATAATAATCTGAGGCTATGTGCACAGTGATCTTTCTATCTTGCATGGCGATCTAAATGAGAGCAAGTTGTGAAACATTTCTTGCGGCATTTTACGGGTACGGTCTGACTGGTGTTTGCGACGTTAATTCATTCGTCGTAAATCGAAGCAAGAGTAGTTCTATGTAAAAGAAAAAAAAAACTACCAAAAATGGCTTCTCTTTTCAATACTTCATTAAAAGCTGCCTGGTAATTTCTCTAGAAAGTTTCATAAAAAGTTTCCGCAAAATTTTTTGTAGTCTTTTTCCTGAGGTTTGAGGCCTTCTTAACCGCGAGCCCCCCCCCTTTCCCCTCTCCCCGCACACACACTTCTTGCCGACGTTAATACTTTCTGAATTTTTACCTGGTAAAAATGGCTACGGTTGTGACCTAACAAAAGAGAGAGAGAGAGAGAGAGAGAGAGAGAGAGAGAGAGAGAGAGAGAGAGAGAGAACGTTTGATTCACTTCTTTTTACCCATTGTCATGATGTTCCGAGTCAGCGGGACTAACACTTTTCCATTATGCTTTGAGTCATGCAGCAGAGTGTAAAAGACTATAAGGAAGCTCTTACCACAAATAATAACATGAGTTTTCCACCAGACTCGCCAAGAAGTTCTTCAAGAAAGCAGAAGCTTACAGCCCCCCCCCCCCCTGTTCACTTCCAAAGTTCACTTTTAAACCTTCCCCCTCCCCCCATGTCACATTTGGTCCGATTCCTGACAACCAAAACAAATGTGGCATAAGGGGAGGGTGGAGTTTTAGAAATTCGGACGTCCCGCGGCAAAAATATAGTGGATGGCATTTCTTCGTTTTGTTTTCTCTTTTTTTCTCCTTTTATAAAAGTTAAAAAAGGTATGAGACATTTCGAATTTCTGATGATATTCAGCTAAATCAGAATATTAAGTTCTCGTATTTGTACTACCAAATCTATCGTGTTTTGTAGATGGTATAATCGGGAGTGTCGCAACCTTGAATGTCTGCATTCATTTGTAGATCTTTCTTTCAGAATGATAAAGTTCGGGTAGCATTTGGGAATAAATTAATGGCTAAATAGCAAATATTTTCTTAAGCAAACGTAAATATATGAAAGATTCCTTTAAATAATTACATGTTTTCTTTCTGTTTCTCAGCGGACTTCTAAACGCAGTCGTGAAAAATAAAGGGGGTTGCGGGAATTAGGACGTACTTTTTAGGGGGTTGCGTGTCAACAATCGGACGAATGTGACATGGGTAGGGGGGGAGTCTTAAAATAGTAAAAAAATAACGGACGTATTTTATGGACGGCCCCTAAGGGCAGTTTTAGGCCTGGGATCAGGTACCCTCTTCCTAAAACTTCTTCAAACGTAGCATCTTATCACAAATAACTGGTTTATGGTCGGGGCTGCTGATATGTGAGAGTGGGGGGGGGGGGAGAGGAATTGTTTTGCTGTAGCTTTTGTAAAACTCTGTCGCATGTGATCAGGTACATCGACCGCTTAAAGGGTTAAAAAAGCCGCAAAAGGACAAATTATTATTTAATCACCAGCTGATATCAAACAGGTGTCAAGATATCAAACAGGTGTCAATCTGATATCAAACAGGTGTCAATCTGATATCAAACAGGTGTCAAGTTGTACAATTTCAATTTGGTATTTTGGTAGATTTTCTGTTGTAACATTTTTCTGAGCTTTGCTTATAAAATCGGTTAGCATTTTTGCATAGTTTTTTATTTTTTTTTTTTTTTTTTTTTGAGGTGGAGGAATGTGGTGTTTCCCGTAACTGATGTAACGCAGGAAACAAGCAAACTTACGTCACTGTAAATTACGTCATTCTGCTTGATGTTACCGGCGTAGGATACCGTGGGTGTCAACTATGTGAGGTCAAACATCCCGTTCCGCAAGTTCACCTGTGTGACCTGTGACTGTCTGGCTCGACTATCATCTCATCTTTGTTAACAACGATAAGCCCACTCACCACTACCCCCCCCCCCCGTTTTTTTTTACCTACTCCCTCGTACCCAATCATGATCATCGTTTTTACCGTAAACGAAGGGCCTCTTCTTATTTTTTCAAACAAATGGTAGTAATAAAAAAACTACTAATAATCGGAGGAATGAATGAATGGAGCGTGAGAAACATTTACGAAAAATCTGCTACGCGTGGATTATAATTATGCTATACCTTCCTTTGAACGGTGTTGCGCCAGAGCGTATTGACTGAAAAAACCTTTAAAACATTAAAAGTGCAGGTAGCGAGCAGTGTCGTCTTAACACTTTTGGGGGCCCTTTGCCGTCATATTTTTCGGGGCCCCTGATCTTGTATATAGCGAGCATATACAACATATGGTATTATTTCAATATGTGGTTATTTTTTATTCACATAGGACACTATTACATTATATATATAATATATGGATATACACTATATATGGATATACACTATGGAAGACATCATGATCAGAGTTAAATCCCTGAAATGGCAATGGGCTGGACATACTGCCAGAAGGACAGACCATCGATGGACAGCCGAAATTTTAGATTGGATTCCAAGGGACAGGAAAAGACCCAGAAGAAGACCACATGGAAGATGGGTGGATGAAATTCGAAAGTATGCGGGAGTGACATGGAGGAGACTGGCACAAGACAGACCGTTGTGGAGGAAACTTGGGGAGACCTTCGTCCAGCAGTGGATTGATAATGGTTGACAATGATGATGATGATGATGATGATGATACACTATCTACCAACAAGTAATTGGACACCCCTGCAATCGACGATATCTGCGGACCTGATACACGTCACGGCCGCCACCGTTTAATATCGTGTGGGAAACAACATCTCAACCAGTCGCATGCAAGATACCACACAGTTCGGAGCTCTCTGATTTCGAGAAAGGTGTAATCGTCGGGTATCACAGAAATGGCCGATCCATACGTGACATTTACATCAAGTTGAAGTACCCAAAATCGGCAGAGCCTACGTGATTGGCAAGTTGAAGGTGAGATGTGACTGTCGGAATGTGCCCCGACCCGGCAGACCCACAAAACTGGGAGTTAGAAACCGACGGGTGTTGGCCAGAGAAATTCGGAAGAACCGCACCAGATCGATGGGCCACATCCGCGAGGAGTTTCAACAGGCATCAGGGAGTGTTCTTTCGATGAATACCATCCGTAAGGAAGCCCATCTGCTCGGTCATCATGGACGTGCTGCCGCCCACAAGCCTTTGATCACCAAGTCCAATAGCACTGCTCGGCTAACGTGGTGCAAAGAACGTCGACAGTGGACAGTTGAACAGTGGAAACAGGTTCTCTGGAGCGACGAATCAAGGTTCACCCTCTACCATTCGGATGGCAAAGTCTGGGTTTGGCGTCTACCTGGAGAACGCCTCCTGCCGGAGAATGTATTGTGCCAACTATGAAGTTCGGCGGCGGTGGAATTATGCTATGGGGGTGTTTCTCCTGGCATGGCACGGGAACCTTGGTCGCAATTCCTGGTAGACTCAACGAAAAGACCTACTGCACCATTTTGGATGACCATGCGCTTCCTACGTTGTGGCAGTTTTACGGGGTGGACCCATGTTACTTTCAGGATGGCAATGCCACCTGTCATGTTGCGAGGTCCACCATGGCTTGGTATGGTGACTGTAGGGTAAATCGAATGGACTGGCCTGCGCACAGCCCGGATCTTAACCCTATCGAGCACTTTTGGGACGAGTTGGAGCGTCGACTTAAGGGGTGCCCCCACCATCCGAAATCGGTGAAGGAACTGACCTCTCTTCTACAAGCCGAGTGGAAGAAAATACCGCTAGCCGTCGTACAACGCCTGACTGAGAGTATGCCCCGGAGGGTCGCAGCTGTAATCGCTGCTCATGCAGGCTCCATCAACTATTGAAAGTGAATCAACTTCGTTTTTCTTTGCTATCACAGGTGTCCAATTACTTGTTGGTAGATAGTGTATATACACTAAAGAGCAATTGAATTAGAGACAGCTGGCGTTATGCAAATGTGGCGCTGTGGGCAGCCCTGTTAACGGAAAAGACAGGACGTATACAGCGATCTGACAATATAAGGAGTGATGCGACGGAAATCAGTGAGAGTCGGACGCAGTATGGGTAAGACGAAGGATCTGAGTGCATTTGATTGTGGGCAAATTGTCGGGGCCCGACGAATGGGTCTCTCGATTTCGGAAGTCATGCAGGCACTGGGATTTTCACGAGCCACTGTGTCACGGGTGCACCGTGAGTACATCGAATCTGGTAAAACCATCCCTGCAAGGGCCAACTGCCATGGACAACAGCGTGTGGATGATCGGGGTCATCGTCGGCTGGCTCGCATTGTAACAGCGGATAGACGGGCCACAGTGCAAGAAATCACTCGGCAATTTAACGCTGGTGTACAAAAACGTGTAAGCAGCCACACCATCCAGAACCATCTCCTCGCTATGGGGTACAGAAGCCACCGTCCCACGAGGGTACTGCTGCTGACCGCGCATTACAGGGTGCAAAGATTAGCATGGTCGCGGGAACATCGCCACTGGACCCTAGACATGTGGGAAAATGTTGCCTGGACTGATGAGTCGAGATTCACGTTGGTACATGCGGATGGCAGGATACGAGTACGGCGCAAACCACATGAAGCGATGGATCCTTCTTGCCAGCAAGGTACTCTTCAAGCTGGTGTGGGTGGCCTTCTCGTCTGGGGACTGTTTACGTGGACTGAAATGGGACCCCTGGTACATGTGACATCGTCACTCACAGGTCAACGTTATCGAGGATATCCTGGACGACCATTTGCTCCCGTTTGTGCGTCTTCAAATTCTCACTGGGGACCTCATCCTGCAACAAGACAATGCACCGTGCCATCGCTCCCGAATTGTATCCGAATGGTTGGATGAACACTCCACCGACGTGACCTCGCTTCCTTGGCCAGCTAGGCCACCTGACCTCAATCCCATTGAGCACATCTGGGATGCCATCGAGAGAGACGTTCTAGGCTCTGACCCCCTCCATCAAATATTCGTGAACTATGGGAGCTTGTTCAGGGGGCGTGGATCCTTATGGCTTCCCACAGCTTCCGGTGTCTTGTCGAGTCCATGCCGAGACGAATGGCCGCCGCCATCAGGGCGAAAGGTGGTGCTTCACGTTACTAGACAGGTATCTCTAATTCAATTGTTCTTCAGTGTATTATTGTCCAGTAGAGTCACAGAGTTGGCGCAAAGCCGAAGCTGAGTAATCTCTGGACGAATTCAATCACGAACCGCCACTTCATAGAGATGTCGAAAATGCTATAAAGCGATTAACAACGATTTGTCATAGAGTTGCTATAAAGGTGTTTTGGTGGTGACACTCAAAACAACAACGAAAGTTTCAATTCTACTGTTTGGAGGTTCGCTCCAAGACATCTTCACTGTGGCTCAAAAACCATCGAAATGGCACCTTTTGTAGCAGCAGCAGGCATTTTAATGAAGGTTTTTCTACCGTCCTGAAAATGATGACAACGATAGGAATCGTTATTGGCGAGCAAATGAAGATATTTGCCAACGCGCGGGACCAACAGCGTCTGTAAAGATCGTCGAGACGCAGCCTCGAGACTGCAAAAGAGGCTCGTACGAGGAGTAGAAGCGAGAAAATGTCTTTAAACGAGTTCTACGAAGCAGAGGAAAAAACACCGTATGGCCCTAGTATAGCAGATTAGCAGGAAAATAGTACAAGTACTGGATATGCCTCCGTAAAATGTACTTGGAACTTTAAATGCGTTTTTCCCGAAACAGCTTTTTCGCGAATGGTTGGCATGATATTTCAAAAACTATTGGACCGATCGACTTCAAATATAAAACTGCATGCTCAGCAAATATCCTTTTATCGTTTGATGAACCAGAAACGTGATATGTTGTGTATATTTTTTTTAATAGAAAAAAACATTGTAAATTTTTTTAGCTAAATTGATAATTTCACTTTGACAAGTCACCATTTCTTCAAATATATATATATATATATTTTTTTTTTCTGGTTCATCAAACGATAACTACATGTTCGCGCAGTGTCATG
Source organism: Macrothele yani (assembly GCA_039090855.1). Classification (NCBI taxonomy): domain Eukaryota; kingdom Metazoa; phylum Arthropoda; class Arachnida; order Araneae; family Macrothelidae; genus Macrothele; species Macrothele yani. The sequence goes on from CM076998.1 coordinate 94,249,893, forward strand.
GTCGAGGGGGATTTGCGGACGTGATTCTTCATAAAACTTATTAGAAATTGTTTTGTAAATACCTGAAATGATAATAAACAGATGTGCCTACTTTGGAATCAATTGATTGCATAGTTTCGTCAATAAACACTCAAAGAAAAGCGGCAATTTTAGCGTAAAAAATTAGAATCCCCCCTTAAAAGGAAAAAAAAAATGATTCAGAAAAAATGCAATTTGTGAGTAGCCCTCACCACCCTCAATCCTCACCCACACTCGGGATCGGGGGGAGGTCGGCTTTCTTTGTTTCTTATTTTCTCACAAAAGAACCACCCTAACGCCTAACTTTCCTCCTGTCTCCTTGGGAAATCGGAGCTACGAGCAAGATTTTTTTTAAAAAAGGCAAAAGAACTTCCAACTTTCTGGATTGGTGTTTCTTCTTTTCTTTAAATAAAAAAACCTCTGATGGTGAGTGGCCAAAGAGTTTGACTTTTTGTAAACCCATAATAAGACTTGAGGCGTTGGGGCCCCCAGTTCAGGTGGGGCCCTAGGCACCACCGGCCCCGTTGGCCAACCCCTTAAGAGGGCCTTCGTAGCGAGGATGCCACCGAGCTGTCCCTTATTATATATATCGCGACTTTTGGCGAATTTTTTTGGACAATGTATTTTGCTGGCGTATGAATCTATAACATTCGGTGAAAACAAGAAATATTTTTCGTTGTGCTCGCACTTAATGCAAAACTCCATTTTGTTGTAAATTAAGAGTAGCCGGCCCCGGTTGCCGAGTGGTCAGGGGCGTAGGCTACTGCACTTTAAAAAAATATGTAGATTTTACGGTTTTAAACCGTTTTCCAGGGTGCCAACACAAAACCGTAAAATCTACAGTTTTATGCCGTGTTGGAGCAAAGCTATAGCTTTGCTCCAACACCGCATTGAATGAAGAAAACAACACAGAATTTGGCTGCAGCGAGTCACAGTCCAAATAATCACGAAAACACAAAAATTTGGCTGGAACGAATGTGTTGATTGTGTTGGAGCAAAGCTATAGCTTTGCTGCAACACGGCATAAAACTGTAGATTTTACGGTTTTGTGTTGGCACCCTGGAAAACGGTTTAAAACCGTGAAATCTACAGTAATTTTTTTACAGTGTGGCTAGTCGACCGAGCTGGGCCCAGATGAGGCATGGGTAGTTTGTTTGTCCTACGGCGCTGCATCTCCCGTTTCCCTGGAACCAAATGCCCCAAATTAGGTGTGGTCAACTGCTTATAGCCCTCAGAGTTGCTCATGGTAGTTCTAAACCTACGTACCTCTACTCTCAAAAAGCATCTGCGGTTTTCGCTATTGGCGAGATACTTTCGGAAAATTACTTTGCTTATTAATAAAGCTGATATTGATTTCCATCTGGTCTAAAATTATGAATTTTAATCCATGTATCGGGAGCAGAGATGTACTGACCAATGGCAATATACATTTCTGCCACCCAGCGGTTGTAAAATTAGCACCAGGAAAAGCTTAGATTATATAAAAATCTTAGACATGCTGTTTTCTGTCCGGCACTAAAAGAACTTCACCAGTCTTCCTTCTAGAAGCAGAAATATCATGTTTTGAGTGTACAGACAGATATTCTTATGAGCGTTAGGCAAATGAACCACTGGTCGTGTATTTCTTTATCTAAAAAAGAAATAAAAATAATGTGCGGGAATTTGATGTTGTCAGACCAATAGACGTAGCAGCGTTGTTTCTCCTGAGAATATTGAAATGAGTCGTGAAAAACCTTTATTTCATCTCGAAAATGTAATTGATATGCTACGTTCCACCCATTTGCGCGTGAATTAAAAGTCGTACTGTCCGAAGGTTGGGGTGGGGGGATTTTAGTTCTGCTTCTAGACTAACATGTGAATATTTTCAGAAATTCAGACTCATCGTGGTGATAAAGTTGAGAATCACTGTACTAGCAATTAGTGGCGTAGCTCTCATTGGGCGAGGTGGTGCAGTTGCTGTAGAGCCCAGCCTCTTGAGTGGCCCATTACCGGCTAACGATAAGCTACAGAAAGGACGAAAGGTAGCAATGAAAAATTAATGATAATTCGAGATAATAACCTTACAAGTTCTGTCTGTTTGGAGAATGACATCCTCAAAGCTGAAACACAAAACTCCGAACATGTATTGTATCTTTTCCTGCCTTCTCTTTTCCTCGTTTGAGCCGTTTTCTTCGATAAAACTCCTTATGCTCGATGCCACGCTTCTAATCATACCGACAGTATGAGGCAATGCTTCGTTCTCACGCTCTGTCCCGTCGATCATTCACGCACTGCCATACGTTGTATAGGACTACATATTAAGTAGGCCAACGGTTGCCGTATTAATAACAAATATCAGTGTTTTTTTTTTTTATATATATATATTGAAGGTTTAACGACCACCGTGAGCAACTGAATGGGCTATAACCAGTCGCCTGTCCTTATTTTATTGTCACTGGTTCCAGGGAAGTGAGAGAACCAGTGCCGTAAGACAAACACAACATCCATGCCTCACCAGGATTCGACCCTGGACCCATATCGGACGAATGATCAGAAGCCATAGCTTAGACTGCTGCTCCACCGGGGCGGCAAATATCCGTGTGTCGTTCGATGTTGAGAAAACAAGATCTTTCCTTTATTGCTGAATAGACAACCTTATATTCTGCATTCTGTACTTCCGATTGCGTAATGAGCTTACCTGCACAGTATGGAGAAAATATCCTATGTAAAATGAGATTTTAGGCAAAGAGGCATAACCTGACATAACTGTACAATATTTCTACGAAACAGCGTGCCCATTGCATGATTCTGCACTAGGGATTCTCCACTGCTAGCAGTCAAAGCGAGCTCTAAATATTCTAACCACATTTATTAGAATCTGACTAAAGAATAAATTTTGCGGTGTGATCTTACAAACGCAGATATGACGTCTACAGGCGGATGAATTAATTCCTTAATTTTCAGTTCTGAATTTAGAAAAGGGATTAAGCACAAACGATGGAAAGATCGAAAACAGGCGAATGAATAACAACGATAAATTAGCAGGACAGTGGAAAATTTCGTCTTATGTAAGTGCCACCATTTAAAATAGTGAACGTGATTTACTGTCTGCATCTAGCGATGTCAGATTTAGGCCGATTCGTTTAATCGAACATGCAAATATAATATGCGGTAGAAGCTTTCGGTGCCTCACTCGTTCAGATAGATGGTATGTTCAAATTGCTGCTGCATGTATGGCAATTGCCAAAACGACGGCGTTTGGTATAATAACTTTCGCGACCGTGCATGCTTACAAGGATTAACGGAGGCATTACTGACAAGGCTTTATTTTGATCACACTTGTAGACAGAAGTTCTCGTAAAGTGGCATGTTAGGCTCTACCCGAACTTAAGGGATTTACTTTGTCACTTCTCTTCACGTTTGATGATGATGTCTTTCCGATTATCATTGTTAGGACCGTCGGCAAAACGAGCAGGGTATAACTTCGAAATCAGATGCGAGATTCGTTAAATCCCTTCAGTGCTGGAATCACGTGAATGAGATATTCTGTTGTGGAAAAAATCAGTTCATGATCAAAGGCTCCGATTTGGAATACTTGTTTTGAATGCAATGGTATATTCATTTGTAGACACAAATAGATCTGTCTCCCAAGTGCACTCGTATATACTGACATCGTTTATAATATTCAAATTTCTTTGTCCTGCATACTGACTCAAAAATCTGCATACTACTGGAATTCTGGGAGATACGCCTGCACTAAGGAAAAGCGATTGGGACACTCTGACTATTCATCCTAATGGCTTCGGCTAGCGTTAAGCTGGAAATGGCTGTCGGACATCCTTTTATGCACAAGGTGTTCTGTAGAACTTGATCTTCTGCTATTGTAACTTAAGGGTAGTGTTTCTTCGTCACCAGCGAAATATGCTACCATTGTATAGTTGTGGACTTTTTCTTGTCGGTCGTCTGTCCTCAACAGCATGCTGCGAATCTGAAATGTGGGATGCTTTAGGACAAAGAATGGATTCTTTATAAAAGCGGTCAGCAAGTGATCGTAGGGCTTTTTGTCAAAAACCAAGAAACCGTTCCATTCAGACGAAAGGATACGACTTGCTTAGTCGTTGAGAGCGAGCAACATGCTTGAAAGGTGTATTTTTCGGTGCGGAAGCCCGGCCAGGTGAAGTTCGGGAAAAAGGAGTTTTCCGGAAGGTCTCCCGGTTTGGGGGACGCTGTGTAGTCAGGGGAAAAGACGATCACCAGAGAATTTAAAGGATTTCGGATGTAGATTCTTACTCTTTTAAGAAATGCCTATTTGATCCACCTTCACATAGCACAAATCTTACATACTACCTCGACATCAGAACTTATATAGGAAAGGTGAGGTAGGAGAATTCTCGGTTTCATAAGTAGAGAACCTCAACATAGGCTCGTTAGTGCAGCATGAATAATCGTCGTTAGTTAGAACTCTCCTCCTGTTACATGCGTTGTTGTGTTTTTGTTCTATGGAAAGATGGGACGAACTAAAATAATTTATCTGGAAATATGTGTCTCCACATTTCCCACGCCGAACTACTTTATCAACTTTCCTATATATCACGGAGTTGGCCTAATATTTAAAAACATAGATATCACGGGTGTGTTGGGGAATAATGAGACATTCTGTCACTGCACGTCAGTGTTGCCAGAAACTTTTACCTCAAAACAGTAGAACAGAGCTCAAAAAATCAGTAGATCAGAATTTTATGTTTGAAATATGCACCACCTTACAAATGTAATGTAGTATTGGATGTAATCTCAATATGAAAGAGAACACTTAAATATACTGGTATTTTAAATAATACCAGTACTCCACAAAGTGCACCAACACAATCCCGAGTTGCTTTTCTTTAAGATATTACTGATGATTAACTTTATAAAATAATGCTCATGATTAAAATTAATGTTGGTGTAAATAATCATGTGGCATTTACTTTTCAATGCAGTCACAGTTGGATTGGTTCTACTTGTCTTCCTAAAAACCAAAGAGTTATCCACTTATACTTCTTACTAAACAATACCCAGATGATCCCAAAGTATGTGAAATAAGTGCTGTACTAAAAAAAAAGAAAGGATCATTAACACAAATATCGTACTGTAGCCGTTTTCTTGGCATTGTGCGTTTTTATAAAACTAGAGAAAATCTTTTTATAACAGACTAATTAGTTATATGGAATAAAAGAATACTTGTGTGAATTAAAAAAAATAATGGTAGGTGTTGAATAATTTGAGTCTTAGTCAGAATTTTCTCTGTAGATCAGTTCTTAGACGAGTCTTGTCGATTGGATCAACAGATGGTGAGTATACTGGAAGAATGCAGACATTCTTAGATAGCATGTCCCTGAGTATATAGGTGGTCTTAAAATAGAGAAAAAACAGTAGATTATGAAAATCGATCAATAGACTGGAGTCAAAATCAGTAGATCTATTAGAATGGCAACACTGCTCCATGTCAAGTTGCAGTCAAGGGAAATCTGGGTCAGTTCCTCCCCTCTGAAGCAACCAAGATCTCGTGCGGACGCTTTCAAACCTAACGTGATAGTACGGATTTGAAAGCTTGTAGGACATATACAGTTTGTTACTCACCTACAGGGAGAGGATATTTGTGATGTATTTGTTTTATCGGTTGACGTTTATAGAGCTTAGTCGTTTATTTACGCTTTCCAACCGTAGGCTGAAGAAGCGTATATGCTCCAGCTTTGTCTGTCTGTCTGTCCGTTCGTCAGAACGATAACTCGTGTGAAAATGGTTCGATTTCGATGAAATTATAGTTTGTAGTAAGGGACCACCTAGGAACGAACCCTATTGAAAATGGGCGAAATGGGGTCAAAAGTCAGGAAATAGGAGCGGGATCCATTCCATCGCCCTTATGCGTCTTAACTTGCGTAAAAATGATTCCATTTCGATGAAATTTTAGTATGTGGTAGGAGACCACCTGGGGACGAACCCTATTGAAAATGGGCGAAATGGGGTCAAAAGTCAGGAAATAGGAGCGGGATCCATTCTCCATCGCCCTTATGCGTCGTAACTTACGTAAAAATGCTTCTATTGAGACAAAACTTTATCATGTTGTTTCGGAAGTATACTTAAAGGTTCTGTTGAATATAATTGAAATGGGGTTAAAGGTCAGGGAATAGGAGCGAGATTTATTCTACAGCCATATTCCTCATAACTTGAGTAATAACTTGAATAATGATTTCTGGTATGTTGGAAAGCGTATCATAATCAATGCATTGCATGATTTTACTAACTTGTTTTTATTTTGTCCCTTTTCAAAGCTATTATAGCTATCGAAAGTAAATTTTATATTTAGGAGTTTTGTGAAATACTACTATAAAACAGTACATTTCACTTTTTCTTAAAGATAATTGATAGTAATTGTCAGTTCAAAAAGATCTCAAAGCATTCTGCTGCTCCGAGAAATGAAGATGAAATAAATACTTAATTTGTGATAAGTCCTCCTACAGAAAAAATAAAATTATTGCAACCCTATTAAAAAATAATATACTTCAACAGAAAATACATGACTAAATCACTCTCATTAATGACTTAAAAAAATCATCATCGCGTAGTTAGTTTTACTATGAACGTAATTTTGATTTCCGAGTCTTTCTGGCTTAGTGGTTGAGACGCACGCAATCTGTTGAGCCAACCCAGCACCGCCGGTTCGATCCCCAGTGCTGCGGAAGGAATATCTGGTGTAAATTTTAGCCACTTCGAAATTTCTGTATAAATAAGGAAAAAAACTTAAACGAACTTTTCTGAAATAAACGGAATTTCTGATTACGGAGAATCTGTGAAAACACGAAAGTTAAAAAAAAAAACGGCAATTTCTTTAAAAGACGGACACTTTCCGACAGATTTTCTGCATGGTATTTTCAGAAATTTTCAGTGAATTAACACCACTTATTTTTTACCGTGTACCTTTTTTTTTTTTTTTTGGTAATTTTCTTGCAGGACTTCCGTCCACAGTGAGTAGAGTTTAGGTCCCAGCCACCTACAGCGAGATCGCCTTTTGGGCAGGACACAGAAACGGAAGGAATGAGAACAAGTCTAGCGACTTTGACAGAACAGTTTGTAGTGAGATAAGAGTACAATGGATGGCGCCACCGTACAAGTACGATGTTGCACACAGAGGGGTGAGAGAATTTCAGGGGGGGGCATAGGAAAGGATACCAATTTAACCAGTGAGTCCAGCCTGGGGACCGTCACTTTACGTGCTCGTCCGATGCACGGCGGATATTCAGCGATTGTTAGTAAACCACACCATATCTGAAAGATCAGCCCAGGTTCGAACCTGAGGACCTTGCATTGATAGTCTGACCCACTAGCCACTAAGCCATCCGCGGCTCATTTTTTACAGTGTATCCATCCATTTGACCACTATCCCGGACGACCGTTTAATTCGGTGCGATTGCATAGCTCTCTCCCTCTAATTCGTGGTTGTTGAATTCCCATCACGGAGTGTGGTGCATTTTGTAAACTAGTTTATTCCAAGCTGCATTGTTAAAAATTTTGTTGTATGTTGCACCATAAAATGGTGCCACACCAGCTGCGCCACATTTAGAGGCAAATGTACTTCACTCTGTGGTGCACAGAACACACAAAAACATAGGGCATTTATGACCGTATTATCGTGCATCGCAGAGCCACAACCGAAGTGCATTTTCTGTTGCACAATTTCCATCCTAGACGGAGTTAATGTGTTTTGTCACTTCTTTTTGTCCAAAGACAGATGGGAAAATTTTCTAGGACTGGATACAGACAACTCTGGCCATTTTTTTACGCTTTCCAACCGTAGGTTGAAGAAGCATATATGTTCCAGCTCTGTCCGTCTGTCTGTCCGTCCGCACGATAACTCGCGTAAAAATGGTTCGATTTTGATGAAATTTTAGTATGTGGTAGGGGACCACCTGGCAATGAACCCTATTGAAAATGGACGAAATGGGGTCAAAGGTCAGGACATACGAGCGGGATCTATTCCATTGCGTCATAACTTGCGTAAAAATGGTTCGATTGCGACAAAACTTTAGCATGTTGTTCCGGAAGTATCCTGAACGGGTTCTGTTGAATATAATCGAAATAGGGTCAAAGGTCAGGACACAGGAGCGAGATTTATTCCACAGCTATTGTCCTCATAACTTGACTAAAAATGTCTCGATTGCGACAAAACTTTTTAGTATGTTCTTCCAAAGATATACGGAACCGATTCCTTTGAATATCATGGTAATGGGGTCAAAGGTCAGGACACAGGAGCGAAATTTATTCCACAGCCATTATCCTCATAACTTGGTAATAACTTGACTAATGATTTCTGTTATGTTGGAAAGCGTATCATAATCAATGCATTGCATGATTTTACTAACTTGTTAAATATATTTTCTTGCTTATTGTATTGCACAAATTTGCTCGAGGACGGGATAAGTATACAGTCATACAAGTATTACTCACTACCTTTTGTTTTGCTCCGAGGTTTAACGACCAGCATGAGTAACCCTTGAACTACAGCAGCCGTATGTCTCTAATTTAGGGCCACTGATTCCAGGGATGGAGCAGAGCCAGATGACCAGTGTTCCACTGAATCATATCTAGCTCTGAGTCACTTAGCCTTAAATGAGTTTCTCCTGTTATTTCTTATATTACTTTCAGTTTTTGATTGCGACCTTCGATTCCGGTATTACAGTTTTAGTGAGACATTTCCATTGCTTCCCTTTAACTGTATTTAATTCGTGGTTGTCACTTTTAAATAAGTAAATAATTTTGTCTTCCCACGTGTTAGTGAATGAGTTTTGGTTCGTAGAGAGGGAGGTTGAGCGGCGTTATTTTTTCTCCCACGTGGCGGTGGAAAGACGTCTATTTTGACCTTGACACTGCAAGCAACGGACACTTTCTCTTTTTTCTAAAGGAGATTGGGGGGAGGGATCGTCTGCGCCATTTGCATAACTTTCGGACGTGTTGCCTCCAAACAACAGAACACGAACAAAATCAAACAGGTCCTATGTACGGAGAGAGAGAGATCCTCTGTTATAATATAATTCTTTTTTTAATTTTTTCCCTTCGTTCGCGTCATTCGCTCATATTTTATTTCTTCTCCTCAGTCTCTGATTCAAGGTTATTTTCGCGCCTTTTTCATTGCGCCGAAGTTATGAAGCGGTGGCAAGATAGTTTTTCGCAGATTAGCACCGTGTGTGTGGGCTTATATTTTCCATGTTAAACGGTTCATACTTATCGTTGGGTTGGAGTAATATACAACCATTATATCAGTTTGCAAACATTCTTTTCCCGGTGGTGGAAGTGGGGAATGCCGTTTCAAAGTGTACATGTTTGTGGTGGAAGTTATGATATAGAGTTGTCCCTTGATGTACCGCCACGGTTTGTTACATTACATTTAGGCTTTGTATCAAGGCTGGAGTTACATCAAATTTTCCAATTATTTTTAAGTAACCCAAATTTTGTTAATTATGGTTTCATCAACAATCATAATTTGCAATAAATTAAGAACATGTTAATCAGAAAAAAAAATGCAAATATATATATGATTCGCGTTGATGAAATCATTGGCAAAGCGTTTAGGAGGGCTACAAGCAACATGCGAACCACTCCCGAGAGTCAAGTGAAATTTGTTGGTGCCATCCCTTATGCCCCTGGACTGGCTTTATACGATCAAGAACGCTCTAAAGAAGCTAAAGCTCAGCATCGGATTTAAATCCCCGAAGCCAATGGCACCACTGCTATCTCCAGCGTGGGACAGAAGAGATCTCCCTGGGCAAGCAGGTGTGTATGAAATCCCTTTTGGAATACCCGGACTGCTCCAAAAAACTGTATATCGGAATGACTAAACGATCTTGTAAAATCCACATGGCGGAGCACCAACGAGATATTTAAAAAAATAAGTTAACCACAGCGCTTGCTAGAGTCGTCGAATCTTATGGTGAAACGCCCATTTGGTCCGGCTTAATGAGACTAGCTCCCTACGACGGCAAAAAGTCTACAGCCGTAAGGGAATCCATTGAGATCTTGTCGCGAAAAGGCCGCGGATGGCTTAGTGATTAGCAAACCAGACTACTGATGGAGGGTCCCCAGGTTCAAGTATGGGCTGATCTTCCAGAGGTGGTGTGATTTGCTAACATCACTGAATATGCGCCGTGCATCGAACGAGTACGTTAAATGAAGGCTCCCGGGTAAGGACGCCCCCCCTCGGTTACATATAAAGGTGTCCATTCCTAAGCCCCCTAATTTCTCTGACCTTTTTATGAGCAAAATCGTACATGTACGGTGGCGCTACCTACTGTGCTCTTTCTCACTTACAAACTGTTCTGTCAAAGTCGCTAGACTTGTTCTCACTCCTTCCGTTTCTGTGTCCTGCCCAAAAAGGCGGATCCGCGGTAGGTGGTTTGGGCCTAAACCTTCTCAGGGGACAGAAGTCCTACACGAAATTGCCTGGATGAGTTCAGTTCGGTTCGTGCGAACTGGCTACATATCATGACCCCTGTGTATCTTGTCGCGTAGGGAAGCTTGTGACACTGACATCACATCAGACCTCTCTGCGATTTGGGACAAGGTCTTGGGCATCCAGCGCGAGAATGCGCGTTGAGTTCCACGGCGACAGCGATGGCGCTCGGGATTTGCATCTCATGATTGTTTACACATTTTGTTTCGTGTGTTGTTCTGATTCTATTTTAGTCTATGCTCTACAGCCTGATGAAACTGCCTGTTGGCAGTGAAAGCTCGCATTTAATTAATATTTCTTCATACACCTATGACGGAGATAATATATGACCGTGTTAAAAAAACTGCAGTTAGTTATACATATGTTGTGTACGTAGTGCTCACTGTACAATAGTTCGAAGTGTTTTTTTCCCATCGCGGAAGCTTATGGTGTGCATTAAATGGGAAAATGTACTAGGAAGAGAAAGTTAGCATTTCAATCTTAAGGAAAGGAGTGAAAAATCATGTTACATCGCTCAAACTTTTTATTAAGGAAAACTAGCCTGCAACCCGTCGTAGGACAGTTGCGTTTAAGCTTGAAATAAATATTCGTATATATGGTATGTTGCCCGACCTAGGACGGGATGAATTTATTTATTTATTTATTTATTTTGTTTGTTTAAAAGCATATCCCTACAGATGGTATATCTCGTTACGGGAATTGCTATAATTATATTTACAGTGATAATTACCAAGTGATATTTACAATCTTGCAAAATATGCTTTATGAAAAAAATTTACTTACATTAAAAAAATCCGGGTATTCTTCAAGTGAGTTATAAAGTCTATACATGTTAACATAACGGAGAATTTTTTTCAGCATTAGTTCTGCAAAATGGCGCTGCAAATAGTTCACATTTTGTCCTCTGTTAACGTGGGACACGGAAACTTAATTGGTTTACAATTTGAGTATCGTCAGTCTCTCCATTGATGATGTCGTACAGGAACTTGAGTTGGAGAGCTTTCCTTCTCGATTGCAGAGAGGTCATCTTGAAGAATGTCAGAAGGCCAGCCGTTGGGATGTCCGCTATATAAATCGCAGTCGATTTGTATAAAAAGTGTAAGAATTTTTTTTTAACTTTCTCGATTTCATTTACTAGTGTTCCGGAGCTGTAAATGATCGCCGCATATTCCAGTGAGAATCTTACCGTAGTCTCAAAAATGCGAATAAGTGTCCCGAGTATTCGAGAAATACTTGGAATGTCGCGTGATAAATCCAAGATTTTTATAAGCTGTAAGTACAATTCTTTTGATATGACTTTTAAAAGTCCAAGTTCGAATCAAACGTGAATTGAAGCAGATTGAAAACAAATAAAGTAAACGCCCTGATTTCTGTAAAGAAATGTAGTAAAAAGTCATTCATGTAAGTTTGCTGAAAATGCTTTTGATACGATTTTAATTGAAATTTTGACATCTCAAAATTTCAATTTTTATTGTAGATTAGAACGTTTTAAATAGATCTGGGTATTTACATATATAATAGAAAGTCCGTACCGAAATAATCTCATTTTCTTCTTCGACTGGCACATCTACATGGTAAGAGCTTTATTTTGATACCTCAACCATATCTTTACGTTCAGCCGTTCTCTCAAAATATGACTCACAGTAAAATAAAACTTATAGAATTAATATATAGATATGCTCACAATCTTAGTATTTTTTTTTTCTATTTGTTTTGTTCACCAGCAATTTGCTGCGCGCCTCTTGTCCGAGTTTTAGGGAGATGTAATCAGATAGATGCGCTATATGAATAAATAAAATGCGGTTGAATAAAAGTAAAATATTAGCTGTAGTTGTGTTGATTTATTTTCTTTTCCATTTGAAACTAAAGATCTATAGCAGAGTCTTAATATGCGCTATATCCAGTAACCTCCGGTACCAGTTGCAGTATCTCAGAATCTTTGAAGATGCCTGAACTCAAAATTATAAATCCACATTCAGAACACACAAAAAATGTAAGAAAGAGGAATAACGACTCAGGCTGAATTGCTTTTCTGTGAAGCTTAGATAGTAGAAAACGTGCAGGTAAACACAAATATGGGGAAAAACTGAAATGTGCCCCCTTTAATGGACACGCCTAAAGGCTGCAACACGTGTATGTTATTTTCACGAAGGCCAATATAGTTATTTGTTAGCGTTATGAAGCAGCGCATTTATCTACATTTGTATGGTTTTTCATTTTCCCCGTGGAACGCCTAATTTCAGCGTAATATAATTGTTGTTTCTGTTTGTTTTTTCTTTACAGATATACGAAAACTATAGCTGGCGTTGGAGTTTCTGCTCAGAAATATAATCCAGAGATGCGACCTCCCAAAGTTAGAGATATGAACGTGAACACCTTGGCTGATAAATTGCAGCACGTGAAACAGGTATATATCGAAAAAGAACTTTTAAATAGTCCGTCTGTACCATTTCATTTGTTTTATTCACGCTTTCCAACCGTAGGTTGAAGAAGCGTATATGCTCCAGCTTTTTCCGTCCGTCTGTCTGTCGGCACGATAACTCACGTAAAAATGGTTCGATTTCGATGAAATTTTAGTATGTGGTAGGGGACCACCAGGGGACGAACCCTATTGAAAATGGGTGAAGTGGGGTCAAAGGTCACGCCATAATATCAGGATCCATTCAATTGCTCTTATGCGTCATAACATGCGTAAATATGGTTCGATTTCGATGAAATTTTAGTATGTGGTAGGGAACTACCTGGGCATGAACCCTATTGGAAATGGAGTCAAAGGTCAGGCAGGACATAAGAGCGGGATTTGTTCCATTGCCCTTATGCGTCATAACTTGCGTAAAAATGGTTCGATTCCGATGAAATTTTTGTATGTGGTAGGGAGCCACTGGGGACGAATCCTATTGAAAATGGGCGAAATGGGGTCAAAGGTCAGGACACTGGAGTGGGATCCATTCCATTGTCCTTGTGCATCATAACTTACCAAAAAATGCTTCGATTGCGACAAAACGTTATCATGTTGTTCCGGAGGTATAGTGAACCGGTTCTGTTGAATATCAACGAAATGGGGTCAAAGGTCATTGCACAAAAGCAAGATTTATTCCACAGCCATTATTCTCATAACTTGCGTAAAACTGCTCCTATTGCGACAGAACTTTAGTATGTTATTCTTGAGGTGTACTGAACCGGTTCTGTTGAATATCATCGAAATGGGGTCAAAGGTCAGGACACAGGAGCGAGATTTATTCCACAGCCATTATCCTCATAACTTGAGTAATAATTTCTGGTATGTTGGAAAGCGTATCATAATCAATGCATTGCATGATTTTACTAACTTGTTGCTTTTAGCTTCGAACTTTTTAAGAAATTAAAAACATTTCACGTTTTTCTCATTGCAAAGTTGTTAATTTCTCACGTCTTGTGATGTCCCAGTTTGGAAATATTTCGTCTGACTTTTCTCGGATGCTACTTCAGGAACTACTCCATCCAAAAGAGATTTTACTCCAAACCTGACAACAGTCACTTTTATACTGGCATTCAGGGCAGTCGCTCTAATTTCGGGGGTACTGTTACAAAGGTATTCCCAGGTTCTCCTTACATGGAAGAATGTATGTCACGTATGAGAAGACAGAAGAAAAACAAGGAAATTTAAGCATCTGGTGAGACGTGAAACGTTCTTTAAAACGTCAATAAAAAGTAATAATGTTACAAAAGAATATTAAAAATAATCAAATAGAAGCTTATGTTATAGCGAAGCCCAAATTTGCCGTCTTGATATATGCGTCATCTGTGAGGTAGGTACCTCACATTATCCCCCTTCCTCTCCTTGGGAAAGAGCTGGGACGGAATCATAGGTTTCCGTGTCAGCCGACAAATCACGCTTGACGGAGGTCACTGCATTAATTCAGAATGAAGTGTGGAACAAACATCGCACATTTTTCGAAGAACCCAACGGCCAAATAGATCCCTTTTTTACGTTCGGAGTCCAATATAACGAAACACGAAGTTGCTGCTGACGAGCTCGAACCTGCTTCCTTCTGCTCCGGAGCCGAACGCTTTCCCAGTTAACGTACACCGACGAAGTTTGTCGCCGCAAATTTGCCGTCTTGACATGTGTGTCACGTGACGTCTGAGGTAGGTACGTCACAATGTTGAAAATTGTCTGAATAAAGATCTTTGAATAGGATTTTTGCCGTTTTAAAAATTAGGATTTTGCTCTACTTTCAGAATATAATTAATATTCCCACAGAAAACTGCCAGAGAATTGCTCTGAAGATAGTTTTTGTGGAAGAAGCTTCTTTTGCATTTTTTTTTTTTTTTTCCTTTTAGCTAACGGATTGGCGAGCTCTTTTGGTCTGCGAAATAATTTTACAGCTTTTTTTTTATTTATTTGCTACAATGTGCGTGAATGATACGTAATTGAAAATTTGCCTACCTTTTTAAAAACAGTAATATGCCTATCATAAGATAATTTGTGTGACATCAAGAGAAACCTCCCCCAAATCCCAGATTATAAATGCTCTTGCTTTAACAGTGGCAAAATCATCTCTGATTTCATCGTATTCCTGTTCTTCAACGTTTCTGACGTTGTAATTCACTGTAGTTGTACTGTTAAAGCGCATGGCCCTGTGAGTTGGCTTAAACATTCTGGTGTGCCATATTGTAGACTCTCCAGATTCGACAAGATGTAGCATCTGGTCAGAAAACGGTATGCGTTTCTCAGTAGGTCGCGCCAGCACGAAATAGTCGTAGAGTTTTAGTGACACCAAATTTTTGTAAAGGAAAGTGGGGGTTGTATTAAAGGTGAACCCGCCTCTTTTCTGTCCCATTATTTATGCTTATTCATTAGTTTGTTAGGTTGCCGATGCCCATTCACAACTGAGGATAGTGCATTAGAGGTCTGCACGAGCCTCATTTGGTGAGTCCAGCCCGGCCCAAGCCCTTGCATTTAAGGCCCGGCCCGTTTCAAATATTAGACAGTCGGCCCGGCCCGTGATATGCCATTTGGGATTATTTTGTTTTTCTATTGTATTTTATTAAATTGTGAAAATTAAATAATGAAATGAGATATTATTCAAAATATTCAGTTGAATGTAAGCCTAAAAATATTAACTAAACTTTAGCAATTAGCCATCTTCCGTCCCCCCCTCTCTCTCTCTCTCTTTCTCCTCTCCTCCCTCCCTTTATCGAATTCCTAAAGATCCTTTGTTTAAGGATCTTTAGGAGTTCGATAAAGGGCTTATTGTGGGTTCCAGTCTGGCTGGAGCGACGATTTCAAAAACTTGTCTGGTTTCTCAAAAGACGAGGCATTCCGGGTCTTTATTCAGTGAAAATATAATCCACATTGCTTGTCCAACAGGCGTAACTGCGGCGTCACTGCAATCTTTCAGAAACGAGATCGCTGTCGTCTGAGAAGGCTTGTACGGGGAAAAAGGACTTCCTGTGCGCAGCAGTAGATCGAAGCATTCAACGAAGGCTATTCTCGACCCATATCTCAGTGAACTATGCTCAGAGCATTCAAAAGGGATCGGTATTGGTAGTCGCATGCCTATACCGAAACCGCTTAGTTCTGCGAAGAACCGGAAATTTCGTCTACAGTGGTGTCAGGAACACCGTGGCTCGATACTGGAAGACTGAAAGAAGTCGTGTTCCGACGAGTCGTGGTACACCTTGTAGACGAACTTCATGAGTTTGGCGGGATGTCGGGTGTCCTCCAAGGATTTATACGAATACTGTTGCCGATCAGGTCCGTCCTATAATCCTGTAATGGTGACTTTTTATCCAGCAGGTGACGGCTGTTTCATGAATAAACAAAGACATCACTCTTTCCACGTTTTATCAAGACACACAGCCACCGAAAAATTGTTATTCGGCCACTGCTGGGGAATCGAAACCCAGATATCTCGATATCCAGTCAAGCGCGTTAGCCTTACACCACGGTGGCCAACAATCCACGGTGCTATGTGTGTTTTTCTGTCAGCTTCTGACATCATAAATCCGTAAGATGGGCTCAACTACTGAGACGTCTCCATCTGGTGGGCATTAACAGCACTAGCTATATATGAATTATAGCAGTTAAATCTACTGACGCCACGTATTTGGAGAATTTTCACTTTGGATCTCGCCATTTGGATGTAACTGATATAATTGATATATAGATAGTGCCGTTAATGTCCACCAGATGGAGACGTGGGCCTTAACGGCACCAGCTATATATTCATTATAGAAGTTAAATCCACTGCCGCCACGTATTTGGTGGCTTTTCACTTTGGATCTCGCCCTTTGGATTTAACTGATATAATTAATATACGCTGAGTGGCCACTTTATTATGACCACCTGACAGTTTTAAGCAAATGAGCTATATGGATGCACGCTGTTTGCCGCCAGAGGGCGAGGCTAGTATAAAAAGGGAAAAGCTTAGTGCTTGCGACAGTAGTAGAAGTGATTTTTGGGTGATGAGATTGGTAAAAAATGCGATTTGACGGACGTTCAACGTGGGATGATTGTAGGAAGCTCACCGAAACCGTCGCATTCGTGAAATGTTCCAGAGCAGCTGTTGTTAAAGTGTTTAAAGACTGGTCTGTCAGCCAAAAAACTGGGTCTCTACGTGCAACGTGTGGACGTCATCGACTAGTGACTGCTCGGGCGGAACGGAGAGTGTCCGGACTGGTAACAGACAGCAGAAGAGCAACAGTGCAGCAAATTGCAGACCATCTTAATCAACGATCCCCTCAACTGATCTCTGCACGCACTGTTTGCCGTACAGTGCATCGGATGGGAGCAAAGGTGTTCGAACAGGCCGAAGGCCTGTTCGAACACCTTTGCTGTCTGCAGTTAACAAAGGAAAACGTCTCAAGTTCGCACAGGAGCACAAGGATTGAACAGTCGATAATTGGAAACAAATTATGTGGTCTGATGAATCACGTTTTCAGTTGCACCATGCCGATGGCCGAGTGAGAATATGGCGGAAACAGCACGAAAGCATGGACCCCCAAATGCATTGCTACAATCCTGCAAGCTGGTGGTGGCAGGCAACGGTTATGGTTTGGGAAATGTTTTCCTGACATGCTTTGGGCCCTTTAATTCGTGTTGATCAACGTCTGACTGGCACATCATATCTAAACATCGTTGCGGACCAAGTGCATTCAGTCATGGATGTGGATGATTTATCTCAATAGCGATGACTACTTTCAACAAGATAATGCGTCCTGCCATAGTGCTCGTGTTGTACAGGATTGGTTTCAGGAACATGCCGGTGAGTTTACTTTGCTTAGGTGGCCCCCACAAGCTCCAAATCTCAAACCCCACTGAGAATTTGTGGGATGAAGTTGAACGAGCCATCAGACAGCTGGATCCACAACCCTGCAATCTCACACTCCTGGAAAGTGCTATTCATCAAGCATGGTCTCAGATTCCACTAAATATCTATCAACATATCGTGGAGTTCATGCCACGAATAATCGATGCAGTATTAAAGGCAAAAGGTGGCCCAGCGAAGTACTGAGGGGTGGTCATATTAAAGTGGCCACTCAGTGTATAGCTAGTGCCGTTAATACCCACCAGATGGAGACGTGGACATTAACGGCACTAGCTATATATTAATTATAGCAGTTAAATCCACTGTATTTGGAAGATTTTCACTTTGCTGTTTCATGGACCATTGCGCAAGATGTGTTCAGCGAGCATGAAGGCGACTTCCACCATCTTCCCTGGCTACGACAAAGCGGGGATGATCGGGAGAAAAGTACTCTTCTGAGAATTCTGAGCCAGGTAAAGGACTATCTGCTGAACGCCTGATATGCCGTAGACGTAGATGCAGTCCAGCACTTACCTTGCGGAATCTATCCCAAATCGCATACGTGCTGTAATTCGAGCTAACGGAAGTCCAACACGGTATTGGAATAAAATTTCCTACTTCAGTGGCCGGTTGGTTAAGTTGCATCCGTAGATCTAATGGAAGGTCGAAGACAAAGCGCAACATCCATCTTTACTTCGAAATGCCAGGACGACATTTTGCTGTGCATTTAGACATTTCGCACTTTCCATTTGTTGAATACCATTATTTGAGCGCGAATAAAGCGCAACATTCGTTTTCTGCATGCATCTCATAATTTGGAGCGCCAAAACGCTAGGGCGATTGTAATTTGTGCTGTAACTAGACTAAAGTACAACCAGCTTCCATCTTCCAGGTCCCATCATTTGGAAAAGTCAAAAGGGGCTGGTCGATTATGTTTTGTAATGCATCTGAACGAAATGTGTAACATGCATTTTCGGTATTCTACCATTTAGAATGTAAAAATGATTGGTCATTTATGTTTTGCGAGCTATCTGGATAAAGTGCAACATCCATTTTTCCACTTCCCATCACGCATACAGCATCGAAGCTGTCTGTAGATTGTTTTTGCGTGATATCCGGACAAAGTGCAATATCCGTCTTCCGCATCCCGTGATTTGGAACGCCAAAAAAGATCAGTCGACTATATACTTTGTGATATATCTGGAAAAAAGAATACAAATTCCGCACTTCATGATTTGGAGTGTTATAACGATCAGCCGACTGTGCTTCGTGAACACCTGTACAAGACGTTTTGAGATGTACGGTAGATGGGGCACAACTTTCACGAACCGTGTCTCAATCTTGCCTTTGGGTGCGCATTTGTACCTTAAAGAAACAAAACAAAACAAACAAACAAAAAAAACCCTGCTAAGATATGTGATTTTGTAGGCAACCAATTTTAGAATCATTCATTCCGCAAAGTGAGAAAATTTTTGGCCTGTAACTCACACCTGGATATTTCTAGACAACATAAGCACTTGCGAACATCTTAACCTGGGTCTAGTTTCGTGATGATGCAAGATGATGGGACTATGTGGGAAACAATAAATGCGTCTGTTTTTCAGGATCTGAATAAAACCTTTATTCCTTCCATGTTTGCTCTTTTCTGTTGAATCGCTGGGCCTTCCCCACTTTTTTATCAGAGTTTATGTGTACCTGCTTATAGTTCGTTATCTTCCCGAAATGGAAAAGTGATTGTTTAATATGCTTGCGTGTTTATATTTTATTGCTTGTAGTTTTTAATTTCTGAATGTGATTGAAGTGGCTGAGCTGTACCCTCTCCGTTATTTGTGTACATATATGTGCTTTTATACCAGGATGAGTCGAGCGTTCGTCCCGTTTGCAGATAAAAAGTTCGATGATGCAAGAAAGTCACATATACACGGTTACCTCATTATGCAAAGTACAAGCCGATTTTTTTTCTATAGTCTTTTGCCAACGCTCCACCAGAGCCGCAATCCCACGGCAATATCACTCGGCAGGTTTCGAGGTCAGAAACTCTCTTGTGCTAGATCACACATCCAACACTAAAGCGAGCCATCTTAGTAGGAAATGGGACATGGATTCCACATCCACCACTGAAGAATGGTGCAGTCCTTGTAGGAAATGGGACATGGAGCAAACAGGGGGTAGTCGGATGGGACATGCAGCAAAACAGGGGCTAGTCGGATGGGACATGGAGCAAAACAGGGGATAGTTGGATGGGACATGGAGCAAAACAGGGTGTAGTCGGATGGGACATGGAGAAGAACAGGGGGTAGTCGGATGGGACATGGAGCAAAACAGGGGTAGTCGCATGGGACATGGAGTAAAACAGGGTGTAGTCGGATTGGACATGTAGTAAAACAGGGTGTAGTCGGATGGGACATGGAGTAAAACAGGGTGAAGTCGGATGGGACATGGAGCAGAGCACGGTGTAGTCGGATGGGACATAGAGTAAAACAGGGTGTAGTCGGATGGACATGGAGAAAAAGGGGTAATCGGATGAGTCATGGAGCAAAACGGGGTAATCGGATGGGACATGGAGCAAAACGGGGTAGTCGGAAGGGACATGGAGCAAAACGGGGTTAGTCGGATGGCACATGGAGCAAAACAGGCTGTAGTCGGATGGGACATGGAGCCGAACAGGGGGTTGTCAGATGGGACATGGGGTAGAACAAGGGGTAGTCGGATGGGGCATGGAGCAGAACAGGGGGTAGTCGAATAGTACATGGAGCAAAACAGGGGTAGTCGGATGGGACATGGAGCAAAATAGTCGGTAGTCGAATAGAACATGGAGCAAAACAGGGGGTAATTCGTGGGACATGGTGCAAAAGAGAAGGTAGTTGGATGGGACATGGAGCAAAACAGGGGTAGTCGGATTGGACATGGATCGATACAGGGGTAGTCGGATGGGACATGGAGCAAAACAGGGGGTAGTCGAATAAGACAAGTCAGGAGTGTATGGAGGGTGGGGTAGAATCTCAACCCCTTCCAATTCCTGTAGTTTTCGGCGGATTACTCAAGATGTACGTCTTGGAGCATTATCCAACCCCCGGTTCCTATTGATGAGCACTAGGCAGCGTTGGCGCAGAGCATCGTGGACACTTCGCACTTGTTCGGCTTAGAGGTTCCCGCCCACATCCTGACCATTTGCCACAAGTTCCGAGTGCGCAGGACCCTCACAATTCCACCAAATGTAAAGTATAACTTTCCTGTCTAATCGCCCTCTATGCACAACTGGCTGTGTTTCCTGGTGTGATTTCATCCGCTAGATCCCAGTAGTCGGACAATGTAAGAATATCCACTTTTCATCACCTGTGACAATACCACGCTAAGACCTACCGTCCTGTGGATTTGACAACAATCTGCAACAGAGAGAGAGAGAGAGAGAGAGAGAGAGAGAGAGAGAGAGAGAGAGAAAGAAACTTTGTTTCGCCAGCTGGGATGTCAATTCATGGGGAATCATTGGATGGCGTTTGGAAGGGAACCAGAGTCGGAAACCAGTCAAAAAGTTTAGACCCGACCTATATATACAGGGTGTTCAAAAAGTCCCTCCGCAGTGGGTATCTTATGTTATATGGAAAACAAATGTATTATGGGAACATATGATTTACTCACTGACTTACAGGAAGTATTGAAAGTGTTGTCCTTCATTTGCTAGACATAACCTAAGTCTTTCACAACATCCATGCCTCACCGGTGTTCGAACCCGGACCCGTCTTGGACGAATGATCAGAAGCCATTGGTTAGACTAAGCCACTGCGCTGCCGGGGCGGCACACCTAATTTTGATGGCGCTTCAGTCAAAATTTTTGAAATATTAAAGTTCAGTTTTTGCCGTTTTCTTGATAACATTATTGAGTTTCAGAATAAGTTTTATTCAGTTGAAAGTTTCCAAAATGTGGATGTTGTTTTCATCATAATTTTTCAGTCCATGGGGTATCAGTATTGAGCACAAAGTTACACAGTGCGCTTTTTTCATGGATTTTTTTTTTTTTTTTTTTTTGGCTTTTTAAAACAAAACAAATAAAACCGGGTCGAAATTGTGTGAGGAACACCTCGATCCGACCTGTTTGACCCGCAAAAAATTGTCGACGCCTTCACCTTTTGATCTGTTTCCATCTCTGGATGGGGACCCCAAGATGGTGCAGATGACGAACGATGATTGATTGGGAAGACTCCCCCAGTTGCCTATTGTCTTGTACTGGTGCCCTGTTTCGCTGTCACAGCTTTGACCAGGAAATCAGTGTGGGTGATTCTTGGACGTCCTCACCACGGCTTGTGTTCGAGCATGTTATTCCCAGAGCTGAAACGCCACAAACATTTTGTTGCAGTGCTACTGTCCACCATTTCCCCGCCATCAAGGGCACAAATTTCTCTATGCTGCTTCCGCGTTTAGCTCTTGTTTTAATAATGGCGTAAGAGCATCCGAACAGCACCTTTATCGACCTCCATCCTCTGCTCACTGGATGTGGCTCGGTAGCAAATGCACGCCATCAGCCTATACTCCAATTCACCCTAAAAGTGTACTACTGGGAAAGGCGGGAGCGAGCCTTATCACATCTCGTCGTGGAACGCAAGAACGCTAACTATCCGCGTTAATGTGCTCTTCTACGGTTTCCTTCCTGATCCCCCCAACCACCCACACATCTCACAAGCAGTGGGGATTGTCAGTGGGGGTCTGGTGGAGGCCGAACTGCTTCTCGTATTGCCTTCGAGTTTCCCCGATTGTCGATTTATTGCCTCTGTGTTGTTAATGTTGGGAGAGGTCTTCCCCCTCTCCGAGTTGTATCCCAAGTGGGCAGTAATAGCCAAAAGTGCGAAGCTCTTGATTCAGCAACTTCTCAGAGCAAATTTATTTCTAAAAGCGCTCTAACTTCGAATTTTTTTTTTTTTTTTTTTTTTAGATAGCAATTTTGTCTGATAAACTGTTGAGCAAACAAAAATGAATTCTACGCAATAATTCTGATGCTTTTCGCTCTAAATGCTAGGGTCTATTTTTCGTAGCGGAGGTAGCTGTTTCGTACCCTTCATAGTGGTTTACTCTTAGGTTGACTCGGAGTATAGTGTGTTTCATCTCATCACGGTACCCAAGTGACGCTGGCGCGCGTTTCCACAGAAATGAAGACCCAACGCTACATGTAGCTCAAAACGGGACGGCCGCCCCGGTGGCGCAGTGGTCTAAGCGATGGCCTCTGATCATTCGTCCGAACGGGGTCCGGGTTCGAATCCCGGTGAGGCATGGATGTTGTGTTTGTCTTACGGCACTGGCTCTCTCCCTTCCCTGGAACCAGTGGCCTTAAATTAGGGACGGGCGACTGCTTATAGCCCATTGAGTTGCTCACGGCGGTCGTTAAACCTTCAATAAAAAAAACAAAAACAAAAAACGGGACGAACTTTTGATTCATACTAGTATTCTAGTGTGCTAGTAGAACAATGTTTTTATTGCCAACGAGGAAAAAACACAGTTGTATATAATATTTTTTGTTGTTGTTGTTTGACTTTTCGTGATTTTCTTGCAGATTCTTACAAGTCGCGTGACATCAGTACCACAATCTGACTCCTCGCTGGTGATGGAAGATGGCAGTGGCAGTGGTACATGGCGTTCGGTATCAGATGACGAAGACTACGTAGACGGTTCGGGCAGTGGAGATTACGGAAAAAGTAAGGAGCAAGTTTTTCTGAATCGCTGTCTCAGGCAGGTTCAAGCATCACCTAAGTTGTGGGGTAGCAGGGAATATGAAGAAAAGGCAGCACATGATGAAGAACAAAAATATGAACGATTGTCTAGCCAGTTTGCCGCGACCTGATTTATTAATTTTTTTCCAGCTGAAATGTAGGATTTTGCAGGCACCTGCAGTTGACATGTAATTTAGAAATTAACTCAGCGCACGATTTGACTTGTGATTTGTAAATTTACAGGACTGCTGCTTATAACTCCATGGAGGTTGTGCTACAGTGAAGTGGACAATGGATCAGACCCAAAAATAGTATCATTTTCTTATATGATATTTGGGCACCGTGCATCGGAGGCAGCTTGTAACATGAATACAGTATTTAAGGAAGGCACCGTTAGTGAACGCAAGGGACAATGTTGGTTTGCTAAATTTCAGTCTGGAGGTGCGAGCCTCGAAAATGAATCGCGCCGTAGACCAGGAGCTATTGATGACGCAGAGTTGTGACCTTGATTGTACACTGTAAAAAAATTCCTTAAATGCACGAGCCACTTTCCCTGATTTCATGAATTAACGAAAGCATGTTTCTGATACAACTTTCCGTGATTTCATGAATTAGCAAAGCATGTTTCTGCTACAACTTTCCGTGATTTCATGAATTAACAAAGCGTGTTTCTGCTACAACTTTCCGTGATTTTATGAATTAACAAAGCATGTTTCTGCTACAACTTTCCGTGATTTCATGAATTAAAAAAGCGTGTTTCTGCTACAACTTTCCGTGATTTTATGAATTAATAAAGCGTGTTTCTGCTACAACTTTCCGTGATTTTATGAATTAACAAAGCGTGTTTCTGCTACAACTTTCCGTGATTTTATGAATTAGCAAAGCATGTTTCTGCTACAACTTTCCGTGATTTCATGAATTAACGAAAGCATGTTTCTGATACAACTTTCCGTGATTTCATGAATTAGCAAAGCATGTTTCTGATACAACTTTCCGTGATTTCATGAATTAATAAAGCGTGTTTCTGCTACAACTTTCCGTGATTTTATGAATTAACAAAGCGTGTTTCTGCTACAACTTTCCGTGATTTTATGAATTAGCAAAGCATGTTTCTGCTACAACTTTCCGTGATTTCATGAATTAACGAAAGCATGTTTCTGATACAACTTTCCGTGATTTCATGAATTAGCAAAGCATGTTTCTGATACAACTTTCCGTGATTTCATGAATTAATAAAGCGTGTTTCTGCTACAACTTTCCGTGATTTCATGAATTAACAAAGCGTGTTTCTGCTACAACTTTCCGTGATTTTATGAATTAACAAAGCATGTTTCTGCTACAACTTTCCGTGATTTCATGAATTAAAAAGCGTGTTTCTGCTACAACTTTCCGTGATTTTATGAATTAAAAAGCGTGTTTCTGCTACAACTTTCCGTGATTTTATGAATTAGCAAAGCATGTTTCTGATACAACTTTCCGTGATTTCATGAATTAATAAAGCGTGTTTCTGCTACAACTTTCCGTGATTTTATGAATTAACAAAGCGTGTTTCTGCTACAACTTTCCGTGATTTTATGAATTAACAAAGCGTGTTTCTGCTACAACTTTCCGTGATTTCATGAATTAACAAAGCGTGTTTCTGCTACAACTTTCCGTGATTTTATGAATTAACAAAGCGTGTTTCTGCTACAACTTTCCGTGATTTCATGAATTAACAAAGCGTGTTTCTGCTACAACTTTCCGTGATTTCATGAATTAAAAAGCGTGTTTCTGCTACAACTTTCCGTGATTTCATGAATTAAAAAGCGTGTTTCTGCTACAACTTTCCGTGATTTTATGAATTAAAAAGCGTGTTTCTGCTACAACTTTCCGTGATTTTATGAATTAAGAAACCGTGTTTCTGATACAATTTTCCGTGATTTCATGAATTAGCAAAGCATGTTTCTGATACAACTTTCCGTGATTTCATGAATTAATAAAGCGTGTTTCTGCTACAACTTTCCGTGATTTTATGAATTAAAAAGCATGTTTCTGCTACAACTTTCTGTGATTTTATGAATTAGCAAAGCATGTTTCTGATACAACTTTCCGTGATTTCATGAATTAATAAAGCGTGTTTCTGCTACAACTTTCCGTGATTTCATGAATTAACAAAGCGTGTTTCTGCTACAACTTTCCGTGATTTTATGAATTAACAAAGCGTGTTTTGCTACAACTTTCCGTGATTTCATGAATTAAAAAGCGTGTTTCTGCTACAACTTTCCGTGATTTTATGAATTAAAAAGCGTGTTTCTGCTACAACTTTCCGTGATTTTATGAATTAGCAAAGCATGTTTCTGATACAACTTTCCGTGATTTCATGAATTAACAAAGCGTGTTTCTGATACAACTTTCCGTGATTTCATGAAATAACAAAGCGTGTTTCTGATACAACTTTTTCAGCGAAATGACGGAAGAAACTCTGAATTTCACGGAATTTTCGTACGCCACAAGAATTCTGAAATTTCAGAAACCTTTCCGCAATTCCTTTCTTATAAATAAACAGTTGGCGTGGATAAGGAACATCAAATAGAACTCATCGCTCTTTCCATGCTTATAAGTGAGTCACGGAAAAATTATCATCGACCGCCACCGGGAATCGAACCCAGGGTCTTCCAGTTACGCGCCGGACATGCTTCCACTGCACCACAGCGGCCTCGAAATTCTCCAGACTCGCATACCGCTGTGGTGCAGTGGAAGCATGCCCGGCGCGTAACTGGAAGACCCTGGGTTCGATTCCCGGTGGCAGTCGATGAGAATTTTTCCTTTCTTATATCAACGGAAAAACTCCGTTCTCACTTTTTCGTATCCATATGACGAAAAATTTCCGGTAATAGGAGAGATTCACGGGAATCCTTGGGGGTTTGATTAACTGTTAAATTTCCAGGGTCTGTCGAAGTGTTTGATTTTGAAGTTCAGTTGCGAGATCGGATATTCTGGAAAGTGTATCGCATGAATTTTTTTGTTACTGTGTCATAGGGTATTTCTTCTCCTTTCTCCCATTTTGTGCACCAGCACTAAATGGTGTGCAATTTAATTTTAGGTGTGTTTTTATTTAATGGTGTGCAATTTAATTTTCGGCCCCTAACCACAAGCGATCATAGAACGTCAGCAAATGCAAATAGCTGTGTGCTGATCGCAGTGCCATCCAACAGCTTTCCAGGCAACCGTAACCGCTCACAGCTGTAGTGACAGTAGGGACGAAAGTTGACGGTGAAAGCAATGTTGTCCGTGAAGCAACATTTGAAGCACTGCCTCCTGTTCGCGTTTCAGCTGAAAAAAAGTGCCGCGGAAGCCCAGCAAATGATCTGCGCTGCTTTGTGTGAGGCTGCTGTGTTCTACAGTACGCGTAAGAAGTGGTTCCAGCGGTTTAAGCAGAAAAATTTCGATCTCCGTGATGCAGAACGTCCAGGACAGCCACAGAAAGTTGACGAAGAGGAACTGGAACAACTGTTGGACGCGGATCCCTGTCGCACACAGTCAGAGCTCGCCCAGGAACTCGGAGCAACACGGCAAGCCATTGCAAAGCGCCTACACAAGCTTGGACAGATTCACAAGGAGGGCCGTTGGGTGCCCCACCAACTCACAGCTGCTAACAAGGCTAGGCGCTACGATGTTGCTGTGTCCATGCTCTCCAGATTCAAGAAGGATTTCCTCCACAAGATTTTGACCTGTGATGAGAAGTGGATCCTCTACTATAATCCTAAGCGGCGCAAATCGCGGGTTTATCCAGTTCAACCTACCACCAGTACCGCTAAACCAAATATCCATGCCAGGAAGTCGTTGCTGTTCATATGGTGGGATCAGTGTGGTGTCTTTCACTATGAGTTGCCCAAACCTGGTGAAACGGTCAATGCTGAGCGTTCGTCAGCCACTCATTCGTGTGAGTGACGCACTGGAGGCGAAAAGGCCATACACCTGCAAGGACAGAAGGTCGGTCCTGTTGCTTCAAGATAACGCGCGTCCTCACACCGCGAAAACGACTTTAAACACGATCACCGACCTGGGATGGGAGATTTTGTCCCACCCGGCGTATTCTCCAGACTTCGCCCCGTCGGATTATCACCTCTTTCTCTCCCTGCAACATCACCTGAGTGATACGTACTTCACTTCTGTCGAGGAGGTCCACACAAGTATTGATGATTTTATCAACTCGAAACAGTCCTCTTTTTTCCGCAGTGGCATTTGGCAGCTCCTTGATCGATGGCTCAAATGTATCCAACACGACGGGGATTATTTCCCTGATTAGGTACGTATTCGATTTTCTATAATTTGCTGTCAACGTGTTGTGCCTGTGGCCGAGAATGAAGTTGCACACCTAATGTTATGTTAACGTAAAGAACCGGGTACTTAATTTATTGCAAAGATTATTGTACAATGTCTATGTATCAGTCTGTGGAGTCTTTAAGACGAAAGCTTACATAGCTATCAAGAATATATTTTATGTTTAGAAGTTTTGTGAAATGCAATCGTGTCCAAAAGTCTTGCACCAGTAGACCGAAAGTCAATTTTTGATGTTTGAAGTCAACTTTTACAGCGTAATGGTGAAATCAGAAATTTGAAAGGAAATTTTATGCTGAATTCAAATATTTTTACAGAATGATATTACGAGTAATTGAAGTGAAGTTACCAACTAAAGTACAGCGTCTAGTCATAAAAAACAATAGTGGAATTAGTGAAATTAGTGTACAATGCATTTAACGTAAATTTACTGTGCAGTACATTATTGAAACTTGCAGGGCACTTGAAATAACAAGCAAAATGCGCTTTAATATTTACTTGGATAACCACAGTTTCTTAGTAACAAAGTGCACCTTCTTGGCATGGAACTAATGAGCTTCTCTAGTTGTCAATTGGTGATAACACGGTGCCATACGACCCTTACAGACTCAATTATTGCTGTTTTGGATGTGGGTCCTTGTTGACGGATCTTTTACTTCAATCTCACCCACAGATTCTCAATGAGATTAAGATCCGGTGGCTGTGCAGGCCACTGAAGTATTCTTATAACTTTTCGATTAAACCATTCGTCAACCAACTTTGACCGATGACATGGCGCGTTATCGTCCTGAAAGTTAAAATTCCGCAAACCCATGTCTTGTGCAGATGGTAGCAGTTTGGACTCCAAAATATCCACATATTTCGATCCATTCAATGTGCCATCAACAATGTGCAGACGGCTGAAATACAGGACCATAACATCACCGAATGTGGGTGCTTGATTGTTGGCAGGATGCAGCATGCCTTATATCTTTCACCAGCCCAAAGACGTACGTAATTATTTCCATTATTAGCGGAAATAGTAACAGTTGTTTCATCACTGGAAATACCATTTTTCCATTCATCAGCAGTCTAGTTCTTGTATGCCTTGGCCCAAACAATTCTTTTGAGCCGTTTTTGTTCAGTAAGGAAAGGTTTTCATGCAGCTTTTCGTGCAATCAGTCTATTTTCTTGTAGCCTACGACAAACTGTACGTGCAGATGCAATAATGCCTACTTCATTCTCCCACTCATTTCTTAAATCAGCGGCTGTTTTAAACCTTGATTTTAAGGAACGACGAATCAACATGCGATCATCACATTCAGTACACAGAATTGGTCGACTTGTTCTTTTTCTGTTTCCCACACATCCAGTTTCTGCAACTCTTTTAATGGTGTGCTAGACAGTGGAATGATCACAGCCACATTTAGCAGCAATTTTACGACTACTGAATCCAAGTTCATGGAAAGTAATAATTTTTGCCCTGGTTTGAAGAGACAGGACCAAATTTCGGGTCTTTGACATTCCGAAATTCAAATATCACCAGGAATTCTGCATTAACTTCCGTTAACTGACTACAAGCAGCTGCGTTCTAAGTCGGCAGATCAGATCATATGTAGAGGATTTTAGGAAGGGAGTGTCTGACCCCAGGTATTAAACAACCCTTAGAAATAGGAAGCTAGGAGATTTTCATTGCGATTTTCCGAAGCAACAGAACGATTTCGAATGTGTCATCAACTTAAAAGACCCGGGCTCAATCCTTAGTACCAGCACAAAAGGATTCTGTTGGATTTTGCAAAATTTCTGTCTAAATACGAAAAAACTTGAAACGGGCTTTTCTGAAATAAACGGAATTACTGACTACGGAAAATCTGTGAAAATATAGAAGTTAAAAACAGCAACAACAATAAAACAAAAAACTGGAACTTTTAAAAACTGAAAAAAAACATTTAAACTTTTAAAAACTGAAAAAAAAAACATTTAAACTTTTAAAAACGGAATTGAGCACATCATATATCCATATCGCACCTAGGATTCGAACCCGGAACTATCTCGGACGAATGATTGAAAATAACACTTTGTGCCAATAGATTGAACCATATAACGGCTATAATCGGCTCTTCCTTGGTATAAGCCCAGTGGTTCCAGGAAAAGGAGAGGGAGCCAGTGCCATAAGACAAACACGCCATGCATGTCTCACCCATGATTCGAACCCGGACCCATCTCGGATGAATGATTAGAACCCAGCGCCTCGTACCTCTTGGTGATCGGCGACCTAACTTTCAAACCCACCAAATAGATGTCGTAAAATAATTTCCCCCTTACAATCATACTGACTTGGGAAACAAAATTAAAAAAATAAATAAATAAATAAATAAATAAAATAAATGATATTGCTTGTACTCTTCACGTTCCCATTACATCCATCATCACAAGTTCCCGTCTTTTCATTGCGCTGCATTCCTTAATAATAAAAGTGTATCGCTTTTGATACAGATTAAACTTTTTGCCTCATAATAATCGGTAATCTGTGGTTCTCTGTTTCCTGTGTGAGGTGTCTATGAGGAGTTGTAAAAGCCACCACACCTACCGCGAAAACCTTGTAATAATTGCTTCTTTGGAAGAAAGTGCGCGATCACAGGTGTAATAAAATCTTTCAGGTCCTCTTTTACATAATTCAGTGACGTGTTTTAAAGCTCTGGAGCTGTCGTTGCGCGAAGAAACATTCCGAATAGAGAGCCATTGGCGACTACCCTAAAAGCCATTAGGACATGTCTGTTAACGTCTGACCCTAACCTGAAGAAAGAATTTTTGATCCCCTTTCCCCCAGCCCTGGCCTTCGCCAGTACTTATTACTAAAAGACTGCACTCGTTTCTTCAGTGTCCCCGTTCCGTGACTGATATTGATGAATTGATGGATCGTAAACGTCTTCAGCCATTTTTATGGATTTTGTCTTTCAAGGCCGAGGGCTATCAACATTTTTAGCCTTCCTGTGTTCATAAAAATGTCTCTTGCTGGATTTATTGTTCTTTTATTCGCCAGCTTAATGCTGTTCGCAATCAAACGGCGAAACGCGATACTGACGATTTCCGTTAACATGTTTTACAACTGGCACCAACCGACGTGTAGGGTTTGCCTGGAATAACGTATGGATATTTGAGAATAGCTTGAAAGGAAATCTTGTTCGTTATTAAAGTGCGATCGTGAAACCGTAGAAACTATCGCATGTAAAATGTATCGTGGTACAAATGTGTGTGTGGAGGGGAGGGGGAAGGGGGGGGGTTGGAAGCAGCTGAAATACTGAAATAACTCAGCATGGCCAAATTGCTGCTTACGGGTGGTTGATGTGTGTGTGTGTGTGTGTGTGTGTGAAAATAGCAGGTTTACGTGGCGTTGCTCGGGAGATGACAGTAAAATTTTGATGCGATAATTTGAAATGCGATAAAATCCGAGATTTATTTGAGCTGTGTGAGGAGATGGAGAGTACTGGGCGATTGGTTTCCTGAGTTGGGGTTTGTTTATTCATCTCATGAGAATTTTTGTGCTGAAGAAATAGATGCATGAAAGAGCACATTGATTATAAACTGTTGAAAGAGAAGTATTTTCCTTCTCTCTCAGTTGATATTTCAAATTGTAAGGAGGTATATGTACATTTATTAATATCGAGCAGTCTACCCCTGACCCAACTGCTTAAAGTGACTTCTGAACCACGGCGGCCGTTTGGCGGCATTGCGGACGGACCTTCCTCCCGAAGTTTCACTCCCCAACCACTACGCCACCAACGTTGAGAACAGTACTGGCGCATGGGTCTTGCAGTGATTTAAGCGCTGGTTTTTGACAATTCGTCCGAAAAGGGTCCAGGTTCAAATCAGGTGAACCTGGTACTGTCTCTCTCCCTTCCTTGGAACCAGTGGCTGTATATCTGAATTAGGGACGGGCGACTGCTTATAGCCCACTGAATTGCTCACGGTAGTCGTTAGCCCCCCCCCCCCTCCCCAAATAAAAAAAAGGAATTGCCGTTTACAGAGTTTGCAATTTTTTTCGTGTTTCATCTTGAAGTTGGTATGTTTTCCTCTAAGAACGGAAATGCCGCGTGTTCTCCAATGGGGAGCAATAAACATTGTGTCTCAAGGCAAAGACGTGTTGCTTTCAGCGATCTTCAAGCTGGGTGACGTGAAGTTCGTCTTTACTTCGTGTATGCTTAATATCGCTAAAGGTGACTAATAATCGTGGGTTATGGTTGATCTTAAATACACTGAAGTGCCAGAAAAACTGGTACACCAGTTTTTCTGGTGTATCAGGTAGGTCCCCCACAGGAGCGCAGGACTGCAGAAATACGACGGAGCATGGACTCCACTAGCTTCTGAAAATATGCTGTAGGCAATGCACATACCATACTTTCTTCAGAGCGTTCCACAATTCGGGTGTATTCCGCGGTCTCGGATTCCTGTGTTCGATAGCGCGTTGCATGTCATCCCAAATGTGTTCTATCACGTTCAGATCTGGGGACGTGGGTGGGATGGCAACACCCCAAACTCAGATGAATGCTCTTCTAACCATAATGTGGCGTCCCGACACTTGTGTGGAGATGCATTGTCCTGTTGGAACAGGCCCAACCCATCAGCATGAATGCCGGACATGAACGGGTGTACCTCGTCAGAAAGGATGCGCCCAAATATAGCGTTGGGCGGTCACAGATATTTGTAGACGTACCAGGGGTCCTAATGAAGTCCAGCTAAACACACCCAATACCATTACGAACCCCCCACCAGCCGGTACAGTTCCCTGTTGACAGGCGGGATCCATGGCTTCGTGGGGTTTGCGCCACACACGAATCCTTCCATCTTCCGATGCAGTTGGAAATGCGACTCGTTAGACCAGGCTACTTGTTTCCAGTCATCAAGTGTCCAGTGTCGGTGTTGCAGTGCCCAAGCGAGGCGCATAGCTCTGTGTCGTGCACCCATCAAGAGAACTCGATCGATTTGGGCGTCGGCTCCCAAAGCCCATACCGTGCAAGGTACGTTGCACAGTCCGGACGCTGATGCTTGTTGAGGCTCCAGCATTGAATTCCGATGATACCTGCGAGAGTGTCGCGTGAAACGATTCTTGACAGCCGACGATGGCCACGTTCTCCCAATGTCTTTTTACGGCCACACTGGTAGGAGGTTTTGTCGGAATTCTCGTAATCACGGTACGCCCTTGCAATGGTGGTCCGTGAAAATCCGAACTTCGTTTCTACCTCCGAAATACTATGACACTACGTTGAAAATCGCTTAAATCGTTATTACTTGTCATTCTCATGCCGAAAACAGCTCTGACAGCTGGCAAGGATGTCTATCGCTTTATATACGCACTGGCGGACGCAACCGAGTACGCGCATAGGTGACGTTGCTATGTATTTTGCATAAGCTCGTCTGTTCCAGTTTTTCTGGCACTATAGTATATGTTTTAATAATTTTTTGCTTGTTTTTGACCTTTCGAAACTTGAGACGATTACTGGTATGGTCAAAAATTGCCGTAAAGCAATCGTTAAGTTTAGGAAATATGTTTTAAAAAAGTCGTAGGACCTTGAATTTTTTTTTTTATTATTATTTTTATCTTTCGATGCGTTGCAGTCATAAGGGGACATGGTGTGGACGTCGACCTGCGGAGCCTATTTCTTTCATGGAGCGACGGATAGTTTGTCCATAAGTTTGTGGACCCGACCTCATTAAATTCCAATATTCTCTGCTCAGCGGTGACCGTGCGATTCCTTGCAACGATGTTTGACAGTCTGCGCCCTCCTCAAGAGTCAAATGGAAGGTCACAATTTAGCCTGTTGATAGGAAGTTTTGCAGTTATTCTACGTAGTAGTCTTGGTATATACGTGCGACGGTCTGACGTAAAAATCCAACAATTCAATAGTTGTGGGGATTTTATACCCGATCTTCCACGCAACTGCTAGCTGGCCTCGATCAAACTCACGGCGCTGCATTTACCAATACTTGCTTTTCCACGACTGGTTTCCAATACGAAGACATCTGCTCTATTTATAGGCATTGCCAACTACAGCTTCCACGCGACTGGACGAGGTAACTTTTTGCCGTTGGTGAAGTTCGTACTCTCGTCTTCCTACTTCGGAGCTGCTGTTCTCCCAAATAAACTGCACCGCCAGACTTATGGCTGCAACATTGCCGATGATTTTGACTCATGAGCCGCCCCGGTGGCGCAGTGGTCTAAGGCGTTGGCCTCTGATCATTCGTCCGTAAGGGGTCTGGGTTCGAATCCCGGCCCGGCATGGATGTTGTGTTTGTCTTACGGCACTGGCTCTCTCCCTTCCCTGGAACCAGTGACCCTAAATTAGGGACGGGCGACTGCTTATAGCCCATTTGAGTTGCTCACGGTGGTCGTTAAACCTCCAATCAAAAAAAAAAAAAAAAAAAAAAATTTGACTCATGCTTAACCTAATTAGTACGTTATATCACGTAGTAGGTTACATTGTTCTCCCCTTGACAAACGTGGGGGCACGAAATCGTGGGTTTCGGGAAAGCCGACAGCCATGCTCGAAGGAATATCTCATCGTAGAAGAATTAATTCTGTTAATGACATGCGTTGTGTGGATTACTCGGAGCACAAATTTTTCAACCTAACGGGCGGGAGATTCATTTTTGTTCGGGTGCTAATGTAAAACATAAGCTTTAGCCAGTGGTGGATTTGAAACCATGTCTACCCACTCCGGAGCGGATGTTCTCCCAAATGAACTACGCCGGCGGGCTTATTGGTGCTTCAATGTCGATTTGACTCATGCGTTTCCTCAGTAGTACGTTATGTCAAGTACAATACCTGCTTTGCGTATTGTTGTCGGGCTGTATATATCAGGTTGTAAAGAAAGTTTCCGGAAAAAATCGAATTTGGTGTGTCTACGGGCCTGCGGTGCTGTCAACATCCCAGAGTGCTGTGCGCGAAAGAATAGATTCTAAGGACAGAAAGTATGCTGTTGCGGTCATGGCCGTCTTAAGGGGGTGGGCCAACGGGACCGGTGCCCAGGGGCCCCACCTGAACTGGGGCCCCCAACGCCCCAAATGTCTTATGTGTTTACAAAAAGTCCAACTCTTTCAGTACTCACCAGCAGTTTTTTTTTTATTTATTTAAAGAAAAGATGAAACACCAGTGTAGAAAGTTGTAAGTTTTTCCGC
This sequence comes from Macrothele yani, assembly GCA_039090855.1. Taxonomy (NCBI): domain Eukaryota; kingdom Metazoa; phylum Arthropoda; class Arachnida; order Araneae; family Macrothelidae; genus Macrothele; species Macrothele yani. The sequence goes on from CM076998.1 coordinate 94,284,839, forward strand.
CATTTTTTTTTTCTTTTTCAAACCTTGCTCGTAGCTTCGATTTCCCGAGGAGACATGAGAGAAGCTAGGTGTTAGGGTGGATCTTTTGTGACGAAATAAGAAAAAAAGAAAGCCGGCCTCCCACCCGCTCCCAAATGGGGGTGATTGTGATTTGATAAAACAAATAAAAATTCTACACGGAAGTAAAAATGCGTGATTCGTAAATATGTATCAGCGTGTCAACATGTATCCTGATGAACATAGTTCTCAAGAAAATGCAGTGAGTGAATGGATTTATTTTTGACTGACGGAGCAAGTGTTTCGTTTTTTCTTATATTTGGCATGCACCTCTAGAATTCCCAATCAAATTCAACCAATACACTCCACAAGCGCATATCCAAGTATTCATGTTCTCACAGGAGAAGTGTCGATTTTTAAAACACAACTATTTCCCGACCTCAGATGATTCATTTTCAAAAGAATTTAAGAGCCAAATGTCATTCAGTGAGCTAGAATGTAAAATTACGTTACAATTGGTTCATGTAAGCCAGGCTTTTTTCTTTCTTTCCTTCCACGCACAAATCGCATTTTTTCCGAATCACTTTTTCCTTTTAAGCAGTCATTTGTGTTGTCTATACGAATAAGTGCACTATAACGAAGTAAATTTCTCCGTCATTGTTGTCCACGCCTGGGCTCGAACCCGAGTCCACTTATACCGAAACAAGTCGCTCTACCAACTGAGCTACGCAGACGTTCGTTCTCGCTGCTATCTGCCTTTATGTCGTGTGCGTCCTGCTGGCAGGTACGTCACATCTCCCCCCCGAAAGTGGGCCGGGGCATGGCCCACGGGTCAGCCGTGACCATGAATCGTTGAAGGCAGCCATCCGCTGTAGAATGTGCACCTGAGAACTTCCAGTCAATCTGGTGTGTGGAATGCAACGTCACACACATTTATTTCTTGAAGCGCTGGAGAGGGATTCTCTTATTTTTCCTCTCTCGCGGTGTGGGAAGAACATCACACCATTGCGAGATTTTGAACAGCCGGGTCATCCGGAGAGTTCGGGCGCCATTATAACGAAGTAAATTTACCTGTCATTTTGTCCACGCCGGGGCTCGAACCCGAGTCCACTTATTCCGGAACAAGTCGCTCTACCAACTGAGCTACGCTGACGTTCGTTCTCGCTGCTATCTGCCTTTATATCGTGTGCGTCCTGCTGGCAGGTACGTCACAGCACGTACAGTATGTTTATCACTAGGGTTTGCTCACCAGGGCTACTTATATATATATATATATCTCCAATCATCGCTTTTTAAATAAATAACAATGAGGGGGTCGCATATCGGCATTTTTGTCCGGGTGTGTCCTTATGTCTGGAAATGGCGCCAGTTGGTTCATTTATATCTTGTGTTTTAATTTAGTTTTCGTTGAATAATTTGTAGAATAAAGAAGAAACATATCTTTCAGCACCCTTTTTCATGTAATTTACTAATCAACTAAGTGTGAGTGCATTTGGTGCATGGAGTTCTACAATTTTTGTCATGTACCATTTTTCATTCAAGTGGTATTTAAAAAGTTGCTGGATATTCCTTGATATTGAATGCTTCTATATCACTTGTGGAAGAAACTTGGGAAACCTTTATCCAGTACTGGATTGATAATGGTTGACGACGACGATGATGATGGTATATAAAGATCAGGGGCCTCGGAAAATACGATGGCCCAGGGCCCCCAAAAGGACTAAGACGTCACTGGTTGCGGTAAAGATTAGTTGCACGGGGCGACAATACGATTGCGATACCAAAGGAAGATGTGGGTGCAGTATTGCTCTATGAATATTTGAATGGGGTGAAAGTTGCGGAAGCATTTGAAAAATTACGAAACGCGGTTGGTGACAATATTGTCGGACAGAGTGCTTGTTATGACTAGTACTGAAATTTGAGACCGCGCGGGATCTGTCTGATTCGGCCAATAAGGTTGAAGATGATACACTGCAACACGTGATATCGACCAAGCCTGATGCAACATTACAGTAACTGGCAGATGAACTCAAGACCTCCCATACGACCATCAACACCCGTCTTGGGAAGTTTGGATATTCGTGTAAACTATGCAAATGGCACCCCATGCTTTGTCTGACCAGAATCGGTTGCAACGCTACTCCATTGCTGTTGCTCTGCGTGGAAGAGAAATATGGGAGGGCTTTATGTACCCGTTGGTCACGGGTGACGAAAGATGGGTCACATACGTGAATGTTACTCGACAAAGAGCATGGACCAAACGGAGACAACACCTACATGTGAAGGTCGCTAAGCCACCCCTTCATGGACAGAAGGTGATTCTGGGTTACTGGTGGCATTGTCGCGCTGTGATTCACTATGAACTCTTACCGCGGAACAATACCATAACAGCGGATGCTTACATCCAAAAGTTAGACCGTCTCCATGCTGCACTGCAAGAAAAGCGCTCAGCGTTGACTAATCGCCATTGAGTTGTTTTTCACCAGGATAACGCTCGTCCACAAGTCCCTTTACGGACCCAGTAAAAATTCCACGAACTGGAATGGGAAATATTGTCACACCCCCTTCATTTCCCGGGACCTTACCCCGTCCGACTTTCATCTCTTGTCGAATTTTCTCGCTGAGCTGATGACGATGATGTGAAACGTCGCTTGGATGACTTCTTCAACTCCTGCTCGCCAGACTTCTATTGCAATGGGATATTTCAACTCGTAGATGGTGAAACAAGAGCATCGGTCCTAATGAGGACTACTTGGACGATTAGGTGAAGTGTCCCTTACGATTTTTTAAGCTTGAAATACATTATATTGACAAAAGTCACCGGACACCTAGAAGAGAAACATAACATAGCATTTATTGATATAAATTAGTATGGTATCGATCCACCTTTGGCCTTAATGCATGCACTGACCCTTCGAGGCATGCTTTCGACAAGGTTTTGGAACACAGCGATAGGTATGCGCTTCCATTCAGTACATAATGCTGCCGCTAACTATTGCTTAGCAGTAGGCCTTGGTTCCAAACTTCTTATGCAACGCTCAAATTCATCCCGTAGGTGCTCTATGGGATTAAGACCAGGGCTCTGTGTTGGCCAGTCCACATACGATAAGGAAGTATCGTCAAACCACGCCGTAGCAGTCCTTGCTTTATGGCTCGGTGCATTATCATGCTGGTACCAACAAGGCTCGGTTCCATAGTATTCCCACAGAGTTGGAAGGGCATAATTGTTCAGAATATCGAGGTAGACGTGCTGGTTAACAGGTTTGTCTACAATAACCAATGGACCGGGACTATACCACGAAAAACACCCCCACACGAGTACACTGCCAGCTCTAAACTTGACCATAGGAACAGTACACGTCTACTGCAAATCGTTGTTTAGGTCATACGCCATACCCACACACGGCCATCAGACTGATGGATCGTGTATCTGGATTCATCAGTCCATAGGGCCCGTTTTCATTGATCCACGGTCCACGATAAATGTTCTTTACACCATGCTAAACGACGAGTAGCATTCCGAGTGGAGATGAAAGGCTTGAATGAAGTTCTCTGCGAGTGGTACGTGTACACACCGAGGTTCCAGAAGTTTTACTCACCTGTACACTGAGGTCTTGTGCAGTACTCCATCGAATAGCTGTAACGACTCTCCTGAGGAGGAGGAGGAGGAATTTAAAGTTTAACGACCACCGTGAGCAACTCAATGAGCTATAAGCAGTCACCCGTCCCTAATTTAGGGTCACTGGTTCCAGGGAAGGGAGAGAGCCAGTGCCGTAAGACAAACACAACATCCATGCCTCACCGGGATTCGAACCCGGACTCCATTCGGACGAATGATCAGAGGCCATCGCTCAGACCACTGCGCCACCGGGCGGCACTCTCCTGAGGCTTCGACATCCTGTATGGCTGATTTTCTTTGATCTACCGGTACGATTTGCTGCTTCAGGCACGCCATGTGTCTTCCACTTTTTCAGTACGTTCGAAACAGTTGACTTGGGTATGTTTAAAGGCCTCTCGGTTTATCTTATGGACAACCTACTAATATAACACCCAACAATCTTTCCTTTCTCAAAGTCACTTCTCCCCCGCCGCGACATTTTCACTCAACCTCACAGCACTATATGATCGCGGTCAGATGTAGGCTTGTTTTGCAGCTGTACCGTGCATCTTAACAATGCAGCAGATCCGTTCATTCAGTGTGGATTTTGTGTACTAATATCTGAATTCAGACTCTTGTACTTTATTTCAGGTAACATGCACCCTTTGACTTTTCTGTTGTTTGTCGTTTTAGGCGAATCCAAACCTGATATTGACTTCGGCACACCAAAGAGCGATCCCGGCAGCAAAAAGACTTCCGGTTCCTGGTCGTTCCACAGCAAAAGTAGAACAAGCTTCCTCATTCTACTCACAGCAATATTACTCCACATTCGGAGGCATCACTGACGGCAATCATCCAGCGAAGGACTGATGACTCAGCTTCGAGCCGGCCGTACGGCTGTTTGTGCTTGTGAGGGACTCGAGAGCAGCTGCGTCGAGCTGAACACAAGCAGCTTAACTACTGATAATGTGCCACGTGAGTCGGTCTTCTTACTCGAAGATCGCGATATTGTGATGGACTGCACTCCTCAGAGTGTGGCTCTCGCTTTTTACTTTTATTTTTTTTTTTATTTCTAGTTTATTTTTTTCTTCGCTGGTCATCGGACTTGTATAAAAAAGAAAAAGAAAAAAAGTGACCAAGAACATGTACTTCCTCTAGACACCGCATTCTACAAAGTAGAACTCCCCGTGCTGAAGAGTGCTATCGGTCATGGAACACTACGTTCCCTTTCTAATTGCTGTTACTTCCATAGATTTTTGGTTGATGAGAGACGCAAGGAATGGATCTACAAACTGAAGAAAAGCAAATGTGTGATAAACTGTGATGATCCTGATAGACTGTATTTAAATTCCTTTTTTTTTTTTTTTTCTTGTATGTTTATGTGTCTATTTGTTCTGACATAACTTTAGGTATATATTATTATGAGTGCGGACTAAAAACTAGAGAGAGACGAGAGTGTTTTTTAATGTGGAATGAATGCATATTCTGAAAAGTCTTGTTATTCCTTTGGTAAAGTGGGAGAAAAGGTTAGGTGGCGCAAATTAATTTAATATGTCGCATTTAAAGTTGTTTTTTTTTCATCTCCCATAAATGCATTTCCATTAAATCATATCTTAACTCCGTGATGGATCCTTGCTTGAAGCTCAGATTGTTTCAACAAAAGTGCCAAGTTATGTCGTGTACCTCTGCGTGTAGGGTATATATATATATATATATTATATTTTGCTTATGACAGCCGGTCTAGTCTCTTTCACATTAAAATCGCTATTACCGTATGTACTCGCTTATAAACCGATCATAAGTATATGAAGTTTGGAAAACGTGGCGTTTGCAGAAATAAAGCTATGTGAGTTTCTAAACAGTCATCCTTAAAAATGTTAGAAACTCTACTTGTTATCGGGGGTTTCAAAAGTCAATTTTCATTAAAGTTACGTCATCAATATGTCTATACGTTGTCGTCGTGGCTGCTTTCTTCATCTGAATCATAAACCAAATCATCAGTACCATTACTTACTCAACATTTTTTGAAAAGATTACGACTTTGCATTTCCGTAACAACGACACCTCTGGCAGTCGGAAGAAGTGTCCCCCACACTTGCTGTGAGAACACTGGAGATCTGGGATCCGTTTGTTGCGTTCCTTTCCCAAAGGTAAGGTGGCATGCTCGAAATCTCGCATGGAAAGTAGTAGGGGGATTACTTCTCTCTTCTTTTTGGGAGCAAGAAATTCCGTGGTCTCACTTTCAGAGGGAATTATGTTTCACACATTTCATATTAGCAACAACTATCAGAGTAAAGACGTTTCTTGGTATCGTACACTCTGCCCAAAAATGTTTTATTATTTATATTTTTAACTAACTCGCGCATAAGCTGAATATTCCACTTTTAAAAAGGGAATTTCTTCTAGAAACTTCAGGTTTATACGCCAGTATATACGGTAATTCAAATAATTTAGCATGTGATCTAAACAACGATTTGTAGTAGACGTGTACACACGTGTTATGGACAGACAGAGGATTTGCTAAACTTTTTTTTTTTTTATGTTCAACGAAAACCTGTTTTCGTCGCTGTACGCAACAATTTTTTCAAGGTAGAGATCAAAGCTCAAAAAGATTGCCGTTTCACTATGTCATTTGAGTATCCAAAATGCCGTCGTTGGCTAGCTCATCTTCGTAACCATCTTTGGCATTATATTAGATCTCTATCTTTTTTGTTAATGTTGGCCAGTATTTTATGCAAACGTTGATCAATGTTCAACTTAAATTAGTTTCAACGTTTGGATAATACCGCGTATGTATATACGTATTACCGATGTTCAGTAAATATTTTTACGCTCCCCAAATTCCATTTTCCCGTAAAGAAAGAGCATGTTAAATTTTGAAGAAGGAAGATTTTGCATTTAACCGAACAAATGATTTTCATTTCGCATGAATTCAGAGCGTCATCTCAACAGAGTTTACAGTAAGAATAAAGTGCGTGCGTATTGCTTCCAGATGTTCGCAGAATGTGTTCAAATGAGGAAGGAAACTTGAGATTTAGGATGAAAGTAATATTTTTTTAAAACCTCCGGAGAATCTATATTTTCTTGTTGATTTGGAAGTCAAAATAAAATATTTCCCACCATTATTGAGCAAAATACTATGATGTCCTTTCGCGTTATGCATAATAAGTAGTATTAAAATAATTTTAAAAATAACTGTTCTTCAGCCACTCTGCAACTGGGTCACCTGAGATTTTATTTAAAGAAACTGAATTTAGTATGAGGTGGAGGTTGGTCTCAGGCGCGGAGGTTGTGCCCCTCCCCCTCCGAATGTGTTGTTGTAAAGGCAAGGTGCTAATATCGTACCAGAGTTTAATTCTGGAATTTCATTACCAGTATTTACTGTATCTCCTCTATGCGCATACCTTTGCCTTTTCTTCCAACCAAAGTGCAACTAAAGAAAATTAAAAAATTAAAAATATGTTTGACTACTAGAAATATGGTCCTAGATACTAATTGCAACAGTAATTACTAATTATTTTCTATTGATTTCAGTGAGAGGATGAGCCTGTGATTTTTCCATGAATGTATTACTATTGCCGTCTATGCACTTTTGTAATCATATTTGCTGTCCGTGTAGTTTTTTTTTTTTTTTGGTTTCGTTTTTGGGCATGTTATGTGAGTTCTAGGCTAACCGCTGTTGTATATTTTAGTTACGTGTTTTGTCTGTTGTATTGGTAAAGTTCTGAGTTACTTATTCTTTCTGTCTACATACGTTTACTTCAGTTTTAATTGTGCTGCTATACCACTCGCTTCACACGCTGTTAATGCTTTGTAAAATCCTTTTAGTCATTTATGTGTTTAAATTTTCCGGATTAAAACAGGGTTCTGCATATGAACAATACCTTTTGTAAAAACAGCGTGGCTTAAAACTAATAGGTGGCAAATTTAACGCTAAAAATGTGCTGGATATAGGTTTACATAAATCGTAATGATGGTTTTTTGTCATAATTTTCAATCATGATATTTTATGCGTCTTGTTTGTGCTCTCTACAGACCTACGTAGAATTTGTGTACTACTGCGTGACAAGTGGCATCCTCCTCCTCGCGAAGCTCCTGGGGATCTTTCACATTATTATTATTATTATTTTCTGTGCAACGTACACGAGTTCTTAGGAAAGAAGCCCGTTAGATGTAAAAGCATTTCTCTTGGGGCTCATAAAAGCAGTTTTTGGCTGGCGTCATCTTTGGGGAGGCGTGAGCTTTTCGAGAGCGTTACCGGAATCCCACAATAGGAAGTACAGGTTGTTTCACTCACTCTCGGCCCCTGATTTCTTCTTATAACTCGCAAACTAATGAACGTAATTGAGTTAAATTTGACACGGACCTACCTTGGTGTATGAGAAGCATGATGATCCCTGAGCAAGTGTCGAAAGTGGTCGCCATTGGCATCAAGGCATGCCTGCACACCCCTTTTCATGTTACTCAAGGTATTCGCCAACACATCGGGAGTCACAACCTCAATTTCCCATCGGTGGCTTATTCCGATACACTTTCCCTTTCAGCATGCCCCATAGGAAGAAATCCGGTGGGGTAAAGATCAGGCGACCTTGGTGGCAAAAGTCCTTTAGAAAGGACACGACCTTCAAAGAAGGAAACAATATCAGCCATGCCAGCTTTGGAGGTGTGGCAGGTGGCACCATCCTGCTGAAAATAGCTAGTACGGAGTTCCACTTCGTCCAACTGATTCTCGCTACTCTGTAGCCCGTGTTTCGCGCTTGCGCGAAGGCCGATTGCGTGTTCGCTGACCATGCTTCTCAGACGCCAAGGTAGGTTTGTGTCAAATTTCACTGAATTACATCCATTAGTTTGCAAGTTGTAAGGGAAAATCAGTGACCGAGAGGGAGTGAAACACCCCGTATAAGAGGTAATGCATGATTAAAAAAAATGCTGTTAAAATGTAATTTTATTATCATGTTAAATATTAGTTTGATGACTAAAGCTGAGAGTTTCTTTCGTCTGTGTTCCTTCTCTCGCAGTTGTTTTAGCCATTTTAAGCACAAATATCCATATTTTTGATTTCACTGTGTCTTTAGACAAGTGTGGCACATAACCACACTAGCACTTTCATTCACCACATTAACATTTTAATCGGTTGGAACGAATAAACTCGGGGTTAGCAAAATGGGTTGAAATCAGCTCAAAAGAATTTATTCGTCGTTTAAGAAGTGAGCTGAACCCCGCTGGAACCAGTGAACCTGCGCACCAGAAATTGCTTTACCTTTATTTAAAATAGCCAGTTAGGGGAATGATTGAGGCCCTTTCTGACTGATTACCGAGTATAACCTAACAGAAGAGAGATAATATATTAAACTGTTAAAAATGTTGTGATAGGTTGCACCAAAATGTGGTGCTACAAAAGCTGCACCACCTTCTGAGAAAGTATGCGCCATTGTGTGGTGCAAAAAAACCCCACCGACATGGTAAAACCTTTCACCATAATATGGCGCAAACTTGTACTATAACTTGGTGCAAAGTTGTACCATGTTGTTGGGTTTTGTTTGCACCACACAATAGCGTATCTTTTCTCAGAAAGTGGTGCAGCTGTTGTAGCACCACTTTTTGGTGCAACCTATCACACATTTTTTTAACAGTGTATTGTCACTTGTTTCTGCCCAGTGGCTTCATGTCCGTGTTAGGGGGAGTCTAATCTTTCGCCATCATGTCTTGGATCAGACAATAAGGGACTACAAGGGAGTGGTTGTGAATATTACAGGGTTACGGTTGGTACTGCTGAGATATAAGAGGGAAAAAGAATTAGTTTTGCAGAAGCTTTCGTCAAACCCGGCCGTTATGTGAACAATTCTGCTTGGGGAGAGCAGAAAAGTTCGGGCACCATTTGGTCTAGGTACATCAGGCGCTTTAAAGGTAATGTTCAAAGCGTCTGACATAGATAAAGCGCTACCGTTCATTCCGGTTGTTCCTAACACAGGCTGAAGATCGAAATGAATAAAAGTTTCCCTCTAAATGTTAATAAAACAGTTGCCCACATGCAGTAGGTAGCTCGTAAGAAAAGCACGGAAATGAAAGGGGAGAGAAAGCTGATTCGCAACCTAAAAGACGCCGTGTAACCAAATACCGGAGTGGTGACAGTCAAGGTATGTTCCGTGGGTAAGATACTATATGAGCTCATTAGCTTCGGATTCGCGCGCAGGTAGAAGAAGTTTTGGTGTTTCGTAACCATTTTCGGAAGTGGAAACGCGCGTGCCTGACCTTGCTGATGGCTCAACCATTTGCTTTTTCACAAGGCTGACTGGCAGCTGCTTCATTTGGCAGTAATGATAAACATTATATGTTTAGATATTTATTATGGGTGTGGTTTAAAGAATCACTGCATGCCGCATGCCAATAAAATGTTTTTCGTGTGTCATAGGTTCGCAACCCGCTGTACCATACTCGCTGCTGTCTGTGGAGGGGAAGATACTGAATGTATACTTCCGCAGCGTACTATAGTTCCACTCTGAAAGTTCGTATTAGAGTTTGAACTGTGACTTAAAAAGGACATAGTTGTTCCAAACGGTATGCGTATATACATTGGAAAAAAAATTAATATGTTAGTTTCGGTCGCGCTTCTAAAAACACAGATATTCGCGTTTTGGTGACGTCATTGTAGCTTATGTCTGTCAGCAGCGTAGCAAGTAATATCGGGGTCCCGCTGTTCCGTAGAAATACCGTACAGGTATGCGTATTGCCTCGAATATCATTTCACATACGGTATTTTTGTACATACTGCAGCAGTAGCACATCATGCAATCGGCTATAGAGGCCTATAAATTACAGAATATAAGGTTTTCTACTTGCCAGTATTCGGATCATCACTAAAGGAAAGATATCCTACTTGTTTTCTCAGCACTGAACGGCACACTGGTATTTGCTACCAATACGGCAGCTGGTAGCCCAGTGACTACGTAGTCCCCTTACAACGTATGGGGGTATTTGAATGATCTTCGGGACAGAGCGTGAGAAGCCGGCCCGGCGCGGTGGTTTAAGCGATGGCCTCTGATCATTCGTCCGAAAGGGGACCGGGTTCGGATCCCAGTGAGGCATGGATGTTGTGTTTGCCTTACGGCACTGGCTCTCTTCCTCCCCTTTAGCCAGTGACCCTAAAGTAGTGACGGGCGACTGCTTATAGCCCATTGAGTTGCACATGGTGGTCGTTAAACCTCCAATCAAAAAAAAAAAAAAAAAAAAAAAAGAGCGTGAGAACGAAGCATCGTCTCTGACCTCTACAGTCGGCAAGATTAAAAGGGCGACGTCAGGCATAAGGAAGCTTTAGGGCCAAGGAAAAGACCTCAGGTTCGATCCTAGGCAGATACGAACGCTCGATCCGCCGTGTGTCGGATGAGCACGTTAAGCCGTCGGACCCCGGGTACTGGCCCCCAGGTAATAAATAAGGGCGTCTTCCTCCCCTTTCTACTTCGCTTCCTTGTGACTTTCCTATCGGGCACTCTAGCCCAAATCTCCTAGCTTCCTATTTCTAAGGGTTGTTTAAGACCTGGCGTCAGACACTCCCTTCCTAAAATCCTCTACATATGATCATTTGATCATAAGAAGCTTTATCGTAGACTAAGGCGGCTCAAACGAGGAAAAAAGAGAGAAGATAGAAAAAAAAAACATTCCCGGAGTTATCTTCGTAATAATAAAAATAACTGAATCAACCTGACGATCAGTGAGTGTTTAGTAAGCGCAATAATGCACGATAATTATAATACCATTTGTCTTCCTTCTGCTTATTATGGGATGAAGTTTGTGTTTCACCTTTAAGAATATCGTACTAAAGTCTTGCTTTCTGCAACCAGACAGAAATTGTAAGGCTACCACCATCTCGTATCATCTTCAGTTTTTCATTACTACCTTGCGTCCTTTCAATAGCTTATCGTTAGCCGACAATGAGCCTTGGCCGTATGGTAGGTAGCTATGCCACTCATCACAGCATTCGACCAATAAAACACAGTTTCGCTTTAACTGCGTAAAAGATACGCGATTTTCTGTTCTGAATGTTGTGCAAAAGACGTTTTATTGATAACATATTGCTCGCTTGGAATCAGGTTCCCTTTTTTCCTCATGAAATTGAATTTCGTTCCGTTCGTGCTCATGCCCCTTGTGTCCGTGTAAAAAAAAAAAAAAAAATCAAAATTTTTGCGCGTGTTTTTTCCGTTGCTCTGCAGATCAGCGTTGCTGCCACTCAGTGGTTTACTAATTCTATTATTTCTCCAACATGTATTTAACATTTTTTTTTAATTTTCACATTTCTTGTAAAATATCGTACGTTTCTTGCCATCTATGTATTAAAAAATAATGATTCGTTATTGTCTGCTCGGAAGAAGATGGAATGAAAGTTTTTTTTTTTTCTGTGAATATATTGTGTGTGCGTGTGTGTGTATGTGATGCGCGTTCAACAAAAACGAACTATTTAATTGAACTTGTATAAACTAAAACGGTTATAGCTTCTGCTTAAAGGTCAAAGGGACTGAAAAGAAATATTTTGTGATTCGTTCTTTATTCTTTGTTGTAGAGTTTTGTGTGAGATCAGTGTGTTTTTGACACTTTATTTTGCACTTTGATGATAATGGACATTATTTATGTGTAATTTTTAACACCTTTTATCTGCCACAATGCTTATAGCTCGTGTAGTTCGTAGTATTTATCACACCATGTTATTGTTGTAGTCATAAGTGATTCTTCATTTACTGACACCACTGGTGACATATGTTAGTTGCAAAACGAAATGAGAAATGTGAGATACTTTGTGAGTGTACCTCGGAGTCCCAAGTTTATTTGCTTTTCTTGTAATTTATGTGTATTATGGTTATAAATATCCAGTACGCAGTGAGGTCCCAGTCAATTGATATAACGGTTATTAAATGGCCTTCTTATATGAATGATTTCTTTTTTCTGTCGTATGCTGCAGAAAAAAATATTTAATTTTTTCCGGAGTTTAGAAACCTAGCCAACATTGTGATGAAACGGATACTTCAGCAAAAAGTAAGACAAGAGTAACGTCATTAAGCACGATAATGTTTATGCGAAAGAAATCTGCAGTGACTGAGAGGACAGGGGGCTAAGTTTATTGAATAATTGATCCCGGGTTCGATCCTCTGATGAGGCATGCGTAGTGTGCTGATCTCATGATTCTTAAATACAGCCTCTTTCCCTAAATTAGGGATGGGAAATTCCGTACAAAGCTTTTGATATTAATGATGGTTGTTAAAATCCAAATAAAGAAATAATAAAATCTGTGTCATTCGGTTGCGGTTCCAATGTCATAACCCCTTCCTTTTTGTGTGTGTGTGTGTGTCGCAGAACACGTTAAAATCTTTAGTATTCGATAGTAACGTGTTCAGTATCATAAGTAAAATGAAGATGTTTTGAAAAGAAGTTATGTCGAATAGGTGTGATGCCAGTGAAGACTCAGGAATGTCTCCTGACAGTAATACCTCATATTTGAAGTAAACTTAAATTGCCTCCGGGAATCACAATCTACTTTTTTTGTTAGACCGTGATTTCTGCTATGTGATCCCCATCCCCTACACCCCACCTTCCAAAAAACAAAGAGTGTTAGTAATGTGCCTTTTGAAAGTGAGATATCAGAACAAATGTAAAAACAAGTTTCTCTCAGGCAGTGAGAAAACACTGCCAAAAGAAAGTGTAGAAGTTGCAGGCAAAACTTCTATCACGCTTTCTTCTGTCTGATACAAACATAATTAGTTGTAGATATGGTAACAAGAAATCGAAATAAATCTAGGGACAGACGAACGGGCAGACGATGACATCTTTAAGTAATCCGTAAAATTTTATTTTAAGAGGTCATCCTAAAAAATGCTAAAAAGAAATTAAAAAAGAAAAACAAATTGTTCTCCAAATACAAATATCTTGAAAATGGTAATGTTTTTTCATGAAATTAATCTGTTCACGTGTTTTTCAGGCATTAAAAAATTTTGACGAGTAAGAATCAGTAGACGAATTTAATTTTGATGACATTAGACACTGTCTTAATGTCATTAGATAGCCGACGCTGAAGCGGCGGTGAGAAGAATATCTTTTAAATTCTTGTACTAAGTTGTTGTTAGAAAATATGTCGTCGCACACGCGGTGATCTGGACTCTTCAAGCTTTTTAATGCCAAAAAAAAAAAGAATGAAAAAAATACTTGAACAGATTAACTTTATCAAAATACATTACTATTTTAAAGATATTTCTGCTATTATACCACGTAACTGATCGTACAATCTCGAATTATAAATCAAGATTCGCACAAAGGTAATATAATTTTTCTTGGTTTTACGACGAATCGCTACTGCAATAAGTTGGGTTCAGAGGTCGCAGTTAGTGTCTACAACATGACGGTCAGTGCCACGTTCATTTTATGAGGCAAAAGCAGTGTCGTTCACTTGATTAGGGAAGAAAAGAACTCGTTTCATGAACCACATGGATCTTGTATCAATGGGCTCACTATATATGAAAATTTCAAGTGATTTCTATGTTTCGTGATTACTCGCATAGAGAATCACACCTAATGCCCCAGTCTTTTACCGCAATGCATTTTCACCGAGGTAAAAAATGATATTTAACTTCACGTTAGGCCCTGAAATGCGTGTTGTTTTTTCCTTTTTAATCTGTGACACTAACAATCCAAGCCTGTCTCATAAAATTCTTATGAAAAAAAAAGAGAAAGGACACCATTTTTTACCCAGTTTTGAGCAGGAGCACAATTTGCATTGCTTTTAGTATGGTACCCAGGTGACAAGTCTTTCCAGTAAGGTTGTTACTCCCGTTTTGTGATGGTTAGGCGGAACTTCAAAAATCAGGAAAGAGTAGAAACCGCATAAAAATATAAAATCTCAATGGAAGATTTTTCATCACATCATTGATTGCATTTGTCGAGAAGGAAGTTTTGCGAATATTTTCTGTTCTACTTTTACGAAATACCTCTTTTGTCTTCAAAGAGTGTATTTCTTGAGGCTCGAAATCTTTCTGAGAATATCCAGCTATTTTTACTCCTCGTCTTCGTTTTGTGCCTTTTTCTTCTCCATCCGTTTTCTTTTCCAATGATGATGCGACTCCCGAAATTCCTGTTCTGTAAGGTTATGACCTTTCCCACCCTTCCGCATACCTTGGGTTTTTGTCTATCAGTTTTATGTTCAGTGGAATGTATTTTCATTGTAAGACAAGGAGGTAGAAATTTTTTCCTCGAGGAGGACCAGGAGGAAAAAACTTTTCAGCATTTCTTACTTCAAAATCTTTGAAGACATGCTTATGTTTTTGCTACATATCTCTTAAGTTTTTATATGTCCCCAATGCGATCATTACTAAGAGCAGTCTCAACAGTAGTTAAACACACAGGAACTTTGCACATCGCGCAGCCGGTGTTATAGACTGTTTGAAACATAAATGTCCCGCTAGTTTAAATCTAACCAAGCTGTTTGTGGGAGTTGGAGGAAAGGAAGGAACAAAGGAAGGAAGTACTGCACATAACACTTAGAATTGCACTGTATTATAGGAATTTGCTGTTGAAGATCGGCTTTGCGCAATGTACACCTATTTGCAACTAACTGCTAAAGACCCAGTAAAAAGGGTTTTCTATACGTGGTGGTAATCTGTACGAGGTGGTAATTTATTAGTCGACCATTGTTGAAAGAATGCTAGCTCCCCTGCCCGTCTTTGCATGACCCTTATAAAGAACCAGTATATCACTATTGAAAGAGTGGTTGTCCCGTGACTGCATATATTGAGTGTTTTGTAAAGATCCAGTAACTTATACCACCATTGATAGAGTGATGGTCCCTTGTCTGTCTTTTTTGAGCTTCCTCATAATGATCCTGTGTAGCAGTGTTGAAAGAATGGTCTCATGACTGTCTGCTTTGAGTGTCCTTATAAAATCGAACCCCTATTGAAAAAGTGATGGTTCCGTGACTGCGTACGTACCTTGAATGTCCATATAAACATCCAAACGAACAACTACTGAAAGAGTGATGGTCCCTTGTCTGTCTTTTTTTGAGCTTCCTCATAATGATCCTGTGTAGCAGTGTTGAAAGAATGGTCTCATGACTGTCTGCTTTGAGTGTCCTTATAAAATCGAACCCCTATTGAAAAAGTGATGGTTCCGTGACTGCGTACGTATCTTGAATGTCCATATAAACATCCAAACGAACAACTACTGAAAGAGTGATGGTCCCTTGTCTGTCTTTTTTGAGCTTCCTCATAATGATCCTGTGTAGCAGTGTTGAAAGAATGGTCTCATGACTGTCTGCTTTGAGTGTCCTTATAAAATCGAACCCCTATTGAAAAAGTGATGGTTCCGTGACTGCGTACGTACCTTGAATGTCCATATAAACATCCAAACGAACAACTACTGAAAGAGTGATGGTCCCTTGTCTGTCTTTTTTGAGCTTCCTCATAATGATCCTGTGTAGCAGTGTTGAAAGAATGGTCTCATGACTGTCTGCTTTGAGTGTCCTTATAAAATCGAACCCCTATTGAAAAAGTGATGGTTCCGTGACTGCGTACGTACCTTGAATGTCCATATAAACATCCAAACGAACAACTACTGAAAGAGTGATGGTCCCTTGTCTGTCTTTTTTGAGCTTCCTCATAATGATCCTGTGTAGCAGTGTTGAAAGAATGGTCTCATGACTGTCTGCTTTGAGTGTCCTTATAAAATCGAACCCCTATTGAAAAAGTGATGGTTCCGTGACTGCGTACGTACCTTGAATGTCCATATAAACATCCAAACGAACAACTACTGAAAGAGTGATGATCCCTTGTCTGTCTTTTTTGAGCTTCCTCATAATGATCCTGTGTAGCAGTGTTGAAAGAATGGTCTCATGACTGTCTGCTTTGAGTGTCCTTATAAAATCGAACCCCTATTGAAAAAGTGATGGTTCCGTGACTGCGTACGTACCTTGAATGTCCATATAAACATCCAAACGAACAACTACTGAAAGAGTGATGGTCCCTTGTCTGTCTTTTTTGAGCTTCCTCATAATGATCCTGTGTAGCAGTGTTGAAAGAATGGTCTCATGACTGTCTGCTTTGAGTGTCCTTATAAAATCGAACCCTATTGAAAAAGTGATGGTTCCGTGACTGCGTACGTATCTTGAATGTCCATATAAACATCCAAACGAAAAACTACTGAAAGAGTGATGGTACCTTGTCTGTCTTTTTTGAGCTTCCTCATAAAGATCCTGTGTAGTCGTGTTGAAAGAATGATGGTCTCATAACTGTCTGCTTTGAGTGTCCTTATAAAATCGAACCCCTATTGGAAAAGTCATGGTTCCTTGACTGCGTACGTACCTTGAATGTCCATATAAACATCCAGACGAACAACGGCTGAAAGAGCGATGGTGACTGCCTTCCTTGAGCGTCCTTACAGAGTTCCCATTATTCCATATTTACTAAAGATTTTATGTGTTGATATTCCTCGACTGTTTTCATTGATGAATTTATTTTTTCATTCGATCAAATCTTTTTTTTTCTTTTTTTTTATGTAAATAAATTATTATATAAAAAAGGAAGAAAAAATTCTCATTTTTTTTCTTCCTTACTCTCCATATAAAAAGGAAGAAAAAAAAATTCTCAGTAGAATTGAAACCCAGGTAAAAAAAAAATTGGGCCATTGCAGGGGTATTCTAAATGAAATAGTTAGAATGGTTTAATTTCCTTTATTATTGTGCATTTTTTTAAACTTTAAACTAGTTAATACTTAGTGATTTGAAATCCATTGGAGATCAAATTGGAAAGGGAAGCGAAGTGAACAAATTGAGTTTACTTCAGGTGGTCTCATCATTAACTCGTCTGCTGCGTTTTTTTTTTTTTTTTTTTACTGGCGGTAGTAACATGTTCTCAGTAGAATTGAAACCCATTTAATTTTGTGTGTGACGGGGAGGAACAGGCAATTCTGGGTGACCTTTATCCTGAGCCCAAAGGAATAGTAAGAAATCCGTTAACTCCTCTGGCATTTATGTGTTAGACGGCGTAAGAATAGCATTTTAGACTTCAGTTGGCCGTTTTCCCATGTGAAGTATCTTTAGTCTTGGTAATCAACGGAATTTAATGTTTGCCAAATCAGAGAATCTTTACCATTGCGAGGACAGTATCGAGGCAAAGAGCACATAATGTGCGAGACAGGAACTGTAATTAGAGGAGATAAGGTTAGTAACTATCATGCATAAAGGAATAATAATCGGCCGAGTGATACGAGGAGGTGACCTCCAGCCACTCCTGAGATGAGCTAGAGTTCGAATCCAGCAGAGGCATGGATATATGATGAGCCTGTCTTACAGCAGAGGCTCTGTCCCATCTCTGGAACCAGTGACCCTAAATTAGGGACAGACGACTGCTTATTGCTCATTGAGTTGCTCACATCTCGAAACAAGAATGTAAATTGAAATTTATAGCGATGCATACGTACCAGTCACTGCTGAACATAACTGATTGAAACAGTTCTTGCCAAAATGTGAATTGTTTATAAACCACTATTCTGAAATCGGTTCGGGTTCGAATCCTGGTGAAGCATAAATGGTGCGGCTGTCTTACAACAGAGGCTCTTTCCCACCCCTAAATTAGGGACGACCAACTACTTATTGCCCATTGAGTTACTCACAATGGTCGTTAAATCCGTAAACAAGAATATAAATTGAAATCTGTAGCGATGCACACGTTCCAGTCACTGTTGAACATAATTGATTGAGACAGCTGGTGGCCAGAATGTTGATTGCGTATAAGCGGCAAAATTTTTAGGAAGAAGATGAAAGTTTTAGCCTTGCGTTCAACTCTAATTCGCATCTGTGTCTTTCCAGCCCCGTTTCTTGCTTAAAATACATCTGTATATGAAATATTTGTGTACTCCTTTTTTATTCTTAAAAAGTCGTCAACTTGCAAATGAGCCAGTGGTGTTAGTAAGCACCGTTAGTTTTACTACTCCTCAGTCGTTTTCAATGCAACTCTTATAACTATTTTAATTTAATTTTTTTCAAAGTTACTTAAAATAAGTGACCAACTTCTCAAGAAAAGTTGTTGGAAAAAAAGAAAAAAGTTGGATATTTATTCGCATATAAATTGCACTCACAGTCCCAATCCTAAATCCATTATAGCAGCTAATTGTGATAACAAAGGAGAAATGCAAAACAAATGTTCTATTTACAGGCTGGCTACCGGTCACTTATTATATCACGTGCTGTGCACTTAGGCCAGCCTTGTATCCAATCACGACTGTGTATATGTGTTTTATTGTGTCGCTCTAGAACTAAAAATTTTATAAATATAAATGAGAATATATATAAATATATGTATATTGTGCTAATGTATAATGATTATAAATTTTGAAGGTTCGCTGAAGAGCGTTTACTTTTCGACGATTGAGGAGATTAACTTCTGTTAGTCTTTCTCATGCGCGCCCAAAAGGGCTTAGTATGATTTAATACCAGTCTAAAGTATAAAGTTGCAGCTGGCCTTTTGTTTCTTCGAGAACATGAGAGGTTGAAGAGTCTAGGCGAGTGTCGTATCACGTAGTTTTCATTATGTTCCCTCCAAAATATATCTTTTTGTCCCACTTAAGTGTCACAAAGCACCAATAACCATTACCTGTTCCTCTCGTAGCCGGGCTAAACTAACAAAAAATGGCTAAAAATGAAAGGCTAAACTAAAAAAAATATCAGGAAAGTCGCAGAGACCAACTTTTGATGAACTGCCATTCATTAAGCGTATACCACTAACAGTACCAGTTTAAGTCAGAGAGCCGATCCATCGACAGTAAATTCAATTATTTTGGAAGCACTTATGTGAAATATGAGTTTTTCGTTTTAGCAGGTTATTTGACCAATCCGTTAAACAATATTATTTTAGTACCTTAAACCTCCGATGTCTCTGTACAAAGTTTCAGTTACAGCAAAGTTACTAGTAATGAACCGAATTACATTTCAGTGTGTTTTCCAATTTGTTTCTGATCAGTAACTGTGTTGTCATACATCTAAGTAAGCTAAAAAACCTTGAAAAAAATTGAGTAAAATTCATCGCCTAGTCCGGTTTGTCAGCACATCCGGAAGGCCAAGCCCTTTCTGAGCTAGATGCATGTGATACGGTTATTGCGCACGTGGACAGGGGAACCAGAAAAACACTAGACCAGCTACAGCTTCTAAACAAATTTCTAAATCAAAACTATTAGAAGCACGCAAGTGATAAATGCCCTTTTGGCCGAACTAATGATTTGTTGTCTGTAACTTATTCTAAAACTGAGTGGAATTTTGTTTATTTTTTCTTACAGAATCAGTTCTGTCTACTTTCAGTATCATTAGATTGTACAGCATCGCATCACAACTTTCTTAGTTAAATGAAAAAGTCATCAAATATTTAGTCTCTCTGTTGAACGGTTGCTGAAGAAAAAAAAAATCAGTCGTTGGCTTTTAGTTTTCTTAAGAAATGTTGATTAATAAAATTGCAAATTTTATTTGTAGTTTGGTATCTTTGAGATTTTTCTTCTTTCTGAGTGTGTCTTTTTTTTTCCTTTTTTTTTTCTTAAAGAATTAGCCATTCGTTGTATTTTTTTCTGTCTTCCCGTATCTCTTTTTAACCAAATCTCCCGTTAAAATAATTAAAGCACCAGGTGTGCCAACGAAATCTCTAGTTGTGTTTGAGCAGCAGAAAAAAAAATGCAATCGAAGCAAAGGTATGGGGGCCAAGTGCCCCCCCCCCCACGATTGTGGAAAATTTAAATGAGAGGGCAAGCTTAACGATGGGGCGGCAAACATGAACGAGAGTTTTAATAGAGTTGAAAGAAGAAAATCAAGAGTTTTATAAACACGTACTGTTATACACAGCCGAGTCACATTATTGTGACCACCTCCTACTTTTGACGTCAACAGCGCGTAGCCAATGAAAGAAGGCACGTGTCGGGAGCTAGCTTGGAGGATGTATAAGGTGTGCTGTAGGCATTCTGAAAACATCACTCGTTGCTGTCATGGATAAAAGGAGCGATTTATCAGATTTCCAAAAGAGGAGGATTATCGGCTTTCGGGTCAAGTGTGGCAGTATTTCTGAAACATCGCAGTTTGTGAACTGTTCACCTGCTGCTTTTTTTAAGTGTATCGTGATTGGAGAAATGGCAGCATTGCGAATAAGCGACGTGAAAACTGCAGAGCACCACATGCCATTGATGTGAGAGGTGAACGTCGGCTGCGAAGGTGCGTGAGGGCCGATCGGTACGCTACAGTGGAGCAACTCACTGGCCGAATGAACCAGGAGGCAACTGACAGTGTGTCTAAAACGACAGTTCAGCGAACCCTGCTGCGTATGGAATTCTGATGCAGATGGGTGGTCACTGAACCTATGCTAACGAAGGTGCTTCGGTAAAAAAGGCTTACATTTGCACGGCAGTATCGGAATTGGACCTCCGCTGATTGACAAAGGATTGCCTTCTCCGATGAGTCACGTTTTCTGCTTCACCGAACGGATGGACGTTGGCGTATAAGGCGAGAAATATCGGAGAACAAACACTCTTCGACCATTGCTGGAAGAACACAAGTTGGTGATGGCAGCGTTATGGTCTGAGGAATGTTTTCGTGGCATTCTGGGTCCACTCATACCTGTGGAAGGCACTATGGGCCGAATTCGTCATGAATCCATCCTTGCAGACCATGCACACCCACCCATACATATTGATTGTCTACCCTGGGGCGGATGGGATCTTCCAGAGCGACAATGCGACGTGTCACACAGCTAGAAATGTCCGAGAGTGGTTGGAAGAGCACGATGAAGACTTCAAAGTACTTCCTTGGGCCCCTAATTACCTAGACTTAAACCCAACTGAGCATCTGTGGGACCATCTCGATCATGTTGTAAGGGCTGTTTTATATCAGACTTTTGTTTAAACACTCTGCATCATCAATTAGTTATTTAATTATTATATTCACTTTTATTCAGAAGACAGCATTTGTAAAAAGCCCTGCAACGTTTTCTTTATTGTGCATAGCTTTATTCATTTGTTCTGCTTTCGCCGAAACGCAACGGCCTAGCAATGTTAACTTAGGCCTAGCATCCGAACAACGACTACCTCCTAAAAAAAGGTCACTTTTCCCCGGTCCGAGCAGTGACCGTTATTCGGTTTCACTGTACTAACACATTTTACTATGTGCTGCGACGTAAACCGGACTCCCAAACGGTTAACATCTGACCGTTCATCTGAGTAAGTTCGGATTCGAATCTTGGATAAGGCATGTGTGGTGTGTTTGTCTTACGGCACCGACTCTTTCCTGGAGCCAATGTCTCTAAATTAGGGACGGTCGATTTCCTATAGCCCATAGAATTGCTCACGGTGGTGGTCAAACTCCGAAACAAAGTGGACTGGGTCTCACGTGGCATGCTTTCTAAATGTTCTGGCGTTGCTTTTGATCGACCAATATTTCTGTAGGAATGGTGCGTTTCAACTAGTCTCGGTAGTTTCGACCGTATTAAAAACTGGGACAGCCTGATAAGGTGTTTGACGTCTACTTCCTGTTTACTGAACCACTGAGCGGTAGCACTATGTTTTCCTGGATACCCGAAATTCACTGTGATCAAGGCATCGCATTAATGGTCATCTCGAGGAAGTGTACATGTTCTCGGAAAGTGATCTATCCATGTGTAAACAGTTGGCGCCATCTAAAGTCGCTCCACACAAGCACATTTCCTCCATCGCTGAAGGGTAAACACGATGGACATACATGGAACTGCCGTCTCCCTGTTTCTCTTTAATTCGCGATATAATTGGTTTATTGGGAAACTTGTAGCTGGTGCGATACACAAAGGGCAGAAACGTTGGACTAAATCTGCCAAAGAACAAACCGGTAAACCTTCGAAGGTGACAGAACATGATAGAAGAGCTCTGCAAAGGACTCTCAGCTCAGAACAGAAATTGAGATTGCCCCAAATCACGCACACCTTACGCGAGACTGTTGGTAGTCGTGTTACCACCAATACAGTGCGCAGGATGCGGCAATACGTGGGTTACCAAGGTCGAGTACCCATCCACAAGCCACTAAACACTTCGATGAATGACATACGTATGTAAGGAACGTCGGTCTTCGACTCTAGACCAATGGACAACGGCTTTGGACTGAAGAGTCATGATACACGGTCTACCAGTCTGAGTGTCGTTCCTGGGTGTGGCGGATACCGGAAGAAAAGTACCTTTCAGATTGTATCATCCCGATTATGAAGTTTGGTGGAGGCAGCATGGAGCTGTTTTTCGTTGTTCGGCTTGGGCCCATTAATTATTTTGGAGAAATCCATGAATGTTGGTATTTATCTGGAAGCCCTGGACAATTAAGTGCTAATAACGTTGTGGTAGTACTTTGGGGAAGGCCCATACCACCATCAGCAGGACAATGCACCCAAATCGCAACTACTCGAGTTGTTTCAGATTGGTCCGAGGACATCGGAATCGAAAAGTTGGACTTGCCAACCCAGAGTCCTGACCTCAACGTTATAGAGAATCTTTGAGATCAAAGCACCATTTCATACTGCTCGTGTTGTTATAGATTCGTTTAAGGACATCGGCGTCGAAACGTTGAATTGGCCAGTCCAGAGTCCTGACCCGAACTCTATAGAGAATCTCTAGGACCAATGCACCATGTCATACTGCTCGAGTGGTTACAGATTGATTTGAGGACATGTGTGTCGAAGAGTTGGACTGGCCAGTCCAAAGTCATGACCTGAACCCCATAGAGAATCTCTGGGACCAACGCACCATTTCATACTGCTCGTGTTGTCACAGGTTCGTTTAAGGACATCGGCGTCGAAACGTTGGACTCGCCAGACCAGAGTCCCTGAGACCAACGCACCGTCTCATACTGCTTGTGTCGTTACTGATTGGTTTAAGAACATTGGCGTCGAAATGTTGGACTGGCCAGCCCAGAGCCCTTACCTGAATCCTATAGAGAATCTCTGGGACCGCAGCCCCGGTGGCGCAGTGGTCTAAGCGATGGCCTCTGATCATTCGTCCGAACGGGGTCCGGGTTCGAATCCCGGTGAGGCATGGATGTTGTGTTTGTCTTACGGAACTGGCTCTCTCCCTTCCTTGGAACCAGTGACCCTAAATTAGGGACGGGAGACTACTTATAGCCCATTGAGATGCTCACGGTGGTCGTTAAACCTCCAATCAAAAAAAAAAAAAAAAAAAACATCTCTGGGACCAACGTACCATGTCATGCTGCTCGAGTTGTTACCGATTGATTTGAGGACATGTGTGTCGAAACGTTGGACTGGCCAGACCTGAACCCTGTAGAGAATCTCTAGTATATGTAGAGACTTTCCAACGCATGATGTCATACTGTTCGTATTGTTACAGATTGGTTTATGGACATCGGCGTCGAAAAGTTGGATAGGCCAGTCCAGAGTCCTGACCGGGATGGGCCCCATGGAAAATATCTGAGTCGAATTGGATATTCGCGTAAGAAGAAAACAAAGCTACAGCTGTGAAAGCCGAAAAGTGGACCATATCGGCGGATATTTATGAAAAACTGATGGATAATAATCGTCGTCGAATAGAGGCCCTAGTACAGCGGCGGATCCAGAAGCTTACCTTGAGGGGGGAGTAGGGGAGTATAGATCTACAGGCTCAAAATTTGATGAAGATTTGGTAAACAGGTATGTAACGATTGGTCGACAAACGGTTGGTCGACATAACGATTGGCCGACACACGATTGGCCGACAGTAACGATTGGTCGGCATAACGATTGGCCGACAGTAACGATTGGTCGGCATAACGACAGAAATGATTAGTCGACATAACGGTCAGTCGACATTGGTCGACCTAAAATGCTCAACGGAACTTGGAAAAAAAATTTGAATAAGTGCAAACAGTTTGGTGGTAAATTGCCCCACCGGAAAATTGCCACACATCTTTCAGCAACCCGGAAAATTGCCACACACAGAAAATTTGCCCCACCGGAAAATTGCCACATATTTTTCATTAAGGGGAAGAGCACAAATTGCCGTTCGTCCGAGAAAAGCTTTGAATGTGTGGCAATTTTCCCCAAGGGGCCGTTTCGGAAATAACATCGTTCAGAAGGCCCTCTGTATAGATTTCACTTAGAGTACAAAAGATGACACGGGGGCCTATTTGGAAATAATATGTTATAATGCTGTACGTTAGGACTACATTCGAAAAGATATGATTTCCAAAAAGGAACGTTACGTTTTGAGAGGTCAGTACGTTCTGAGAGGTACCACTGCGAATGTAAACCCTTATCCTCTGAAGCAATGGTTATCTCGACCAATCGTTGTGTAGACCAGTCTTTAATGTCGACTGATCGTTATGTCGACCAATCGTGCTGCCGACCAATCGTTACTGTCGACAAATCGTTATTCGACCAATCGTGCGACACCGTTGGTAAACTACCACCTTATGAGAAAATTAAGTTTCGAAACGATATGATTCGCACACATTTGAACAATTCCGTACAATGAAGAACCTTCGACAAAATGCGATGTAAACAGTACCACAGGCACGAAAGAGGATGCATACACGCTTTACATGCGTGTATGCATCCTCAGTTCATATCTTGAAGTTTTTAGAGAATGAATATTTTTTTATCATCATTCCAGGCAACATATGAGATAGCAGCTGATCTTTGAGGGTTATGCATAAGTTTGTCGTTTAAAGTATGTATTTTCATTTTTAACACGTCTTTGGTAAAAAAAAAAAAAAAAAGGAAGGTTCTTATAGTATCACTTTGTCCGTATGTCTGTCCATCTGGGGACACCATACACGGTCGTATCAGAATAATATTACCACTTACCTAATAATGGGAATAACCACCCTTGGCCCGGATGACAGCAGCGAGACGACGTGGCATGGAACGCAATGAGGCCCTGGAAGGTTCCCCGAGGCACACGTGCCCATTTGGACTGCAGCAGAGCACGGAGGTGCCAGAGATGACGTGGTTGTGCGGCGGCACGCCCAACCTGTCGATCTAAATAGTCCCACACATGCTCTTTGGGATTGAGGTCGGTTGATTTCTCCGGCAAAGTGAGAAAAGAGACATCGCTGTCGTGTTCCTAGAACCAGTCACGCATCCCCTTAGCGACGTGGCACGGCGCATTGTTCTGTCGGTAATCACCATCACCACCGGGGTAAATGTCCAACATGGACGAACCCATGCGGTCAGTGAGGACGTACAGCTAGCCATTGGCGTTCAGAGGTACCGAAGGTCGCAGGTCATACCAGGAAAACATCCCCCACGCATGCACACTGGCACTGCCGGCCTGTACTTGACCAACAAGCGTGTCCGGGTGTTGGTTCTCGTGTGTCTGACGTCATATCCGCCACCGCCCGTCACTTCTGTGGAGTAGAAGCCTCAATTCGTCGGAGAAGGCAACCGTTTCCCAGCCTTCCACTGCCCAATGACGGTAGTCCCATGCGAACTGCAGGCGGCGTTGCCGATGGATCTTTGTTAACATGGGCGCCTTGAGGCAACGTCGACTCCCGAGACCCATGCGTAACAGGGGTCGCTCTAATGTTATCGGGGACACGTATCTGGGTGCCTCAGCGTTCATTTGCGTCGTCAATTGCTGCAGTGATGCGCGTGGATTGCCTTTTACCAGTCGACGGTGACGTTCTCCTCTGGGGTCGATGGCCTTTGGGCCTCCACAGTTATGACGTCAGAAGGTATTCGGTGTGCCAGCGGTCCATTCTTGGTTACACCCTTACTACAGCACCTCGCGAACAGCCCACGAGGTCTGCTGTTTCTGAGATGCTTCCACCATTGACGCGGTAGCCGATGATCATTCCTTTCTGAACGTCTGTCAGATCACTACCTCTGCCCACTGTGCTCACGTGACGCACTATGGAACCTCTGTCCTAGCCGGCCGCTTATATCCATGTTGTCACGTGCACTCTGTGACGCACCTGTGCGGGTACACTGTGATTCCGGGGGTGGTCATATTATTCTGATAAGACTGTGTATTTCGGAAACTATTAGTCCGATTTAAAAAATTCGCTGTGGTCTAAGCGATGGCTTCTGATCGTTCGCCCGAAAGGGGTCTGGTTTCAAATCCCGGTTAGACGTGGATGTTGTGTTTGTCTTACCTCACTGGCTCCTTTCCCTTCCCTGGAACCAGTGACCCTAAATTAGGGACGGGCGACTGCTTATAGCCCAATCAGTTTCCCACGGTGGTCGATAAACCTCCAATCAAAAAAAATAATAAAATGTTAGAACGATGATCCTTGTTTTTCGGTTGTTTTTCGATGCACAACTTTGCCGCAAGGGGGCATAAATGATGTGTACCGTTTAAAGTATGTATTTCTGTTTCTTGTAAAAAAACAAGAAAGATGACACCGAATTTTTGGGTGTAATAAGCACGTCTTTTGAATCCGTTCTGACGCAAATTAAATTTATCAAAGCTATTCAAAGTCAATGGAACCGGTATGGAAAACAATAGTATCTGACGGAAGACAGAAGTTTTTCAATCGGGTTTTTAATCCCTCAGGTATTGCTGTAAACGGAATCGTGAGCTTACGCCCTCTAGTTGCAGACTTGTGCGTTCAGAAAAACATGAACTTATATGAGAAACATTTCGCACCGGAAACGCTCTCCAACACAGAAAGAATTTTTCAAATCGGACTCTTAGAAACAGTGATATCGGCAAAAATAAGATGTGACTTTACGTCCTCTGGTGGGAAAACCATGCATTATTTTAGAAAGAAAGTATTCTCAAAAGGTTTTTCCATATGAGCGGTATCGGTCCAAGAAAAAAATTTGGTCGAATTTTCAGGAGCCCAGATTTTGCTACAAATACATCAGAAGCAGAAATTTACACTTATGCCCCCTGGTGGCCAAACCATACTTTACCAAACATTAGAAATTATGTGAAAAATATTTTCCACCAGGTCTTGTGTGAGATACAGGAAGAATTTTACAAATCAGACTCCTAGAAGTAGAGATATTGACAAAAATAAGATATACATCTACGCCCCCTGGCGTAGAAACAATGCATTATTTCAAGAAGAAAATGTTCCTAAAAGGTTTGTCGAAATGAGTAGTATCGGTCAACAAATGACTTTTTTTGCAATCGAGATTTTAGAAGCTCATATTTTGCTGCAAATACATCAGAAGCGGAAATTAAATTTTACGCCCTATGGTGGCCAAACTATTTTTTTACAAAAATTAGAAAGTATGTGCAAAAGATTTTCCATCAGGAGATGTATCCGCTGAAGAAAAAAGTTTTCAAATCGGAGTTTTAGAAGAAGAGTTATCGTGAAAAATGTAATTTACTTTTGCGCCTCCTAGCGGAAAATCTATGTGTAATTTGAAAAAGTAACTATATCTAAAATACTCTTCGACATAAATGGAATCGAAAGATAAAATATTTTTATCAATTGGATGTTTAGAAGCAAATATGTGGGATAAAACGTATTTTTGAATTCGACATCATCTGCATTTACGCTCTCTAGCGGCGATATTGTACATCGTAAAAAAAAAAAAAAAATCGAAATGAAGGATCATCATTCGCATATTTCAAGCTTCGCAATGCAAAAATAATTTTTCAAATCGGACTAATAATTGCAGAGATATCGTGGGTACAGACGAACCGGTAACATAAGCACGATCTTTTTTTACAAAATGCGTGCTAAAAAAGTACGTGCTTAGAGTATCATATTGTCTGTCGCTTCGTCTGTGGAAACCATATCTCTGCAACTATTAGTCCGATTCAAAATAATTCGTATTACGTTGAGAAGCCCGAAATGTGAGAGTGATGATCCTTGCTTTCCAGTTTTTTTCCGATGTGCAACTTTGCCGCTAGACGGCGTAAATGCTATAGAATTCAAAATACATTTTATCCCATATCGTTACGTCAAAATATCCGACTGAAAAAATCTTTCTTCCTTTCGACACCATTTATAACCAAGACTATTTTGGGTAGAGTTTCTTTTTCAAGAAATGCATTGTTTTTCGTCAAGAAAGCGTAAAGGGAAATTGCAATTTCTCCGATATCTCTGTTCCTAAATGGTCGCTTTGAAAATTTCTTTTTGCGTCGGATAGATCTCTTGGTGTGATATGTTTTGCATATAATTTTTAATTTTTGGCAAAGTGAGGTTTTGCTACCAGGGTGCGTAAGGGTATATTTCTGTTTCTGATGTCTTTGCAGCAGTATCTGCGATTCTGAAAATTCGATTGAAAAAATACTTTTGTTGTCTGATTCTTCTCACTACGAATAACATTCCCAAAATTTCCTCTGCTTAAAAGAATGCAAAGTTGCTCCGATGGAGGCGGCGGGGTGTGGATGTATTTCTTATTTTCCCTAGTATCTGTGCTGCTAACAATCCGATTTGAAACAAACTCTTTCTTTGTCGGAGAGCGTTTCTAGTGCGAAATGTTTTGCATATAATTTCAAATTTTTCTTGCCGTACAATTTTGCCACCAGAGGGCATAATTCACGTTTGTGTTTACAGCAATACATGTGCGTCTAAAATAAATCTTTTTTCAGTTCGATACTACTAACAACCAAAAGTATTTGTAAGCATTACCTTCCAAAAATAATGCAGGATTTCTCCGCTGGGGTGTGCAAATGTTTAATTTATTTTTCTCGATATCTCTTCTTCTGAAAGTCCGATTTAAAATACGTATTCTTTTAACACTGGATACCATTCACCTTTTCTCTTTTCTTCTTCTTTTTGTTTTTAATAGAAGATAGAGTAGATACCAAACGAATATGATTAAAATTAGATGATATGAAATCTTTGTAATCCTGAGCTGTCTCAAATTCTCTCGCGAAATGTCTGAACTTTGGCTATCAGAATGAACATCCATTATTAGTGAAAAGAGCACAGCAATATTTACTTCCTTTTGCGTCAACATACTTACGCGAAACTGCCATTTTTCTCTCACCACGATCAAGACCAAACACCGATCTAAAATAGAAGTTGAAGGTGATCTCAGAGTGGCGATCTCAAGAATAAAACCAAGAATGGAGAGCATAATTCCCAAGATTCAAGCTCAAACTTCACATTATGACTGTCAAATAAAGGTTGTGTATTTTTTTCCCTCTCACTAATTGTGGTTATTTTTTGTTTCAATATTTCCTACATGTTATTTCCAGTTAGGTGAAATACACTCACGCACAATGAAATTTGCTCACCAAGAACAAAACATGCTACAACCGCGAAACTATGCAAATAGCTAGAGTGCGTGCTGTTATGCAAAAGATCCACGTTTGGTGCGAGTGCGCA
This sequence comes from Macrothele yani, assembly GCA_039090855.1. Lineage (NCBI taxonomy): Eukaryota > Metazoa > Arthropoda > Arachnida > Araneae > Macrothelidae > Macrothele > Macrothele yani. The sequence goes on from CM076998.1 coordinate 94,314,676, forward strand.
TGCCCGCACAAACTGTGGTGGCACTGCAAGCACGAACTGGCAGTCTTCTAAACCGGCGTGTAGTCGATTCCCCATGAAAGCGAAAAGCATCGGCCGACTCAAACAAGAGTACATAGTGACAATAAATAATGCCGGGTGGACACCAAAGAGATCGATTTACACAACGTACCGACTTTGAGAGAGGCCTGATAATCGGGCTGAAGACCGCAGGATGGTCCGCGCGCCGTGTAGCCCGCACGTGGATCGTTCTGACCATACCGTCCGACTGTGTAGGGAGCAGTGGACACGTGACGACACTGTCTCACGGCGGAGCGGCTCCGGACGAACCAGGAGAACCATCGGTAGAGAGGATCGATGGATCGTGCGCCAGGCACGAACGGATCCCACAGGGACCCAGTCCACTATACAGGCAGATGTAGCGGCTCCTGTGTGCCCACGAACCATTTCCCGACGCCACGCGGAAGCGAATCTGCGATCCCAGCGCCCCTTACGTGTGATGCCATTAACACCGGAACATCGCCGGCTCCGTGCGCAGTGGTGCCAAGCCAGAGCAGCCGCCCCGGTGGCGCAGTGGTCTAAGGCGCTGGCCTCTGATCATTCGTCCGCAAGGGGTCCGGGTTCGAATCCCGGTGAGGCATGGATGTTGTGTTTGTCTTACGGCACTGGCTCTCTCCCTTCCCTGGAGCCAGTGACCCTAAATTAGGGACGGGCGACTGCTTATAGCCCATTGAGTTGCTCACGGTGGTCGTTAAACCTCCAATAAAAAAAAAAAAAAAGCCAGAGCAACGTGGAACGTCACAGACTGGCGACGTGTGGTGTTTAGCGATGAGTGCCACTTCATTTTGCGGACAGGTGATCATCGTGTCCGGGTGTGGAGGTCCCCGGGTCAACGGCACAATCCCAACCTCGCTATCGAGCGCCATACCTCCCCCACTGAAGGCATTATAGTCTAAGAAGCCATTGCCTACGATAGCAAGCTCTAGTATAGTGGTACGTGGATCACTGACGAGCCAGCAGTATGTGGATGAGATCCCATGGCCCCATGTGCTCCCATTCCTGGCCGGGATTCCAGGTGCGCTATACCAGCAGGATAATGCCCACCCGCACACGGCTCGAGGTGCCCAGGACTGCTTACGTCATGTGCATGCAGGCTTACCAGCTCCCTGGACATGTCCCCTATCGAGCATGTGTGGGACCAGTTGAAACGCCGAGTGACGCTGTGCCGCACTATCCGGAATTTGGAGCACACCGTCCAACACGTGTGGGCCTGTCTGCCGCAGCATGACATCAGGCGTCTGTTAGTCTCCATGCCGGACCGTACTGCAGCATGTATCGCCGCACGAGGCGGTGCGACGCGCTGTTGAAGATGACCGGACTGCGTGCCACAGATAATTGTCCAGCAGCTCTGTTTTTGCCATTATGTGTATCATTCATGTGTATCATCAGGTCTATAAAATTTCAGTTCAACCGATGCTACCTTCTTGATGCGCAAATTTCATTGTCGGTGAGTGTATTTTGAAAATTTTAATTAATAAATGTAGCTAATATTGGTGAATATAAAATTAATGTCTTTTAAAAATGCATTTACAATTATCATTTTTAACCCAATTGTTTTATTTACATGGTGACACGGGGTCTCCATAATAAAATACTTCTTCAGTGGGGTTGCACCCATAAAAAGGTTGCGCATCACTGTTTTTGACCACTGCGCCACCTGGGCGGCCTGTTCGATTTGGAAATCCCTTTATGTCTGTTATGTTCCTTGATCTACGAGAAACCTTTCTTGCACAGTTTATTTTTCTAAACATATTTTTCAGCCACTAGTGGGGTAAAGTTCTGTTTCTTGATGGGGTTTTTTTCGATTACAGAAATTCAGTTGATTCTTTTTGATGGGTTCCATTGACTATGAATAACTTTTAAATATTTTATTCGTGTTGAAAGGATTCAAAAGACGTGCTCATTATAACCGAAATTTTGGTGTCATCATTCTTGTTAGTTTTGATAATAGGCTGGAGGAACGCTGAGCCATACCTACAAAAATCACCAGTAACCGATGATGGTTCCGTTCGGCAGTTGATTTCGTTAAAGTTAAGGAATTCCGCGCTGGCCGTAAACTTAGATCATTTAGTTCCTCTCAAGGTCACGTGAGTACAAGGGTCTTGATTGTTACATGGTGCCTCATCGTGGAAGATGCAAAAATTAATATCCTCACTGACGATAGCTGACAGCTATCCAGAGAGTGTGTTGAGAATTGGTAGCGATTCATGAAAACCAACAGACAAGTCTAACTCACGAAAAAACAACTTTGCATTATGATACAATTTCCTCCAAAATTCATCGGTTGTATATATTGCATCATGTGTGAAAATCAGCCCATTTTGCCCGTGGTGGAATTGGAAACCACGTCTCTCGCTCCGGAACCAGTTGTTCTTCCGACTGAATTACGCCGAACTTGGCTTATTTTGCTGCAACTTGCCGTTTTGACTCTTGTGTTACGTCACATCTCCCCCCCCCCCTCCTCGAGATAGGGCTAGGATGGAATCACAGGTTTCCGAATTAGCCAGCAAACCACGCTTGAAGGAGCTCTCTCTGTAGAAAAAGGAACTCTGATAAATTCCAGACGTCGTGTGGAATAAAGGTCTGCATGGGACTGGCATGGAAAAGCTTGTTTTTTTTTTCATCAGTTAAGAGAAATGTTTTGGGCTGGGGCTGGGCCTGACCGGGCCTGTACTACAAGGTGTTTCACTAGATAGTCTCCCCCAAAACAATCAGTCATAAGGAGTAGGATCCAAAAGTTCGGGGACAGCGCCTATACCCGCGACAACGCAAGCATGTTGTTAAAGTTACGGCATCTGAAATACATCCCGCCATCCCTCCCTTCCGTAGTCAGGATGGTTTGGCCGATGGAAAGGACTGGAATGCGCACGCAGACGAGATGTGGCGAAGTGGACAATGGTACCTTCTCCCTGACAACGCACCTGCACGTCGGTCCCTACTGGTCACGGAGTTTCTCGCCAGAAATCGTACTAATGTGCTTCCACATCCCGCCTATTCACCCGACTCAGCCCCTTGCGATTTTTAACTTTTTCCACTGATGAAAAAATCTGCAGGGACTTTGTGTTGTGTAAACAAATTATTCAAAAACAGCAACGCAGGAGGTTCCAAAACATGACTTTCAACAATGCTTCCAGAAGTTTTACGAGCGCTGGCAAAAGTGCATTTTCGCCCAAGAGGATTATTTTGAAGGTGGTTGTGCGTTGGTGTTTTAAAGTATTTTTTTTTTTAATTGGAGGTTTAACGACCACCGTGAGCAACTCAATGGGCTATATAAGCAGTCGCCCGTCCCTAATTTAGGGTCACTGGTTCCAGGGAAGGGAGAGAGCCAGTGCGGTAAGACAAACACAGCATCCATGCCTCACCGGGATTCGAACCCGGACCCCGTTCGGACGAATGATCAGAGGCCATCGCTTAGACCACTGCGCCACCGGGGCGGCTTAAAGTATTCAACACAGTCTACTTAGAAAGATGACATGTGATTTACAAGGTACCTTAGCTTGAAAGCTATGCTAAGGAAAGCATAACTTTTGCTAGGAGAGGGAGCAAGAAAAAACAAAGGTTTTGACATTTACGCTCCCTAGCGGGAAAACTGTGAATTATTTAAAGAGGAGAATGTTTCCCATCTTTATTTTAGCGAATGGCATACAATAAACAACATAAATCTTTCAATAGGATTTTTGGAAGTGGAGATACGTTTCTAAACATAAATACACACTAACACAACCTAGCACTAGAACTATTAACTACAAAAACCCACGAGTACATGCAAAGTGTTCTACATTGTAAATAGTATCCGGTGTTAAAACAGTTTTTCAAATCGGGCTTTTAGAAGCAGAGATATAAAAAAAAAACAGATTAAATATTTTCGCCCTCTAAAGGAGAAATCGTTTGTGCAGGAAATGCACTCAAAATGTTTTCGTACTTAGTATTATAGTAAGTGGCCTAAAAAGGATTTTTCAAATCGAGTGTTTAGACGCGTAGATTTTGCCGTAAACGTACTGCAAACGGTAACATGAACTTATGCCCTCTAGTGGCAAACTTGTGCGTTAAGGAAAATTTGAAATTATTTGCAAAACATTTCGCCTAAGAAGCGCTCTCCGACAAAGAAATATTTTTTTTCAAATCGGACTATTAGAAGCAGAGATATCGAGAAATATTGGATATACATCTACGCTTCTGGCGGAAAAATTATGTATTATTTTAAGTCCGAAAATGTCATATATTATTATAACTCTGAAAATGTCATGTCTTTATGAAACATCATGTATTTTGGCAACGCAGATATCATAAATAGAAATGTATTCTTACGCTCTCTAGTGGCAAAACCATCCTTTATCGACAATTATAAATTATGGGCAGAATATTTCCGAGCAGGAGCTGTATTCGATGCATTTCTTTAAATAGAACTATGTGACGTGTATTCTAAAATAACTTTCAGTTTTAGTTCCTTTTCCTATGTAAATTTGAGTTTGTTCTCCTTTGCACTTTCCAAACTTAACGTGATATCTTCTCTTTCACAAGAATGAGATTTGCAACACAATCGAAGTCATAGAAAATGACGTACGAATGTGATAAGAAAGATGGATAAAAAGGATGATACTGCAGTTGCTCAGTGTATGTGTGTGTGTGTGTGTGGAGATGTTCGATCGCTGCTAAGATATGCACGTGAATTGTAATAATAGCAGTGCTATAATATTGTGGATGTCATCATTCGTGCTGGACTAATAAAAGGTTATTGTAAGTATATGGTTCGTCTGGCCGTAAACTATGGCATCGTATTCTTATTTAGTTCAACATTCCTTAGTCATGGATTTAGACATAGCGTATAACACCAATCTTGCTCACGAAAAAGGCTTTCGTTATAACTATTAGAAGCAGATATCAAGAGTAAACGTATTTCGTACTACTATGTAGTATGAGGAAGTATAATGAAGCTGTCTAAGTACGATATGTCAAACTCACCAAGTTGAAATTGCAAAGTTAAAAATACTTTATTTGCAATTAAAACGAAGGTAAGTTAAAAAATTTAAAAGCAAGATCTTTCGAGACCGCCTTCGACCTCATCATGAGGATTAGTACCACAGTATACAGCGCAAGCAAGCAACAAATACACTAAGGAACAATACCATGATGTAATAGTCACATAAGTGCTCGTTGCCAGAAGTGGGCAGTGGGAAATCCCAAGTACGTGAAAAATTACGACAGATGTTCAACTTTTTTTTTTTTTTTAATTGGAGGTTTAACGACCACCGTGGGCAACTCAATGGGCTATAAGCAGTCGCCCGTCCCTAATTTAGGGTCACTGGTTCCAGGGAAGGGAGAGAGCCAGTGCCGTAAGACAAACACAACATCCATGTCTCACCGGGATTCGAACCCGGACCCCGTTCGGACGAATGATCAGAGGCCATCGCTCAGACCACTGCGCCACTGGGACGGCGATGTTCTACTTCTGCTGGGTGAAACAAAGATTCGATTAATAATCTCCAGGGGCGTGGAAAAAAAAAACTAGGAGTATCTATATTGCAGCTCGAATTACCAAATGTAATTACATGTAAGCTTTCAGATAGAAGTACTGCACGCCTGTTACTTGCTAACGCCAGAATCTTTGAGTTGTTCCAGTCAGTGTATAGAAAACCTACCAGTTCCCTGGTTATTGTATCGTTTTTGTCTTCTCATCCGCAGAACTACAGGCTTTCAGCTATACGTTTTCTAATAAAACGTGCTTTTTCACATTCCTCGTCAGTTAGACTTCGACGAACCGAACTTTTGAATGTTTCGCAGATTGCACTTACATTTGCTTATTCTTCAAATACCTTTTTTGAGCTGTTCAGCGATTCAGTTTTACTACACTCCGCATTGAGGCGTCCAAGGCCCGATTTGTCGGTTCCACTGAGTTTTTTCCACCCATTGTCTCTATTCTAAAGAAATTTGGTAAAAAACAACTTTGAGTTTGGGATTCGCACCTGGAATGTTTTTTTTTTTTTTTTTTCAATTAAAGGACCGTGACTTAGCCCCAACACCCAATAAATCTGGAGTATACTGTATCCCTTTGGTTCCCGTGATCCAATCTTAGCCGCGAAATATTATATCGGTTCTACATTTCAGACTTTAAATCTTCGTGTTTCTGGACACAAATATGCACTTAGTACTGGCACCACATTTATTGTCCTAAGTAAATACTCATCTGACTGGGGCAACTCAAGGATTCTGGCGTTAGCAAGTAACAGGCGTTCATTACTTCTATCTGAAAGCTTACATATAATTAAGTTTGTTAATTCGAGCTGTAATATAGATCTTCCTAGTTTTGTTCGACGCCCATGGAAGGCTATTAATCGAATCCGTATTTCACATAGTGGAAGTTTAATTATCGGTGACATCGCAGTTTAACCGCCATAATTTTTCATGTACTTGGGAATTCCCACTGCCCACGTCTGGCAAGGAGCACTTATGTGACTATTGCATCATGGTATTGTTTCTTAGTGTATTTATTGCTTGCTTGCGCTGTATGCTGTGGTACGGGCCGCGGGTGGTCAGCGTTCCTGACTGCTACTGGAAGACCTTTGGTTCGATCCCAGGCAGGTACGAACGCTTGAACCAGTAAATATCTTCCGTGCGTCGGATGGTCGCTTTAAGCCATCGGACCCCGGGAACAGTCCCCACGGTAATAAATAAAGGCTTCTACCTCGCTTCCGTGTCACTTTCCTATCGGGCACTCTAGCCCAAATTTCCTAGCTTCCTATTTCTAAGGGTTGTTTAAGACCTGGTGTCAGACACTGCCTTCCTAAAATTATCTACATCTGATCTGATCTATATTGTGGCACTAAGCCCTGCCGATGAGGCCGAAGGTGGCCTCTAAAGATCTTGCTTTTACATTTTTTAACTTACCTTCGTTTTAATTGTAAATAAAGTATTTTTAACTTTGCAATTTCAACTTGGCGAGTTTGACATATCGTACTTAGACAGTTTCATTATACTTCCTCATTAGAAGCAGATATATCGGCGACATCGCAGTTTAACTTTACGCCCTCAGCAGAAAAACTGGGCACTACTTGAAAAATAAACTGTACCCAAAATAGTCTTCGTTATAAATGGTATCGAATGGAAGAATTAAATTTTTCAATCGTATATTTAGAAGCAATGAGATGGAAATAAATGGATTTTGAATTCAACAGCATCTGCATTTACGCCCTTTAGCAGCGAATTTATTTATCGACAAAAAAAAAATTGAAAAAAAGCCGGAAAACAAGGATCATCGCTCTCTCATTTCAAACTTCCCAATGTAAAAAAGAATTTTTCAAATCGGACTAAAAGTTGCAGAAATATGTCATCCACAGACGGACGGACGGAGAGAGTAATACTAAAAAAATTACGTGCTAAAATGCAGAAAAGAAGAACCGTTGAAAGTATACACCGATGTCTAAATGTGGACATGGTTTTTCCCTTGCATTGCAAAACTTTATGGAAGGTATCACATGACTCCAAAAAAAAAAAATTACGAAACATATTGATTTCGAATTTTTTGTAGGAGCACGCTAAACATTGTTGGCATCACACCTGCCACGCTTAATTTCACTTTTTAATTTTTCAAGGACTTTCGATAAACCGCGAAATTCTGTTGAAGCCACCATTTTTCAAAGCAGCATCGCTTTTAAAGAATGCGTGTAATATATTTTTCTTTTTTATTTGCGGTCTACCGTAATTAATGACTGATAAATTACTTCACGCGTTAAGACCTGCTTTACCGGGACTTCTCAGAGCGTCTCTGAGATTTTCTGAACTTGTAAAAACTACATGTTTTTCTTTCGAACGTTACATAAAATGGAACAACTTCTCAAAAAACAAAAAATCACGAGGGAATTTTTTTAAATATAAAATAAAAACGAAATCACTCGAATTTGCAAAATTAAAAAACAAAACTTTCGTGTACGGAATTTCTAAAAACGAGTTTCCGTTCTATTACACACTCTTTCTGTTTCGCTTCGTTTTAAATTTTCATACAAAGGAATATTGCATAAACGTACTCTTTCATAATCTCTCTCTCTCTCTCTCTCTCTTTCTCTCTCTCTCTTTTTTTTACCAAAGAAAATAGCTGCCTTTTTCTCTTCTCCTTTCTGTGATGAACACGAGAAGAGGTTATTTGAATTGCTAAGAGGAATCTGGAATTTCTCATTAATTTTTTTTAATATCAAGAGAGGGTATTTTGTTTAATACTCTGTTCGCAGCACGGACGGATGAAGAAATTATTCACAAACGTCGAATAAAAACAAAAATAATCAAACATGGATGAAAAAAAATATATATATATATATAAATCGAGCAACACATCTGCATAGCATATTTGAAATTCAGTTTCGTAAGAACAACGGGATAGCAATATTCAGAAACATATATTTCTTTTTTCTACATTTCGTTTTCCCAAATTCGTTAAATGTGTAGAATTGCACGTTTGGGAGGTTTCGCTTATTGAAATTTATAATAAGTATGATAAAAATAATTAAATAACGTTCCCTCCCCGCTAGTTGAATGAAAACGACGTTACAGCTCAGTTACTTAAAATATTGCCCTTCTTGTTTTGCAGTTTCTATCGCCAAATATATTCAGATACTGCGCCTACACCAACAACAAAAGTGTCTTTCTTTCTATTTTTTCTTTCTTTTTTTTTTTATGAATCATGAAAGTCGCACTATGGAAGCTGAGGCAATTCAATCAGCAACATGGCAAACATGCAAATACCGCTTTTAGTTAATGCTACATTTCACTTTTAACTGTTTTAAAATTACACTTGAGAAACGTTTACCTTTTCCAAGGCTGAAAAAACTTTCTTTTCAGAAGTACTTTAAACTGCAGTTACAATATTCAAGAAATAACGCGCTGCCTTCGCGTACAATAATGTGCAACAAATGAAACTACTCTTGATCTCAAAGACTTACAAGCCTTGTGACGATTATATATATATTAAGATAATACAACGTAGTTTGTCACAAATATTTATTTTTTCAAGCCAACCATGGGTTCGCTGGGTAATTGACCTAGCTTCATCAGGACGAATGGGACGTAAATATTCAAATTGTATATGATATCATACATGGTGTTTACAGTCACGTGTTTTGGTTAGATGCTTCCACGCGCTTGATAGAAATGGCGTGGATGCCATGTCATTAACAAGTTGCAAAGACTTCTGATATATATATGGAAAGCTTCCAAAATATCAAGTTTGGTGGTTGAATCTGGCTTGTCAATTTGTTTTGCTTCTTCAAAAAGAAATTTATGGTCCTTTTCGTAACAGTGTTTAGCCATCGATGACTTCTTTAGGTCACAATTCCGAATGTAGGTCTTGTGCTCCTTCAATCGAAAACGCAATGCCCTACGGATCTGTCCCTTGGGTCTGTCCGTAGAGCTTGTAAAGAGTACAAATCATGAGTGCTATAAGAGTAAAAGAGTACAAATCATGAATACTATAAGAGTAAAAACAAGAATACTATCAATACACAACACGAATTAAACCAATTAAATACAAGTATATACACAGTGCGTCAAAGAATTTTTAAGACTGGCGCTAGATTTCAGCATACGGTGGCGCCACCAGTGTAATCGCGAATACGTTATAAACCGTGACCATCTGCTTGCTTTCTGCCAAAAGTACTGCGCAGTTGTTAAAGTAATTCAAACGAAACGGCCGTTCAATAGAGAAGTAAAATTGTTTTCATGTTGAATTATGAAGACGGAACAAAGGGCTGTTATTAAATTTAACGCAAAACTTGGTAAAAGTGCCTGGGAAACGTACCAAATGATGAAACAAGTTTACGGTGAGTTTTGTTTAAATAGATCAAATGTTTTCCTGTGGCACAAGCGTTTTTGGACGGAAAAGATACGCTAGAAGATGATAAGCATACCGGAAGACCAAGTTCATCTAAGGCACCTGAGATTATTGAAAAAGTGCGTGATTTCGGCAAACAATCGATGTGCGTCACTAAGAATGATGGAAGAGTCTTTAAACATCAACAAAGAAATGATTCGAAATATCCTGCATGAAGATTTGGGTAAAACAAAAGTCTGTGCTAAATTTGTTCCAGACAAGTTAACCAATGAACAAAAAAGTACACATGGCAGAGACATTATTTCAGCTGCTGAAAATGATCCAAACTTCTTTAAATCGACTGTTACAGGTGATGAAACATAGTGTTTTCAATATGATCCTAAAACAAAGCGACAAAGTGCGGAATGGAAGTAAAAAAACTCACCACAAGCCAAACAAACAAGAAAAGTTCCATCAAAAATCAAAACAATGCTCATTACATTCTTCGATAGTAAGGGTATTTATTATCCACAAAGAATTTGTTCCAAGTGGACAATCAATTACTGGTGAGTTTTATTTAAGTGTTTTGAGGCGTTTGATGGGCAGAATTCGTCGCATTCGTCCAGAATATCGGGATGAAAACAGTTGGTGTTTGTTGCACGATAATGCACCCAGTCACACCTTACTTCTTGTTCGTAGATTTTTGGCGAAAAATAACGTCTGTGTGTTGAATCATCCACCGTATTTGCCTGATTTAGCACCCTGCGACTTTTCTTTGTTTCCAAAACTTAAAATGACGTTAAAAGGGTGTTATTTTGATGATATTTCGACCATACAAACAGCTTCGACGCGTGCTTTGGAGGCAATTCCGCAAAGTGAACTGGAACAGGCATTCGAATCATTATTAAATCACTGTAACAAGTGTATTGAAACCGGAGTGATTTATTTTGAATAACAAACCAAAACAAATTATAATTTCTTGTTTCTATGTCATTTTACAGACCCAGTCTTAAAAATTCTTTGCCACACTGTGTATGTCCCAAAAAGTAAATTACGATCGCCTTTGCCGCGTATGAACATTACTAGCATGGTGCACGATATTCCAGATGTAGTCTTCCATCATGTCTGCATTACATCTTCCTTGATATATCTGTTCCATATTTTGCAGGTTTTGATGAAACCCCTCACCATGTTCATTTCTCTCTCGCTGATCCCAAATTTTCTCTGAAAAAGTCGGGTTTTGAGCGCAAGTTGCACTGACATTCGACACCCCATTCTACCAAAATTGTCAACTAAATTCTTCACGTGCTGCTTGTAGTTGGTGCTCTTCCAATTTCCAAGAAATTCAGTGACGACAAGACTGAATGACTGCCAGGCATCCTTTTCAACATCAGGGATTTTGTTCTCTAGTTCTTCTGAGGTCAGCATTGCCTTAATCTGTGGCCCTACCAATATACTACCTATTACTTTGGCATCCGAGAGATTTGGGAACATTGAGCGGATGAACTTGAATATTTGTCTATCAGGATTTAATGCTTCACCAATCCCAGCTTGATATGCAGCGGAGTAATAAGATATCTAAACTGGAACGAGGGCGTTGTGCATGACATTTTGTGTACTAGCTTGCAAATCAACTCTCGGAGGCCGTTCTTTTGTTTTGTAATGTTTGCTGGCTGCTCTGTTGTCCCACAAGCAAAGGAAACAAGGATACTTTGTAAAGCCAGCTTGCAGGTCCTAAAGGAACCCAATCATCTTAAAATTAGCTCAGACCTCCAATTGTATTCATGATATTTGATTTTTTTCTAGAAGAAACTTGACATTGTTCTAATCTTCTTTCATGTACATGGAGTGTGCTACTTGAATTAAATGTATTTCCATTACGCAAGCACTACCTTCAGATTTTAACCGAACTGTCTATAAAGAGTCTCCATTCTTCAGATATCTGAGGAATGTCAATGTTCTCAAAGATTCCATTTATATTGAAGCAATGGCAAAGATCATCAGTCACAACATAATTTTGTGCATATGTTTCATGTCTTTTTCTGTACGTGGTCAATTTGCCGCTGGGGTCCAATACATTCTACTCTTTGAAACGAGAAGTCAAAAAGTCTGCATTTAATTTCGTTAGGCACAAGTCTCTTATTAATCATCTAGTTCTTCTTGAATAGGAAAATGTGGCTGAACACTGCATGATGCACTTTGGAAGTCCATATTATAACGAAGTAAATTTCTCCGTCATTTTTATCCGCGCCGGGGCTCGAACCCGGATCCCCTCATTCCGGAATAAGTCACTCTACCAGTTGAGCTACGCGGACATTTTATTCTGATTCCTATCTGCCTTTATGTCGTGTGCGTCCTTCTGGCAGGTACGTCACATCCCCTGGTACGTTACATCATCTCCCCCTTATTTTTTTTTTTTTTTTTTTTTTGAAGTGCTGCTCTTATTTTTCCTATCTCGCGGTGTGGAAATAACATCACACCATTGCGAGATTGTGAACGGTCGGGTCATCCGGATAGTTCGGGCGCCATTATAACGAAGTGAATTTCTCCGTCATTTTTATCCGCGCCAGGATTCGAACCCGGGTCCCCTCATTCCGGAATAAGTTGCTCTACCAATTGAGCTACGCGGACATTTTATTCTGATTCCTATCTGCCTTTATGTCGTGTGCGTCCTTCTGGCAGGTACGTCACATCTCCTGGTACGTTGCAATATCTTTGTCGTCCTCACAATGACCACCAGACTGGACATCTTCCTGTACTGTCTCCACACTTTTTGGTGGTTGAGGAATAGGAAGCTCATCGCAATGCGGAACTGGTGCTGTGGACGACGGCATGACGGGATATGTAATAGCGTTCCGGTCTCTAGGCTTCTTGTAGTTGGAAATATCCACCATACAAAAGAAACAGTCACCAAGACGACTCTGTTCTTTCTAAATTCAAGGAATGGAAAATGGCATTGCTTTTCTTGCACCACGAAAACAACCTTCTGAAGTCGACCTGCAGCTACAACAGCAAAAATGCAGTGCCCAAACCTTTTGTTAGTCTTCCATAGGCATTCCCAAGTAAGCTTTATATGCAATGGAAAACTTAGTCCCTGTGGGAATTTTGTGGTTGAATTGCAACATAGTACCCACAACATAACATAAAGAGTCCGGAGTGAGCTACCAACCTCTTGTTGCCTGTAAAAAAGGCGACAGACAGTGTATTAATAAAAACACAAGATTTTAGATAACTAAAAAAGTTTTGATGATACAAAAAACTAAGACCACCCCCCACACAGCACAAAATATTTCGTATATGTTACAAGTATGTAGCACTGAAACATTGAGACTTTTCAGATACCTTGCGCAATGTAACAGTAATGTTTCAGAAACTTTACGTTTACGTCAAAATGTCCTCAAACGTTACATAACTGTGAAACATAACCGATACGTTACAATGAAAGGTCTTTGCAACTTCAACATACCAACTTCATGTTACTGTTACGTATTTAAAAGATATTTTATAACGAAGTAAATTTCTCCGTCATTTTTATCCGCGCCAGGATTCGAACCCGGGTCCACTCATTCCGGAATAAGTTGCTCTACCAATTAAGCTACGCGGACATTGATTCTAATTGCTATCTGCCTTTATGTCGTGTGCGTCCTTCTGGCAGGTACGTCACATCTCCTGGTACGTTACATCATCTCCCTCGTGTGCGTCCTTCTGGCAGGTACGTCACATCTCCTGGTACGTTACAATTTGTAACTTCGTTACATTACTGTTAGGCAGAGGCGTATGCAGAAGATTTTTTCGGGGGGGGGAATTGGAGGTTTCTGAAATCCACCAGGATAAAATGGAAGTTAATAAAAAAAGAAAAAAAAACATGTTAATAATAAAAAAAGGTATTTCTTTTTAGTTTTTTTAGGTATATAACATACATATATACCTAAATTTAGCTGATGAGTACATATTAAAAAAAAAGAGTGACAGAAACAAATTTCTCCTTGAGAAATAATGAAATTGATTGGACTTACCTAATTCTTAAAAACTGAGATTTATTCTTCTTGGCACATTTCCGAATTTGTCAATGACTTCGTCATCTTCAACTTGAATGTCTTTATGAAGAGATAATACAGCTATCCCATTCAGTCTTGACTCTGATGTACTGTTTCTCAAATAAGATTTCAATCGACGAAGACTGGAAAAGCTTCTTTCCACTGATGCTGTAGTTGCAGGAAGAATTGCCAAGATGTGAAGCAAAATATAAATGTTGGGAAATAAATTCTTATTGCATGATGCCAAACTTTCAACTGCGTTTTTGGGGCTCACGTCTGCTTTTTCCCCTTTTCCATTTTTGACACCATAATTGATACTCGCTTTCTGTTACATCAGAATATCCTAAATCAGATTCATACATTTCACTGCAGATAATATTCGGGAATGATCATTTTTCACAGCAAAACTGGTAGAATGTTTTGCAATGAAGTTAGTATTTCTTTTCGTGATTGAAACCTTTCATTTAATGATTCAATTATATCATCCACAAAGGGTATAAATATACTTCTGCAGAAATATTCTTCTGGAGTTGAATATGGGACATTGCATCCATTTTTTTGTATACTGCATCTACGTGGAACTTCTTCTGCTACTCTGAGGCCTACAACCAATGTTTTTACAGCATCATAAATGAAGCTGAATGATTTTTCTGCTTCAGTTCTCATGCTGTTTAGCAGTGTTGTAACTTGTGATATTTTTTCTAATGCATCGACTAAGTCGATTTGCTTGTTTTGGAAGTTTTCAGATAGGTTGTATGTGATGGACAATATTTTACTAAGGACAAAAGTTGCCACTAGAAATGAAAACTGACATATAGAGTTGAGCAAAGTGTGTGCTTTGACAGATGATTCTACTGACTCTTCTTGTTCAATCGCTTCTACGGATGATATAATACGATGCAGAAATTCTTTAAACATAAGAACGGCATCATGCCTTTGGATCCATCGTGTTTCACATAGAGTTTTCATCTTAACTTTCTTGCAATCAGGTAGCAGTCACTGGATACTTTCTTTCAAAACACTGGTACGTTTAGCAGAAGCGTGGAAAAACGAACATGTTTCTGATATAACTCCCATACAGTTCCTCATACTAGGCGTTTTGCTAGCATCCGACAAACATAAGTTCAAGGAATGGGACATGCAATGAGTATATATTGCTCTGTGATATGTTTTTCTAATACAGGCCTGCACTCCACGAAACTGTCATTGCATTGCTCCAACCCCATCATACCCCTGCCCTCTCATATCGTTCAAATCAAAACCCAATTTCACTACATTTTCCATTATTGTTGTTGCCGAAATTTGAAATCAGAAACTTTTCTCATAACACACATTTTTATTTAACATACATATATAAAAATTATATTGGAAAGCACAGTTTGATTATTTAACCTTATTTTGACAGATAACATAAAAAATGAAACAGATTTCGGGGGGGCAAGGCCCCTTTGGCTCCCCCTCTAAATACGCCCCTGCTGTTAGGTATTTGAAAGATATTTGTGACATCATCATATTATTGTTACGTATTTTCTAATTGAACATAATAAAAAATATTACACTCGACAGCTGTTTCAAAAGCAACAACAGTGACATTACGAGTTGTTTACGTTTTCACCGGTTCAACGCAGTCCACTGTCTATTGAGAACAGTGGCGGCGTTTATATATTGTTAACAGAAGAAATAAAAATCCGTCCCAAATGAGGGTGTCGAATTTCTATTATGCATATGGAATAGACTATATTTCAGCGAAAAAAAAAGAAAGAAAATCAAATGCGTCATTATTCTAAATACCTACCAATACGAAATTTCTCAGCTTCAAGGAAAAAAAAAATGTGCTGGTATAGTATAAGTTCTAATACAACAACACATCCATCTACTTAGATTTCATAAAATGCTTTTTAGAATTTAAAAATTATAATAATCAAAACAATTACTTACTTTCAGATGATCTTGAATCACACAAAAAAAAAAAAAAAAAAAAAAAAAAAAAAAAAAAAAAAAAAAGATGAAATATTAAATCAACTAACTAGCTAACTCGCGTACGACAGTGTTACCAAAGAATATCCCAGTAGCACATGGAAATACGACTACGAATGTGCTTCGGTGAAATGGCATAAATACGCATGCGCATCCACTCCGTTGCCAAACCAAAAATTTTAAATATCGCCGGAATGTAACATCAAGATAGTAATTATATACAATGGAAACTATAAAACTGTAGTATCGGTGAATGATATTTTTAACGTAACCGTAATATACAAAGAGTTATGTTCCAAAATAGATGTTGCTGAAACGTAATTGTAAGATATCCCTGAAAGTGTAACGAAAATGCTAGAATATAACATTATTGATACATATCTGAAACGTTTTGTGCCGTATGGGCCGTTGGAATCAGCGCCTCTGAGTTGTATCAGAAACATTAAAAAATCAACATAAGTGTTACACAGTGTTAACAGCAGGTGTAAAGCTTCGCGCTGATGGACTTGGAGCAGAGGAAACGCGTTCTCTGGAGTGATGAATCATGCTTCATAATTGGGCAGTTCGACGGACGAGTCTGGGTGTTGAGGATTCCAGGTGATCGCACTCTTCCCGACTGTGTTGTGCCAACTGTGAAGTTTGGTGGAGGAGGCATCATGCTGTGGGGCTCTTTTTCGTGGTTTGGGCTGGATCCCCCCTAGTTTCATTGTCGAGATATCCTAACGCTGAGGTCTATGATGACATTTTCGACAATTCTGTGCTATGGCAGCAAAGAGAATTATGTGCAGAAACAGTTTGATGAGGTGGGTGTGGCAGAACTTGACTTAGTCGTACAGTGCCCAGATTTCAACCCCATGGAACACATTTGGGATGAATTGAAATGCCGACTGCGAACCAGGCCGAACCGCTCGACATCGGTAACGGACCTGATTTGTGGAAGAATGGAAGGAGCCCCAAAGCAACGAACAAAAATCTACTGGAAAGTCTTCCCAACAGAGTGGAGTCTATGATAGCAGCAAAGGATGGATCAACTCGGCATTAATTCCTTTCCTATTACAAGGAGTTTGTAGATAGGTAAGTGTCGGTATACTTTTGATCAGATAGTGTATCTCTTCACATCACAGTCTGATCTGAAAAACTATTTTTGGGTTGGATAGTTTCAGCTGCAAGAAAGAAAATTCATATAATTTATACTTTGTCTTATCCCTTAGAGGACGTAAATGCAGATACTATTGCACTTGAAATATATTTTAATACATATTACTGCTTCTAAAGATCTTTGTGGAATACTTCATTTTCTTTTTCAATCGCATACCCTTTTACTCGAAAACTATTTTACGCATAATTTCTACTTCAGCTGATACAAAGTTTTTCCTCTAGGAAGCGTAAATGTATATTTTATCGTTCTCTCTATCTCTTCTTCTAAAAGTTCTAATTTGAAAAATTCGTTTTGCTTCGCATAGTTTCCACTATGAGCAATATTTTGCATATACGAAGGAAGGGGAGCAGAGTAGTGATTCCACTGTCGATTGTTCCTCAGTTTTATCGGGGTGGACTTCGTCTCGTTGTAGTGATGGCATAACTACACTGGTGTTAAAAATCTAAGGACGGACTACATTTACCTGTATAAGAAAAACAATACATGACCGCAGCCAAATGGGGAAATAATTACATAGCATGAAAAGACACAAAAAGTGTTTATACGTAGATGACGCACAAATTCCGAAGGATATAGTTGGAAAATGGATATAGAATGCTTACAGATAACCAGTCGGAAAGACATTTCAGAATGGAACAGCTCTTACAACGTCATGGTATGCTGAACACCAAGTGATCCAGGAATTTCTGAGGCAAATTGGCCTACTCATTTCCCACAGCACCGACGAGGCCTTGCCTGTTTCCTGGGGGTGGGGTGGGGGTGGGGGTGGGTTAAGCATCAGTGAGTCTTCTCATTGCGTCTCATGCGTGTCCGATGGGATTGAAGTCCGGGGAGCGAGCTGGCCAGTCGATGCGATGAATATCCTCGATCTTCAGAAGTCTCGTACCATGAGCAGTCGTGCTGTCATCCGTGAACAGAAAGTGTTCGCATACAGCAGCAGGGAATAATCGAACATGACGTAGAAGAACTTCGTTGCAATATCATTCGCCCGTCATAGTCCCATTTTCCAGCATCTGTAGCTCGGTCCGCCCCACACCATGACCCTGGCACCTCTGTATCTGTCCACTTCTTGCACATTCAACCGCTGGTACGCAGACCCACTTTCACGTCAGATCAACTGACGTCTAGAATCCGAGGATAGACTGAAACGGCTCTCATCTGTGAAGAGTACATTGGCCAGTTGATGACGTGTCCAATTTCTGTGGAAACAACACTATGAAAACGTGCGTTACGTTGAGCTCTGGATAAAGAAACGCAGGCTACAGGCTTTCGGGCATATAAGCTCTGTATGTCGCAGATGTCTTGCCACAGTTTGTCGGAAAATTAGCGTTCCTGTGCCGGAATGGAGGCGCCCCAAAAACCAAGCAGCCGTGGTGCGGTGATTACGTTTTGCTCTTACAACTAAAAATCTGTCTTCATGCGTTATAGCAGAGCGAGGGCAACCTCCTAGCTGGTGCCGGTCAAAACACCGACCCCCAAAACACCGAAAGGACAAAACACCGACAGGACAAAATACCGACAGGACAAAACACCGACAGGACAAAATACCGACAGGACAAAACACCGACATCTCGTTTCTATTTTGTTTCCCCAACAGCAGTCGGCGCTGTATGTCAAGGATCAAGTAATATCAGAAAGTTTGTACGACGGCTTTTAACGGCAGAAAAACAAAAATTTTGCGGCATTATTGTTTTCAATTTAGAACTACCAAATTTGGTGTACAATCTCATAGTACTCTAAGTTAGACCGTAGACGGATTTTGGAAGGGGTCGAGATCCGGGGTCAAGGGGCCCCCACACAAAATTTTCGTAAAATCTACAGTTTTCAGTTTAGAACCAAATTTGATATACTACCTCATGGTACACTAAGGTAGACTGTAGATGGTTTTTGGAAGGGATCGGGGTCAAGGGGGCCCCATACAAAATTTTCATAAATTCTAGTTTTCAATTTAGAACCACCAAATTTGGTATACTATCTCATGGTGCTCTAAGTTAGCCCGTACACGGTTTGAGGAAGGGTTCGAGGCCGGGTCAAAGAGAACCCCCATACAAAATTTTCGTAAAATCTACAGTTTTCAATTTAGAACCACCAAATTTGGTATACTACCTCATGGTACTCTAAGTTAGACCGTAAACCCTTTTAGGAAATGATCGGGGTCAAGGGGCCCCCATACAAAATTTTCGTAAATTCTTCAGTTTTCAATTTAGAACCACCAACTTTGATATACCATCTCATGGTGCTCTAAGTTAGCCCCTAGACGGTTTGAGGAAGGGGTCGGGGCCCGGGGTCAAGGGGGCCCCATACAAAATTTTCGTAAAATCTACAGTTCTCAATTTAGAACCACCAATTTTGGTATACTACCTCATGGTACTCTAAGTTAGACCATAGACCCTTTTTGGAAGGGATCGGGGCCCAGGGTCAAGGGGCCCCCATACAAAATTTTCGTAAAATGTACAGTTTTTAATTTAGAACCACCAAATTTGGTATACTATCTCATGGTGCTCAAAGTTAAACCGTATACCGTTTGTGGAAGTGGTCGGGGCCCGGGGTCAAGAGGGCCCCATACAAAATTTTTCGTAAAATCTACCGTTTTCAATTTAGAGCCACCAAATTTTGTATACCAGCTCATGGTACTGTAAGTTAGACCTAAACCCTTTTTGGAAGGGATCGGGGTCGGGGTCAAGTGGGCCCCATACAAAAACTTCGTAAAATCTAGAGTTTTCAATTTAGAACCACCAAATTTGGTACACTATCCCATGGTGCTCTAAGTTCGACCGTGGACGGTTTGAGGAAGCGGTCGGGGTCCGGGGTCAAGGAGGTCCCATACAAATTTTTCGTAAAATCTACAGTTTTCAATTTAGAACCACCAAATTTGGTATATAACCTCATGGTACTCTAAGTTAGACCGTGAACCCTTTTTGGAAGGGATCGGGGCGCAGGGTCAAGGGGCCCCCATACAAAATTTTTGTAAAATCTACAGTTTTCAATTTAGAACCACCAAATTTGATATAATACCTCGCGGTGCTCTAAGTTAGACCGTAGACAGTTTTTGGAAGGGGTCTGGGCCCGGGGTCAAGTGGGCCCATACAAAATTTTAGTAAAATCTACAGTTTCCAATTTAGAACCACCAAATTTGGTTTACTATCCCATGGTGCTCAAAGTTAAACCGTTGACCGTTTTGGGAAGTGGTCGGGCCTCGGGGTCCAGAGAAAATTTTCCCACACAAAATTTTCGTAAAATCTACAGTTTTCAATTCAGAACCACCAAATTTGGTATATTATCTCATGGTGCTCTAAGTCAGCACCTAGACGGTTTGAGGAAGTGGTCGGGGCCCGGGGTCAAGAGGGCCCCATACAAAATTTTCGTAAAATCTACAGTTTTCAATTTAGAACCACCAAAATTTGTATACCAGCTCATGGTACTGTAAGTTAGACCTAAACCCTTTTTGGAAGGGATCGGGGCCTGGGTCAAGGGGGCCCCATACAAAAGTTTCGTAAAATCTACAGTTTTAGGGTTTTTTCCTGTGGATAAAACTTGCAGTACCCCGCAGCACCATGGGTGTTGTATGTGGGCAGTGATGTCTCTGGGGTGTTTCCTGCTAGTCCTTGGCTGAAGGGAGACATCTTATTCTTTCTTCAATACATTGTCTGCTTATCTTTTCTATTACATCCCTGAGCTTTCGTAAAGGTGGTGACAGACCAGGGCTATAGAAAAAGAAGGGCTGGGTGATTCCTTTGTTTCAAAATTAGTATTCTAAGCTTCTGCAAAGAACGTTTCATGAGGGCTGTGACGGCATAGCGAGAACCAGAGACGTGCCAAGTAGCCAAATTCCAAGGGTAGGCAAGAATCCCAAATAAAATTTTACGTTTAATAAATTAATAACAGAGACATGTCAAAAGCTATAAAAACGTTTTATTGTGAAAAATGGAAATGCTACGTGGCACGTTGATTTTTTTTTGTAAAAATTTAATTCATTATATAATTCAATAGAAAACGATTTAAAATCAGAGCAATATGATTTATTCTTTTGTTCACTAACGGATACCACGGGCAAAGGACTAACATTTTATTTTCAAATATTTTTTAAATTTTGAAGATTTCAGCTTTCATGATATGCGTGGCCAGGTCCAATAGGAAGGAATAAATCGGGGCCAGTATGAAGGAAAAACACAATGGACTTAAAAAAAAACATAATTTTTGGACCAATCACTTAGGCATTTTATGTACGTTTAAAAGCATTAACATGTCTGGCTATATAAACGTTATGAACATGAGTACAGGTGATTAAGAATTGTTGAAACTGCCCAGGTCCCCGCGATTAAAAAATACGAAATTAAAAACATAACCTATGTAGCTGAGAAAAATCTGCAAAACCGAGGTAATTTATATCTCAAACTAGCAGGGGTACCCGGTATTTCCCGGGTAAATGTTACTATTCGTGGAAACACCAAGTTCACCTGGTGAAAGTTAATATATTAAAAAGGTATTCCTGTAATTTTCCAGTAAATTTATTTTAATTCATTTAGGTTATTGCTTTTTGATAAACTCTACTTTTAGTTTATCAATTGGGAGCAAAAATGTAAAGAGTTTTAGGATTGCTAACCCTTGAGCACGCAACGTTAAGTTGTCCGTGTGAAAAGCAGAGTTCTTCCAAATTAATGCCCGCCAATACCAGTGTCTGGCTGATGCAGTAATATTTCTGCAAAAAAAAAAAAAAAAAAAAAAAGAAAATAGAAGGCCCATGATGGCTGAAATTGTGAAAAAAAAATTTGATTTACTTAATTTACTTATACGAAACAAAAAAGAAAGGAAAAGGAGTGGAAATATTTACCTTCGAAAAGACATCTATAGAACAGCCGTGCATCTGGTGTGCGCTTCTGAGAATCCAACGACACTGAAATGCAATGTACCTATGACACGTCGAGTGCATGCGACTTGACATTGGCATTGATCATCCTTTTGTTTACCATTTTGAATATGTGGAACTCTCTATTTACATTACATTGTATTTCTGCCTGTGAAGCAGTCCGTTGGTGGTGAAAAGTAACGTTTACTCATTTATGTTTTTAATACACCATTAAATAGATATTTTCTCACTTTATTGTTATCTACGGTCTCCAACTTAGACCGTACATCGGATATTGGAATGCTAGATTGCGTTGAAGTTCTTAAAAGTACAAAATGGAACTTTTTACGAAAATTTTGTGTGGTCCCCCTTCACGCCGGGCCCGACCCCTTGCAAAAACCGTCTACGGTCAAACTCAGAGTACCATGACATAGTATACCAAATTCGGTGGTTCTAAACTGAAAACTGTAGATTGTACGGAAAATTTTGGGTGGGCGCCCCGTGACCCCGGGCTCCGACCAATACAAGGCTCCAACTCCTTCCCAAAACCGTCTACTGTGTAAGTTAGGGCACTATGAGACAGTATATAAAATTTGGCGGTTCTAAATTGAAAACTGTAGATTTTACGGAAATTTTGTATGGGCCCCCTTGACAACGGGCCCCGACGACCCCTTCTCCAAACCGTCTAGGGGCTAACTCGGAGTACCATGAGATAACCAAATTTGGTGGTTCTAAATTAAAAACTGTAGGTTTTACGAAAATTTCGTATGGGGCCTCTTTGACCCCGGGCCCCTACCACTTCCAAAAACTGTCTACGGTTTAACTTTGAGCACCATGAGATAGTATACCAA
This sequence comes from Macrothele yani, assembly GCA_039090855.1. NCBI lineage: Eukaryota > Metazoa > Arthropoda > Arachnida > Araneae > Macrothelidae > Macrothele > Macrothele yani. The sequence continues at coordinate 94,337,399 of CM076998.1, forward strand.
ATTTGGTGGTTCTAAATTGAAAACTGTAAATTTTACGAAAATTTTGTATGGGACCCCCTTGACTCCGGGCCCCGATCCCTTCCAGAAAGGGTTTACGGTCTAACTTAGAGTACCATGAGGTAGTATACCAAATTTGGTGGTTCTAAATTGAAAACTGTAGAATTTACGAAAATTTTGTATGGGGCCCTCTTAACCCCGGGCCCCAACCACTTCCCAAAACGGTCAACGGTTTAACTTTGAGCACCATGGATACTAAACCAAATTTGGTGGTTCTAAATTGGAAACTGTAGATTTTACTAAAATTTTGTATGGGCCCACTTGACCCCGGGCCCCGACCACTTCCCAAAATGGTCAACGGTTTAACTTTGAGCACCATGAGATAGCATACCAAAATTAGAGGTTTTAAATTGGAAACTGTAGATTTTACTAAAATTTTGTATGGGCCCACTTGACCCCGGGCCCCGACTCCTTCCAAAAACTGTCTACGGTCTAACTTACAGTACCACGAGGTAGTATACGAAATTTGGTGGTTCTAAATTGAAAACTGTAGATTTTACGAAAATTTTATATGGGGCCCTCTTGACCCCGGGCCCCGACCACTTCCCAAAACGGTCAACTGTTTAACTTTGTGCACCATGAGATATTATACCAAATTTTGTGGTTCTAATTTGAAAACTGTAAATTTTACGAAAATTTTGTATGGGCCCACTCTACCCCGGGCCCCGACCACTTCCCAAAACGGTCGACGGTTTAACTTTGAGCATCATGAGATAGTATACCAAATTTGGTGGTTCTAAAATGAAAACTGTAGGTTTTGCAAAAAATTGTATGGGGGCCCCTTGACTCCGGGCCCCGATCCCTTCCAAAAAGGGTTTACGGTCTAACTTAGAGCACCATGAGGTAGTATACCAAATTTGGTGGTTCTAAATTGAAAACTGTAGATTTTACGAAAATTTTGTATGGGGCCCTCTTGACCCCGGGCCCCGACCATTTCCCAAAATGGTCAACGGTTTAACTTTGAGCACCATGAGATAGTATACCAAAATTGGAGGTTCTAAATTGGAAACTGTAAATTTTATGAAAAATTTTTATGGGCCCCCCTTGACCCGGGCCCTGATCCCTTCCAAAGAGGGTTTACAGTCTAACTTAGAGTACCATGAGGTAGTATGCCAAATTTGGTGGTTCTAAATTGAAAACTGTAGATTTTACGAAAATTTTGTATGGGGCCCTCTTGACCCCGGGTCCCGATGCCTTCCAAAAAGGGTTTACGGTCTAACTTAGAGTACCATCAGGTAGTATACTAAATTTGGTGGTTCTAAATTGAAAACTGTCGATTTGTATAGCTGACATACAAACAATCAATTTTACATATACAGGAAAAACTGAAATTTTTATATAGCTCCTTACTGCAGTTTTAACAAAGGAAATTTTGCATTGGTACTGCAGCGCCGACTATTGTCAAAGAAGAACAATACTAGTCTTGAAGTTTAAAACTGTTGAAGTAAAATGTTGACAGTTTGTCGGTGTTTTGTCCTGTCGGTGTTTTGTCCTGTCGGTGTTTTGTCCTGTCGGCGTTTTGTCCTGTCGGTGTTTTGGTTGTCGGTGTTTTGGGTGTCGGTGTTTCGGGTGTCGGTGTTTTGTCCTGTCGGTGTTTTGACCCAGATCCCATGCGTCTGGTGATGCATAGTCCATTGGTTTAAAATCTTGCTTAGAGCCTAGACACTACACTATGCGTGATTCCAAACTTCCTGGCAAGATCATTCACTCGGCGGCCTACTTCCAGCTCCCTTATAAAAAAATAATAATAATAAAATCAGAAAATGTTTCTCAAACTTTGATCGGTCATGGACCACTTTAAGCATTTCTTTACTTATCGGCGTACTACCAAGCTGGGGTCGGGGAAATTTCCTGGGAGAAATTTGATTTGAAAAATACATTGTCTGAAGCTAAAGGTTGCCAACCCTGGTTAATAATATTAGGACCTATTGGCCACCTTCATCGGCCGGTGAGTGATGACTCCTTCCCCCTTCTCCAAGAAAAGACACAACCAAAGTATCCACCTACTTATGTGGTTTATAGGCGGGCTTATAGATATGAGCTCCGACTCGATTTACCGCCTCCTTCCTTCAAATGTAATTTTTAGTTGATTTTAGCTTCTTTTGGTAAATTTTAAGCTTTTTTTTTTATTCAGCAAATTTTCAGTTATTTTTAACTTGAAGATAATACCGCCCCTAAACAGGGCAGGCAAGCAGTTACCACCGGCTTTACGCAGAAAATCGTCGAAAATTCCGACCAGGTGCTTAAAATACCGGTCGGAGGCTAACCCTATTTGAAAAATAATAATTTTTAGAGTACCTGTATATCTGATAAAGAAAGAAAGAAATAATTTGGTGAGTTAAGATTTTATTTTGTCAGTTGTATAACGAAAAATAGATCATTCGTTTAATCAAATAAATGGCAATATATTTACACCATGAGCGTAGTCAGGGGAGGGGATTTTGGGGGTTCAAACCCTCCTCGAAACGAAAGAAAGTAAGATTTATAACAGATAATATTTACGGGCAGTGATGTAGAAGGGGCTTAGCGCGCCTTAGCGGCGCTAAGGCACTTTTCGTGGGTGCATGGTAAGAGAATCTGGGCAAGGGAACTTTTTTGTTTAAATATCATGTATGCAAAAATAGGGAAAACAGTGTTCTGTACCCAAACGTACTCGTACCTTAACCGAATGTTCATACTACAGAAATGGCCGGCCTGGTGGTACAGTGGTCTGAGGCGCAGGCTTCAGACCATTCTTCCGAGCTAAGACTGAGTCCCAACCCCGGATGAGTCATGGGTGGTGTGCACGGCCAAAGATGCTGGATCTGTCTCTCCCCTGGAACAAGTGACCCGAAATTAGGGACCGGCGACTGCTTATAGCCAAACGAGTTGCCCATGGGAGTTGCTAAACCCAGTTGTAACGTATACTCTAGATTCACTTTCCTTTTGATTTTTACTATCTCTGGTTATTTTATTTTACTATGTAAATTATCTTCTTACTGAACGAGATGTTATTTCTCCCGCTGAATGAGATCTGGCAATGAGTGTAAGTCATGACGTGGTGGTAGCCAGTATAAATAGGCGCGTTCAACGATACGTAGGAAGAGAGAGCCGCGGATGGCTTAGTGGTTAGTGTTTCAGACTATCAATGCTGGGTCCCCAGGTTCAAGCCTGGGCTGACTGGTGGTGTGATTTACTAACAATCGCTGAATATCCGCCGTGCATCGGACGAGCACGTAAAGTGACAGCCCCCAGGCTGGACCCACTGGTTAAATGGGTATCCTTTCCTATACCCCACCTGAAATTCTCTCATCCCTCTATGTGCAATATCGTACTTGTACGGTGGCGCCGTCTACTGTACTCTAATCTCACTGCAAACTGTTCTGTCAAAGTCGCTAGACTTGCTCTCATTCCTTCCGTTTCTGTGTCCTGCCCAAAAGGCGATCTCGCTGTAGGTGGCTGGGACCTAACTCTACTACCTGTGGCCGGAAGTCCTACAAGAAAATGACGCTGACACCCCCCCCTACGTAGGAAGAGCTTTTTGTTGATGTGCGTAGAGAGAGCTGTTGTTGTACGAAGTGAGCTGTTGTTGTATAGAGAGAGCGGTTGCTCATGTGCGTGAGAGCTTTGTTTCGTGTGTCAAGAGATCTTCGTTTATGTGAGAGCCAGAAGTTTGCCAAATAAAAGATTGTCTTAGTAAGTACGTCTTTCTGAGTTCATAGTTTTGTCAGATCTCTGTCTGGCTGTTAGGTTAATTTCATAAGTTGATTACTATTAACAACCAGCATAAGACTTTATTCATCTTAATTACTACTACAACATTACTAGCAGTTAAAAAGCTTGTTCATTATTATTACTACACTACTAGCAGGAAAGTTTATTCATGATATAATTAACAAACAACGAGCATTAGAAGAAGCATTAGCTTAGAAGAAGCTGAATTCATTATAATTCAGTAGCAGAAGCGAGATATTCATTATACAGTAACAAATAAAAACTACTGTGTAGACTGATCTACTTAGTTGGATAACGCAATAGGGTATCTCACAAATCATAAGATTCAATCACAAAGAGAATGTGAACTCCTTTGTCTAGACAGTCGAAATAAATTTGTAGGAGGCGGCTACTCCGTGGATTTAAGATTGCAGTGCTCATAGAGAAAACGATAGTGATGGACATTTGTATTAAACAACTCGCCACTGGTATCGGCTCCAATAAAAGTAATCCACTGAGCTCTCTCTGACACCTTACGGGCAACGCAAAAATCTTTCACATCTACCATATAACCTTAACGACGCATTAGTCATATTGAATTTGTTACTCTGTTAGTTCGTAGATATTCCTAATGCATATTTAAAATCATACAGAACGACACAGAACCGTTTTTAAATAATACAAATTATAATCTTAACACATGTCCCTCACGTTACATTCTTCCTGTTATTTAAAATTGCTCAGATTACACAGTTTCAAGCAGTTTTAATATAAATTTATATTGCTAATTAGTAATGAAAATTAATAATAATAATAAATAGTAAGAACATCAAATCAGATTTTAAAAATTTTGAGGGTATTTTTTCTTAGTCCGTTCACTGCTAAGGCACTTTTTTATTTAAAACTACGTCACTGTTTACGGGAAATTACTTAAACCTTCTCACCTAAATTCTAGCTAAGCCCGTGAGATACGTAAAAAATTTCTCCATACAATTGAAGTTACATCAAATGCAAAGTGTTATATGAACAATCATACTTTAATTTTCTCTTTTGATTTTAATACGTTTCTGAAAGTCTACGTATAAAAATTCAGTAATTAACAAAAATAACAAATACAATAGTAATCATAGCATTCGTGAGAGAGATGCTGCTGCATGCGATCTTTTATCAAGCTATCTATATCCAGTTGGATGACCGATAGTTGGAGTAGTAAAGTAGTTTCCACATCTAATCTATTTCTTTTCATGCTCTTAATTTCAACTAAATTCGAAAATTCAAACCCGCAGTTGTAAGTCGTCGGGAACGGAAGATGTTTTAATGACTTATCTGATAGCTCTGGATATTCGTGTCGAGCATGCACTCAAAATTTAAGAGGAGGGATTCTCACATTCTTCATTAATTTTTCTTCTGAAATTTCCTGCGGACCACCAGTAGTCGGTGGACCACACTTTGAAGAACACTGGTCTAGATAATGTCTTTGGGACATTACGTAAATTATACCTTCGTACCTATATGCGTTCACGTCCAGATTTTCTTTCAAACACATAGCCTACCGCGCCCCTTTCTCTTTTATCCATTCAAGTGATTCCACGTGACCCCTGTGCGCAAGGTTCGACATTTTGCATAAACACCGACTTTTTACTGAACAGCCCCCTTGTCGCAAGCTGTTGTGTCTGATTTTGCGGTGGTAACCTTTAGAAACAGTGTTCGTCCTAAGGTTTTAGATAGCAGTGCGATTTCTTCCTGGTAGTTCATTCATCATTCACACAAAAGAATCATTCAAACGAATGGTCATTCACTTTCCACTTCCGATTGTCTCACTGCACTCACCGAGCAAATCATTCTTTGCACTTTGCAGGGATCCGACCAAAGCGCCTGCAAGTGAGAGGTCAATTGGAAATTGGAAAATTGCCCAAAAAAGCAGGGGCTTAGCAGATGCATTCACCCGTTCACGATTAATTCTCCGTTCGTCGGGAACAATTCGGTGACACCATTCAAATAAATGGCATTCACGTTCCATTCCCATTCTTAAGTTTCTCCATGTTTCTTAGCTGACTCCTCATTTCTTGCCCACATAACGGTTCGCACTTATTAACGTAATTTTAGGATTAAACACTACATCGGCGTAAGGGTAGCGCCGATGCTCCCTCAAAGCCGCGCGCGGCCGCGTAGCTACTTAACTTCTTCCGCGCAGTGAGCATTTTAGGTTAAAATTCCCAAATCCTTAATTAATATTCATAAATCGAAAATCAATTAATTACCTGCAATAATAATTAATAAATAAATAAAATTTGGGCTCTCAAAAGTCAAAACAAAACTTTTCTTAAATTCCGTTCGCCTCCTTTTAAGTTCGTCTCATTGTCCTCTTCATTCTCAAAGGCTTCTTGCAAAGTAGCCTCCTGCGAGCAGATAGTGAACGCGAGAATGGGGATTAGTGATTTTCCCACGCAGAGAAAGAGGCAGATATTGAGACTTTTTTCAAAACAACACATCAGCGCCAGCCTCATAAATGGTAAACACTGTTTTCCGAGTACTCTCAAAGATGGTGGAGTCCTAAATTCCCACGGTCGAGTTTTCGGTTTTGGGGGAAAAACTGAGAGGCGATTTATTCCTTGAAAGGACTGTCAGATCAAAATGATTTTGCACTTGTTCTATTTGAACTAATTATTTTGCATTTAGTTGTTATTTTGTTCCTTATTCTCCTTGGCATTTTGATATGCAAAAAAACTGTGTATTATGGGAAAACATGCTTTTCCTAATTTCCAGCATTTTTATTCCAGAAGTAAGTTTGAGCTTCTCACTTTTTATAAATAAAAAAATTTAAAGAATGAAATGTTTTTAATATTTTTTCATGTAAAATCAATTGCGGCAAGATGATAAAAATGAGGGGGGGGGGTCAGAAAAAACAACAAAGGCTCCAATCCAAGTTCCAACTTCAACTGCATTAGTACGAGTAGCTGAGAAAATAATTTTTTTGCCCAAGTGGTTTTGATGATTGCCCAGCTCATTGGGTTGGAAAAAATCAGGGTCCCAATCCAAGTTCCAACTTGTACTGCAGTAGTAAGAAGAGCTCAGAAAATAAAAATTTTTGCCCAAGTGGTTTTGATGCCTGCCCAGCTCATTGAGTTAGAAAAAATAAGGGTTCCAATCCAAGTTCCAACTTGTACTGCATTAGTAAGAAAAGCTGAGAAAATGAAATTTTTTTGCCCTAGTGGTTTTGATGTCTGCCCAGCTGGCTCATTGGGTTAAGCGCGCATTGCCCATGCCCGCTTGGAGGGAATATTTGGTCGCATCTGACAAAAATCGCTATAAATTCGTTGAAAGAGCCGCACCGGCGAGAGTGCCGCACTCTAAAATTCTGTTATCTGTTAGCCATCGATGTAAGAGCTTCGACAGTTAACAAATGCGGATCATGACCTGAATTACTAATATTTTTAGCCATTTTCCCTTAAGTTATTTTCGGTAATTTAGCGATAATTTCTTCTTTCAGTGTATGTTGAAATACTAATTTTGTAGAACGAAATTCTGCAAATATAGTAGTTATAATTTTATACTGAGTTCAATGTAGCAAACATTTTTCAGATCTATTAAAAATGAAACAGTTATTAAGACAAGTTAGTAAAATCATGCAATGCATTAATTATCATACTCTTTCCAACATACCAGAAATTATTACTCAAGTTATGAGGAAAATGGCTGTAGAATAAATCTCGCTCCTATGCCCTGACCTTTGACCCCATTTCGATTATATTCAACAGAACCGGTTAAGTATACCTCCGGAACAACATGATAAACTTTTGTCTCAATCGAAGTATTTTTACGTAAGTTATGACGCATAAGGGAGATGGAATGGATCCATCTCCTATGTCCTGAACTTTGACCCCATTTCACCTATTTTCAAGAGGATTCGTCCCCAGGTAGTCTCCTTCCACATACTAAAATTTCATTGAAATCAAATCATTTTTACTCAAGTTATGACGCATAAGAACAATGGAATGGATCCCGCTCGTATGTCCTGACCTTTGATCCCATTTCGTCCATTTTCAATAGGGTTCGTCCTCAGGTAGTCCCCTACCACATGCTAAAATTTCATCGAAATCGAACAGTTTTTACGCTAGTTATGACGCATAAGGGCAATGAAATGGATCCCGCTCCTTTGTCCTGATCTTTGACCCCATTTCGTACATTTTCAATAGGGTTCGTCCCCAGGCGGTCCCCTAGCACATACTAAAATTTCATCAAAATCGAACCATTTTTACGTGAGAAATGGTGCGGACGGACGGACGGACAGACAGACAGACACCGCTGGAGCATATACGCTTCTTCAGCCTACGGTTGGAGAGCGTAAAAAAAACAAGTTAGTGAAAACATGCAATGTATTGATTATGATACGCTTTCCAGCATACCAGAAATCATTACTCAAGTTATTACTAACGCTATGAGGGTAATGGCTGTGGAATAAATCTCGCTCCTGTGTTCTGACCTTTGACCCCATTTCGATGATATTCAACAGAACTAGTTCAGTATACCTCCAGAACAACATACTAAAGTTATGTCGCAATAGAAGCATTTTTACATAATTTATGACGCATAAGGGCAATGAAATGGATCCTGCTCCTATGTCCTGACCTTGGACCCCATTTCGTCCATTTTCAATAGGGTTCGTTCCCATGTGGTTCCCTACCACATACTAAAATTTCATCGAAATCGAACCATTTCTATGCTAGTTATCGTGCTGACGGACAGACGGACAAGCAGACAAAGCTGGAGCATACACGCTTCTTCAGTCTACGGTTGGAAAGCGTAAAAAAAAAAAAAAAAAAAAAGAAGATAAACAAGAAATTGCCTCGGTGGCCGAATGTTACGAGGCGCTGGCTACCAATCATTCGCTCGAGATGGATTCAGGTCCAAATCCCCTGTGAGGCATGGATGTTACCTTGTCTTACTGCATGAGTGCCTTTACGGGCGGCAAGAGGGGGTATTTGGCCTCCCCTGGAAATTGGACCATGCTTTTTCTATTTTTGGAAGGTACAACAGAGAATTTCGTGATAACACTAATTCTGCTAATTTTTCTGTAGAACATCTAATGCCCATGTATGCAGTAAAAACAGGAGAAACGTTGGGAATTTTTTTTTTTTTTTGATTGGAGGTTTAACGACCACCGTGAGCAACTCAATGGGCTATAAGCAGTCGCCCGTCCCTAATTTAGGGTCACCGGTTCCAGGGAAGGGAGAGAACCAGTGCCGTAAGACAAACACAACATCCATGCCTCACCGGGATTCGAACCCGGACCCCGTTCTGATGAATGATCAGAGGCCATCGCTTAGACCACTGCGCCACCGGGGCGGCCGGGAATTTCCACTGGAAAAGGATGGAAACGCGTGAAATCCATAGAAATGAAGAATATATCATCCTCTGCAATAAGTAGATCTCTAGAAATTTTCCCCAGAAATTTGTCTTGGCATGATGGTATTGAAAATACCAAATATATACCTGGTGTTCCGCCTTGGCGTCTTAAGAAATATTCGTAACATAAAAAGTACTAGCTCGAATGACAGAAGGTGGACGCCATTGTAAAGAGCAGCTGTGAAATTTACAAATTAGGCAAATTTGGGCGCACACCTTCTGTATCAGCGCCATGTAGACTCCACTGCAGAAAGTGTTCTGTGTGTTCTCGCTTGCGGAATTGAAGTCCATGACGCTTGTACAGCGCCATTTTCTTCGCGAGTACAACCTTGGAGCGACGGCTGACGTCCCGACTTACGTGTCCATTATGAAACAGGACAAGCAACTCCGAGAAACTGGAAGTTTGTTACTGATGACTGGTAAATATGCTAAACGCACGGTGTTTGAGGAAAACGTTGAATGGATTCAAAAGTCATCTCAGAGAAGCCCGAGGAAATTTATCCGAGTGGCTAGTGTGCAACTATGCACCCCACTAACAACAATACATCGGGTACTCCATAAAAGGTTGAGTTTACATGCGTACAAGATTCAGCTGCATCAGCAAGTTACGCAGCAAGACAGAAGGGCACGAAAAAAATTTTCAGAGACAATGTTGGCCAAAACTGATGCCAACGATGCATTTCTAGACTGAGTATGCTTTTCAGACGAGTCAACATTCCGCGTGTCTGGAAAAGTAAGCAGACATAAATGCAACATCTGAGGTTCGGAAAATCCGTACGTTGTTCAAGAACACGAACGGGATTCTCCAAAATGTTATGTTTTGTGAAGGATCATGAAGGACAAAATCATCGGTCCCTTTATTTTTGCGGAGGCTACGGTAACTGAACTAACATACCTGGACATGTTACAAGAATACGTTGTGCATTAGCTGCCTGAAGGAACAATTTTCCAATAAGATGGGGCTTCCCCGCACTTTGCCAATGATGTCCACACATTCTTGGATGACCACTTCACTACAGGATGGATTAGGAGAGGATCATCGTTCGTTGCATGCCCCTTCCTCCAGATCACCAGACCTAACTCCACTTCACTTTTTTCTGTGGGGATATGTTAAGGACCAGGTGTACACTACACCGGTGCGTAATCTGGTGGACTTACGTACGTGACAGAATTTGCGCTACTATCAGCAACGTGACACATCAAATGCTTCTCAACACGTGAGCTGAGGTAGTATACTGGTTGGACTTTTACCACGCCTCCAGTGGAGCTCATGTTGAAATTTATTAGACATGTAAAAAACCTTTTGTTTGTGTATCTGGAACAATACGTGTCGCTAATAAATGTGGTAAGTTCAGAATTTAAGACACTTCCTTTTATTATATGTCTGAGCGGAACACCATGTATACAGGGTGCATAGAAAAGTTCCTTTAGCCTGAAATAACTTGCAAACGGAGAGAAGTACAGTTATGCAAGTGAGATAATGGTATAGTAAAGTGACTACGCCCGATCGAAGTGCCCCTAGTGGCGAAATGTGGAAGTTAGCCATTGCAAATCGAAAACGAAAAGAGATAGAGCAAAATTTTCAATTACAAAGTTGTAGAGCATCAATTAATTAGTACAAAACGACATTTGTTTTACACGGATAAGATAAATTGTCACCTGAATACCCTAAAATGTCTGAAATCGGTGCGCGACGATTCGAATCTGCATATTCACATTTCGCAAATGTAGCCGTATGCAAATGCAGATTGTGACGTTGTACCGTACCTACGATATAACAAGTTAGTAAATTCATGCAATGCATTGATTATAATACGCTTTCCAACATTACAGAAATCATTACTCAAGTTATGAGAATAATGTCTGTTGAATAAATCTCCGTCATGTGCCCTGACCTTTGATCCCATTTCGATGATATTCAACAGAACCGACTTGGTATACCTCCGAAATAACATGATAAAGTTTTGTCGCAATCGAAGCATTTATACGTAAGTTATGATGCATAAGGGCTATGGAATAGATCTCGCTCCTGTGCACTAACCTTTGACCCCATTTCGCCCATTTTCAATAAGGTTTATCGCCAGGTGGTCCCCTAACACATACTAAACTTTCATCGAAATCGAACCTTTTTTACGTTAGTTATGGCGCATAAAAGCAGTGGAATGGATCCCTCTCCTATGTACTGACCTTTGACCCCATTTCGTTCACTTTAAATAGGGTTCCTTCCCAGCTGATCCCCTACCAGATACTAAAATTTCATTGAAATCCAACGGTTGTTACGCGAGTTATCGTGCTGACGGACATACGCACACAATGTGTGACGTAATGAGGCAGATGGGAATCGCGACCATCTGTCCGCCGCAAGAGTATGCCGTCATAAATCTTTAATAAGGATCCACACACAACGCGTGACGTAAAGAGACAGATGGCGTGACAGCGCGCCAACATTCTCAAACGCGAGTTGTGACGTCATAAGATTTCTAAGCATTGGTAACATTAATGGAACGGGTCTGGTACGATTCGTCCAACGACGATTGGTCCAATGCCGATTCGTCCAATGCCGATTCGTCCAATGGACAATTGGTCCAATGGTACGATTCGTCCAATGGTACGATTCGTCCAATGGTACGATTGGTCCAATGCCGATTCGTCCAACGGGAGGATTGGTCCAATGCCGATTCGTCCAATGGACGATTGGTCCAATTCCGTCTTATCTGTCCAAAGTGCTACTCGTGTTATAAAAATCTCAGCTGTTATGATTTTATCTCCGATGTTATACGAAAGTGCCGGTAGTACAAAGAATGTAAAATAATGTTACATTTCATGCATAATATTGTGGTTACAGATTTTTTTTATACTGTCCTTGCTGCCGTATAAAGTTACTGATGTACGAGCTGCTCAATTAACTTCAATGTTTCTCTTTTGCATGAAACAATATAAAATACTAGTTTTCCGTTTCTGTTTGTAGCATGCAGTGGGGTTCCGCCAATTGGCCAATGGAAACGTTCTGGTCGGGTTCGGACAGAGGCCTTTTCACAGTTTTTATTCTAGCGATGTCATATTCATAACGTTTACATATATCAAATGAAATTAATAATATTGCGCTTTTACTTAAGCACGAAATATTAATTCCTAAGACCTAGGCCTAGGCCTTTTTAATAGTTTTTATTCTACCGATGTCAGATTAGCAATGTTTACATCATATCCATAATGTTTACATATTAAATCAAGTTAATAATATTAAGCTTTTACTTAGGCACGAAATATTAATTCGTAAGGCCTAGGCCTAGGCCTTTTTAAACAGTTTATATTCTACCGATGTCAGATTAATAATGTTTACATATCAAATCAAGTTAATAATATTGTGATTTCACTTAAACATGAAATATTAATTCATAGGCCCTAGGCCTAGACCTTTTAAAAAACATTTATTCTACCGATGTCATATTCATAACGTTTACCTATCAAAGCAAGTTAATATTGCGCTTTTACTTAAGCAAGAAATACTAATTCACAGGCCCTAGACCTATGCCTTTTTGACAGTTTTTATCCTACCGATGTCAGATTCGTAACGTTTACCTATCAAGAAAACTTACTAATGTTATGCTAGTATTTTTAACTTTACTTAAACGTTAGAATATGACATCAGTAGAATAAAAAGTGTTAAAAGACCCAGGCCTAGGTGCGTGTAAAGAGCTAAGAAATGATACTATGAGTGCCTTTTATTAGATTTTATAACATATTTACAAATACCAAATACCTAGGTTGTAACTTAAAGTCTTCTAAAAAGGCCCGCGGCCCAGGTGCCTGGTAAAGAGCTGAGAAATGATCCTTTGAATGCCTTTTATAAGGTTTCATCAAATGTTTACAAATACCAAATATCTAAGTTGCAACTTAAAATCTTCTAAAACGGCCCGCGGCCTAGGCGCCTTGTATAAAGGCCTGATAAATGATACGATGAGTGCCCTTTATTAGGTTTTATAACATATTTACAAATACCAAATACCTAGGTTGTAACTTAAAATCTTCTAAAAAGGCCCGCGGCCTAGGTGCCTTGTAAAGACCTGAGAAATTATACGATGAGTGCCTTTTATTAGGTTTTATAAAATGTTTACAAATACCAAATATCTAGGTTGCAACTTAAAATCTTCTGAAAGAGCCTGCGGCCTAGGTGCCTTGTTAAGACATGAGAAATGATACGATGAGTGCCTTTTGTAAGGTTTTATAAAAGGTTTACAAATACCAAATATCTTGGTTTTAACTTAAAATATTCTAAAAAGTCCCGCGCCTAGGTGCTTTGCAAACAGCTGAGAAATGCTCCATTGAGTGCCTTTTACCAGGTTTATGTAAAATGTTTACAATTATCAAATATACGGAAATGATCTTTCAAAAGGATATAATGAGCAGAATAATTTAAATTCTTATTCCTTTCTGGAAAATAAAACAGTTTACCGTTGGTAAGATGATACCATTGGACGAATCGGCATTGGACGAATCGGACATTGGACCAATCGGCATTGGACCAATTGTCCCTTTGGACGAATCGGCATTGGACGAATCGGACATTGGACCAATCGGCATTGGACCAATTGTCCCTTTGGACGAATCGGCATTGGACCAATCGTCGTTGGACGAATCGTCCGGGACCGAATGGAACAACGCCATCACTAAAAACGTTATAATTCGGGGTGGTTATTTAACCCACTAAACGAATTCTTCTAAAGTCGACATCAAGCTAAATCGATTTCTAGTACCAGAAAACGGTAGGTTAACGACTTTCATCAAAATTCTTCGAGCCGTTTTCAAAATAAAATGTACATACATACATACAAGAATTGCTACTTTAAGGTGGACGTCAATTACTTTGCTTCCTATACTTCGAATGGAAAAACTTTTGTACACATTTTCTTCACAATTAATGCGTTCCCAAGGATGAAAATTTGAACATCGATTAAAATATCTTCATTTTATAACTTGAAATACTTAATATTTTCTAAAACATAACCATAATTATGCAATTCAACATTTGTTTGTCTACTGACTTCATGAAAATACAGGTCGCGCCATCTTTTTTCTGGACAATTAATGCGTTCGCAAGGATGAAGATTTGAACTTCGATTAAAATGGCTTCATTTCATAACTTGGAATACTTAATATTTTCTAAACCGTAACCGTAATTATGCAATCCAACATTTTTTTGTCCACTGACGTCATCAAAGTACAGGTCGCGCCATCTTTTCTCTGGTTTCAACACCACCAAAAGAAAAGTTATTGATTTTTAATATAATTATGGTTATGTTTTAGAAAATATTAAGTTTTCCAAGTTATAATATGAAGTTATTTTAATCGATGTTCAAAATTTCATCCTTAGGAATACATTAATTGTGAAGGAAATGTGTACAAAAGTTTTTCCATTGGAAGTATAGGAAGCAAACTTACTTGATGTCCACCTTAATAATATGGGATAAGGACAATGGAATGGATCGCAATCCTATGTCCTGACCCTTGACCACATTTCGTCTATTTTCAATAGGGTTCATCCGCAGGTGGTCCCCTACTACATACTGAAATTCCATCGAAATCGAACCATTTTTACGCACGTTATGACGCATAAGGCCAATGGAATGCATCCCGATCTTATGTCCTGACCTTTGACCCCACTTCACCCATTTTGAATAGGGTTCGTCCCCAGGCGGTCTCCTACCACATAGTAAACTTTCATTGAAATCGAACCATATTTACGCAAGTTATGACGCATAAGGGTAATGGAATGATCCCGCTCCTACGTCGTGACCTTTGACCCCATTTGTCCCATTTTCAATAGGGTTCGTCTCTAGGTGGTCTCCTACCACATAGTAAACTTTCATTGAAATCGAACCATATTTACGCAAGTTATGACGCATAAGGGTAATGAATGATTCCGCTCCTACTTCGTGACCTTTGACCCCATTTGTCCCATTTTCAATAGGGTTCGTCCCCGGGTAGTCCCATACCACATACTAAAATTTCATCGAAATCGACCCATTTTTACGCCAGTTATCGTGCGGACAGACGGACGGACGGACGGACAAAGCTGGAGCATATACGCTTCTTCAACCTACGGTTGGAAAGCGTAAAAAACCAGTAGCAGGATGCACCCTGATCCGAAGTTTAGGTCTACGCACGCTGTGTGAGAATGGCGAGATTCACTCACTCCCAATTTTGCGAGATGGTGCTTATTTACGGCGAATGCCAACGGACAGAGATACCTCCAACTATTACAGGATATCATACCTGATTTTTTAGATGACATTCCCTTGTCCGCATTACGTTCCTTGTGGTTCCAACAGGACTGTGCCCCTGCACATCAGCCAGCAGCAGTGCGACGAGTTTGCCTTTTTTGTTTTTGTTTTGTCTGACGTCATCAGACTGTATTGACATAAGTACGCATTTATGCAATAAATTGTGTGTATTTGCTCCTACCTATGCCTGTTCCCTTCAAACGTTCACACAAGAGGTCGCTCATCGATGTCGGACATTTTAGGGTATTCAAGCGACAATTTATCTCATCCGTGTGAAACAAAATGTCGTTTTGTACTAATTAATTGATGCTCTACAACTTTGTATTTGAAAATTTTGCTATATCTCTTTTCGTTTTCGATTTGCAATAGCTAACTTCCGCATTTTGCTACTAGGGGCGCTGCTATTGGTTGCATTCGATCGGGCGTAGTCGCTTTACTATACCGTCATGTCATTTGCATAACTGTACCTCTCTCCGTTCGCAAGTTATTTCAGGCTAAAAGAACTTTCCTATGCACCCTGTATAAAATGGATGATGGTCTTGAAAATACCAAATATTCTTTCCTTTACTATCCTATTTATTTGCGTTTAATAGCTGTTCTTGGGATGTAAGGTCAGGTGATGCGTAACATCACAGCCTCTCCTTGACAAATGTCAACCCCGCCTTCTCGTGGTGCATCCTGTTCCCACTAAAGGGGCTCTGACGACCGCCAATAGCGGTATAACTATACCATCGGGATCAGAGGAAATTCTATCCCACACTCACCAACCCGCTTGGCCAGCGTGGTGAGTTATGGCCAAACCCCTCCAAAATGACTCCACAACTTAAATCTTGGCCCTCAGTCTCCGGCAGCTGGAATGTACCTGGCCAAGGCAGCGGCCAGTGCGACATGAAGGCAGAGGGTGCTAAGAATCCCCGGAGGACCGGACTAGGCTGCCATCTGATGCTGACCTTGGCGACGTATAACGGACGCTCCCTATCTTCTGATTCAAGGCTTCTTGAATTGGAAGAGGAACTACAAAGGATCAAGTGGGACATCGTGGGGCTAAGTGAGGTAAGGAGAAAAGGAGAAGATCTCATCGAACTGAAAAGTGGACACCTCTTCTACTATCGTGGGACAGATACTGGCAGAACTAGTGGTGTTGGATTTATAATAAACAAGAAACTGAAGGATAAAGTGGTAGAAGTTGAAAGTTCCTCTGACAGAGCTGCACGACTCGTTATCCAACTCTCGAGAAGATACCAGGCTCAGATTATTCAAACTTATGCACCCACCACAAGTCATCCTGAAGAAGAAATTGAAGAATTTTATGAGGAAATTTGTCATCTAAATAATAAAGGTAAGCAGCACTTGAAGATAATTATGGGAGATTTCAATACAAAAATAGGGCAACGGCAACAGAATGAAACTTCAGTAGGTAAATTCGGTCACGGCAACAGAAACCAGCGTGGAAATACTCTCGTTGAGTTTGCAGAGGCAGAAGGGTTTTTCATCTTGAACTCCTTCTTCAAGAAAAAGCCACACAGGAAATGGACATGGAGACATCCAAATGGGACGACAAGTGAAATTGATTTTATTATGTGTAACAAAAAATTCGTCATAGAAGACTGCAGTGTGCTAAACCAGTTCAACACAGGTAGTGACCATAGATTGGTGAGATGTAAGATGCACCTCAACACTAAACTTGAACGTGGCAAGCTCATAAGACAAACAAAATCTATTGACATAACCAACCTTAAAAAACACCATAATACCTTCAAGTTGGAACTGAAGAACAGGTTCTCTGCTTTAGAAGGCCTAACATCGGAAGAAGTGGACATCTCTGAAGTTAACAGAAAAGTAATCAAAGCTCTTATGGAAACAGCAACAAAATTAGCTGGGTCTAAAAACAAGTTGCATGTAAATAAATTATCAGGAAAAACGAAAATGTTGATGCAAAAAGAAGAGATGAGGACAACTAAAGAAGATGTGACTTCCAAAGTGGAATATATAGAGCTATGCAAGACAGTACGAAAAAGTATCACTGAAGACGTAAGAAAATTCAACTGTGAACTAGTGAGGAAAGTAATTGAAAACAACCAAAGCCTAAAGATAGCAAAGGGACATCTCAGTAAGGGAAGAAAACAGATTATGGCACTGAGAAAAGAAGATGGTTCTGTAACAAGAAATAGAGGCGAAATTTTGACAAGAGTGAAAGATTTCTACTCCAAATTATATGAAAGGTATGATACATGCACTCCAGACATCATGAAAGATACCAGTAAAAAGAGTTCCTCCAGTCCTTCCAGCAGAAGTTGCACATGCAATCAAGAACATGAAGCGGGGAAAAGCTCCAGGAGAAGATGGAATTACTGTAGACATCATACAAGAAGCAAGTGGAGAAATCGAAACAGTACTCGCCCAAATATTCACTCGATGCCTTAATGAAGGGAAGATTCCTGAGGATTGGAACACCGCTACAATGATCCTGCTACATAAGAAAGGTGACATTGAGGATCTCGGAAACTACAGACCTATCAGCCTCCTATCAGTAGTTTATAAAATCTTCACTAAAGTTCTTTCACACCGCTTGAAGGTAACACTGGACATGGCTCAACCGAGAGAACAAGCTGGATTCAGGAGTGGCTACAGCACAATAGATCATATCCATGTGCTGAGAGAACTAATTGAAAGAGCGAGGGAATATGAACTTCCATTGTGCATGGCTTTTATCGGTTATGAAAAAGCCTTTGATTCGGTGAAAATATCAGCAGTTGCAATGGCTCTGAAATCCTGCGGTATTGAAGATGCATACATTAATATTATTAATAACATCTATGAAAATGCAAGTGCAAAGATTCGGCTGTTTGAAAATACAACACACATAAAAATTGGAAAAGGAGTGAGACAAGGTGACACCATATCTCCGAAGCTCTTTAATGCCACATTGGAGGGTGTTTTTCAGTCACTGAGCTGGGAAAGCAAGGGGATAAAGATTAATGGAGATTATCTAACCCACCTTCGTTTTGCTGATGACGTAGTCATTTTTGCAACTAGCCCATCAGAGCTGCAGAGTATGATCCAGGAACTTGCTGACAAGAGTAAAGAAGTGGGATTAAAAATGAACTTTCAGAAGACAAAAGTGATGTTCAATGCTTTTACAAGAAATGAAGATTTATCGATTGATGGAGAAAAGCTGGAGATAACAGATACGTACGTTTATCTTGGACAGCAGATATCAAGTGAGGGTCACATTGATGAAGAAATTAATCGGCGTACAAAACTTGCCTGGAGAGCTTTTGGAAGAAACAGCATAATTTTCAAGAGCAATATGCCATTATGTCTTAAAAGAAAAGTGTTTGATCAATGCATCCTTCCAGTGCTTACGTATGGTGCAGAGACGTGGACCTTAACTAAAAGAGACATACAAAGGCTGCAGACAACTCAAAGCAGCATGGAGAGGTGCATACTTGGTGTAACCAGGAGAGATAAGAAGAGGAACTCGTGGATCCGAAAAATGACAAGAGTGGAAGACATCATGATCAGAGTTAAATCCCTGAAATGGCAATGGGCTGGACATACTGCCAGAAGGACAGATCATCGATGGACAGCCGAAATTTTAGATTGGATTCCAAGGGACAGGAAAAGACCCAGAAGAAGACCACATGGGAGATGGGTGGATGAAATTCGAAAGTATGCAGGCGTGACATGGAGGAGACTGGCACAAGACAGACCGTTGTGGAGGAAACTTGGGGAGACCTTCGTCCAGCAGTGGATTGATAATGGTTGATGATGATGATGATGATGAATAGCTGTTCTTAGAGGGATCCCGCTCTAAGTACAACTTATTATGAATTTGAGTTTGTAAATACAGTTTTCTCTTCGCGACATGAATTAGAGGTGTTTTTTTCTAACTGAAGCACCTGATTTATGCCATCAGAAAAATTCTGAACGAAATTAAGGTGAGAATAATAAAATAACCATTTCTCATATAGGAATGTTCATGAAAATAATTTAAATAAGTAAATGAATTAATGAAGTGGAAACGTGCTGGAAAGAAGAAATAAAGATAAAGTCTGTTTGTGATTTCAATTGTTTTTTTACTTTCAGTGTGAAAACCTAGAGTGTTATTTTTGCTATCCTGTTTTATAGGCAACGTAAATTTCTGGTAACAATTTTTTTTATCGTCGGTACCTCAATCTAAATGTTAAAATGGCTCGGAAATATTACTTTTAGGATTTGAATTCGTGTCTTCCAGATAGCTTTAGTGCTTAAGCCGCGTTTCAATTCTTTATTGGTTTCCGGAAAATCACATCCTGGGGCACACATGCATGCATGCTGAGCATTTAATAGTTGAAAATGCAACATTCATAGATTTTATAGAGATGCTAGATTAAACTAGTGTATAAAACACGTTAAAGAAGTAAAAAATGCATTTTTTTTATATTAAGAGCATTCGCGCAAAGGGCACATTATTGTTGAAGTATGTTCTTTTGAAAGTTATCAGATTCGGTTTGTCGATTTCGTGCAATGAGGTTCTTTAGTGATCAGAATTCCTTGTAGCGCACAAAGGAGAGTTATTATTGTGACAGAGAACGAAATAGTTTCATTCATTCTGAATGTCTGCAGTGAATCTAAATATCACCAATAAATGCAAAGGCAAATGTAGCCTTCATTTCGTCTCCGTGACTAAATTCATCAGCTCGAGTACACTGCAATGGAATTATTTAAATTAGTGTAAAAGTTCCACAGAAGCACTCGCATTGATGAAGATAGGTTTACTCCATTCAGTCATCTTCCAGGAGATGTATCGCTTCGGAGCTGTCTATTGTTTCCCCTTTGATAACAATCTCTCTCATTCATCGAGCCAGCTGTCAGAGAACTCTCTTCACTAGAACAGACCCCGAATTCATAATAAATGCTTTAACAGATAACGTGTGTAACCTTGGGTAAATGATGTTAAATACTTAGGACTTTTTATGGACCACAACCTAAACTGGAACAAGCATATTAAAGAAACTGTGTCCAAATCTCTTAAGATCAGAGGAAGTCTCCAGCCAATAATAAAAAATAAAAGGCTTAGCAGGAAAAACAAAACTTTGATATGGAAAGCCTGTATCAGCCCTGTTATTACTTATGCCTGTCCTATCTGGGGTAACTGCAACAAACAGCAGAAAAATAAGATTACCTCATTTCAAAATAAAACCCTACGATATATGGTTGGACTTGATGGAAGAACTTCAAACCATGCTATCCGAAGCATGCTAAATATTAATTCCATCCATTACACGATGTATGACTTAGCTTATAGATACTATGAAAAAGCTAAGATTCATCCTAATCCTCTGGTCAGAGCGGCCATTAACTATACTGTCAATGAAACTGACAGTTATAAAAGGCCAAAAACTATCTTGAATAAAGTTCCAGAAATGAACCCAATTCACAGCTACCCTAGCAAAAAAAAATAACAATAATTGGGACTAGTGTTTAGAGGGTATTTCTCACCTAAGAAGAATTTCTGATTAAAAAAAAAAAAAAAAAAAAAAAAGGGCTCTTTTAAGGGCCGTACTCTGAATTGCAAATATACTTCACACATGTGAATAAATCTCGTTAAATAAAAAAAAAAAAAAAAAAGGGAGGGCTCCTCTAAGAGCCGTACTCTGTTTTGAAAACATACTTCACCCATGTGAATAAAACTTGTTAAATAAAAAATGAGAAAAAAAAAAAAGGCTCTTTTAAGGGCCTTACTCTGATTTGCAAATTTACTTCACACATGTGAATAAAACTCGTTAAATAAAAAAAAAAAAAGAAGGGGGGGGGGGGCTCCTCTAAGAGCCGTACTCTGATTTGAAAACATACTTCACCCATGTGAAACCTTGTTAAATAAAAAATGAGAGAAAAAAAAAGGCTCTTTTAAGGGCCGAGCAAAATGTTGCATAAAAGATTTATCTTTTTTGTACTAAATATCTCTGCCCCTAAAAAAACAAGGTATTGTTGGTCTTGCCTTTTATGTTAAAATTTGTTGTTGTTTTTCCCTGATTAAAAAACAAAACAAAAAAATAAAAAAATAAAAAGGCTCTTTTAAGGGCCGAGCAAAATGTTGCATACTCTAAACGAGTATCTTAAACCTCGATCGGTGTAATTTTGTGATCACACCACCTCAGCTATGGTTACTCTGACATGCCTGTCAAGAAGCAACAAAAGTAAACCTGTGAAAAAATTCTGTAAACCAATGGGAAAAATCTTTTCTCTCATTGGCTGGCGAGCAACACTGAGCAAATAGCCAGTTTTGTCTTACCCGGTGTTCAAAGACGATTTTCTCTGGGAAAGATATTCTGTGTGTGATGTTTTTTTTTTTTTTCCAGGTTCCCCTTTCCCGTGTCCTTTCCTTCCTTTCCCCCTGTGCTCTTCTGTGGCACAGGTGTACCAGGCATTTTTCTGCGGAGAGAAATATCACTTGAAATGGCTTGTTGTTACAGGGTAAGTATGTAGGGCAGCTTACAACTTCACTTCTTAACGGGTTACCGTCTACTCCCTCTCCTCTAATATTTCCATACTTTTCTTTCGTACTATTCTATCAGGGAAATCTGTTCCCAAATATCTAATATTCCTCTTTTCACCTGACAAAAGGCGCAGAGCGCTGAGGGTTCGGGTCTCTCAACCTCAGATAGGAAATATCTCTCTCGTGTGTAACAAAATGATCAAATTCGCCCCAAATGAGGGATTATGAAATTCGAAGTTGGTAATGCACCCAGTCGAAATCTAAAATTTAAAGTGGATTGTAAAAGTAATGAACAGTGTTATCTCTCAGTTACAACAAAAGGTACAGTATAACCTGTTTAAGACGGAACCTGTATAAAACGGAAACCTGGCCCAAACGGAACTTTTTTTTTCTCCCGAATTGAAAGATAGAAAATTACGTATTATTTGACTTGTCTGAAACGAAACAAGCCTAACGTGAAAACGGAAATGGCAAGAGAGTAAATCAATCAGGAAACAACGGAAAGTTCCCAGATGTTCTCTTGCCATCAAGTAATTTAATTGAATACAAAACATTACACGGTAAACTGTAATGATGAACTCACACGGAACAAATTGCTTGAAGTTGTAGATTATATAATGAGAGAGAGAGAGAGAGAGAGAGAGAGAGAGAGAGAGAGAGAGAGAGAGAGAGAGAGAGAGAGAGGCAAAAGTGAGGGAGAAAGAGATGGAGGAAACGAGAGGGAAAAGGGAGGGAGAGAGATAGAGAGAGGGGAAGAGGGGAGGGAGACAGAGATCGGGAAAAAGGGAGAGCGAGAGAGGGAAGTGAGGGAGAGAGATTGAGAGTAAGAGAGGTAGAGAGGTAGGAGAGAGGGAGAGAGGGAGAGAGAGGTAAGACGGAGGGGGAGAGAAGAGGGAGAGAGATAAGGGAGGGAGGAAGAGAACGGAAAAGAGTTCACAGAGAAAAAAGTGAGAGGAATAGAAATACAGAGAGAAAGAGATAGGGAGGAAGGGACAGAGAGGGAAGGAAAGAAAGGGAGAGAGAGAGAGAGAGAGAGAGAGAGAGAGAGAGAGAGAGAGAGAGAGAGAGAGAGAGAGAGAACTGCAGCATATCCAGTGTTTGGCTCCTTATTAAGCACGTGCCTTTACTCAGGTTTAGTTCATGTGACCAGCGTTTCTCTCTTTGTTGGGTGCATAGTCCAAAATTTTTACATCAGGCTGTTTCGTACGGACTTCAATGAAACGCTCAGATTTAATTCTCTAACATTTATTCATTGAGATGATCATTCACCACCTTTACTTGTTATGAGTTGCCTTCGTTCGATTGTCTCTTACCATAGCCCCAAAAAATAACGTTCGCAATTTGGTTACAAAAGTTAAAGTCATTGAGATCCACGAAAAAAGAAAGTGTGAGAGTTAAATTTGGCTGAGAATTTCAATTCCAGAAAAATACATATTTATGACATTTTAAAGCAAAAAGACGAGATAACAGCCCAACGGCATAAAAGTAATTAGCTCAAAGAAGGAAAAAATGCCGAAAGCGGGAAATGAAGATGCCGGCATAGTCGATTGAATAAGATTTATAACGAAGTGAATTTCTCCGTCATTTCTAGTCTACGCCGGGATTCGAACCCGAGGCCGCTTACTCCGGAATAAGTTGCTCTACCAATTAAGCTACGCGGACATTTGTTCTGATTCCTATCTGCCTTTATGTCGTGTACGTCCTTCTGGCAGGTACGTCACATCTCCTGGTACGTTACATCATCTCCCCCTTATTTTTTCTTTCTTTCGAAGTGCTGCTCATATTTTTCCTATCTCGCGGTGTAGAAATAACATCACACCAATGCGAGATTTTGAACGGTCGGGTCATCCGGATAGTTCGGGCGCCATTATAACGAAGTGAATTTCTCCGTCATTTCTAGTCTACGCCGGGATTCGAACCCGAGGCCGCTTACTCCGGAATAAGTTGCTCTACCAATTAAGCTACGCGGACATTTGTTCTGATTCCTATCTGCCTTTATGTCGTGTACGTCCTTCTGGCAGGTACGTCACATCTCCTGGTACGTTACAGATTGTCTGGGAATTGTTTGGTAGTGCAAGATCGAGAAGTTTGCCCATTTTAGGCCCAAACACGAGCAAGAGACGTACGGGGGGAAAAAAAAGGAAAATAATTATATGCTTCAGGAAAATGGTTAGAGAGTTTTCGAAAGAGACACATTTCGTGCAAAGAAATTTGTGGTGAAGCGGCAGACGACAAAAAGTTTCGAACTGAATACGAAAATTATCAACATTGCAAAATGTGCAGGTTATTCGAGATTTCACACTTCTCTGAGATGGCTCTGAATTATTTCAGTTAAAGAGCAGCGCACATGCTCTCACACTAAAGGTTGTATTGTGAGTGTTACTGTAAAGAAATTAATGTTGGATTATTTAAAAACATAAAAGTTTGTGAATTTAGCTGATTACGGTACTACACGGGTTTTCGAGTCCCGGTCTTGCCGGCCATTTAGTCTGCGGTTTTTCCGGGGTTTTCCGCAGAGTTCCCGTGTTGGGGGGCACGAATGCGTAGATGGTTCGATCTGAAGTCGGCCCTGGACGCTTTTTGCCCTTGGGCCTCCTCCCCCCTTTCGCAGGATGCCTGGGTTTAGCAGATGAGTTTCGATGCGCTTCTAGTAAAACAAGATGACTGAAATCTGATACCCCATGGCATCATGCACCTGCGGGAATATTACCCATGGTTGTTGATGATGATGATGGTACTATGAACAATGCATTCTCTTAAGTAATCACTAATTGTGAACTATCTCTTATTTTCATGACAAAAATTCAAATGTTTAAATTTCAATACTTTCTGTGGATGCACCTGTATAAGGCAGAAACCAGTCTAAAACGAAAATATTTCCAATCCGTTGGATTCCGTCGTAGACTGGTTCCACCAGGGGCGTATTTAGAGGTGCGAGTGAAGTCAAAGATGCCCTTGCTCCCCGAAAGTGTTTCACACTGTTTTATGATTTTAGTTAAAATGCAACTTACATTTAAAAAAATGCCTTAATTTAATAAGAAAAGGGAACAATTTTTATTGAAAAAATTAATGCATTTAAGAATTAGAAAAAAATGCCTTAATTTTTCCTTCTACTTTTCATTAACTTTTATTTTGTTCTGATGCGTTTCAAAAACTTCCATTTTCGTCCTCCCCCCTCCTAAAAATCTTAAATACACGCCTAGGTTCCACAGTATTAATAAAATACTGTGAACGTTAATAATTATTAATAAAATAACCAGTATTAATAAAATACTGTGAACATTAAGAACATTAATAATTATTAATAAATAACCAATATTAATAAAATATGTGAACATTAATAATTATTAATAAAATAACCAGTATTAATAAAATACTGTGGACATTAATAATTATTAATAAATAACCAATATTAATAAAATACTGTGAACATTAGTAATTATTAGGAGAGTATTAATAAAATACTGTGAACATTAATAACTATTAATAGAGTATTAATAAAATACTGTGAACATTAATAATTATTAATAGAGTATTAATAAAATACTGTGAACATTAATAATTATTAATAGAATATTAATAAAATACTGTGAACATTAATAATTATTAATAGAGTATTAATAAAATACTGTGAACATTAATAATTATTAATAGAGTATTAATAAAATACTGTGAACATTAATAATTATTAATAGAGTATTAATAAAATACTGTGGAACCTAGGGGTTTATAAATATTATAAATAATTCCACATCATGGAGGCTCATTCATACTTGCTTCACTTGACGTCGTGGTATTATATCCAAATGTCCGTATTGAGCTAACCCATCAAGTTATCGAATCACGTCTTCTTGACTCTGGTCTCCTACCAGCTGAAATCTCTGCTATTATGAATGCTCTTCGCTTTATTAAAAAACATTCTTTTTTCAATTTCATAGTACTTTTTACCATCAGACAGATGAAACTGCTATGGGCCCCAGTTTTCGGCCACCTTGGCGGAAATCTTCATGCAACACCGTGAAGAAAACTTTCTGAATGATAACCCCTTAAAACCCCCATTATACTCTCGTTACGTGGACGATATTTTGCTTATATGGCCATACTCCCTCGAGGAATTAAATATATTTGCCAACGAATTCTCTTCACAAATCCCATCCATAAACTTCACCATTGAAACTGAACAAAATTATAAACTACCCTTTCTGGATATACCTATATGACGTTCACCACTGAATAATAACTTAATATCTTTTTCTGTCTAGAGGAAACCGACAGCTATACCAACTAGGATTCCTTATGACTCAGCCTATCCGCCTAGCCAAAAACTTGCCTCTTTACGCTTTTTGTAAAGAAGAGCCTGTACCCACTCCTCTGACCGTTCAGCTCATATTGAGGAGATCCAATGGAACTGGGCTTGCTAAAGCATTTGGATACCCTACTCACTTGATCAACAGAACTCCCTCACGTATCAGGACCACTTCGTCCTTTTTGCTACAATATGTTGCCGACCATTCTAAAAGATACATGGGCTCAATAGACTATATTCCATCTTTCACTAAACCCCTCAGATACATCTGTCACCGTTTCTCCTTGGACTTTGGCACCAAATCTCACAATATACTAACCATGATCCGAAAGGATCGGAAAAGAACCCCAGAAGAACAAAAATAGGGTATCTATAGCAATCCCTTACTTAATGGGACAGGCCAGCTTTGTTCTCGTTATATTGGATATATAGCTCGGAGTCTCGCTTGCAGAATCCGGAAACACAAATACACTCACGGACAATGAAATTTGCGCACCAAGAAGGAAGCATCGGATTGAACTGAAATTTTATGGGCGTAATGATACAGATAAATGATATACATAATGGCAAAAACAAAGCTGCAGTACAATTACAGAGGGATCTATGGCACGCAGTCCGGTCATCTTCAATAGCTCGTAGCACCGCCTCCTGCGGCGATACATGCTGCGATATGGTCCGGCATGGAGGCGAACAGACGCCTGATGTTGTCCTGCGGCAGACTGGACCACACGTGTTGGACGGTGTGCTCCAAATTCCGGATAGTGCGGCACGGCGGCAGTCGGCGTTACAACTGGTCCCACACATGCTCGATAGGGGACATGTCCAGGGAGCGGGTAAGCCATGGGAGTGTCTGCACATGACATAAGTAGTCCTGGGCACCCCGAGCCGTGTGGGGGCGGGCATTATCTTTCTGGTATAGCGCACCTGAAATCCCGGCCAGGAATGGGAGCAAATGGGGTCGTACGATCTCATCCACATACCACTGGCCCGTCAGTGATCCACGTACCACTACAAGAACGTACTTATCATAGGCAATGGCTCCTCAGACTATAATGCCTGCAGTGGGGGAGGTGTGGCGCTCGATAGCGAGGTTGGAATTGTGCCGTTGACCCGGGGACCTCGACACCTGGACACGATGATCATCTGTCCCCAAAAGGAAGCGGCACTCATCGCTAAACACCACGCGTCGCCAGTGTGTGGCGTTCCACGTAGCTCTGGCCTGGCACCACTGCAAACTGAGCCGGCGATGTTCCGGTGTTAATGGCAGCACACGTAAAGGGTGTTTGGATCACAGATTCGCTTCCGCGAGGCGTCGGGAAATAGTTCGTGTGCACACAGGAGCCACTACATCTGCCTGTATAGTGGACCGGGTACCCGTGGTGTCCGTTTGTGCCTGACGCACGATCCGTCGATCCTCTCTACCGGTGGTCCTCCTGGTCAGTCCGGAGTTCTCCGCCGTGTGGCAGTGTCGTCACGTGTCCACTACTTCCAACACAATCGGACGCTATGGTCAGAACGATCCACGTGGCTGGCTATGCGGCGTGCCGATCACCCTGCGGTTTTCAGCCCGATGATTCGGACTCTCTCAGAGTCCGTAAATTGCGTAAATCGACGTCTCTCGCGTCCACCCGGCGTTCTTGTCACTCTCTGCTCTTGCTTGCGTCGGGCGGTGCTTTTCGCTTTCATGGGCATCGACTACATGCCGGTTTATAAGGCTGCCGGCTCGTGCTTGCAGCGTCACCACAGGGTGTACATTCATGCGCACTCGCACCAAACGTGGATCATTTGCATTACCAGCATCTAGCTATTTGCAAAGTTTCGCGGTTGTAGCATGTTTTCTTCCAGGTGCGCAAATTTCATTGTCCGTGAGTGTGCAACATCAAAGCAGGGCTTCAAAACACCGCCTTGGCACGAACTGTCAAAGACGGAACTTTCTACTCAGACTGGTACCACGCAAGAATTCTAGTAACACCAAGATCCTGTTCTATGCTGTTATATTGACTGTAAGTCTATTTATTTATAAATCTCGTTACGAATGTTGTAATGACTATGTACCAAATGTCTCTCCACCTGCATGGAAAATTATTACATAATAACCGGAAGAGATTAGACAAAACAGGGGGCTCCACTTTAAACATCGCTGACGTAATACACACATACTGTGTTTACCCATACTGCCACTTGTTTGTATAAATAGCAGCATTGTTCAAATGCTCACTTCACATCTGAAGATGGGACAAAAGTGGCTGGAAAGTACTAATCTGTATATTTGGATTAAACTAATGGATTGAAAGTTTTACGATTTTTAATTTTCATCAGTTTTTGATTTTCTTATTTATTTGTTCTTGCAGAGACGGTGTCCTTTATATTTATTTATCAAGAGTGCACGAGTGAGTGGTTTTATATTGTAATGAAATCTAATTCGAAACTATATGAATATTGATGAGGAATTAAGAAAAAGATTCTACATACGCCCTTGGGTTCCACAGTATTACTAAAATCTGATTCGAAACTGTACGAATACTGATGAGGAAATAAGAGCAATTCGCAAAATTTAGTAAAGTTGCAAAGTTTAAAATGGCATTGAAAATGAACCAACAGAGTTAGCCTTACATGAACTGTTAGTCTGAAAATGACAGGCTACTTATGTTTCAATTCGTAGTCAGTTTTTCGAATGAGATCATGGGTTCAAGCCCGGAGGAAAACGATGTTGCCTTATGATGTTGTCCCATATTTTCATTGAAATGAGGAACGCGAAATTACAGATTGGAGACTCATCAAAAATTTTGACGTTCACAGATGTTCTTAAATGAGAGAGGGATGGAGAAAAGTACATGAACTAGTAACAGCAATCCCGGCGGGTTTTCCATTATCTAGCATCAAATAATTCAGGCAAGATACGCAGGGTAACTTTCGGCGTAATCAATTTTGATATCTGGGCTTTTTCCTAGTGGAAACATGACTCTATTCAAAAAAGTAAGCAGTTCAAAGGGTCTTTTTGTACAGACTGTAAAAACATGAATTTGTCGGTGACGAGGTCCGAACTCGCGTCTCCGCGTTCTAGAGTCAGTTGCTCTAACCGATTAAGCTACACCAACGAAATGTATCGCTGCAAATTTGTCGTCTTGACACGCGCTTCACCTCCGTTGTACGTCATCATCTCCCTCTTACACAGGGGATAGATAGAACAATGTGAACACTACCCTCAGAGACGTGACTTTTAATGCAGCTGCGTAAGTTGCAATACGCAAGCTATCCACCACTTTTTGGTTGTGATAGCTTTGATTAGAAGCTCAAGGGCCTGTTTAAGGGCATTTAAAGTGTCTTGTTGCAAAATTTCTCGACAAAACGAGTGGCCTAACGGACTTCAAAAGAGGGCTAATTGTTGATGGCCGGCTAGTTGACCTCGGTGACAACAGTCGCCAGGGTAGTGGGGGATATCGAGAGGTACTGTGTCTAGCGTCATGACAGCATACCGTGTTCGGGCTGAACCTGGTCTGCGATACACAAGAGTGGCCGGAAAACGACCCTGACTGAGGGATACAGGAGAGCATTAAAGAGGATTGTTACCCGTAGTAAGAACACCACGGCGCCGAAAATTAGTGCGGAGCTCAATCTGCATCTCTAGACCCCAGTATCAACGAAAACAGTGCCCCGGGAACTGCATGAACAAGATATTCATGGCAGAGCTGCAATTGCAAAACCTCTGGGACCAGGGTGAATGCACAACGACGACGGCAGTGGTGCCAGTAGCATACAACGTGGACTGCTGATGCACAAAGCGTGTAATGTGGTCGGATGAATCCACATTCACACTATTCCCCACTACAGGATGTGTTTGCATGTGGACAATACCGTCAGAAGCGTACAACTAAGACTGTCTGCTCCCAATAGTGCAACATGGTGGTGGTTCTTTCATACTCTGGGTGATCACATCGTGATTTTCAGCAGGTCCCCTGATCTCCTTGAAAAAACGGATCACGTGCAGAGAGTATGAAACGTTTTTGCCAGACCAAGTGCTTCCAATGGCTCAGCATTGTTTCCTGCAGGGGATGCCATCTATTAAGATGATAACGGCCCAATTCAGAGAGCTCGGATTGTCCAATCATGGTTTGAGGAACATGAGGACGAACTTCACACCTTTCTTGGCATCCCCAATCACCAGACTTAAACATCATCGAGACAATGTGGTCAGTGTTGGAAAACAGAGTAAGATCCCGTTATCCTCCTCCTGCATCTCTCAAGGACCTGGAGCAGTTTCTGCCATGAAGAATGGTGTAACATCTCGTTATCCTCCTCCTGCATCTCTCAAGGACCTGGAGCAGTTTCTGCATGAAGAATGGTGTAACATCCCACTAACCAACATCCAGGGTTTGTATGCGTCCATTTTAAGGAGGATTCAGGTGGTTTTGAATGCCAAAGGTGATCCCACACACACACACTCTCTCTCTCTCTCTCTCTCTCTCTCTCTCTCTCTCTCTCTCTCTCTCTCTCTCTCTGTGTGAAAACACAAGTTTGTCCGCGACGGGCATCGAATCCGTGTCAGTTACTCCGGTATAAGTCGCTCCCAACTGAGCTACGCGGACAATGTCTCGCTGCAGATTTGTCGTCTTGACATATGTTTTCAACCCTGTAGTACGTCACATCCTCTCCCTCTTAATTTGTTTTTTGTCTTCGAAGCGAAGTAGGAGTTTTTCATTAATTCCAAAATAATGTATGGAATAAACATCAGACATCACAATCGGGCGCCAATGTGAAAACACAAGTTTGTCGAATCCGTGTCCACTGACTACGGAGTAAGTCGCTCTCCCAACTCAGCTACACGGACAAAATGTCTCGCTGCAGGTTTGTCGTCTTGACACATGATTTCACCTCTGTAGTACGTGACATCTCTCTCTCTCTCTCTCGTCGTCAAAACAATACTTGCACTCAGAAGGACGCGTGGCACTCAATGTTATTCGGGAGGAAGGTAAAGGTTACCATGAATAATAAATGATTAAACATTGAGACTGATATCGGCAATATTTACCGAGCTACACGCCAATAAGTAGTGTATCTTAGTATGGCGTCGGGCAGCCATGTTTGCTCACAAAGCATGCCAGACGTCTCGGCATATAGTTGTACAGGTTGCTAATGGTGTCCTGCGATAAGCCATCCCACGCATCTTGAATCTTCTGACGCAGTTCCTGTTGATTGTGCGGTAGGGGTGGAGTGTGGATAGCGCGTCCAATAGCATCCCATACATTTTCAATCGGCGATAGGTGTGGCCATGGCAGAGTGTTAGTCCCTTGAAGGCAAGCTCTCAATACAGCAGCAAATATGCGGACAAGCGTTGTTATGTTGGAAAATCGCACAGGAGGGAGCATTCAGAAATGGTAGGGCCACTGGTTGCAGGACCTCATTAACGTAACGTTGGGCTGTCAAAGTGCCTGTAATGAACACCAAAGGGGACCTAGCATCGCAGGTAATTGCACCCCACACCATGACACGAGGCCTTCTTTACGTGTGACGCTCGATAACAAACCGTTCATCTTGGCTCTGACGACGGTGCCTCCACACACGGATTCAGTGGTTGTCTCTACCAAGAAAAAAGCTGGACTCATCACTGAAGATCACCCGCTGCCATTCTGCGTGGCTCCATGACAGTCTGGCACGACACCATTGCAATCTTTGTCGACGATGCAATGGTGTTAAGGGCAGTGGTCAGAACGGTCTGCGTACGTGTAGTCCTACGTCGTGCAGTCGTCTGCCAATGGTGCTGGCACTAATTGGACGATGCATGGACGGCACCACTGCTCGCTGAATATTAGCAACCATGGCTGTTGTGTCACTCCGTGCATGTCGGACAACCCGTCGGTCCTCTCTCTCCGTGGTTCGTCTAGATCTCCCAGACCCTGCCTGTCACTGATGCGTGCCTTGTTCTATCCACTGCCGCACGCAGTGTGCTATGGTGATATCCACACGACCGGTATGGCGTGGAATGCGGCGATAAGACCATCCCGTTACCCGAAACCCGACGATGCGGCCCCTGTCGATATCCTCCGACTGCTCGAATTGCTTCCGAACATTTCTCCGAGGCATACTTCACTTGCAAAGTATGCAGAATGATAAGCGCGCGCAACGGGACGACCTTATACAGCTGGACAGGCACGGGGCTGCGCCCCTTGACGGCGTCACGTGCGCGTCCGAGGGTGATACTTGAGTCATTTGCATGTTTCACGATGTCAAATCTACCCACAAAGTTTCATTCCTGTCGGTTGCTTCCTTCTGGGTGCAACTATTTTTTTTGACGATGAGTGCAAATCGGCAAGCTCACTCCGCGATATTTTCGGCTTAATTATTGTTAGAAAATTTTATCTAAGTGGCTCAAATCCTTCTAAACATTCCAGACTATCGCAAGGATAGATTCAAATGTTGA
Source organism: Macrothele yani (assembly GCA_039090855.1). Lineage (NCBI taxonomy): Eukaryota > Metazoa > Arthropoda > Arachnida > Araneae > Macrothelidae > Macrothele > Macrothele yani. The sequence goes on from CM076998.1 coordinate 94,370,041, forward strand.
TTCCATTCCAAAAATTGATAAAATTACTGAGAGAAAAAGTTTGATGTGATGGCGTTTGACAAGTTACATGTACACGTGGCGCCATCTATTTGCAGATCTGAACACCACCAAAGAAAAAGTTATTGATTCTTAATATAATTATGGCTTAGTTTTAGAAAATACTAAGTATACTAGGCTCTAATGTAAAGTTATTTTTATCGATGTGCAAATTTTCATCCTTGGGAAAGCATTAATTGCGAAGAAAATGTTTTCAGAAATATTTATCATTGGAAACATAGGCTAAAATTTTTAGTTGGATCGACCTTAAGGAGCTTGATTTTTTAAACATTTAAACCCGGAAAAGTGTGCTTCCGCGGAGCCTTAGACGATTGAAATTTTACCATCGAAAATTTGACTAACGAAAGAAACTAAATCAACGTTTCTAGGGGTATAAGAGCAAACTACAGTTAATAACGAGGAACTATACACCATTTATGCAAAAAATAGTAAAACTGTTTTTGCATAATGGTGTATAGTTCCTCGGAAATGCGTAATAGTAAAACTAAATACGCGTTTCCAAGCTTTCGCACATCAGCCAGATGGCTTTTTCAAGGAAACAAACAGAAACTGCTGTCTTCCTTGAAAAAACCATCTGGTTGATGTGCGAAAGCTTGGAAACGCTTATTTACATATTCCTGCGCCAATAAATAGGATTACTAGTATACTACACTGCCGGACAATTGCTAAGGACGGATGACAATAGCAACGATAGCAACCATAAAATGGAAGGCAGGAAAATGTGGAAACTAGCATAAGTGCGGAATACAGTAAGACGTGTTGTGCGTATGCAAATTTTGGATTGCCGAACTTGTTCGTGACGTCATAGCGCTGATAAGAGATATAAAGGATTTTACGCGTATTGACCGTTGTTGTTCAAACGCAAAGTTGAAAGGGAAAGAATCAATTGACTAACTTGCAATTTTCAGTATGTCTTCCCGACATCACCTAGATGATTTTATGCGTGGCCGTATTATTGGCAAGATTGAAGAAAGGCAAGAAATAACAGATGTTGCCAGGGAGTTCGACGTCAGCCCCAGTGTTGTTTCAAGGCTTTGGAAATCATTTCAAACAAATGGAGAATGTAGCAAACATCACGGGGGATGTCGTGTTCGCAGTACGACACCTGCAGAAGATCGGTACACAGTGCTATCAACAAAAAGACACCGGTGCAGCACAGCTAGTGAGGTAGCAAATCAGTTTATGGCTGTTACTGGCAAGCGGATCTCCCAAAAAACTGTCGCCATACGTTTGCATGAAGGAGGACTATACGCCCGCAGTCCTGTTGTGTGCATCCCATTGTCCAGACATCACCGTACCGCCCGTTTGCAATGGTGCCATCGACATCGCAATTGGACTGATAACGACTGGTCTGCTGTCCTCTTCTCAGATGAGAGTAGATACAGTCTATCGTCTGATTGTCGACGACAACTGATCTAGCGTGATAGCGGTACTGCATATTGTCCAGCAAACATACAAGAAAGGGACCAATATCCGACATGTAGTGTCATGGTATTGGCTGGCATCATGATCAATGGCCGTACGTCCCTCTATGTGCTTCCAACTGGGACTATGACTGGCCAACGATACATTAATGATGTTCTGCTACCTCATGTTCGCATGTTCCGTGGTGCTGTCGGTGATAGATTCATTTTCATGGACAACAACGCAACATGTCATCGAACAGTCGCTGTGCAGGAGTGTCTTGAGAGCGAGGATATTCAACGCCTCGTATGGCCAGCACGTTCTCCAGATCTGAATCCCATTGAAAATGTGTGGGATGCTTTGGGGAGGAGTCTTGCTGGTCGCCAATGCCCTTCAATAAACAAGGACACCCTCATCCGTGCACTGACAGAGGAATGGGATAAATTACCCCAACAGCTGCTTGATAATGTTGTGCAAAGCATGACACGACGTGTGGAATCTTGCATCGCCCTCCATGGTGGCCATATCCCGTATTGACATCTTACGCCGGAATGCCTGAAGACGGTAATTGCATTTTTTTCACGTTTACGTATTCTGCACAAAATGGCCTGTTTGTCCCTTGAACACTTTCCAAAGCCTTCTGGATTTCAGAGCACAATAAATTGTCTATCTTGTTATGTCCTGGCATTCTGACATTATTTTATTTCACTTGGCATCCAACCACACTTACTTTTTTATGCGCTATATAGCCGTTTATGATCCGTCCTTAGCAATTGTCCAGCAGTGTATTACTAATTTCAAACTACAGTCGCCCCCCACACACAAGCAGTTCTAATAACAAGCGCCTACTTTTGCTGCCATGCAATATCTTTCAAATAAACAGTCTTTGCTTCGAGATGTTGTGGCTTCAAAATCACAGTAATGTTCCTGCTGGGGTTTCGGAATAAATTTCTTTGCATTTTGGCAATGTCTTTGATTTTATTATTTCACACTCCTTAATAAGACACTTATCGTGTGTAACAACAGTTTATCAAATGCGAAGTCAGGGAAATGCTTAACTTTGACTCTTGTTGCCACCGCGAGGAGCAGAAACGTCATTACCCAAGGAAACAATTTTCGGTTGAAGTGTCGCTGTACTGTAGGTAACAATCGTTCCACTTCTGAATGATAACAGCACTGCGAGGCCAGCAAATGGATCTAATAATGTGCTGGCGGAGAAACAACAGCAGCAAGACTTATTCTTATTTATTAATGAGATAACGTGTCGTTAGGAGGTCTCAGCTTTATCCCGTGTTTCAGTACCATATTCCCAGCTCTAATAAATCACGCAGCCAATGTCAGATGAACGCTGTCTTCCCACGAGATTCATAAACCGCAACCGTTCGCCAACGCAAGTCAACTTCCTTCCCGTAATCCGACTTGCATTTCTGAAGACATCGCTTCGGCGTTAACATGTGGATTATGCGTCGTTGCAATATTCAAAAGGCAGATGCAAGTTTATGTTTAGCGCCTCATTTGAACGCATTTCGAGAGAACTAAAATGTAGAACGAACCAAATGACTCCTACGCGAACAAAGAGGTCATTTTAGGACAACTAACGCTAAGCTGGTTTTTATTACGATGAAGTAGGCATGTTAGACGATATCTTACGTTTATTTCAAACTTATTCTTAGTTCAAGATGGTTTGAGAAGCGGTGACGCAGATAAATTTCGCAATTTAGTCTCGATGATAAAAGTTGAAGATGAGTTCACACTTCAACATTATCTCGTAAAAAGAGGTTGGCGAGGAGGGAGGCAATAATTATGACAATGAATCTCGTCGAAGAATTAGGAGCTACCTGAAATTTTTGATGGTCGCCCCGGTGGCGTCGTATAACCATTCGTCCGAGAAAGGGTCTGGGTTCGACCCCGGTGAGGCATGGATATTGTGTTTGTCTTACGGTACTGGCTCTCTCTCTTCCCTGGAGTCAGGAAGCCCTAAATTAGGGACGGGCGACTGCTTCTCGCATATTGAGTTGCTCACGGTGGTAATTAAACCTTCAATCAAAAAGTAAAATTGGATGTCTAGAGATCCAACCATATACACTGGTGTGCAAAAATTAAGGACGAAGAGGAGAAATTAGCATAACAGCGGAACGAGCAGGCAGAACGGACCGAAAGACCACTCAGGAGATAGACTAGAGTCCGGTACGGTAGGGCATGCGCATATTTGCAGCATGACGTAGGGAAGGGCGGAGTGTCGGAAGGGTATAAAGCACACGGGAGGTGTACGCTCAGCAATTCGGTGAAAGCTATTGCACGGTGTACGTCGGTTTGAACTACGTCGAGTTGTTGCCATCGTGTGATATGGCTAACAGGCAATCCAGTAGACAACATCATGATGACTTCTTTACCCGAGGTCGCGTCATTGGGAAGTTGGAAGAAGGTCGAAATGTGGCTAGTGTGGCCGAGGAGTTCGGGATCGCTCGCAGAATCGTTTCACGAGCTAGGAGAGCATTTCAAACGACAGGAACAGCTGTCCGAGAGTTTAGTAGTGGTCGTCCACGAGCAACCACGGCGGCGGACGACCGGTATATTGTCCTACAGGCGAGAAGAGATAGACGGTAGACAGCGGGAGAAATCGCAAGGCACATGCAACAGACATCTGGACGTCCGTTATCGCGTTTTACCATGGCCAGGAGGCTGCACAAAGGTGGTCTATTTGCACGACAACCAGTACGGTGTGTGCCATTAACGCCTGCTCATCGGAGACGGCGGTTTCTGTGGTGCAGGGAACACAAGAACTGGACACATCAGCAATGGGGTCGAGTTCTCTTTACGGATGAGAGCCGATTTAATCTGACGAGCGATTCTGGACGTATACACATCTGGAGAGAGCAGGTAACACGCAATCACACCTCCAACATCATCGAAAGGGACCGGTTTGGAGATGGCGGAGTTCTCGTTTGGGGTGGTATCATGCTTGGTAGCCGTACTGACCGCCACATCTTCCAAGGAGGTTCAGTCACTGGTGTCCGCTATTGTACCGATGTTCTCCTGCCTCACGTGCGTCTGTTTAGAGGTGCTGTGGTCCTGAGTTTCTCTTCATGGACGACAACGCTACACCTCATCGTACAGTGGCTGTCGCAGAGCTGTTGGAGAGTGAATATATTCAACGCATGGATTGGCCCGCAAGGTCCCCGGACCTAAATCCAATCGAACACGTGTGGAATCTTCTCGGGAGACGCTTGGCATCACGTCACCAGCCGCCAGCAAGGATTCCGAAACTGCGATTGGCGCTACAAGAGGAATGGGCCGCGATGGCTCAGCAGCTCCTTGACAGCCTCGTCCTCAGCATGGACAGACGTTGTAAATCCTGCAACGCAGTCAGGGGTGATCATATCCCCTACTAAAGACTGGATTTTTCTTGGCAGCCGCCTGTCACATGGACGTTTCTGTCTTCTGTCCAGTTGTGCTCGAAGCTACCTTTTCAATAAAGTGCCTTTATATCCTTTGGATTCCTTGTTTGGACGGGTTTTGCTCACTTGTCCCATATTCTTACATCTTGGGGATCTTATGGTATGATTTGAGTCGATGTGAAGCACTTCTGCACGACGTTACATTAGAAAAACCGTCTCGTCCTTAATTTTTTGCGCGGCAGTGTAAAATCCATCTTTTTTTTTCCATTATTGGAGTTTTAAAAATTATTTACTGGACTTGGTTGACAGATACTTTGACATATACAGGTAGACATATACAGTATAGGCATTTCTTGTACAGAGACAAGGACTGTTTTGCATCGACAAGTACAAATAAAGCATGGTACACAGTATATCGAATGATCAATACACACAGAGAGAGAGCCAGTGTTGATCAAGTAACACATGATCAACACTGGCTCTCTCTGCATATCAAACATGGTACACAGCATGTCAAATGATCGATATATACAGAGAGATTCAGTGTTGATCAAGTAACACATATAGAACTAGTGCATATCAAACATGGTATGTCAAATGATCAATGTACAGAGAGAGAGAGAGAGAGAGAGAGAGAGAGAGAGAGAGAGAGAGAGAGAGAGAGAGAGAGAGAGCCAGTGTTGATCGAGTAACATATAGAGAACTAGTAGATATCAAACATGGTACACAGTATGTCAAATGATCAATGTACACAGAGAGAGCCAGTGTTGATCAAGTAACAGAAATGGAGAACTGGTGCATATCAAACATGATACACAGTATGTCAAATGATCAGTATACACAGAGAGAGAGCCAGTGTTGATCAAGTAACACATAGAGAACTGGTGCATATCAAACATGGTATACAGTATGTCAAATGATCAGTTATACACAGAGAGAGAGCCAGTGTTGATCAAGTAACACATAGAGATCTTAGTACACATCAAACATGGTACAAAATATGTCAAATGATCAATGAACACAGAGAGAGCCAGTGTTGATCAAGTAACATATAGAGAACTGGTGCATATCAAACATAGTACACAAAATGTCAAATGGTCAGTATACACAGAGAGAGCCAGTGTTGATCAAGTAACACATAAAGAACTAGTACATATCAAACATGGTACACAGTATGTCAAATGATCAATGTACACAGAGAGATCCAGTGTTGATCAAATGACACATAGAGAACTTGTACATATCAAAAATGGTACACAGTATGTCATCTGATCAATGTACAGAGAGAGAGCAAGTGTTGATCAAGTAACACATAGAGAACTAGTACAAATCAAACATGGTACACAGTAAGTCAAATGATCAATGTACACAGAGCCAGTGTTGATCAAGGAACACACGGAGAGCTAATACCAAAATGCCTCACGAGATTCGAACCCGGACCCAACTAGAACAAATGGTCGTAAGCCAACACTTAGACCACTGCGCTAGCGGTGCGGCAAAATCACTTCTTCGATGGGAATCATGATAGGATTTCTTTTTAATCTTTCAGAGTTTTTTTTATTGGAGGTTTAACGACCACCGTGAGCAACTCATTGGACTATAAGCAGTCTCCTATCCCTAATTTACGGTCACTAACTCCAGGAAAGGGAGAGAGCCAGTACCTTAAGACAAACACAACATCTATGCCTCTTCGCGATTCGAACGCCGACCCTTCTCGGACGAATGGTCATAAGCCAGCGCTTAGACCACTGCGCCATCATACAATCCTTCTGAAATAATGACATGGTTATTCTCTTTGAAAAGTTTTTTTTTCTTTTTTTTTTCGTTTTGGTGTATATTACTTTGTTCGCAATCAAGTAGGTTACACTGTAAGCATGTTGTTCACAGTACGCCGTGAACAGAAAAGTTTCTGATACAGAGGAAATACGTAAACTATTGACATATAATTAATAACTAGGAACTGCATACCAACTATACTTAAAATAGTGAATAAAATTACGATGGTAATCTGAATTTATTGGTGTAATACCGAAATCGAAGTTTGTGGAACCTTTCACACATCAACCACATGGCTTTTTCAAGGAATGTAGACGGTTAAAAGCTAACTTCCTTGAAAAAGAGGCTGCGGGTGGCCTAGTGGGCAACGTTCGTGACTGCCACGGAAAGGACCTCAGGTTCGATCCCAGGCAGGTACGAACGCTCAATCCACTAAATACCCGCCGTGCGTCGGATGAGCACATTATGCCGTCGGATCCCGGGTACTGGTCCCCCGGTAATAAATAAGGGCGTCTTCCTCCCCATTTCTACGTCGTTTCCGTGTCACTTTCCTATCGGGCACTCTAGCCCAAATCTCCTAGCTTCCTATTTCTAAGGGTTGTTTAAGACCTGGGGTCAGACACTCCCTTCCTAAAATCCTCTACATATGACCATTTTTTCCTTGAAAAAGTCAAAAGCCATCTGGTTGATGTGTGAAAGCTTGGAAACTTTGATTTGTATTTTACGCCAATAAATTAGGATTATTAGTAAAGTTTTTCTATTTTAGCTAGAGACACATCTAATGATGATCATGACAAGAGGCATTACACCATGCACGCAAAAACAACATATACTATATTATCAAAAGTATTCGGACACTACCAAATATTTGCATAAAAGAACGGTTGCGCAGGAAGGTGTGCTATGAGTGAGGAGGCACGTGTATAAAGCTGAGATGCTCTTTCGTGTTATCAGTAACTTTGAAGCGGATATGCAGCGTGAATACGAATTTTCCAAGTTCCAGCATGGGTTGGTCATAGGATGCCATTTGAATAACGTTTCCGTACGGAGAATTGCGGCCAAACTAAACATGCCAAAATCGACTATAAGTGATGTCGTGAAGAGATGACAAAATCGACTATAAGTGATGTCGTAAAGAGATGAAAAAATCGACTATAAGTGATGTCGTGAAGAGATGACAAAATCGACTATAAGTGATGTCGTGAAGAGATGACAAAATCGACTGTAAGTGATACCGTTAAGAGATGAAAGCAGGACGGTGCAGCTACAGCAAAAAAACGTTTAGGAAGGCCGCACGAACTGACAGAACGTGACAGAAGGGACAATAAATGTTAAGAAATCCCGTTCTTCCTTTGCCGTTTCCATCGCTGTTCAAGTAGGAAATGCTTGTAATGGCTCTTTTAGTTCCATAACTACCCGCAGAGAGTTGCACAGTATGGGTTATTATGTTAGAGCAGCGGCAAACAAGTCACACATCACGTGTCCCCCGTCGTTCTTGGACAGTGGGCGACTGGAAAGCTGTTCTTTGGAGTGAGTGATGAGTCACGCTGTTCACTCTTCCAGCACTGAGTCGTTCCGACAATGAAGTTTGGCGGAAGTTCTGTTATTGAGTTCTTTGTGGTAGTTCGGCTTGAGTTCATTACTCGTTTTGGACAAAACCATGAATGCCGAGCTGTGACTAGACGTGCTGGACAATTATGCACTACCAACGTTATGGCAGTACTTTGGGGAAGGCCCATACTTCCACCAGCAGGGCAGTGCTCCATCCATGTCATACTCTTCACGTTGCTACGGATTGTTTTGAGTACATAAATGTCGAAAAGTTGGACTGGTCAGCCCGCAGTCCTGATCTGAACCCAAATGAGAATGTCTGGGACGAATTGGATCATCGTGTGGAAAAAGAGATCTTCCGACAAACAAATCCGAATTGGTCAATACTCCTTTGAACTCACAACAAATCCGTAGGTCAGTACTCCTTTGAACTGACAACAAATCAGTAGGTCAGCACTTCTTTGAACGGACAACAAATCCGTAGGTCAGTAGTCCTTTAACCGGACAACAAATCCGTAGGTCAGTTCTCCTTTGAACGGACAACATACCCGTAAGTCAGTACTCCTTTGAACGGACAACAAATTATAACGAAGTAAATTTCTCCGTCAGTTCTCATTTGACCGGACAACAAATCCGTAGGTCAGTACTCCTTTGAACGGACAACAAATCAGTAGGTCAGTACTCCTTTGAACGGACAACAAATCCGTAGGTCAGTACTCCTTTGAACGGACAACATATCCGTAGGTCAGTACTCCTTTGACCGGACAACAGATCCGTAGGTCAGTACTCCTTTGAACTGAAAACAAATCCGTTGGTCAGTTCTCCTTTGAACGGACAACAAAGACGTAGGTAAGTACTCCTTTGAACGAACAACAACAACGCAGGTCAGTACTCCTTTCAACGGACAACATATCTGCAGGTCAGTACTCCTTTGAAGATCGAATAAGGGAACATCTGCTGACATTTACAAAAACTGGAGAACAGTATTCTACGGACACTAGAGGGCAAATGGTTTAAGCACACAGTGCTAAATTTTATATACCCAAGGATTACACTGATCAACAAGAATATTTTCCCAGGGAAATTGTAACTAATTTGAATACACATATCCTCAAGGACATCGAAAATAATCATAAAAAAGTAAAATTGGTTATCATTTCGGAGATATTCATGTTTGAATTTATCGCTGACCTTATTTTATTCCCTTTTATAAGTGCTTTTTGAATGCAGACAAACGACACCAGAAGTGGGTGATGTAATAGGTAAAGGCGCCAGTGAGGCGGATTACATCAGACAGTCTGAAGCAGTGCTGAACATCTTCGTTTATTTAGATATAACAGCGATCAGTGTAGAACGTAATGAGCTCACGTTAACTTTAGTAATAGTTTTTGTTATACAGTATATGTGACAAAATTGTGAATGTTAAACGTAAAAGGCGTATAACCCTTTTAATTAGAACAGCCTATAAACATTATTTTGTATGCCAGATTGGCGAGCAGGATAAGCCATGAGCGCCGCACTTCTGTTGTGAACGCTGTTCGACTCAGCTTCGAGAGTGGATTAGAGGAAAGGAAACATCTGTGCCTTTCGCCATACCGATGATTTGGAGAGAACCTAGAGATCATGTAACAAATTTTTACTTTTGTATGATTCCAGCAGTAAAAGGAATTAATTTTAAGAAGCAAAAGCATGTGCAGTATCCCAGCATCGATTCCGCAATAAGGTCAATACCTCACAGTGATGCGCATCCTGTACCACAGCCACCTGAAAGCTGTTTTTTAGATGAAGAGAAATGCATTCCATCAACTAGTCACGAAAGTGGAAAAGACTAGAATTGTATTACACCAGAGAAACATTCAGTGCCTCAAATGATCACACAAGAAGAACTCAATGACCTCGTTTGTGATCTGGGATTAAGCAAAAATAAAGCTGAATTGCTTGGCTCAAGGCTTAAGGAATGGAATGTATTGGATAATGATGTACGTATTTCTGTTGGATCTATATCACAAGCCATAGGTATGGCGACTGTTTACTGATGCTCGGAAAGTGAGTTTAAAAGCAGTACTGTTACACATTGGCAATAAACATAACTCCATTTCTGTTGGATATGCTTCACGGGGGAAAGAAACCTATGATACCTTGAAAAAGCTATTGCATGTGCTGAAGAACAATGATTATCATTGGAAAATTTGTTGTGACTTGAAATTCATTTTTCTTTTACTAGGAATGCAACTGGGATATACTAAATATTCATGTTTCCTTTGCGAATGGAACAGTCGCGCTATAGAGATGAACCATGTAAGAAAGTGGGTTTGAAGCCCTGTGCTAAGAATGTAGTGAACGAGCCTCTTGTACCAGAAGCTGATATTCTTCTTTCACCACTGCACATCAAACTCGGATTAATAAAATTTTCTGTTAAAGCTTCAGACCGGGACAGTGAAGCATTTAGTTTATCCAAGATTTCTTCCCTTCCATATCGAATGTTAAAATAAAAGAGGGAGTATTTATTGTTCCTGACATTTGGAAGCTCATGCAAAATGACTGTTTTGAAAGTGTTCTTCAGAAACTAGAAAAGGAAGCAAGGCTGCATTCAAAGATGTTGTTATAAAATTTCCTTGGAAATACTAAAGCTGCAAACTATAAGAGCATAGTTCAAAAGTTGGTGAAAACTATTCAAAAGTTGGGTTGTCACATGTCTTTAAAGCTGCATTTCCTTCAGACCTTTTTCACGATAGTGTAGGAGCAATTAGTGACGAACATGGTGAACGATTTCACCAGCAGATGTCTGTCAAAGAAAACCGTTACCGCGTACAGTGGAATGAAGCGTTGCTTGCTGACTACTGTTGGTCCATCAAGAGAGATAGATGCTCCTGAACAAAAATATAAACGGAAAATTATGTAATGTAAAAACTTTGCTAATGTAGCACATTAATACACTTAAAATGTGTTTCCGTTGTAAAATGTAAATTAATTGCAATGTAACGTATGCAAATATATTGTAATAACGTAAAAAATACTATTACATTATAGCAACGTATAATATAAAAACAAATCCTCTGTTGCATATTTTATATATCCTATTGAAGAATCAACTTATGCATATATGTATAATAATAACGCATTGTGACAATGTATTATTTTGTAGTAACGTATAAAAACAAATCCTTCATTAAAAAAAATACGAACCAAGTAGATACTTTTTTTCAGCATTGTTGTGTACTCTACACCGTATGCAATTGAAATTGAAGCTTTAACTCGAAGGAAAAATTACAATGTTGAATTTTGTTGATCAGTGATTTGTAGATATGAACGTGTTCTGATATTAATGGTAGGGCAGTGTATATACACGGAGAGGTGAAAAATCATGGGATGCTTGGTTCCGGGCCAACTCTAAGCTGCCACCCTTTTTGATTATATCACCGCATTCACGTTGATGGTAATTCGGTGTCAGTAAGAATAAACGTCTTGAGTTAATAGAATTTGAAAGAGAGATGGATGATAGTTGGTGGCCGACGCATGGGTTACTCTATCGTGTACATGGCACAGCAATTACAGTATCCCCGTTCGACAGTACCAAGGATGTATGGAAATACGCCATTTCCGGAATAGCATCATATCGTGGATGGCGCTGTGAACGGAGAAAGATGGCGGACGAACATGGCCGTCGACATCTGCCTCACATAGTTGCAACCAACCAGAGAGCTACAGTGGAACAAATCACCGTCGACTTCAATGAGGGAGGTGGCATAAACGTCTCCACGAAGATAATTATGAGATCATTAGCCACCACACCAGAATTACATTAATAACGCTACATCACCGGACTGCAAGGCTCAACTGGGCGCAACAACGTCGAAACCGGACCTTGGATGATTGGAAACGGGTCTCCAGGTCCAATGAGTCTCGTTTGTAGTTATTTCGCGTAGACTAGAGGATGCCGTACGAAGCGATAGACCCGGCATGTCAAAAAGGAACTGTTAAATCTGGTCTGGGACGTGTTCAACTGGCACACCTTGGGACAACTGGTACGTTTTGCTGCGTTTCTGAAAGCTCCACTCTACGTATCCATTTTTGCAGATTATCTGCATCCGTTCATGGTCATCATGCACCCACAGAGCAATGGACACTTCCAGCAGGACACTGCGCCTCCTCATAGAGCCGTGGTGACTAGAACGCGGTTAGAAGAGAAGGAGAAATTTCTAGCCAGTATGAGCTTCCCCGTTCTCCTGACGTGAACGCTGTTCAAAATCTTTGGAATGCTGTGGAAAGGTCAAAACGTGCTCCTCCACCCACGAATGCGACGTAATAACGGACAGCGGTGCAACAAGCATGGGTCTTGATACCTGTGGAACGCTTTCGTGACCTAGTGGTGTATGGGTAGCGGTGTAGCAAGCCGGGGTGAAGATACCTGTAGAACGCTTTCGTGACCTAGAGGAGCATGGGCAGCGGTGAAGCAAGCATGGGTGGAGTTACCTGTGAAACGCTTTCTTGACCTAGTGGATTATGGACAGCGGTGCAGCAAGCATGGGTGGAGATACCTGTGTAACGCTTTCTTGACCTAGTGGATCATGGACAGCGGTGCAGCAAGCATGGGTGGAGATACCTGTGGAACGCTTTCTTGACCTAGTGGATTATGGACAGCGGTGCAGCAAGCATGGGTGGAGATACCTGTGAAACGCTCTCTTGACCTAGTGAATTATGGATAGCGATGCAGCAAACATGGGTGGAGATACCTGTGGAACGCTCTCTTGACCTAGTGGATTATGGACAGCGGTGCAGCAAGCATGGATGGAGTTACCTGTGAAACGCTTTCTTGACCTAGTGGATTATGGATAGCGATGCAGCAAGCATAGGTGGAGATACCTGTGGAACGCTCTCTTGACCTAGTGGATTATGGACAGCGGTGCAGCAAGCATAGGTGGAGATACCTGTGGAACGCTCTCTTGACCTAGTGGATTATGGACAGCGGTGCAGCAAGCATAGGTGGAGATACCTGTGGAACGCTCTCTTGACCTAGTGGATTATGGATACCGATGCAGCAAACATAGGTGGAGATACCTGTGGAACTCTCTCTTGACCTAGTGGATTATGAACAGCGGTGCAGCAAGCATGGGCGGAGATGCCTGTGGAAAGCTTTGGTGACCTAGTGGATTGTGGGCAGCGGTGCAGCAAGCATGGGTGGAGATACCTGTGAAGCGCTTTCGTTACTTAGGGGACTCAATATACCTCATCGGTGTGTCTGCCCTTATTGGGGCAAAATACGAGCGTATTCCGTTACTAGGTAGGTATACCATGAATTCTGACCCCTCTGTGTATGCACATATTGTCCTTTTCCCTTTCTTTTTTTGACCTATACTTCTTGCAATTATTTGTTTCCGATTTTCAGTAATCTCTCAAGTAGGGAAGAAGAAGAGGAAAAATAAAAGTAGAAAAAAATTGTTGTCGTTTTATTAAATTAAAATTTGGGTCCTGGACTAACATACAGTAGTTTGTCGAGAGAGGCATTTATCTTCGGTGTTGCCGACTGGTGGAGTTCAGGCTATTATTACACGCCACACAACTGGAAATTAGAACCTCCTCGGATATGAAAGACCTTCAGATTTGTTTTCTTAGAAACATCTCAGGCAGTCTTCTGCAATCTCACGTATCTGAAATGTTAGGAGAGGAAGGAAAACTTTGGTGACGACAAATTACATCCTCCAGAATTTCCGTTCTCATGGACTTGAGGGATTTGCCATTAACATTCCATGGGTGATTTTCGCTCGCTCGAGCTTGAGAAGCGAAACTTCTTTGGCAGAAATCGGAAGCGCAATGGACAGCAAAAAATCAACGCAGATAAGAGTGGAGGGAGAAAAAAAGTTTATCTGTGACGCCGACGCCCTGATTTCGTAATTAGTCTTGAGAAACGTTTCACGCAACCATATGGTTGACGGCGCTGTACTTTGTCGAATTGAAATCCGAGGACAAAAGCCTGTCCCAAAACAACTACTTCTTAGTTTTTAAGAAACTATGACTTGGATGTGGGCGTGAATAAATTTTCTTTACTAAATACTTACTGGAAGAAACATCCCTGCATAACGCTTGTCCGCAACGCAAAACAGTGATCTGTTTTATTTCAAGCACACATCCGGAACATAGCATACCAGTGGCGTCGCTTCACCATCTGGGAGAGGGTGGGGGTGGGGGTGCTGAAGCTCACACAATCATATATGAAGCTCCCACACCAATAATCTTATAAAGATCTCCAAAAAGGTTTTTCGTTTAAGTTATAATAAATAAATGAATAAAAAAAACATAAAAAGTTCAATGCCAGTTTTAGATTTGACTATTACACGCTGCCGAAGGGTGCCTAAGAAACCGCCTCTGCCGGGTGGCACAATGGTCTAAGCTATGATTTCTGCCTGTTGGGCCGCGATGAGTATAGGTTCGAATCCTGTCAGGCATAATGTTGTATTTGTCTCACGGTACTGACTTTCTCCCTTCTCTGGAACCAGTTTCCCTAAATTAGGGGAGGACAACTTCATGTAGCCTACCTAGATGATCACGGTGGTCGTTAAACGAACCGTCTCTTGTTTAGGGGAGTGTAATGCGATATGTCATCATCATCATCATCATCATTGTCAACCTTTATCAATCCACTGCTGAACGAAGGTCTCTCCAAGTTTCCTCCACAACGGTCTGTCTTGTGCCAGTCTCCTCCATGTCACTCCCGCATACTTTCGAATTTCATCTACCCATCTCCCATGTGGTCTTCTTCTGGGTCTTTTCCTGTCCTTTGGAATCCAATCTAAAATTTCGGCTGTCCATCGATGGTCTGTCCTTCGGGCAGTATGTCCAGCCCATTGCCATTTCAGGGATTTAACTCTGATCATGATGTCTTCCACTCTTGTCATTTTTCGGATCCACGAGTTCCTCTTCTTATCTCTCCTAGTTACACCAAGCATACATCTTTCCATGCTTTTCTGAGTTGTCTGCAGCCTTTGTATGTCTCTTTTAGTTAAGGTCCACGTCTCTGCACCATACGTAAGCACTGGAAGGATGCATTGATCAAACACTTTTGTTTTAAGACATAATGGCATATTGCTCTTGAAATTTATGCTGTTTCTTCCAAAAGCTCTCCAGGCAAGTTTTGTACGCCGATTAATTTCTTCATCAATGTGACCCTCACTTGATATCTGCTGTCCCAGATAAACGTACGTGTCTGTTATCTTCAGCTTTTCCCCATCAATCGATAAATCTTCATTTCTTGTAAACGCGTTGAACATCACTTTTGTCTTCTGAAAGTTCATTTTTAATTACACTTCTTTAATCTTGTCAGCAAGTTCCTGGATCATATTCTGCAGCTGTGATGGGATAGTTGCAAAAATGACTACGTCATCAGCAAAACGAAGGTGGGTTAGATAATCTCCATTAATCCTTATCCCTTTGTTTTCCCAGTTCAGTGATTGAAAGACATTTTCCAATGTGGCAATAAAGAGCTTCGGAGATATGGTGTCACCTTGTCTCACTCCCTTTCCAATTTTTATGTATGTTGTATTTTAAAACAGCCGAATCTTTGCACTTACATTTTCATAGATGTTATTAATAATATTAATGTATGCATCTTCAATACCGCAGGATTTCAGAGCCATTGTAACTGCTGATGGTTTCACCGAATCAAAGGCTTTTTCATCATAGATAAAAGCCATGCACAATGGAAGTTCATATTCCCTCGCTCTTTCAATTAGTTCTCTCAATACGTGGATATGATCTATTGTGCTGTAGCCACTCCTGAATCCAGCTTGTTCTCTCGGTTGAGCCATGTCCAGTGTTACGTTCAAACGGTGTGAAAGAACTTTAGTGAAGATTTTATAAACCACTGATAGGAGGTTGATAGGTCTGTAGTTCCTGAGATCCTCAATGTCACTTTTTTATGTAGCAGGATCATTGTAGTGTTGTTCCAATCCTCAGGAATCTTCACTTCATTAAGGCATCGAGTGAAAATTTGGGCGAGTACTGTTTCGATTTCTCCACTTGCTTCTTGTATGATGTCTACAGTAATTCCATCGTCTCCTGGAGCTTTCCCCCGCTTCATGTTCTTGATTGCATGTGCAACGTCTGCTGGGAGGACTGAAAGAACTCTGGTACTGGTACCTTTCATGATGTCTGGAGTACATGTAACATCCCTTTCATATAATTTGGAGTAGAAATCTTTCACTCTTGTCAAAATTTCGCCTCTATTTCTTGTTACAGAACCATCTTCTTTTCTCAGTGCCATAATCTGTTTTCTTCCCTTACTGAGATGTCCCTTTGCTATCTTTAGGGTTTGGTTGTTTTCAATTGCTTTCCTCACTAGTTCACAGTTGAATTTTCTTACGTCTTCAGTAGTGATACTTTTTCGTACTGTCTTGCATAGCTCTATATATTCCACTTTGGAAGTCACATCTTCTTTAGTTGTCCTCATCTCTCTTCTTTTTTGCATCAACATTTTGGGTTTTTCCTGATAATTTGTTCACATGCAACTTGTTCTTAGACCCAGCTAATTTTGTTGCTGTTTCCATAAGAGCTATATATACACTGACGGAAAAAAAATCCCAACACCACGAAAAAATAGTTGTAGAGGAATGAAATGACGGCAATACATTTGTATAGGTAACATATTTAATCGATTAAGGTTTCAAGATCACAGCTTATTGTAAGCGCGAGAAGCGCCATTTTAAATGTGAAATGCTGGTACATTAATAACCGGTGTAACAGCCCGAATGTTGAATACAAGCACGTAAACGTTCATGCATTGTGTCGTACAGGTGCTGGAAGTCAGTTTGTGGGATGGAGTTCCATGCCTGTTGCACTTGGTCGGTCAATACAGGGACGGTTAATGCTGGTTGGGGGTGACGCTGGATTTGTCGTCCAATGATGTCCCATACGTGCTCGATTGGTGAAATATCTGGGGATCTAGCAGGCCACGGCAGCATGTCGACACTCTGTAGAGCATGTTGGGTTACAACAGCGGTATGCGGGCGAGCGTTATCCTGTTGGAAAACACCCCTGGAATGCTGTTCATGAATGGGCAGCACAACAGGTTGAATCACCAGACCGACGTACAACTGTGCCGTCAGGGTGCGTGGGATAACCACGAGAGTGCTCCTGCTGTCATAGGAAATTGCTCCCCAGACCATAACTCCAGGTGTAGATCCAGTGTGTCTCGGCCGCAGACAGGTTGGTTGCAGGCGCTCACCTGGCCTCCTTCTAACCAACACACGGCAATCACTGGCACCCAGGCAGAACTGGCTTTCATCAGAAAACACAACAGATCTCCACTCCGTCCTCCAATGAGCTCTAGCTTGACACCACTGACGTCGCAAACGGCAGTGGTTTGGAGTAAGTGGAATGCACGCTACAGGGCGTCTGGCTCGGAGCTGTCCTTCAAGTAACCTATTTGTAACAGTTTGTTGTGTCACTGTGGTGGCAACTGCAGCTCGAATTGCTGCCGCAGACGCGGTACGATGCGCCACGGCCATACGCCGGTCACGGCGGTCTTCCCTCTCAGTAGTGCCACGTGGCCGGCCGGAACCCGGTCTTCTTGAGGCAGTACCTTCCCTTGACTACCGCTGCCAACAATCATGCACAGTGGCTACATTCCTGCCAAGTCGTTCTGCAATATTGCGGAACGAAAATCCACCTTCTCGTAGCCCTATTACACGACATCGTTCAAACTCCGTGAGCTGTTGATAATGGCTTCTTCGTCTTCTTAAAGGCATTCTTGACTAACATCAACACACTACGTCGAATCTCAACGATAACTAACGCTCACGAACGTTACAGCGCGTATTTACAGCAAACCTGCTTTGCATGTTCCGAGGCGCTACTAGCGCCACACGTATGCGCCGAGCGCGAAATTTGCATAGACGTCATCTTACAGATGTACTCTCACCGCCTACCGAGTGTCGTTTATCTAACACAACCCCTTCTTGGTGTTGGGATTTTTTCCGTCAGTGTATATTTTAACTTTTTTAACCATAGATTATTTTCAAGAGTTGGCAGCAGTCTATACGCCTGGTAGACACCAATTGGACGCTCTGAGATTCCGGGTCTCGCACTCAGAATTTGGTATCACAGGGTTCATTTTCTTGCCCTGCCGTGGGCCTCTTCTCTTTTGATTGCTATTAATTGCCCATAGATCCACTGCAGTACTGCTCAATTCTCTTCACTGCAGCACTGCTCAATACTCTTCACCGCAGGTAAGCAACTGGGGACCATCTCCATTTTCTCAAACACGAACCGAAGATGGGGAAAGGTCAGTATTTAAAAAAACATTAAAAATACTAAAATTACTCCTAAAGCTAAAGATCTCGAGCTTACATTAGCTGTAAGTGAAGTTAAGTTAATACGAGGTTTGTACCGAAAGTAATGCAAAAGGGGGCATAACTTTTTTATTAACTGACAGAGATCGTTCAAACTGCACACGTTGATAGAGCAACTCTTTCTCTATACAAAGGTATTACTCAACATAGTCTCCATCACAAGCGATGTATTTGCGCCATCGTTGAACCCAACTCTCGAATCCTCTTTGAAAAAATTCAGGTGCGGACTGTTGTACCCACTTCATCACAGCCACTTTTACCTCGTCTGCCATCAAATTGTTGCCCCGGAGATTGTCCTTCATTGGACCGAACAGGTGGAAGTCGGAGGGGGCCACATGTGGGTTGTACGATGAACGGGAGACCACTGTCCAGCCTGATTTGCTGCCAAAGATGTGTGTGGTCTAGCATTGTCATGGTGAATATGGATCCTTTTCAGATTCTGGTTCGGTCTCTTCCTCCTTTTAGCTTCTCTAAGCTGCTTGAGTGTCTCAATGTACCGCTCGCTGGTTACGGTACGACCACGTTCCAGAAAATCAAGGAGAACGATACTACTGTCATTCCAAAAATAGTCATCATGAGTTTCTGTGCTGATCGCTGGATCTTGAACTTCTTAAGGCATGGCGAAGAGGTGTGACGCCATTCCATTAATCGATTCTTTGTTTTCGGATCGCAAAGATACGCCCACGTTTCATCCCCTGTCGTCAGATCGAAAAATAAAAACGTGTTTTCATTGGCTTTAAGCGCTTCCACCAGATCAGAGCAGACTTCCACCCTTTTCTCCTGCAAATCGGGTGTCAACTGCCGCGGTACCCACTTTGCACACACTTTTCGATACCCTAAGTCTTCCACCATCTTCTGTATGGCATTGTGACGACAGTCTAGTTATGCAACAAGCTCACGGATTGTGATTCGTCTTCCCGCGTGAATCAATTCATCCACTCGCTGACGATTCGCGTCAGTAGTCGCAGTTGGTGGCCTCCCACTGCGTGGTTTGTCTTTAATGCTGATTTCCCCTTCTTTAAACTTCTTCATCCATCTGTGCACATTGCTCTTGTCAATGGTGTCATCTCCGTAAACGCTCTGTAGCGTTCTGTGGATGTCGGACAGTCTGCACCCTTCCTTCGTCAAGAACTCAATGACGGCACTTTGCTTCTGCTTCGAATCCATTATTTACCTGTAATGAAGAAGAAGGGTTACTATACAGGAAGAGTTACTCTACCAACATGTGTAATTTGAACGACCTCTATCAGTTAATAAAAAAATTACGTCCACTTTTGCATTACTTTCGGTACAACCCTCGTAAATTAAATTACACTGCCTGACAGAGAAAATGCCACATAGTAAAAGAATGCTCGAAAATAGACCAAATTGCACACGCAGATAGTCAAGTAGGTCCTGAACAAATGGTTTAATTGTCACATACAGACAAAGCTCCAATGGCCGAATATACAAGATGGTCAATAAGGAGTGTGGCCCCTATTTTGGGCGATACAGCTTTGAATCTGACGTGGCATCGAGGCAATAAGAGCCCGAAATAGAATCCTGGGGTATCGTGGACCATGTGGTGTTGACCCGAGTCCACCGTTCATCTTTATTTTGCGGGGGTGGAGGATACTCAACCGACGCCCAATCGTTTCCCACAGAGATGCTCGATGGGCGAGAGGTCTGGGAATCGTGTTGGTCACGGAAGCATCCACACACCGTGTAAAGCATTCAGCCTGATCCGAGAGGTATGCGGCCGGGTGTTATCCTATTGAGAAACACAACTTTAGATGCCTTGCATATACGGTAGTGCCTTGGGCTGCAGCACCTCGTCACCATAGCGGCGTGCCGTCAATGTACCGGTAATGCGTACCAGCGGTGAGCGGCTGTTGGTGCTGACAGCACCCCATACCCATGATTCCACGTTGCCGGGCCGTGTGGCGTTTCACATGGCGGAGGAATCTGCCCGTCGGCCACGTCCCCTCCAGACTCTCACACGGCGATCATCTGCGGTGAGACAGAACCGTGATTCGTCGCTGAACGCCACACTGTTCCATCCGGCACCCCACGCAGCTCTGGAGCGACACCACGCCAAGCGGTGACGACAATGGCTCGCTGTTAAGGGTAGCCTTCGCTAAGGACGGTTGGACAGCAAACCAGACGCAGCCAGTCGGCTCGACACTCGATACCGGAGCATCTAAGTCTCCCCGTACACTCCGCAAAATGTCATCCGTTGTGGCCTGTGGGTCCACTACGGCATGACGTCGGATGGGACGATCGGTGCGCTTGGACGTCCGTCTTCGTGCTCCGGTCCCGCTACGACGTTGCACAGATCCATCTTGGGACCACTGTCTCCAAATGCGACCCACGTTTGTGGCATCACGTTCCTTTTTTTCCGCAATACGACGCAAGGACCATCCGCCGGTACGCAGGCCTACGATGACGCCTCTCGTGAACTCATTCTTTTGACGGAATCGCGTACGACGGCGTCTTAACGGCATTGGCACTTTTTGTTCGTTTTCCAGAAACGGTTACAGCAGAACCACTCACTTCTCGCGGCCGTAACGACGTCTCGACTGATGGCCTCACGGGCTGGTTGTCCGCTCATATCCCGCGCGTCGTTCTTGCGATTGGCCTGCAAATGCAATCATTTCCATAACTTGTACGTGTGCACCCACCCTGCAATTTGCATGGCGCTGGGCTCATGTGTTCGTGGTGTGGCATTTTCTATGTCAGGCAGTGTATTTTAAATTAAGATCGCAATTAAATTAAAAGTGACAACTATCAAATTTTAAATATTGCAGGTTTATTTAATATTTTTTTCATTGCGGAAGAGTGTAGATGGGCTAGCGGCCTGCACGAGCCCTAATTTGGAAAGCCCAACCCTGCCCATGTCCGAACTTTTGAAGGCCTGGCCCAGTTCGGAATTTCAGACTTTTTTCTTCCTCTGCTTTTTTTTTTTTTTTTTTGACTGGGGGTTTAACGACCACCGTGAACTATAAGCAGTCTCCCGTCGCGAATTTAGGGCCCCTGGTTAAGGGAGAGAACCAGTGCTGCAAGACAAACACAACATCCATGCCTAGCCGCTATTCTTACCCGGACCCTTCTCGGACGAATGATCATAAGCCAGCGTAAGCGCTGGCTTATGGGTGAGTCACCCGGGCCACCCGGGCGGCTTCGACTTACATCTTCGACCAATGAGCCACCCGGGCGGCTTCGACTTACATCTTCGACCAATGAGCCACCCGGGCGGCTTCGACTTACATCTTCGACCAATGAGCCACCCGGGCGGCTTCGACTTACATCTTCGACCAATGAGCCACCCGGGCGGCTTCGACTTACATCTTCGACCAATGAGCCACCCGGGCGGCTTCGACTTACATCTTCGACCAATGAGCCACCCGGGCGGCTTCGACTTACATCACGCGGTCTCTGCTACTTATTGTTAATAACGCAAGGCTTCCTGCAGAGCAGAGGTGTTCAACCTCTCTCTGACCCCAGAGTACTTTTAATAGCCCCTGAGACGTCCGCAAAGAAAATTCTAAAATGGAATAAACGAATACCCCAGAAACATTGAAGCCGCGGATGGCCTAGTGGTTAGCAAACCAGACTACTAATGGAGGTTCCCCAGGTTCAAGCCTGCGCTGATCTCCCGGAGGTGGTGTGATTTGCTAACAACACTGAATATCCGCCGTGAACGTAAAATGACGGTCCCCGTGTAAGAACCCCCTGGTTAAAGGTGTCCATTTCCTTGCCCCCTCTAATTTCTCTCACTTCTCTATGAGAAAAATCGTACTTGTATGGTGGCGTCATCTACTGTGTTCTCTCTCACTTACAAACTGTTCTGTTAAAGTCGCTAAGCGTACTCTCAATCCTTCCGTTTTTGTGCCTTACCCAAGAGACCGACCCGCTGTAGGTAGTTTGGTCCTAAACCTTCTCTGTGGACAGAAGTCCTTAATGAAATTGTGAGGTGTTAGTTCAGTTCCCTAAAAATATTGGATGCGTGGACTTTGAATCTGCTATGAGCTATGCTGCAATAAGTTACATAACTGAAAATTTTAAATACTACTGAGAAATATGGGCATATCAGGTATCTACTTCGGAATTCTGTGTAAGATAGATATCATGTAAACCGCATCGTTTCTTTTTCCGAAAGTTAAGTTTTAGGATTCAGAATCGCTTAGAAATAATCGATATTCATATAAACACATGCATTTTTACTCTTCTTTTTCATGTGGTCCGTGAGTAGGGTTGCCAGATGTGTCGTGAAAAACCCAAAACAAGTTAGTAAAATCATGCAATGCATTGATAATCATTACTCAAGTTATGAGGATAATGCCGGTAGAATAAATTTCTCTCCTATGACCTGACCTTTAACCCCATTTCGATGATATTAAACAGAACCGGTAAAGTATATTTCCGGAAAAACATGATAAAGTTTTGTAACAATCGAAGCATTTTTACGTAAGTTATAGCGCATAAGGGCGATGGAATGGATCCCGCTCCTATGTCCTGACCTTTGACCCCATTTTGCCCATCTTCAATAGGGTTCGTCCTTAGGTGGTCCCCTACCACATACTAACATATACTAAAATTTCATTGAATTTTTTATTTTCCCCTACCACATACTAAAATTTCATTGAAATCGAACCATATTTACGCAAATTAAGTCTCATAAGGGCAGTGGAATGCATCCCGTCCTATGTCATGACCTTTGACCCCAATTCACCCATTTTCAATATGGTTCGTCCCCAGGTGGTCCCCTACCACATACTAAAATGTCATTGAAATCGAACCATATTTATAAGTGGGATGTAAGGTCAGGTGATGCGTAACATCACAGCCTCTCCTTGACAAATGTCAACCCCGCCTTCTCGTGGTACATCCTGTTCCCACTAAAGGGGCTCTGACGACCGCCAATAGCGGTATAACTATACCATCGGGATTAGAGGAAATGCTATCCCACACTCACCAACCCGCTTGGCCAGCGTGGTGAGTTATGGCCAAACCCCTCCAAAATGACTCCACAACTTAAATCTTGGCCCTCAGTCTCCGGCAGCTGGAATGTACCTGGCCAAGGCAGCGGCCAGTGCGACATGAAGGCAGAGGGTGCTAAGAATCCCCGGAGGACCGGACTAGGCTGCCATCTGATGCTGACCTTGGCTACGTATAACGGACGCTCCCCTATCTTCTGATTCAAGGCTTCTTGAATTGGAAGAGGAACTACAAAGGATCAAGTGGGATATCGTCGGGCTAAGTGAGGTAAGGAGAAAAGGGGAAGATCTCATTGAACTGAAAAGTGGACATCTCTTCTACTATCGTGGGACAGATACTGGCAGAACTAGTGGTGTTGGATTTATAATAAACAAGAAACTGAAGGATAAAGTTGTAGAAGTTGAAAGTTCCTCTGACAGAGCTGCACGACTCGTTATCATACTCTCGAGAAGATACCAGTCACAGATTATTCAAACTTATGCACCCACCACAAGTCATGCTGAAGAAGAAATTGAAGAATTTTATGAGGAAATTCGTGATCTAAATAATAAAGGTAAGCAGCACTTGAAGATAATTATGGGAGATTTCAATGCAAAAATAGGGCAACGGCAACAGAATGAAACTTCAGTAGGTAAATTCGGTCACGTCAACAGAAACCAGTGTGGAAATACTCTCGTAGAGTTTGCAGAGGCAGAAGGGTTTTTCATCTTGAACTCCTTTTTCAAGAAAAAGCCACACAGGAAATGGACATGGAGACATCCAAATGGGACGACAAGTGAAATTGATTTTATTATGTGTAACAAAAAATTCGTCATAGAAGACTGCAGTGTGCTAAACAAGTTCAACACAGGCAGTGACCATAGATTGGTGAGATGTAAGATGCACCTCAACACTAAACTCGAACGTAGCAAGCTCATAAGACAAACAAAATTTATTGACATAACCAACCTTAAAAAACACCATAATACCTTCAAATTGGAACTGAAGAACAGATTCTATGCTTTAGAAGGCCTAACATTAGAAGAAGTGGATATTTCTGAAGTTAACAGAAAAGTAACCAAAGCTCTTATGGAAACAGCAACAAAATTAGCTGGGTCTAAGAACAAATTGTATGTGAACAAATTATCAGGAAAAACCAAAATGTTGATGCAAAAAAGAAGAGAGATGAGGACAACTAAAGAAGATGTGACTTCCAAAGTGGAATATATAGAGCTATGCAAGACAGTACGAAAAAGTATCACTGAAGACGTAAGGAAATTCAACTGTGAACTAGTAAGGAAAGCAATTGAAAACAACCAAAGCCTAAAGATAGCAAAGGGACATCTCAGTAAGGGAAAAAAACAGATTATGGCACTGAGAAAAGAAGATGGTTCTGTAACAAGAAATAGAGGCGAAATTTTGACAGGAGTGAAAGATTTCTACTCCAAATTACATGAAAGGGATGATACATGTACTCCAGACATCATGAAAGGTACCAGAGTTCTTCCAGTCCTTCCAACAGAAGTTGCACATGCAATCAAGAACATGAAGCGGGGAAAAGCTCCAGGAGAAGATGGAATTACTGTAGACATCATACAAGAAACAAGTGGAGAAATCGAAACAGTACTCGCCCAAATTTTCACTCGATGCCTTAATGAAGGGAAAATTCCTGAGGATTGGAACAACGCTACAATGATCTTGCTACATAAAAAAGGTGACATTGAGGATCTCAGGAACTACAGACCTATCAGCCTCCTATCAGTGGTTTATAAAATCTTCACTAAAGTTCTTTCACACCGCTTGAAGGTGACACTGGACATGGCTCAACCGAGAGAACAAGCGGGATTCAGGAGTGGCTACAGCACAATAGATCATATTCACGTACTGAGAGAACTAATTGAAAGAGCGAGGGAATATAAACTTCCATTGTGCATGGCTTTTATCGATTATGAAAAAGCCTTTGATTCGGTGAAACCATCAGCAGTTGCAATGGCTCTGAAATCCTGCGGTATTGAAGATGCATACATTAATATGATTAATAACATCTATGAAAATGCAAGTGCAAAGATTCGGCTGTTTGAAAATACAACACACATAAAAATTGGAAAGGGAGTGAGACAAGGTGACACCATATCTCCGAAGCTCTTTAATGCCACATTGGAAAATGTCTTTCAATCACTGAACTGGGAAAACAAAGGGATAAAGATTAATGGAGATTATCTAACCCACCTTCGTTTTGCTGATGACATAGTCATTTTTGCAACT
This sequence comes from Macrothele yani, assembly GCA_039090855.1. Classification (NCBI taxonomy): domain Eukaryota; kingdom Metazoa; phylum Arthropoda; class Arachnida; order Araneae; family Macrothelidae; genus Macrothele; species Macrothele yani. Next base: position 94,395,791 of record CM076998.1, read on the forward strand.
ACCCCATCAGAGCTACAGAGTATAATCCAGGAACTTGCTGACAAGAGTACAGAAGTGGGATTAAAAATGAACTTTCAGAAGACAAAAGAGATGTTCAATGCTTTTACAAGAAAAGAAGATTTATCGATTGATGGAGAAAAGCTGGAGATAACAGACAGATACGTTTATCTTGGACAGCAGATATCAAGTGAGGGTCACATTGGTGAAGAAATTAATCGGCGTACAAAACTTGCCTGGAGAGCTTTTGGAAGAAACAGCATAATTTTCAAGAGCAATATGCCATTATGTCTTAAAACAAAAGTGTTTGATCAATGCATCCTTCCAGTGCTTACGTATGGTGCAGAGACGTGGACCTTAACTAAAAGAGACATACAAAGGCTGCAGACAACTCAAAGAAGCATGGACAGGTGCATGCTTGGTGTAACCAGGAGAGATAAGAAGAGAAACACGTGGATCCGAAAAATGACAAGAGTGGAAGACATCATGATCAGAGTTAAATCCCTGAAATGGCAATGGGCTGGACATACTGCCAGAAGAACAGACCATCGATGAACAGCCGAAATTTTAGATTGGATTCCAAGGGACAGGAAAAGACCCAGAAGAGGACCACATGGAAGATGGGTGGATGAAATTCGAAAGTATGCGGGTGTGACATGGAGGAGACTGGCACAAGACAGACCATTTTGGAGGAAACTTGGGGAGACCTTCGTCCAGCAGTGGATTGATAATGGTTGACAATGATGATGATGACTTAATAAGTACAAAGTAAGGCATAAGTACATAACTTAAAGTCAGTAAGTGCTGGCATTAATTATTAATACTTTTTTTATATTTGGCGTTACCTGCCGTTGCTTTTAATAAAGCTTTGTTGCCTGAGATGGCATCTTTAAATTTTGTGCAGCTGTTACCAATGTTGAAAAAAATACACAATTCACTTTGGCGGGCAGATTATTTCCACTCGCATTTTGAATATGCGAATATGGGTTTTATTAAAAACAGGACAATCTATTGTCCGGTTTTCCTAGATTTTCGAAACTGAACAGATGCCTGAGACACCGAACTGTCCGATCGAAAACCGGACATCTGGCAACCATATCAGTGAGTGCTATTTCATTTTGTCATGCGAGACTTTCATCACGATTCATCACTGGTCTGTACTAGTGCTGTTTTCGGATTTCTGATTTTTGGATATCTGGATATTTCAGTATCCGAAAAACGGATTTTTAGCGTTCGAAATCCGCATATCCGGATTTCGAACTTCGGAAGTGCTGTTCACGGATTTCGGATTTCCGGATCCAAAAAACGGATTTTAGCATTCGAATAGTTCGAACTCCTAATATCCGGATTATGAACTGCGGATTTCTGTATTTCGAACCTCGGATATCCGGATATTCGGATTTAGAATACGGAATATTCAGACATCTCAACAACATAGATCTATTTGGCCATGACAGACCGCATGCCTCAGGTTGTTGTTGGTTGCGTTGGTTAAGAAGACGCAAACAAAAATTTACAAAGAACGAACAAAAGAAATGATGGCTGGTTATTATTGCTAAATCGGGTAAACCAGTTATCTCCCACTCACTAGCACTTATAGTGTTTGCCATTAATTCACTAGGCCACTGGGGCAGTAAAGAAAGAAAGAAAGAAAAGATGGAAAAGAGATAACAGGATTTCGACATTCGGTATTCATGCGGCAATTCCGATTTCGAATTTATGAAATTTCGGATATTTTGAAATCCGAAATCCCGATTTCAGAATATCCGGTTTTTGACAGCACTAGTCTGTACACGATTCAGAAAAGGCTGGAGACCTCTTGCTTTAAAGAAACAAAAGCTGCTCTATTGAAGTGACTTACCTTAGCAGTAAAAAGAATGTAACGTACCAGTCTACATACTTCTGTTACATATACTGTATGGAAACGCTTTTCTTCTTCTACACTTAAGTATAAACAAGGTAGCTCTTGTTCCCAGAATATGTAAACAAATACTTCGAACTTCCTCATCTCAGCTGTAAGAACGAATGGCGCCTGAGGTTTGTTTTGGTTTCGTGTAGCGGACAACTCTGTTCATGTAAACATTTCTTGAAAAGGAAAAAAAAATGGGGGTAGGCTGTGTCCGGGACACACCCGCAGGTTTTATTTACGTGGATATGTGTTTGACAGTAAAAGGTTTGAGGTAAAAGTCTGTTGATAAATGAAAGAGGAATGCACTTAGACTATAATTTCATTTATTAAAGGGCGTTGATATGAGAAGAAATAAACATATGGCATACAATTCACATTTATATTTCGTACACAGGTTAAGTCGATACAAGTATTGCCTAAGGTAGTTGGCGGAGAACTTATATATAAATCAAGCCGAAATTGTATTTCATGAACTTGAGTAAGTTGGTGTTTTGTTGCACATGAATGTTAAAGTCATCAGTGAGAATGATAGGCACTTGGGTATCCGGTACCATACTTGGTATGTTGATGTTTTCAGAGTAACTGCATAGCATCCGGAACATGAAGACCTCTAGTGATGTTTGTGAAACGTTGGGATGAATGTAAACCGAACCAAGTATGCAGCGAGTTTGAGCAGACACTGCATGTCACATCAACTAGACACATATAACCCACACAGTTCTCTTCAATTCTCAATCTGTTGTTGACTAAGACATTTACGGTTTAGCAATCTGTTAGACTACTGATGTTTCTGCAAATGGCAATGTCACCACGCCAAGTCCCGGTGGGGAACTTGAGGGGCATATAATTTTGTTAACGATTTTCGATCGTCTAGATTGGCAACAATGACATGGGGTTTCCAAGTATAGGCGACCCAGTCTCATCGTTGGGACTTAAAAGCGTTGTGTTTCATACGAGCTCGTACGAGGTTGTCGCAAGAACTCATATGCCGCAAAGAAATTAAATTTAAAAATAACTAACATTTCAGTTTTATGCTTGAATAGGAGTATCTGTGAAGAAGGAAAACTGTCACTTTAAATTAAACCAGTACACAGACACTCGTACTCATTTGCAGAGCAGCGAGAAGAAAAACACGTTGTTTTAAGAAACAAATATAACATTTATTTTGGGTATAATTCTTAATTTAAGAACAATTTAATGGTGGGACTAGTTTAAATTATAATAAGACATCTCTACAAAAAGAAGTTATGGTTTAACTTGAGAATTGTAAAACTACCAATATCCCTAACAATCCAATCAGTACGAGGTGAGCAATAATATTTCATTTCTAAATCTTCACGGAATACTCAGCATGCAAGGGATTAAAATAATTGGATGATGTCTTACCCTAAATAGAACTTCTGCTGTGCTGCACCGATCCGGCGGTTGAGGAAGGCGCTGGTTGTCAGGTGGCTGTAGGCTTTGGCTGGTATCCTCCGTGGATAAAACACAGCCGGCAGATTTCTAAGATTTTTTCCACTAAATTTCAGGAGTGTCTAAGCGTCCGGCCTCCGTTACGACCGATTTCTGGAACCCCGCATAGTTAGGCATTTTTTGCCTACCGCTGCCGTCGAGCTGCGACTTCAGACCAAAATTTCCACACACCACTCCGACTGACCGACGTTCTTCTCCAGCCCAAAAAACTGCCAAGTTTCTCATTTTATTTTAGTTTTCGCTTTCCTTACCGCCCTGCTGCGAGGCGTGTCCTTACCTCGAGAAGATGTCTCTTGTCCCTTTATTGGTTTCTGGGCCCCCCCCCTCCTCGTACGCAAGTGGACCGTTTGTCCAGTTGCTGCTGGCCAGTGGCTATTTTGGGCAGATGTTCTCTGGGCCTGCTAACCATCTGCTGAGCTAAGCCCCTTAAAAATTTATTCGGCCGTAACTGTCACCCCGTTGTTGAGTTCTATTATCGGAGCATCCGAGAAAACCCTTTTTAAAACTTGAAGAAAGACTGTTCGAAGGCACGTATGCCCGACTGAAATATGTTCTCCGACAACGCTCTTGGGGGACATTTATTGCCTAGCTTTATCTTCTTACCAGCTTTAAGATTTCTTTCTTAAATTTCCGTCGTATAGCCACCACTGCGCCATTGTTGTTACGGAAGCATTATGCAATTCGCAATGCTGTTGCTTCTCACATGCCGGGAATGGAAGAAAATACTTTTCGCCTTGTTTACGAAATTTTGCACCTGGCCTGGCGTTTGCAATTTAGATCTCCTTTCCCTCGCGGAAGGGAAAGTGAAGAAAAGGAAAGAAAAGAACCCAGCGAATCCCTATGCGCCCTGGGTTGGGATAATAATTCGTGCACCTAATTACAAATTACTCCAATTAAGCAGTTACATAATTAATAAGAATAATTAATTAACATAATTAAAACAAGTAATTTGGTATTTGAATCCCGAATTTGAGCATTTCTATACCGAAAGCAATGTGCCCGAAATTAGAAGAGTTTTCGCGGCAACAGCAACTCGCCCTCGCAGTTCATTTTGTGGGCGAAGTAGTAAGTTTGGAACTGGATGGTTTGTGTTGGGCTATTGCCCTATTTCTTTTCGCCTTAAATTCGAAACCGGACAAATGTATGGGACTTGAATCATCCATCCAAGTTTCACTCACGGCCAAGTAGTCCATTGGCTCACATGTACTAGCTGTAGAAGTGCTTAGTTGTGGCTCCACGCGTTGCGCCGCTTCGGCTTTCTTCTGTCTATAAGCTCTACATCGTTCTGCATTAATCGTTTTTAGGCGTATTTGATTCTTTTTTAGTTCTTCTTTCTTCTGATATACGTTTGTAGTATTTTGAGTTAGACTTTTACTTCAAATATTTAGTTAGTTTGATTTTCTCACAAATATTTTTTCTTTTATCACTTATAACTTATAAAGTACTTATTAAATGTTTATGAATTAGATAGATCTCATCCAGACGAATCGTTTGAGACTAATATTACGATCCTACCTCTACGCGATCTCGAGTTATACTGATTTCAGGGGGTGGAGGTGAAGTTGGGAAGAAGGTTATACCCCTGTTGATCATTTGGTAAGTAACTATGAGATGCTAATACCATGCGTTCTCTGCATGCTGGATGGTTTGTCTGGTTTACTGGTGTGGCGACGTCACGGAGTCTCAGGCTTTCGGAGACAGAGCTTTGCTGCGGTGAGGGGTATTGAGTAGCGCTGCAGTGGGTGGGCTCTCTTTCAAGGGACAGAACGAATAGTAGACGTACACGGGGTGCCAGATGTGTAGATGGCCCCCATTTGGTTTGTTGCGGTGAGGCGTATTGAACAGTGATGCAGTGGGTTCGGATTCCTTCCGTTTAGGAGGATTTTTATTTGTGGCCTTTGTTTGGACGAGCAACACATTCCGTATGCAGGGAGTCTGAAAGCCAAACTTTCAGTTTTATAGTTCCCTTATTTTTAACAAGGGACAGGGTGAATAGGGGATCCTATATGTTCCCTGCGTGCTGGCTGTGTTGGTCTAGTTTATTAGGGTGGCGACGCTATGGAATGCCAGGTTTCGCAGACAGAGCATCCTATGTTAAAGGAAATTATAAAGTGAGGGACCAAACTTAAGGCAAAAAAAAAAAAAAAAAATTCTCAACACGAAATTCGGCGTACAAGACTACCAATCCCTGAAAGCCCAATTGAAGTCCACGTCCATCAGATGCATACGATGTTGCCAACTTTTGAAAAGAAACAATGGCTGAAAATTAAAAAAAAAAAAAGATACGAACAGCATTGCACACCCGACGATCCTCGGGGCATGTTGCTAAGAAAGAGGTCTTTCCGTAAGCGTCCTTCGATAGCATGCAATGGTCAAATGCAAATTAGTCGCTGACTTTTCTGTCTTCTTTCTTTATTATTTGATGACTGATCATTGATTTAAAGTAAAACAAGAAAAATGACTCAGGTTGTAATGAGCACGTCTTTTGAAATCTTTCCGACGCGAATAAAATTTATCAAAGTTTTTCAAAGTTAATGGAACCGGTTAGCAAAAATAAATAAATAAATTAATTAATAAACAAGATTTCTACAATCAATAAAACATCCCACCTAAATAACAGTTACTTCCACCAGCGTCTAAAAAGTATGTTACGAGAATTAACTAATGGCGCGCAAAAACTTTCTCATAACAGAAGGTATCAAATGCATAGAGATTTTCAAATTGAACAGCTAAAAGAAGAAATGTAAAAGGAAACATGATACAAATCTACGCCTTCTAGCGAAAGAAGTTTGCATAATGGGAAAGTTGTAAACAGGCGAAAAGCATTCTTCATGGCAAAAGCTATGCTAAGGAAAAATAACTTTTCAAATACGTTTCAGAGATAGCGAGAAAAAGGTTTTGACCTTTACGACATCTAGTGGAAAAGCTGTGCATTATTTAAAGAGGATAATGCTCCCCATCTTTATTTTTTTTATTAGTAGATTGACTGCGTTTCTTAAAGACTTATTTTCTCAGCATTGTAATTTATTTATGCACTCTCTTCTGTGAGTTTTTATTGTTCCTGTTGCCGTTGCTTTTGTACATAATTCGCTTATTCGCATAATAAAGTAAACTCACGGACAATGAAATTTGCGCACCTAGAAGAAAACACGCTACAACCGCGAAACTTTGCAAATAGCTAGAGTGCGTACTGGTATGCAAATGATCCAAATTTGGTGCGAATGCACATGACCGCACACCCTGTGGTGGCACTGCAAGCACGTACTGGCGGCCGTATGAACCGGCGTGTAGTCGATGCCCCATGAAAGCGAAAAACACAGGCCGACGCAAGCAAGAGTACAGAGTGACAAGAATGCCGGGTAGATGCCAGAGACGTTGTTTACGCAACTTACGGGCTTTGAGAGAGGCAGGATCATCGAGCTGATAACCGCAGGGTGGTCGGCGCGTAATATACCCGCCACGTGGATCGTTGTGACCATACTGCCAGACTGTGTTGGGAGCAGTGGACACGTGACGACACTGCTACACGGCGGAGCGGCTTCGGACGGACCAGGAGGACCACCGGTAGACAGGATCGACGGATCTTGCGCGAGGCACGAACGGTTCCCACGGGGACTCGGTGCAATATACAGGTATATGTAGCGGCTGTGTGTGCCCACGAACCATTTCCCGACACCTCGCGGAAGCGAATCTGCGATCCCAGCGCCCCTTACGCGTGCTGCCATTAACACCAGAACATCGCCGGCTCCGTGTGCAGTGGTGCCATGCCAGAGCGACGTGGAGCGCCTCAGACTGGCGACGTGTGGCGTTTAGCGATGAGTGCCGCTTTGTTTTGGGGACAGATGATCATCGTGTCCGGGTGTGGAGGTCCCCGGGTCTACGGCACAATCCCAACTTTGCTATCGAACGCCACACCTCACCCACTGCAGGCATTATGATCTAGGGAGTAATTGTCAACGGTAGCCGATTAGCTCTAGTAGTGGTACGTGGATAATTGACGGGCCAGCGGTATGTGGATGGGATTCTACGGCCCCATGTGCTCCCATTCCTGGCCGGGATTCCATGTACTTTATACCAATAAGAGAATACCCGCCCACAAACGGCTCCGGTTGCCCAGGACTGCCTGCGTCATGCCCAAACACTTCCATGGCCTTTCGCTCCCCGGAAATGTCCCCTATCGAGCATGTGTGGGACAAGTTGAAACGCCAGCTGCCGCTGTGCCGCACTATCTGGGATTTGGAGCACATCGTGCAACATGTGTGGGCCAGTCTGCCGGAGGACAACATCAGGCGTCTGTTTGGCTCTATGCCGGACCACATTGCAACATGTATCGCCGCACGAGGCGGTGGGACACGCTATTGAAGACGACCGAACTGCGTGCTATAGATCCCTCTGTAGTTGTCATGCAGCTCTGTTTTTGCCATCATGTGTATCACTCATCTGTATCATTACGCCCATTAAATTTCAGTTCAATCCGACGCCTCCTTCTTGGTGCGCAAATTTCATTGTCCACGAGTGTATGATGACATTCAGAGAAAAGAGTGTAGCGAACGGCATACAGAGAAAAAAGAAATTTCTCAATACAGGTTTTAGAAGCGGAGATACAGCTGGAAACAGAAGTACAAAAACACCACCTAGCGGCAGAACTGTGAACTACAAAACTCCTCAAATATAAACCTAAAGTTTTCGACAAGGTACATCCGGTGTTAAAACAATTTTTTAAATCGCACATTTTGAAGCAGAGATATTGGTAAAAACAGGCTAAACATTTGCGCCCCCTTACGGCGAAATTATGCATTCTTTTGGGAAGAAAATACACACAAAAAGTTTTCATAGTTAGTAGTATCTGACCGAAAAATATTTTTTTCCATCGGGTTTTTAGTTCCGCAGATATTGCTAATATAAACGGAAACGTGAACTTACGCCCCGTAGTGACAGATTTGTGCACTAAAAATTTTTAAATTATATGATAAATATTTTGCACTAGAAACGCTCTCTGGCAAAGAAAGAATTTTCTAAATAGGACTCTTACAAACAGAGATATGGACAAAAATAGAATATACATCTACGCACCCGGGCAGAAAAAAATATACACTATTTTAAGCAGAAAGTATTCTCAAAAGGCTACCCGAGGTCAGCAGTGTTAGACTCCGAAAGAATTTCTTCAATTGAATTTTCAGAAGCTCCTATTTTGCTGCAAATATATCAGAAGCAAAAATAAGCATTTATCCCCTCTTGGTAGCCAAACCATTCTTTACTAAAAATTTGAAATCATATGGGAAACATATTGTACCGAAACGCTCTCCAACAAAAAAATAATTCTTCAAATGGGACTTTTAGAAGCAGAGATATTTCTGGAAAACGCAATTTACCTTTACACCCCCTTGAGGGAAATCTGTGCGTTACTGAAAAAAGACTGCACCTAAAATTGCCTTCGATATAAATGGCACCGACAGGGAAAAGAATGATTTCCATCGAATGTTTAGAAGAAATATTGCCGCCCCGGTGGCACAGTAGTCCAAGCGATGGCTAATGGCCACTGGTCCGAGATGGGTCTGGGTTAGAATCCCAGTGAGGCATAGATGTTGTGTTTGTCTTTCGGAACTGGCTCTCTCCTTTCCCTGGAACCAGTGGCTCTAAATTAGGACAGGCGACTTCTTATAGCTCATTGAGTTGCACACGGTGGTCATACCACCCCCCCAACGAAATACATGGAATAAAATGCGTTCTGAGTTCATATAATCTGCATTTATGCCTTCTAGCGGCAAAGTTGTATATTGGGAAAAACTGGAGTGCTGGAGTGCAAGGATCATCAATCTGACATTTCAGATTTCCCACTGCAAAAAGAATTTTTCAAATCACACAAACGGTTGCAGACGGACGGACAAAATGATAACATAAACACGATCTTTTTTACGCTTTCCAACCGTAGGTTGAAGAAGCGTATATGCTCCAGCTCTGTCCGTCTGTACAATAACTCGCGTAAAAATGGTTCGATTTCGATGAAATTTTAGTATGTGGTAGGAAACCAGATGGGGACGAACCCTATTGAAAATGGGAGAAATGGAGTCAAAGGTCAGGACATAGGAAAGGGATCCATTCCATTGCTCTTATACGTCATAACTTACGTAAAAATGCTTCGATTGTGACAAAACTTAAGCATGTTGTTCCGGAGGCATACTGAACCGGTTCTGTTGAATATAATCGAAATGGGGGTCAAAGGTCAGGATACAGAAACGAGATTTATTGCACAGCCATTATCCTCATAACTTGAGTAAAAATGCTTCTATTGCGACAAAATTTTAGTATGTTGCTCTAGAGATATATTGAACCGGTTCCGTTGAATATCATTGAAATGGGGTCAAAGGTCAGGACACAGGAGCGAAATTTATTCCACAGCCATTATCCTCATGACTTGAGTAATGATTTCTGGTATGTTGGAAAGCGTAACATAATCAATGCATTGCACGATTTTACTAACTTGTTTTAACAAAAGACGTGCTGAAATTAATAACGATATTCCGAACTTAATAGAGGTTGAATTAATATTTTAAGTAAACGAAAAATTTATTTCGAGATGACTGCGAGGTTATTGCAGGAAGGGGGCTTTAGACACAATAGTTGGGGCTTCATCTCCATCTGAAATGATCCTGTGTCGCCGCCGAATGGGCTACTGATTTTCTGTACTTCTGAGCATGGATTCGATCCGGTAGTTGTAACTTGGAGATAGGAGACGTACATAATTCGATGTTCACGCGGGTCATTAAGCTCCGAAACAAAACTATGGAGAAACCATAATCACCCTAATCATAAGACGAAATAATTTATTTGCAGGTGCCGAATGGTATTATTGTCAGTGTTTGATGTACGATAGTGAAACCTAGCTACTGCAATAGAAAGTAAGAATCATTTGTGTGTTGTAAAGATACGTTATTTACGGAAGGGGGGGGGAGGGGGCTGCAAGACTTGTTCTCATCATGTGAAAAACGAAAATGTGTTGCAGATGTGTATTGGGAAGCAAAATTTTGTCAGTACGGTGCTGGAGAGAAATATTTTGAGATGGCTTGTCCATGTTGAAATAATGAGTGATGAAGTTTCAACTAAAAGAATTAATTCAGTCAGAGAGAGAGCGGGGGGGGGGGGGGTGCAAGGAAATCATGGTAGGGCTAGATTCAGGAATGCCCACAAGAGAAATAAAAAAAATAATAATGAGTGTGAAGCACAAAAGGTCTTGTGTGACACGTGTGATGCGTGTCAGTCAGGGAAACTCGAGTTGTGTTTCCAAGATCGCTGTAAATGAAGACTTTTAACATATCAACAGTAAATAAAATCTAGCACTATCAGTAACTTGGATTTGGAAGATGCTCCTGCTTTGAGGAGCTAAATTCTAAAGTATCAGGGAACAGGTTAATGCTATGCATATACGAACTTGGGTGTCCGCTGACCGTAAAGAGTCTTCTAAGCCATGGTGCGGAGACTGTCTTCCTCTAACAGTCCAACTGAAGCTTCAGTTACCGCACCCTGCTCAGAACAACGTTTATCAAGGTCACGTGCCTGCCAGATTGATGACGTACTGTCATCATTTTCATGTTTCCATAGGAGCATAATATTGCTTGGGTAACCCGACTTAGCGTTTTACCTTGCATATGTTTCTGAAAAAAATCCTTAAAATCAATCGTCTCGTTTTGGGCATATTCTCGAATTTGTATTTGTCACGGTAATTTTAGACACTAGTTTATACAGTGAGTGGCCACTTTATTATGACCACCCGCTCATTACTTCGTTGGGCCATCTTTTTCCTGTAATACTGCGTCGATTCTTCGTGGCATGGACTCCACGAGATGTTGATAGGTGGTTTGTGGAATCTGAGATCATGCTTGATGAATAGCACTTTCCAGGAGTGTGAGATTGCAGGTTGTGGATCCAGCTGTCTGATGGCTCGTTCAACTTCATCCCACAAATTCTCAATGGGGTTGAGATCTGGAGATTGTGGGGGCCACTTAAGCAAAGTAAACTCACCGGCATGTTCCTGAAACCAATCCTGCACAATACGAGCACTATGGCAAGACGCATTATCTTGTTGAAAGTAGCCATCGCCATTGGGATAAACCATCCACATAACAGGATGCACTTGGTCCGCAACGATGTTTAGATATGATGTGCCAGTCAGACGTTGATCAACACGAATTAAAGGGCCCGAAGCATGCCAGGAAAACATACCCCAAACCATAACGTTGCCTCCATCAGCTGGAAGGGTTGTAGCAATGCATTTGGGGTCCATGCTTTCGTGCTGTTTCCGCCAAATTCTCACTCGGCCATCGGCATGGTGCAACTGAAAACGTGATTCATCGGACCACATAATTTGTTTCCAATTATCGACTGTCCAATCTTTGTGCTCCTGTGCGAACTGAGACGTTTTTTCTTGTTAACTGCAGACAGCAAAGGTGTTCGAACAAGCCTTCGGCTGCCATATCCCATCCGATGCAGTGTACGGCGAACAATGCGTGCAGAGATCATTTGGGAGGGATGCTTGATTAAGATGGTCTGTAATTTGCTGCACTGTTGCCCTTCTGTTGTCTGTTACCAGTCTGGACACTCTCCGTTCCTCCCGAGCAGTCACTAGTCGATGACGACCACACGTTGCACGTAGAGACCCAGTTTTTTGGCTGACAGTCCAGTCTTTAAACACTTTAACAACAGCTGGTCTGGAACATTTCACGAATGCGGCGGTTTTGGGGATACTCGCTACATGGCTCCGAGCTCCTACAATCCTCCCATGTTGAAAGTCTGTCAAATCGAATTTTTTACCCATCTCGTCACGCAAAAATCACTTCTACTACTGTCGCAAGCACTGAGCTTTCCCTTTTTATACTAGCCTTGCCCTCTGGCGGCAACAGCGTGCAGCCATGACTCATTTGCTTAAAACTGTCAGGTGATCATAATAAAGTGGCCACTCAGTGATATAATCACACTAACCTCTCAGCAGCAACCCGACTGATCGCATAATAACAGTAACCATTCGTTTCTAATTTTACTAACCCTAAAAATCACACTAACTTGCTCAACATATCTCACATCAAAATTTAAAAAAAAAAAAGGATTTTCTGCAATGTATGTGCTGTTTTTTTTTAATTGAAGGTTTTAGCGAAAATCGTGAGTAACTCAATGGGATACAAGCAGTCGCCCGTTCCTAATTTAGGGCCACTGGTTCCAGGGAACGGAGAGAGCCAGTGCCGTAAGGCAAACACAAGATCCATGCTTCACCGGGATTCGAACCCAGACCCATCTCGGATGAGTGGCCATAAGCCAACGCTTAGACCACTGCGTCACCTGGGCGTCGTGCTGGCTTTTCCAATATTATCTGTAAAATTTCAGGAAATGTAAAGAAAGTTTAGAATTCTTAGATCCATTTTTGGTGAAATGGAATTTTTCTGGTGCATTTATATGAAGCGATTTCATTTATGCTAGTAGACAAACGAACGTCGAGATTAAAGAAGCATAAGTACGTCATATTTTGTCTTGCATCTTTACACCGACGACGGCTAAAATATCTGCAATAAGCTGGTATATCTCCGTTTCAACAACATCCTGAAATCAGTGGCGCAGAAAATGTACGCGAAACTAAATCAACTATGTGATGATATTCTCTCTCTTTTTTTGTCTATATGGTAACCTGACAAACGTTTTTTCTCTGTGAGGAGATTACTGATCACTAGCTTTTTATATTTATTCCAAATTTCCTTTCTGTCGTCTTTTCCCTTGGTGAGATATATAAGCTATTTCCGAAATGGTTATCATGGGGAAATCTTTTCTTGGACAAGAGAAATTTCCTTTGCTACGTTGCCTACCTCGGTATTTGCCCGTAAGACGACACTATCGACTAGTCTTATTCATAGCTACCTCTACCTCATACACAGCTAACTTATTTCCTTAGCACGAGAACACAAGAAAAATGTTACACAATACTTTTTGAAGTTAATATTCGAGCTGAAATACGAGGATTATATCGAAAATAATGCAAAAGTGGGCATAACTTTTTTATTAACTGACAGAGGTCGTTCAAATTGCACATGTTGGTAGAGTAAATCTTCCTCTATAGTAACCCTTCTTCTTCATTGCAGATTTGAAGGAGAGAAATGTGGAAGTCTGCTCTGATCTGCTGGAGGCGTTTGAAGCCAACGAAAACACGTTTTTTATTTCGATGTGGTGACAGGGGATGAAACTTGGGCCTATCTTTACGATCCGAAAACGAAGAATCAATCCATGGAATGGTGTCACACCCCTTCACCGAGGCGTAAGAAGTTCAAGAGCCAGCGATCAGCACAGAAGCTCATGGTGACTGTTTCTTGGGATAACAAGAGTGTCATTCTACTTGATTTTCTGGAATGTAGGCATGCCGTGACCAGCGAGTGGTATATTGAGACACTGAAGGAGCTTAGAGAAGCCATATGGAGGAAAAGACCGAAGAAGAATCTGAAAATGGTCCGCATTCACCATGACAGTGCGAGACCCGGGTTCAAATCCCGGTGGGGCATGGATGTTGTGTTTGTCTTACGGCACTGGCTCTCTCCCTTCCCTGGTACCAGTGACCCTAAATTAGGGACGGCTGATTGCTTATAGTCCATTGAGTTGCTCACGGTGGTCGTTAAACCTCCAATAAAAATAAAAAAAAATGATCAGGCGATCAGAAAATCAGGCTGGTCGGTGGTCCTCCATCCACCGTACAGCTCAGATCTGGCGCCCTCCGACTTCCACCTGTTCAGTCCGATGAAGGACAGTCTCCGGGAAGAACGATTTGATGACACAGACGAGGTGAAAGTGGCTGTGAAGAAGTGGGCACAACAATCCACACCTGAATGTTTTCAAAGAGGATTCGAGAGTTGGGTTCAACGATGGCGCAAATGCATCGCGTGTGATGGAGACTATGTTGAGCACTACCTTTGTATAGAGGAAGAGTTACTCTACCAACATGTACAATTCAAACGACCTCTGTCAGTTAATAAAAAAGTCATGCCTACTTTTGCAATACTTTCGGCACAACCCTTGTATTTTTAGTTATGGTCTTAACGAATTTCAGAGGTCACAAAAGGTAGCAACTAAATTCATGCACACGTACAGCGAACATATGTATGAATGCTTTCATGCTCCTTCCTTGGTTTTTGCACATCTTTTAATGGGCAAATACAACCTACGTCCGAAAAGTTCCAGAACTGACCGTATACCTGACGTAACAGTAATGGGATAAAAATATGCCACGCCAATCAGCAAACAGCTGGAAACCGGTTTATACCGGTTCCGACAGGCGATAAATGGGCGTTAATGGACTCATGGCAAGCGTTCTCGTCCCATTTCATTTTAGCCTTGAAAAGAGCAGAGAATGAACATCAATTTGTGTTGGAAATTTGGTAAATCATCTACTGAACTTACAGAATGTTAAAAGAAGCGTTTTGAGACACAGCATCATCCAGCAGAAAAGTTTTGGAATGATATGCATGATTTCGTGACTGGTGGGAGACCTTTGATGATGATCCGAGATCTGGGCGGCCCTCCGGAGTGAGCAGTGTATCAATCTGACATTACGTTTTCGTTTTCAAAGAGCTCATGACGGACAGACTTACTGATTTCCGCCAACGCAGTAAAAAGCCTCACTGTAATTCGGCGATCTTTCTTTAACTAATTGCACAGCTCTTCGATTTTTTCCCTCTGTCCTCACACTGGAGGGACGCCCAGATCTAGGATCATCACCAAAGGATTCCCTCCCGTCACGAAGCTGAGCATACCATTCGAAAACTCTTCTGCGAGATAATGTTGTGTATCCATACGCTTCTTTTAACATTCTGTAAGTTCAGTATCTGATTTACCAAGTTTCCAACACAAAAAGCAATGTTTACTCTCAGCTCCTCCATAGCTAAAATGAAATGGGACGAGAACGCTTGTTATGACTCCCTTAACGCCCTTCTGTTGTCTGTCGGTTCCGGTATAAACCGGTTTCTAGGTGATCGCTGATTGGCCAAGGACTGCTGTCTTCTGGCATCATCATCAACAGTCATAGGAAGATTCCCGTATAGTCGGATTTTTTTTACTTGGCACTTGATGATAATGGAATCGCTTATTTTTCGGGGTGCAAGCATTTTGTGTGTGACGTGTCGAATTAGGTGATTTTCGATGCTCAGAGACAACAGGCGAAAACTCCCACAGTCACTTGTTTCCTGCGGAGCTAAGATTTTAAGACCCATTACCACGGCAGTCCCACCCTTCGGTTCATTCCCCCACTCACTACATGGTTGTCTCCTCCATTATATCATATTGCTTGCTGGGAACATAATGGGTGGGGAGAGAGATCTCACTGCTCCCTTAAGAGGAATCAGTTAAGAGACAAAGAAGACCCTTTCCCCTTTCTGATCAAGCAATGTTTACTGCCACGCTTTCCAAAAGAATTCCGCCCTAGGGTGAGATTTTACGGAACCTTTCGCTTGCTCCCTTTTTGCTGCAAATTACATCTGTTTAGGCCCGGGATGTGTTTGCTGCACCCCGAAAATCAGACGATTCCATTATCATCAACTGCCAAGTAAAAATAAACAGACTATAGGTATCTGGTGTAACGAGGAATCATATTACAACCGTCTTTCATTGTTTTACTACCAGCGCATTGACACTCATCTGGTAAACCCAAGCAGCCTAGGAAAGGCGCTCCAAGGATAAAGTGGGTCCGGGCCGACTTGAGAGGAAACCATCCACACATTGGTTACGTGCTTTTTGTGGACGTGCCATTTGCTGACAAACTGAAATTGAATAGATTGGAAAGGTTCGTCGTGTCAGATGCGGGAAATTCACACTGGCCGTTTAAAAATTGCAGGAGAATAATTCCTTATGTCATTTTAATGTTACGATTTTTTTTTTCAGAAACCTTTCTGCAATTCTTTTCATATACAGGGTGTCAGAGAATTATTGAACACATTACAAAATTATGTACGAAAAAAACTATGAGCATTGTATGCTTTTTCTATGTCACGTATTACTAACACGGTTTCTATATTTTTGTTTTGCAGAATTGTTATTTCCAGAATCCGATAGATGGCGCTAGGTGAGGCCTGATGAGGAATGTATGAGAAATGCGCAATTAGTAGTCATGTCATCCGTACAGCAGAAGGCGATGTGTGTGTTATGGCTTGCGGAATTAAAGTCTGTCATTAAAGTTAAAAGACGGTACCGTTTAGAGTATGGTTGTAATCCTCCGTCAACGAATTCAATTAGGCGGTGGATGAAACAGATTAAAGAAACTGGTAATGTGGAACATCATGGAGGAGTCGGTAAGCCTAGAGTCAGCGGTGAGACGGTTGACCAAGTTAATGAAAGTTTCCGATGAAACCCCAGGAAATCCGTTCGTAAAGCAAGCAGAGAACTATGCATTCCGAAATCGACAGTTCACGATATCTTGCACAAGAAATTAAAGTTTCATGCTTATAAAATTCAAATAGTGCAGAAGATGCATGTAAATGATCCCACTCTGCGATACGATTTCGCTGTGGATATGCTGAATCGAGTGGGAAATGACGAAAACTTTCTCAGTACTGTAATTTTTAGTGATGAATCCACATTTCATGTATCAGGTATTGTGAATCGTCACAACTGTAGGATATGGGGCAGTGAACCGTCTCATGCTGCTATTGAACTGGAACGTGATTCTCCAAAAGTTAATGTGTGGCGCGCCCTATCAAAAAGAGAAGTGATTGGCTCTTTCTTCTTCTGCGAAAAAACCATAAATGGTGACATTTGCTTGGATATGCAAGAAAATTTCGCTATACTCAAGAACAAAAGATATGACAACGTCGTTTTACAACAAGACGGCGCACCTCCGCATTGGTCAACGTGTGTACGTAAGTGCCTAAATGAGCATTTCCCCAACAGATGGATTGGGCGTGGTGGTCCAATTCCGTGGCCTTCTCGCTCTCCAGATCTAACTCCATTGGATTATATCATGTGGGGTAATGTGAAAGATCGTGTCTATCAGACGCCTTGTACTGATTTGTAGGAACTGAAACAGCGTATCACAGCTGCAATTAATTCCATAACTCCTCAGATGCTTGCCAATACATGGCATGAAATCGAGAATCGCTTGGACGTACTACGAGCAACCAAGGGATCTCACATCGAAATTTATTAACTTGTGTAGTTACATTGTAAGTTAGTACAGTCAGTTTCTTTCTATCTGTTTAATGTTTTGTTTTATATAATTTTGTAATGTGTCCAATAATTCTCGGACGCCCTGTATAAACGGCAAAACTTTGTACTCACTTCTTCCATACACGTATGACGAAAAAATTGCGGTAATAGGAGCTATTCACTGGAATACTTGAGGTTTGATTAACTGTTAAATTTCATTAGTCTGTCGAAGGACCTGATTTTAAAGTTCTTCAGCGAGATCGGATATTGTGGATAGCATATCACATGAAATTTTGGTCATTATGGCACCGGATATTTTTTCTCCTCTTCCCCATTTTGTTCTCCGGCTATTGTAAACAACTTATTGTAAAATTTGCAACACAACGAAGTACTGCTAGTATTTACTTGAAACTTTCAGGATATGTACAACAGGTTGAGACATGCAAATGATTAAAAATGTCAGTGAAAATGCGCATGCGGTTTCAGAGCAGTACTCTCTGAATTGTCCGGTCCTTGGTATAAAGAGCGGGCTTAACCCTTTAATGAACAGGACCCAAAAATGTTGTATCATTCTAAGCATCATAAAGCCCAAAACTGTCTGTTGATTCACTTCCTTGTTTAGTAACAACAATAATGACAGAGGGCGACACCTGCTGATCCCTCATAGGTCGTGCAAATTTGAAAAACAGGTAAGAGTAGGAAATCTGACTCATTCTAGACAGGCGTTTCGGGTGGTTATGATCGTCTGTATGTACGGGCGTTTTGGGCGTTATGGTCGTTAAAGGGTTAAAAGAAACGTTGCAATCAGTGAAGAGTCGGCACTGAGTAGAAAGGGTGTTTTTTGTGTCTCACTATGCCCCGTCGCCGTGGAAAGTCACATTATGAACATCTGACAGACTTTGAGCGAGGAAGGATTGTTGAGACGAGAGAAGCTGGATTTTCGTACCGCGGAATCGCCACACCAACGGGTCGAAACGCCAGTAAAGGGAATGCGCGAACAATATGCAGTGAATGTCAGTGGACCCATACGGTTCGGACGCACAGAAATCCGGGAAATGGACCTTAAATTCGCACAACTGCACGGTATTACAGATACCTCTACTGCATGGCATTAACTGATCGCACCGCACAGCAGCGTCCACTGTGTTAGCGCAGTAGTGGAGCACTATCACAGGTCAGGCTTTGTCCTCCAGCACAATTCGACGTCGTCTGATTAGCAGAGGGCCAGTCGCTAGCAGCGCATTTCTGCGCATTCCTTTGACCCTTAACTATATACTTCCCAGGCTGCAATGGGGTCCCTAACACAGGCATTGACGCGCTGATTGGCAACAGGTTGTGTTTACTGACGAGTCACGACTCACACTGATGCACAATGATGGTTGCATACGTGTTCGAAGACATCGTTGTGAACGGCTTTTGTGGCGTGATACTGGTCCAACGCCAAACGTCATGGTTTGAGACGTCATTGGGTTGAATTCATTACCTCACCTGTTACAAGTTGAAGGAACCTTCAACAGCAAGCGATACAGCAGGGATGTTTTACAGGCGGAAGTGATACCTTTCTTTCAAAGTTGTCTCGCACTATATTCCATCAGGAAAATGCTAGGCCACATGTGGCATGAAATGCCTAAGAATTCTTCCATGCGTGGTAGATAGCCGCTTCTACCCTGGCCTACACGTTCCTCGGATATTTCCCCGATCGAACATGTCTGGGACATGGTAGCTAAACGACAACGTGTAGAAACTGGTTTTTGTTGCTCGAGGTGCACTGAGAAAAAAAGTTTGTTTGAAACAACAAAATAGTTTTTTTTCTGAGCTGTTTTGTCGATTTATTTTGTTGCTTTAGCCGAATTCCATCGCAATTGTTTTGTTGGCAACACAAAATCATTTCGTTGCCTATATTTTGTTAATTCAACTATATGGAGGTGGCATCGATCTTACGCCAAAGCGCACGTGATTACTAGATACTCCATACGGGCACTACCAGACTACCAGTAACCAGAAGACTCGTTTTGTGCTTAAGATTTCGTTTTGAATTATGGTTGACAGCGAATTTTTTATTTGCAATCGGGTCCTGATCGCAAATAAAATTTTGCGCATGAGGTAATGATAAGAGTTGTAATTTATGTATAGAGCTCATTTCATGTATAGGCTATATGTACAGGATGTTTCAAAATTCATGCGGCAAACAAAGATTGTATGGTGATAGCACCCTGGAACATCATATAGGACCTTAAGAAAAATTTTACAATTTTTTTTTTTTTTTTTTGTGTAACCAAAAGATGTCAATAATTTGTTTCATCGGAAAGCTAAGGAAAACATTTAAAAAGAAATCGGACAAAGTGACTCAGCTACATAACTCTAAATTTTGTTGGAGCAAGAAATCGCTGTGTCACGATAACAATATGTTTGGTTGCAGCAACAAAACGTTTTATCACGATAACAATACGTATTGTTGGATCAAACAAATTCCCAAAAATCGACCTAGGCATTTTGTTAAATGAGCGAAACTTTCTGTCATGATAACAATTTGTAGAATCAACAATAATTTTCAGCAAAATACTTTTGTAAATTCGGCAAAAATTTTTGTTGACTGTATATCGACAACATTTTTTGGTTGATTCAACAATTTTTTTGCTGAATTAACAAAACGATTTTCTCAGTGTAGCTTCACATGGTACTGAATTTTGAAGGGAAAAAAAATCTTGTATCGCTCAACAAATGTAATCAGTTATCATCTGCTGTAACACCAGGAATCTGTGTTATCAATTTGATTTAAATAGCGCGATTTTGGTATTGCAGGTTTTTAAAACAGTATTGTAATTTTCATAAACGGTAGTGTTACTGCGTTACCGTAAGAAACTGCGTAATTAAATTATTGGGCAGGTGATTGTACGATGCCTATGTATCCGTCTATGGAGTCGTTAACACAAAAGTTATTACAGCTATCAGGAGTAAATTTTATATTTAGGACTATTGTGAAATGAAAGTCATTGACAGTTTGAAAAGATCTCACGTTCGAAAGCATTTTATTGTTTCGAAAAATCTAATTAAATGTCCTCCTACAGAGAAAATTAAATTGTTACAAACCTATTCAAAAAAATAATATACCCCAAATGAAAATAAAGTGACTAATTCACTCGCATTAATAACAAAACAACAAAAAAAAAAACAAAAAAAAAACTCATCATTGCGCAATTAAAGTTCTACCTTGAACATAACTGTGACTTCTGAGTTTTTCTAACTCAGAGGTTAAGACGCGCGGTTTCTGTTGGGACAACCCCTACAGCTTCACACCATGGAAAAAGGGGAAGCATTCTCTAATATAAGGGCTTAAATATTCAAGGTCTTCCATTTTGCGAAATTTTTGTATAGATATGGAAAATCCCCAAACGGGCTTTTCTGAATTAAACGGAATTACTGACTACGCACTGTAAAACTTAAGTGGTGTGAATTAACGGAACATTTCTGGAAAAAACGTGCAGCAAAGTTGCCGGTAGGTGTCCGTCTTTATCAGAAATTTCCGTTTTTAAAATTGCCCGTTTATTTTAACTTCCGTATTTTCACAGATTTTCCGCTTATTTCAGAAAAAATCCGTTTCAGGTTTTTCCAAATTTAAACTGAAATTCCGCATAATCGGCCACCCTGCTTTTTCCAGCCCTTGCTCCAGATAATCCTTCCGCTGCAGTCACAATTGAAACCCTGTCATTTGGGTTGGTAACGCGCGCTTTTTAACCACTGAGACACATACAATCGGAAATTTGAGTCACGAAAAACAAATTGCGCGACGATGATTTTTTTGTTGTTGTTGTTGATGTAAGTGATTTAGTCCTTTTAGTTTCTCTTGGAGCTTACTATTTTTCTGAATAGGTTTGTAATAATTTTTTTTTCTGTAGAACTTTTCACAAATTAAGCATTTTTCATCAGGATTTTTCGGAGCAACAAAATGCTTTTTCAACTCGATTTTTTTAAGCTGACAATGACTTTCAGTTATCTTACAAAAAAAGGTGAAATGCACTTTTTTTTATAGTATTGTTTCTCAAAAAAAAAAAAAAAACTTCTAAATATAAAATTTACTCTTGATAGCTATAAGAGCCTTTGTCTTAAGTTGTCCAAAGACTGACACATAGACACCGTATAATCATGTGAAAAATAATTTAAGTACTTTGTTTCTTACAGAAACACAATATACGATAAAGCTGATGCACAAAATAGGGGAGAAGAGAAGAAATATCTTGTGCCACAATAAACAAAATCCATGCCATCCACAATATCCGATCTCGCAACGGAACTTCAAAATTCGACAGATGATTGAAATTTAAAAGTTAATCAAACCTCAAGTATTCCCTCCAATCGCTCCTATTACCGGTGATTTCTCGTCATACGGATACTGAAAAAGTGAGAACGGAATTTTTACGTTAATATACGAAAGAAATTGCGGAAAGGTTTCCAAAAATTCAGAATTTTCCTTGAACACATCTCCGAAACGGAATTTACCATCAATATAAGAAAACAACTTTGGAAAGGTTTCTGAAAATTCAGAATTTTCCTTGAACACATCTCCGAAACGGTAATTTACCATCAATGTAAGAAATAAACTTTGGAAAGGTTTCTGAAATTCAGAATTTTCCCGTGGTACGTAAAATCAGTGAAATTGAGGTTTCTTTCCGTCATTTCATGGAAAGGTTTGTATCAGAAAATATTTCTTCGTTAATTCACGAAAGAAATGACGGAAAGTGGATCGTGAATTTCAGAACATTTTTTACTGTACGGAAAATCTGTGATAACACCCAAGATAAAAAAAAACAAAAAAAAAAAAAAAAAAAAACAGGAACTTTTAAAGACGGAAATTTCGTATACCTAACGGCAAATTTATCGTACGTTGTTTTCAGGAATTTTCCGTGAATTCACTCCATTTACTTTTTACAGTGTTGGAAACTTTCTCAAATGGATTAATTTCTTACAAAAACAAGTTAGTAAGATCATGCAATGTATTGATTATTATACGCTCTCCAACATACCAGAAATCATTACTCAGGTTATGAAGATAATGGCTGTGGGATAAATCTCGCTCCTGTGCCCTGACCTTTGACCCCATTTCGACGACATTCAAAAGAACCGTACCTCCGGAACAACACGATAAAATTCTGTCGCAATTGAAGCATTTTTAGTCAAGTTATATGGATAATGGCTGTGAAATAAATATCGCTCCTGTGTCCTGACCTTTGACCTCATTTCGACGATATTCAACAGAACCGGTTTAGTATACCTCCGGAACAACATACTAAAGTTTTGTCGCAATGGAAGCATTTTTACGTAAGTTATGATGCATATGGAATGGTTGCCGCTCCTATGTCCTGACCTTTGACCTTATTTCCTCCATTTTCAATAGGGTTTGTCTCCAGGTTGTCCCCTAGCACATACTAAAATTTCATCGAAATAGAACCATTTGTACGCGAGTTATCGTGCGGACGGACAGAAGCTGAAGCATATACGCTTTTTCAACCTACGGTTGAAAAGCGTAAAAAACAGGAACGTTTAAAAACAGAAATTTCGTATACCTAACAGCAACTTTATGGTACGTTATTTTCAGGAAATTTTCGTGAATTCAGTCCGTTTACTTTTTACAGTGTTGGAAACTTTCTCAAATGGATTAATTCCTCGCTAAAAAAAAAAAAAAAAAAAAAAAGAACGCTCACTGCCATCATCGCTTTTGCTTAACTTCCAAATGAAGGGTAATCAAGTATTAGAAAAACAAATAGCGTGGATGCTGTGTAATAAATTCTGAGTTTAATTTCGGGTTTGCCCCTGGAATGAGAGAAAGCGACAAAGAACGCTTTGATTTACTTAAATGCATTTCGTACCATCTGCTACATTAGCCAGTTATCTTTTCGAAATTTATCAAAGTTATGGAGGTCCATTACCATTCTGTGCTCTCACTCTCATTTTACAGTGGAGCTTTAGAAAATATGGCGAACCTCTGGCTGTTAGCCGGAGTCTGCTTAGAAACTATGTTTGATTTTCAATAACGTGAAAGGAGCACTTAGTGGTCCTTTACAAAGTTTGCTCTGTCTCTCGGAGTAATGGTCTGAACCATGTTTGGGTTCTTAATATATTCATTAGCTGACTAGTATTTCCGCAGCATTACGCTTTCTTTTCTTCTTAGTGTTACGTAAGATGGCTTGACCACGGTATTTCTTCGCGGATGCGGTATTTCCGATGCGTCACCGGAATACAGGACGGAAGTGTAAATTCGTTAAACGTTCTTTTTATCCTTGCAGCATAACAGACTGACGTAATGGCAAGTTGGAAATGCCATCATGTAGACAGCGACTGAAACAAAAAATTCCTTTTCTAAGAAAGTTAAAGACTGTATTTCTAAATCATTACACAAAGACCGACAGCTATTCTAGTACGTTTCCTCATTCCAGACTTAAATCCAATGATTTTTATGTTTTATCAATACAGCAATTACATGACTACAACTTAGGAATATTAATGTTCAAGAGAATTAAGAATAATTTATATCAGGACTTAATCTTACTTAACACATAGTCATTCCCATTATACCAGAAATAAAAAAAAATCATTACTTCCTATGTTACCTACAGCAGAGAGTTTTATAACACATATCAGTTACGCAGGTCCTACATTGTGGAATTCGTTGCCCTGTGATCTTACATCCCTTAATAATAATAAGTTATTTAAGAAAAAACTAAAGTGTTACTTATTAACTAAAGCTATACACTGAAGAGTAATTGAATTAGAGACAGCTGGCGTTGTGCAAATGTGGCGCTGTGGGCGCCCCTGTAAACGGAAATAACATGACGTATGCAGCGATCCGACAATATAAGGAGTGATGCGACGGGAATCAGTAAGAGTCGGACGCAGTATGGGTAAGACGAAGGTTCTAAGCGCATTTGATTGTGGGCAAATTGTCGGGGTCCGACGAATGGGCCACTCCATCTCGGAAGTCGTGCAGGCACTGGGATTTTCACGAGCCACTGTGTCACGGGTGCACCGTGAGTATATCCAAACCGGTAAAACCATCCCTGCAAGGGCCAACTGCTGTGGACAACAGCGTGTGGATGAGCGGGGTCATCGTCGGATAGCTCGCATTGTAACAGCGGATAGACAGGCCAAAGTGCAAGAAATCACTCGGCAATTTAACGCTGGTGCACAAAAACGTGTAAGCAGCCACACCATCCAGAACCATTGCCTCGCTATGGGCTACAGAAGCCATCGTCCCACGAGGGTACCGCTGCTGACCGCACATCACAGGGTGCAAAGATTAGCATGGGCGCGGGAACATTGCCACTGGACCCTAGACATGTGGAAAAATGTTGCCTGGACTGATGAGTCGAGATTCACGTTGGTACATGTGGATGGTAGGATACGAGTACGGCGCAAACCACATTAAGCGATGGATGCTTTTTGCCAGCAGGGTACTCTTCAAGCTGGTGGGAGTGGCATTCTAGTCTGGGAACTGTTTACTCGGACTGAAATGGGACGCCTGGTACGTGTGACATCGTCGCTCACAGGTCAACGTTACCGGGATATCCTGGATGACCATTTGCTCCCGTTTGTGCGTCTTCAACATCCCACTGGGGACCTCATCCTGCAACAAGACAATGCACCGTGCCATCGCTCCCGAATTGTATCCGAATGGTTGGAAGAACACTCCACCGACGTGACCTCGCTTCCTTGGCCAGCTAGGTCACCTAACCTCAATCCCATCGAGCACATCTGGGATGCCATCGAGATAGATGTTCGAGGCTCTGACTCCCTTCCATCAAATCTTCGTGAATTGTGGGAGCTTGTTCAGTGGTCGTGAATCCGCATGGCTCCCCAACGCTTCCGATGGTCTTGTCGAGTCCATGCCGAGACGAATCGCCACCATCATCAGGACGAAAGGTGGTGCTACACGTTACTAGACAGGTATCTCTAATTCAATTGCTCTTCAGTGTATAGTGCAATAATATTGTTGAAAATCGTTGTTATACTTTTATCCAGTCTTCAATAGCATGCCAGATTGTTGTCTTGTTACCACTACATATTACTTCTTATACACAGTCGAGTCACATTATTGTGACCACCTCCTACTTTTGACATCAACAGCGCGTATAGCCAATGAATGAAGGCACGTGTCGTGAGCTGGCTTGGAGGGTATATAAGGTTTGCTGTACGCAATCTGAAAACATATAACTTGTTGCTGTCATGGATAAAAGGAGCGATTTATTAGATTTGCAAAAAGGAATGATTATCGGCTTTCGGGCGAAGGGTGGCAGTATTTCTGAAACAGCGCAGTTTGTGAACTGTTCGCGTGCTGCTGTGTTTAAAGTGTATCGTGATTGGAGGAATGGCACCATTCTGAATAAGCGAAGTGGAAACTGCGGAGCACCACGTGCCATTGATGTGAGAGGTGAACGTCGGCTTCGAAGTTGCGTGAGGGCCGATAGACACGCTACAGTGGAGCAACTCACTGGCTGATTGAACCAGCGGGCTACCGGTAGTGTGTGTAAAACGACAGTTTAGCGAACTCTGCTACGTATGTGGCTCCGACGACGACGGATGGTCACTGCACCTATGCTAACGAAGGAGCACCGACAGAAAAGGCTTACATTTGCACTGCAGTATCGGAATTGGACCTCCGCTGTTTGGCAAAGCATTGCCTTCTCCGACGAGTCACGTTTTCTGCTTCATCAAACGAATGGACGTTGGCGTAAAAGGTGAGAAATATCGGAGAACAAACACTCTTGAACCATTGCTGGAAGAACACAAGCTAGTGGGGGCAGCGTTATGGTCTGGGGGATGTTTTCGTGGCATTCCCTGGGTCCACTCATACCTGTGGAAGGCACTATGGACCGAATTCGTTATGAATCCATTCTTGCAGACCACGTACATCCATATTTTCTGATTGTCTTCCCTGGGGCGGATGGGATCTTCCAGCCCAACAATGCGACGTATCACACAGCTAGAAATGTCGGAGTGTGGTTGGAAGAGCACGATGAAGACTTCAAAGTACTTCCCTGGACTTAACCCAATTGAGCATCTGTGGGACCACCTCGATCGTTTTGTTCGCTCTATGGACCCTCCGCCACGCACCCTCCATCAGATGTTAGATGCAGTGCAGTCAGCACGGCTCCACATAACTGTGAACACCTTCCAGCCCCTTATTGAGTCACTCCAAGCCCGTCTAGCTGCTGTCTGCACTGCACAGGTGGTTTCTCTGTATATTAGCTGGTGGTCACAATAATGTGTCTCGACCGTGTATGTATCATGCTATTGTGTATTACTGTTGTAACAACTAAATAAATAAAATGAAGTGAAAGCAAATGGGGAGGCTGTTTAGCGTAATACTCCGCAGTTCGAAATGATTCATTCGATTCCAAATGACTGTATTTTTTGTGTTTCTAAATATACAGCGATTAAATGTACATAGGTTCAAAAAAAAAAACTGTTCAAATTTTGTTTTCATACCTTATAAATGTTCTATGTGACTTCCGTTGGTTACGTGAACTACATCGAGGCGATAATCAAATTTCTGCCATACGTGATCAAGCAAGACGGTTGTCAACAACTGCAGAGCACTGAGAATGCGAACTTTTTGTTCATCTAGCGTTGTGAGCAATGGTGGTACATACACATTATCCTTAACATACCCCCATAAGAAAAAGTAGCAAGGAGTCTGATCCGGAGCCCTGGCGAGCCACCTGTAGGGCACTTTGTCGTCGTGTCTACAGCGACCAATCCAGCGGTTTGAAAGCTGTTCGTTAAGGTAACGGGGAACATGCAGATGCCAATGTGGTGGCTCCTCATTGAGCTGAAAGATGTAGTCGTGTTAATCTTCATTTGATTGCGGAAATAGCCATATCTCCAACATATCTAAATACGAGTGTCATGTTACTGTTTGTTCCTGGTAAAAGAAACGGCCATAAACCTTTCCACGAGGAACAGCACAGAACACACTGAGTTTAGGTGAGTCGCGCTCAGTTTCAATTACCGCATGTGGGTTTTCCGTGCCCCATATGCGAGTATTGTGAC
Source organism: Macrothele yani (assembly GCA_039090855.1). Taxonomy (NCBI): domain Eukaryota; kingdom Metazoa; phylum Arthropoda; class Arachnida; order Araneae; family Macrothelidae; genus Macrothele; species Macrothele yani. The sequence continues at coordinate 94,423,377 of CM076998.1, forward strand.
GGTTGACATTTCCACTTAAATGGAATGTTGCTTCAGCACTAAACACCAGGCGTGAACCAAATTTGTCGTCTTCCATCACCTCCTGCATGAAATTAGTGAAGCTCGCTCGCTGATTTTTATCGTCTGGCTTTAGGTGCTGCAACAGTTGCAACCTGTATCGTTTCATCAGCAGGTGCCGTTTCAAAACACTCCAAACAGTTGTTTGCCGGCATTTCCAATTCGCGGCTGGCACGGTAGATTGATTTCTTTGACCTACGTTGAAAACTCTGTCTAATTCATTCCACATTTTCCTGTGACACACGTGGTTCCCTTTGCGCAGACATCCGATTTTTACGAACTGCTGATACCACCGAAGAACATTCTGAGCACCTGGCCGATCGATTTTGTAACGTTTACCAAAAGCTCGCTGCACAGTAACTACTGATTTACACTTCGCAAATTCCAAGACACAAAACGCTTTCTGTTGTGCGGTCGCCATTTTTCACAACGACAGTCTTTCGCCCAGGCGCAGATACACGAGTTATATTGCGCCATCTAGCGGTTACATTCGTAAACTCGGTGCGTTTCTCTTCATTTTAATGTGTGGTACGTTATTATTATCTTGATTTTCGCGATCTAATGAATCATTCGTTGTCACCTCTGTAGAATTGCTCACAACCCTACATGGTTCAACACACTTTTCAGTACTTGCAGCTTTGCAATACTGTAAAGTGTGTTAATTTTTAATTACCCCGTATTTAGCAATGTTTTTTGGAGCATACAACAGCAACAGAGACGCCACCATTTTTTTGGTGGGAAAAAAACAACAAAAAAACAAAAATGACTTGAAAGTATGATGGTAGGAAATGTGATAACGTTCAAACATTTATTGGCATATGAAATCCTGCAATTAGTTTCCGTAACTTTCGGGTTCAGCCCTACACCCACATGAGTTCAGCATCCTGAAATTTTGTAATCTCAGAGCTATTTATGGAAAAGCTTCGATAAATAACATCTTGACACATTGGGATCACTATCTGAGCAACCCGCATTTTTTTAAAGTCATGTTTACGTAATTTCATAGTCTTTTAAGCTATTTTCGGTAATATAATGAGCTAATATAAAAATCAAATGAATGATGACATTGAAAATTCTCAGTGCCCTTTTCTTTACACAGGTGTACTCCGCTTTTCGAAAGTTCGCTTTACGCTACTTCGCCTTTACGAAAGATCTACACAAGTACCTGTTTTCGCTAACCGAAAGAAATCCGAAGAGGATTTTCGCTTTTACGAAAAAAAAAAAAAAAAAGGCGAAAAGCGAAAATAGCGTTCAGCGTTTGTTTCGCAGCGAGCCGTTATAGAGGCAGCGCTCACCCCGAGCAGCGGGAGTGCCGCTGCAAAGCTCTTTCCCCGGGAACTACACTCAGTATCAAGTCGCTATAGCTTTTTTTTTTTTTTTTGATTGGAGGTTTAACGACCACCGTGAGCAACTCAATGGGCTATAAGCAGTCGCCCGTCCCTAATTTAGGGTCACTGGTTCCAGGGAAGGGAGAGAGCCAGTGCCGTAAGACAAACACAACATCCATGCCTCGCCGGGATTCGAACCCGGACCCCTTACGGACGAATGATCATAGGCCAGCGCCTTAGACCACTGCGCCACCGGGGCGGCGCTATAGCTTTAAAATGTGATTATGAGTATTTGTGCTTTATCTCGATTTATTTTGTGCATCCATTAACAAGATGTGTGCTAAGGCATCAGAAAAACCCTTAGGGAGTTCGTAAGGTTGTTAGCTCAGCGTAAAACTGGACGTAATTAAGCGTTTCGATCGTGGTGAACAATATAAAGGTGTTACCGGCAATGTGTGAAAAACAGGCATTATACAAAAAGACCTGTAGGAAATCTATAGAATGCGTGACTCTTTTAGGCAAAGCATGAAATATTTATGTTATTTTAATATTGTATTTAGTTTTCCTTAGGAATTTTATAAAAATCGTAGGCATTATATAAAACGACAAGGACTATTTCGGCAAAGTATGAAAACATAATCATGAAAAGGCCTTTATTGAAAAGACGTGTATGAAAATCAAGGAAGAAATACAAAGTATACGACTTTCTGACTGAAAGAACAAAGACTAGCACTGACCTACTTGTTGCAACAAGGAAGGCTAGAATGGCATTTTGAATTACATTTAATTGTCTTTTTCACACAAGAGCACTTCACATTTTCGCACTTGGTCTTGCACATACATCTCACGAATCCTTGACCACTTCCTGCCAACTGAGCGATAGCAGCTGATCGAAGAGTTACAGGGCCGTGGAGAGCGAGCTCGGGCCCCAGTGCAATAAAATCTCCGGGCCCCCGTGCCATAAAATTTCCGGGCCCCCCACCATAAAATTTCCGGGCCCCCCACCTCGGCTTCTTCACTAACCACATAATCCGTATTTCCGCTTCCTCACCTACCCCCCACCCACAATTCCCCTACTTTCCGACAACCCGACCGGTTGCAACTCTTCAATCTTTTATTTGAGGTGGATAATTTTTCATATTCTCCCCCACACATCAGTGATATGTCGTTGAAAATAAACAGTGGTAGTATTATGTCAAAATTACTTTTCATTTTTAGAGTGTAATATATGTCTATAGGTGCAGCCTCTGGGAAAGTAAGTATCCACACAGCGTCTCATAAGTAAACATTAAATTTTGTGTTTTCTCTTTTAAGTTGGCGCTGTGAACAGGACGACTTTATCGGTCATCGGAATAAAGGAAAATAAACGAAGTCAGAATTACGCACAAAGACACTATATTGATCTATAAAAATTGCCGCAATGAGAAAATAATGTGTACTTTCCCAGAGGCTGCATCGAGCATAAAATAAAAAGACAAAACATGCCGGCTTCTGGTGGGAAACACAAAGCGACAAAATCCACATGATGGAAATTGTCTGCAGCCTTTGATGACTAGCAATAACGTTGTATATCACACACAATGGTCTGTGTCGGTGAGTAGCAAAGCAACACAGAGAACCCAATGTGTGGTGTCGGCATGTAGTTGGAAAGGAAAGAAGAAATGAAAATTGTCTGCAGTCTTTAATGACTAGCAATAACGTTGTATATCACACACAATGGTCTGTGTCGGTGAGTAGCAAAGCAACACAGAGAACCCAATGTGTGGTGTCGGCATGTCGTTGGAAAGGAAAGAAGAAATGAAAATTGTCTGCAGTCTTTAATGACTAGCAATAACGTTGTATATCATACACAATAGTCTGTGTCGGTGAGTAGCAAAGCAACACAGAGAACCCAATGTGTAGTGTCGGCGTGTCGTTGGAAAGGAAAGAAGAAATGAAAATTGTCTGCAGTCTTTAATGACTAGCAATAACGTTGTATATCATACACAATAGTCTGTGTCGGTGAGTAGCAAAGCAACACAGAGAACCCAATGTGTAGTGTCGGCGTGTCGTTGGAAAGGAAAGAAGAAATGAAAAACGTAATATGGAGATTTTGTTTGATTTGCCGGAAGTAACCCACGCACACCGCCCCGGTGGCGCAGTGGTCTAAGCGATGGCCTCCGATCATTCGTCCGAAAGGGGTCCGGGTTCGAATCCCGGTGAGGCATGGATGTTGTGTTTGTCTTACGGCACTGACTCTCTCCCTTTCCTGGAACCAGTGACCCTAAATTAGGGACGGGCGACTACTTATAGCTCATTGAGTTGCTCACGGTGGTCGTTAAACCTCCAATCAAAAAAAAAACCACTTACGTGTTGCAGTTAGCCTGGGAACTCGTGTAACATTGTAACACTTCTTTTTTTTTATTGTATTAAAGCAAGTTTTGAATTTATTACATTTTTTTTACATTTATGACTATAAATTACGCATTTTACGAGTCACGTAGAAAATATTTTTTACGCGTAACATCCCAACCCTGGTGACGGTATAGCTTGAAAAATATTCGGACACCATAAAATAATAATGAGAAAAATATTCCTTTAGAAACGGGCTCTGAGCCCCGGTGCTACAGCACCGTCATCCCCATCCCCCTCAGGCCTGAAGAGGAACTTCGTGGTCGGGAACGTATTCAACCCTGAATAAGTTCTTTGGACATAAAGTGAATTGTGACCCGGCATGGAGTTGGTTCGAAATTCCTCGAGTAGTTTCCAAGTCGGTAAAAACCATCTTTTGTCACGCTCATAATAACTGCCAACAGATTGCGCGGGAACTGTCTGTTGGCAATATACACTGCTGGACAATTGCTAAAGACGGATCATAAACAGCTATATAGCGCATAAAAAAGTAAGTGTGGTTGGATGCCAAGTGAAATAAAATAATGTCTGAATGCCAGGACATTACAAGAAAGACAATTTATTGTGCTCTGAAATCCAGAAGGCTTTGGAACGTGTTCAAGGGACAAACAGGCCATTTTGTGCAGAATACGTAAACGTGAAAAAAATGCAATTACCGTCCGCAGGCGTTTCGGCGTAAGATGTCAATACGGGATATGGCCACCATGGAGGGCGATGCAAGATTCCACACGTCGTGTCATGCTTTGCACAACATTATCAAGCAGCTGTTGGGGTAATTTATCCCATTCCTCTGTCAGTGCACGGATGATGGTGTCCTTGTTTATTGGAGGGCATTGGCGACCAGCAAGACTCCTCCCCAAAGCATCCCACACATTTTCAATGGGATTCAGATCTGGAGAACGTGCTGGCCATACGAGGTGTTGAATATCCTCGCTCTCAAGACACTCCTGGACAGCGACTGTTCGATGACATGTTGCGTTGTCGTCCATGAAAATGAATCTATCACCGACAGCACCACGGAACATGCAAACATGAGGTAGCAGAACATCATTAATGTATCGTTGGCCAGTCATAGTCCCAGTTGGAAGCACACAGAGGGACGTACGGCCATTGATCATGATGCCAGCCCATACCATGACACTACATGTCGGATATCGGTCCCTTTCTTGTATGTTTGCTGGACAATATGCAGTACCACTATCACGCCAGAACAGTTGCCGTCGACAATCAGACGATAGACTGTATCTACTCTCATCTGAGAAGAATACAGCAGACCAGTCGTTATCAGTCCAACTGCGATGTTGATGGCACCATTGCAAACGGGCGGTACGGTGACGTCTGGACAATGGGATGCACACAACAGGACGGCGGGCGTATAGTCTTCCTTCATGCAAACGTCTGGCGACAGTTTTTCGGGAGATCCGCTTGCCAGTAGCAGCCATAAACTGATTTGCTACCTCACTAGCTGTGCTGCGCCGGTGTCTTTTTGTTGATAGCACTATGTACCGATCTTCTGCAGGTGTCGTACTACGAACACGACCCTCCCCGTGACGTTTGCTACACTCTCCATTTGTTTGAAATGATTTCCAAAGCCTTGAAACACTGTGGCTGACGTCGAACTCCCTGGCAATATCTGTTATTTTTCGCCCTTCTTCAATCTTGCCAATAATACGGCCACGCGTAAAATCATCTGGTTGATGTCGGGAAGACATACTGAAAATTGCAAGTTCGTCAATTGATTCTTTCCCTTTCAACTTTGCGTTTGAACAACAACGGTCAATACGCGTCAAATCCTTTATATCTCTTATCAGCGCTATGACGTCACGAACAAGTTTGGCAATCCAAACTTTGCATACGCACAACTCGTCTTACTGTATCCCGCACTTATGCTAATTTCCACATTTTCCTGCCTTCCATTTTATGGTTGCTATCGTTGCTATTGTCACCCGTCCTTAGCAATTGTCCGGCAGTGTAATACAACACAGTATGGGCTAACGTCTACTGCGCAAATTGGAACTCGGGTATTTCGTCACTGCCGAACAAAGACACAAATACAAATGGCGGTTATACTAAATACTGTCCGCTTGACCCGTGCGCTGAACGATTGAAAGTCATGTGCATCGCCACGTGAAAAAAAAGGTTACCGGAGGGAGTATTTTATACTTTGCCGATTTGCCTTTTGGCGTTGCATAGAATGCCTAGGGAATGTGTGTGAAATGTTAAGAGTCTCATACTTTGACGCTCTATATTCTGCATTTACAGATTTCCTAGGCATTCTGTATAATGCCTAATTTCAGACATTGCCGGTAACAAAGACATTGCGCGTGCATTGAACTTGCTCGTCCACCATTCGTATCGTTTACACGCCGAGAGAAAGAACCTTAAAAGCTGCCGAAGTTACCATTGGTGCTACTGCGTAGCAGCAAAGTGGCCTCTTTTAGTCGACATTCGGTACTGGATAAATATGCACTTATAAATTCGTGTATTTAACATATCATTCCTGATTTTACTAAATGTTAGTTTTAGTTTAGGTTTTATGTGTTATTTGATACGATTTGGCAGGTTATTTTTTGGGTCTGGGAACGCCCAAAAAAATTTCCCATATAAATAAATGGCAATTGCTGAAACCAACTACGCATGAGCCGGGAGTCACGTTTCCCCTGCTCGTCTGGTTTGTTTTTACAGCAGTACTTTGTTCTTCCGTGTGTAAAGTTGTTCGCCGCATTTGTCATGTCGGAAAAAAATTATCAACAAATTTGAATCAGATTTTGTCAGAACTTAGCGAAACGTGCGACGACACTTACGTAAAATTACAAAAGGTCTATGGGGAGAATTGTATGAGTGTTGAGCAAAGTTATGAGTGGCATAAACGTTTTAAAGATGGTCGTGAAAGTGTTGAGAGCGATAAACGGCCTGGGAGGCCTGCAACCAGCAAAAGTAAAAATAGTGTCGAACTTGTGCGTAGCTGGAAAATCGCTTCGAGAATTATATGAAGACTTTAACATTAGTTTCGGTTCAGTTCAGTCGATTCTTGCCGACGATTCTGGTATGAGAGGCGTTTCAGCCAAATTTCTGCTAAAATTGCTCTCAGCTGAGTAAAAACAGGCCCGTGTTCCAGTTGATAGTCACCTGCTGGAGTGTGTCGAAAACGGCGAATTTTTTTAAAAAACTATCACAATTTGGTGATGAATCGTGGTTTTGTGGGTATGAACCCTGAACTAAGACTCAGTCCCCGCAGTGAAAGACATAAACCTCTCCATGACCTAAAAAAGCGCGACAGCGCCGCAGCAATGCCAAGAGGATGCTGACTGCTTTTTTGTTTTTGTTTTCAATTATGAGGGAATTGGCCATCATGAGTACGCTCAATCAGGCCAGAATCAACAAGGAGTACTGCTGTCAAGTGTTGCGGCGTTTGAGCGACAGTTTGTCGCAAAAGGCCGGCATTTCATGAGAATGGCAATTCCACCATGACAATGCACCTATCCATGCATCGCAACTTGGGCAGCAGTTTCTTGCTAAGCAGATCATTTCATAGATCCCAAAGCCACTCTGTTCCACAGATCTTGCTATCTGCGACTTTTTTTATCTTCCCAAAAATCAAATACCACTTAAAGGAAAAAGATTTCCAGATATTGAGGAGGAACAAGAGAATGCGCGAAGCAGCCATTCGTTATTTCAGGAAATGACTTTCAAGTCATTTTCATATTTTATTTATAATTAGTTTTCTAGTATTAGCGTCCCACAATCTATATATTAATTCATTTTAAGTTTCGCCGAATTATCCTTTGCCTGAGACTTCCTACTTTCTGTGAGTTCAGTGTATCTGGAATTTTCATGAAAAGGTTCCTTTTAAATAAAAAGAGATAATTCTGTTGCATAAAATAAAGAGATTTCCAAATTTCGGAAAGTGCGTTCATTGTTTTCCCTTGTTCATTCATTAATCCATTTTAATTTGTGCACAGGTGCACATGTATATAAATTCTAGGAAATATTTATAGGTAGTTGTAGCTGTGGAATATTTCCGTAGGCAAAGAAGCAGTTGCCCACAGGTGAGCAAATAAAGTGAAAGGTGGAAAAAAACCACTATCTCTTTTAACTCGGCAATCGATAGTCGAAGAATTTGGAGTGAATTTTGGAGGCTGAGCCTAAACAGTTCTAGTCGAAATTGAATGAAAAAAGACATTTAGTTTCCGAAGTCATTTATCCATAGCAACATTGATCTTGGTCGACTCCTAAGGGTGTCGTAAAGGAAGAAAAGCCTCGGGTTCGAAAGAATCAACAAACAACCAAGAAGAAGAAGAGGAAGGATGCCTGAGACCTCAGGCAGGGTGCGTAAGGTTACAGCGGCACACACAGGAAAAAAAAGGGGATTTCGTGAGCGATAACTCTATTGATGGGACACCATTTGCCAAAAGCAGAGTAAAATAAATAGCGCGCCTAACTTCGCCTGTAACCAGAAGGAGTTTACTGAAACCGTCTCTTAATCTAAGACATTCCTGGCTTGGGAATTTATTTTTCATGTTCCTCATTTTTATCCCTGGAAAATCTCTGCGGGAGAAAAAAAAAAAAAAAAGGGCAGAAAGAAATTTTACTCAACGTTCACCTAGTGCGAATAAAAAAATTCCTTCCTTATTTACTTGTCACATTCCCTCGTCTCCCGATCTTTCACTTTCCGACCTTTTTCCCCCAGGTGTTTTCATTTAGGCACTTCGATTAACTCTGAAATAGATACTTCCACGTGTACTGAGTACCAGGTTTGTAAGATCAGAAAAAAATATTTTTCACATATAATTAATTAGAAAAACCATTTTGTTTTTCCGTAATTACGTCATTTTCACTTTTGCCCAACAGTTTTGTTTTGCACGTTCCTTGTTCCATATTCATAATTTTGAACCAACAAAAAAAAAAAAAAATCTCTTATCCTGAAAAGAATTTTCAGGAGCTACAAATTAACAACAACAAAAAAATCTGAAAAACAAGACAAACCAACAGCAACAAAAAACTTAATAAAGCTGCTTAGTTATGTTCGGACGAATAGGAAGGACGGCAGAAATTTTGAGAGTTGTTATCCATAGCTTTTTCAAGGACCAACATAGATACCATTCTCTCTTTTCCACATAGACCTAGTAAAATGTGGGTGTCTGCAGCAACGCACTTATATTGTATACGGGCAATAAAAAAAAAAGAAAAAGAAAAAAAAGAACTATCCCAGTAAATACACCCTAACCCTCTTGGAGTGGAACATCACACATCCATAAAAACCCTGTTTTCCGAACCCTTTTTAAACAAAAATCACACACAGAAGTAAGTCGTAGGTGGCCCGACCCAACATCGAGACAAGACAATTCTTTTTTGCTCATATACCTGAGAAACACACGTTTCACTAGGTCTTTGAAGGAACCAGAGAGGGTTCTGCATGCTGGTCCTCAAAAAAGCCATCCTATTCTTTCTAATAGTTATGTTATACCTAATTAAGTTTTTCCTTTTATTTGTTTTTTTTTCTTTTAGCTTTTAGATATACCTTATATATATACACTATCTACCAACAAGTAATTGGACACCCCTGCAATCGACGATATCTGCGGTCCTCATACACGTCACGGCCGCCGCCGTTAAATATCGTGTGGGAAACAACAACGCAAACAGTCGCATGCAAGTTGCCACGCCGAGCAAGGTGTAATCATCGGTTATCACAGAAGTGGCCGATCCATACGTGACATATCCAGCGAGTTGAAGTACACAAAATCGACAGTGGCCTACGTGATTGGCAAGTGGAAGATGAGAGGTGACTGTCGGAATGTGCCCCGACCCGTCAGACCCACAAAACTGGGAGTTAGATACCGACGGGTGCTGGCCAGAGAAATTCGGAAGAACTGCACCAAATCGATGGACCACATCCGCCAGGAGTTTCAACAGGCATCCGGGAGTGTTCTTTCGATGAATACCATCCTTAAGGAAGCCCATCTGCTCGGTTATCATGGACATGCTGCCCCCCGCCCCACAAGCCTTTGATCACCAAGTCCAATAGCGCTGCTCGGCTAACGTGGTGCAAAGAACGTCGACAGTAGACCGTTGAACAGTGGGAACAGGTTCTCTGGAGCGATGAATCAAAATTCACCCTCTACCGTTCGGATAGCAGGGTCTGGGTTTGGCGTCTGCCTGGAGAACGCCTCCTGCCGGAATGTATTGTGCCAACTGTGAAGTTCGGGGGCGGTGGAATTATGCTCTGGGGGTGTTTCTCCTGGTATGGCACGGGACCCTTGTTCGCAATTCCTGGTAGACTCAACGCCGAGACCTACTGCACCATTTTGGATGACCATGCGCTTCCTACGTTGTGGCAGTTTTACGGGGTGGACCCATGTTACTTTCAGGATGACAATGCCACCTGTCATGTTGCGAGGCCCACCATGGCTTGGTATGGTGACAATGGGGTTAATCGAATGGACTGGCCTGCGCAGAGCCCGGATCTTAACCCTATCGAGCACCTCTGGAACGAGTTGGAGCGTCGACTTAAGGGGTGCCCCCACCGTCCGAAATCGGTGAAGGAACTGACCTGTTTTCTCCAAGCCGAGTGGAAGAAAATACCGCTAGCCGTCGTACAACGCCTGTTTGAGAGTATGCCCCGGAGGGTCGCAGCTGTAATCACCGCTCGTGGAGGCTCCACCAACTGTTGAAGGTGAATAAACTTCGTTTTACTTTGCTATCACAGGTGTCCAATTACTTGTTGATAGATAGTGTATATATATATATATATATATATATATATATATATATATATATATATCATCATCATCATCATTGTCAACCATTATCAATCCACTGCTGGACGAAGGTCTCCCCAAGTTTTCTCCACAACGGTCTGTCTTGTGCCAGTCTCCTCCATGTCACTCCCGCATACTTTCGAATTTCATCCACCCATTTCCCATGTGGTCTTCTTCTGGGTCTTTTCCTGTCCCTTGGAATCCAATCTAAAATTTCGGCTGTCCATCGATGGTCTGTTCTTCTGGCAGTATGTCCAGCCCATTGCCATTTCAGGGATTTAACTCTGATCATGATGTCTTCTACTCTTGTCATTTTTCGGATCCACGTGTTCCTCTTCTTATCTCTCCTGGTTACACCAAGCATGCACCTCTCGATGCTACTTTGAGTTGTCTGCAGCCTTTGTATGTCTCTTTTAGCTAAGGTCCACGTCTCTGCACCATACGTAAGCACTGGAAGGATGCATTGATCAAACACTTTTCTTTTAATACATAATGGCATATTGCTCTTGAAAATTATGCTGTTTCTTCCAAAAGCTCTCCAGGCAAGTTTTGTAAGCCGATTAATTTCTTCATCAATGTGACCTTCACTTGATATCTGCTGTCCAAGATAAACGTACGTGTCTGTTATCTCCAGCTTTTCTCCATCAATCGATAAATCTTCATTTCTTGTAAAAGCATTGTACATCACTTTTGTCTTCTGAAAGTTCATTTTTAATCTCACTTCTTTACTCTTGTCAGCAAGTTCCTGGATCATACTCTGTAGCTCTGATGGGGTAGTTGCAAAAATGACTATGTCATCAGCAAAACGAAGGTGGGTTAGATAATCTCCATTAATCTTTATCCCTTTGTTTTCCCAGTTCAGTGATTGAAAGACATTTTCCAATGTGGCATTAAAGAGCTTCGGAGATATGGTGTCACCTTGTCTCACTCCTTTTCCAATTTTTATGTGTGTTGTATTTTCAAACAGCCTAATCTTTGCACTTGCATTTTCATAGATGTTATTAATAATATTAATGTATGCATCTTCAATACCGCAGGATTTCAGAGCCATTGCAAATGCTGATGGTTTCACCGAATCAAAGGCTTTTTCATAATCGATAAAAGCCATGCACAATGGAAGCTCATATTCCCTCGCTCTTTCAATTAGTTCTCTCAGTACGTGGATATGATCTATTGTGCTGTAGCCACTCCTGAATCCAGCTTGTTCTCTCGGTTGAGCCATGTCCAGTGTCACCTTCAAGCGGTGTGAAAGAACTTTAGTGAAGATTTTATAAACCACTGATAGGAGGCTGATAGGTCTGTAGTTCCTGAGATCCTCAATGTCACCTTTTTTATGTAGCAAGATCATTGTAGCGTTGTTCCAATCCTCAGGAATTTTCCCTTCATTAAGGCATCGAGTGAAAATTTGGGCGAGTACTGTTTCGATTTCTCCACTTGCTTCTTGTATGATGTCTACAGTAATTCCATCTTCTCCTGGAGCTTTTCCCCGCTTCATGTTCTTGATTGCATGTGCAACTTCTGCTGGAAGGACTGGAAGAGCTCTGGTACTGGTACCTTTCATGATGTCTGGAGTACATGTATCATCCCTTTCATATAATTTGGAGTAGAAATCTTTCACTCTTGTCAAAATTTCGCCTCTATTTCTTGTTACAGAACCATCTTCTTTTCTCAGTGCCATAATCTGTTTTTTCTCCTTACTGAGATGTCCCTTTGCTATCTTTAGGCTTTGGTTGTTTTCAATTGCTTTCCTTACTAGTTCACAGTTGAATTTCCTTACGTCTTCAGTGATACTTTTTCGTACTGTTTTGCATAGCTCTATATATTCCACTTTGGAAGTCACATCTTCTTTAGTTGTCCTCATCACTCTTCTTTTTTGCATCAACATTTTCGTTTTTCCTGATAATTTGTTCACATGCAATTTGTTCTTAGACCCAGCTAATTTTGTTGCTGTTTCCATAAGAGCTTTGGTTACTTTTCTGTTAACTTCAGAAATATCCACTTCTTCCGATGTTAGGCCTTCTAAAGCAGAGAATTTGTTCTTCAGTTCCAATTTGAAGGTATTATGGTGTTTTTAAGGTTGGTTATGTCAATACATTTTGTTTGTCTTATGAGCTTGCTACGTTCGAGTTTAGTGTTGAGGTGCATCTTACATCTCACCAATCTATGGTCACTGCCTGTGTTGAACTTGTTTAGCACACTGCAGTCTTCTATGACGAATTTTTTGTTACACATAATAAAATCAATTTCACTTGTCGTCCCATTTGGATGTCTCCATGTCCATTTCCTGTGTGGCTTTTTCTTGAAAAAGGAGTTCAAGATGAAAAACCCTTCTGCCTCTGCAAACTGTACGAGAGTATTTCCACGCTGGTTTCTGTTGCCGTGACCGAATTTACCAACTGAAGTTTCATTCTGTTGCCGTTGCCCTATTTTTGCATTGAAATCTCCCATAATTATTTTCAAGTGCTGCTTACCTTTATTATTTAGATGACAAATTTCCTCATAAAATTCTTCAATTTCTTCTTCAGGATGACTTGTGGTGGGTGCATAAGTTTGAATAATCTGAGCCTGGTATCTTTTCGAGAGTTGGATAACAAGCCGTGCAGCTCTGTCAGAGGAACTTTCAACTTCTACAACTTTATCCTTCAGTTTCTTGTTTATTATAAATCCAACACCACTAGTTCTGCCAGTATCTGTCCCACGATAGTAGAAGAGATGTCCATTTTTCAGTTCGATGAGATCTTCTCCTTTTCTCCTTACCTCACTTAGCCCCACGATGTCCCACTTGATCTTTTGTAGTTCCTCTTCCAATTCAAGAAGCCTTGAATCAGAAGATAGGGAGCGTCCATTGTACGTTGCCAAGGTCAGCATCAGATGGCAGCCTAGTCCGGTCCTCCGGGGATTCTTAGCACCCTCTGCCTTCATGTCGCACTGGCCGCTGCCTTGGCCAGGTACATTCCAGCTGCCGGAGACTGAGGGCCAAGATTTAAGTTGTGGAGTCATTTTGGAGGGGTTTGGCCATAACTCACCACGCTGGCCAAGCGGGTTGGTGAGTGTGGGATAGAATTTCCTCTGATCCCGATGGTATAGTTATACCGCTATTGGCGGTCGTCAGAGCCCCTTTAGTGGGAACAGGATGCACCACGAGAAGGCGGGGTTGACATTTGTCAAGGAGAGGCTGTGATGTTACGCATCACCTGACCTTACATCCCTATATATATATATATATATATATATTTGGCGTAATCAAATGAAACCCGTTCGAGTGGCTTCGTTAAGACGAACGAAAAGGTACATCCGCCGGTGCGGCAGAATTAAACAAAGCAATATGTAAGGAAGCAAGAATGCACCACTGTTCGTTAGAAGAAGTCACCGTAGGCATTCAGACACGCATCCCACTGCTTGGGGAGTGGATACCGTTCACGAAGAAGGACGTTGGTTGCTCCCTGAACCATTTGGTCACCGCGGCCATGACGTCTACATCGGAGTGGAATCGTTGTCCCTTGAGAGCTTTTTTTAAGGGTCCGAACAAATGAAAGTCACATGGTGATAAATCGGGGCTATAAGCTGGGTGATGCAGAACCTCATATCTTTTCCGTGCTAATGCTTCCTGCACAATGTTAGCAACATGCGGACGATCATTGTCATGCAACAGAATCACATAACGTGAAATCATGCCAGGTCACTTATTCTTGATGGTTTTGTCCAGTGTGTCCTTGCAGCGGTTGGCATTGATGTTCACGTGAGGCTCTTCAAAGTCCACCACCAAAAGCCTTCATGGTCAAAAAAATGCGGTCGGTATAACCTTACCGGCGGAAGCCTGTGACTTGGAATTTTTTGTGCATTGATGATCCGGGATGTTTCCATTGCATGTTCGCCGGTTTGCTGGACGGCTCAAAGTGGTGGTACCACGATTCGGCGACTGCCACTGTGCGCGACAGAAATGCATCACCCTCCGCTTCGTAACGCAGCAAGTGGTTCAAACTCCAACCCATCCGTTCTTCCTTATGGTGGTCAGTCAGCATCCGTGGGATCCATTGTGAACACAACTTCCGATACTGCAGTGTGTTCGTAACCACCGTTCGAACTGTCCCAAATAACACAGCGAATTCCTCCGCTTGTAAGAATGTAAGCTTCGACGACAGTCTACCCGTATTGCTGCAACAGTCTTGGCGATGGCTTTGTCGCTCGTAACAGCATGTGTCTTGCCTGGCCACCGAAGATCTGTCGTTTCCTCACATCCTTCCCGAAACATTCGCGCCCAGTCCGTCACTGTTACCTTCGACACACGCTTGTCACCATACAACCCCAGCATTCTGCGATGAATGTGGACAGATCGACATCCTTCCGCTGTTAGGAACTGAATCACCGCTCACTGATCCACCTTGGACGGATTCGGAATCACACCGGCCATGTTGTCAACCTTCTGCAGCACAAACCACACATGCGAGGAGAATGAACGCGTGCTCTCTTGTTCATTGATCTGAGTTTATCAATGGAGCTGTGACGTCATCAAGTTCCCCGTGCGCTGGTACACGAACGAGTTTCATTAGATCACGCTCCATAAATACACAGTCAGTCACATTATTGTGACCACCATCTACTTTCGACGTCAACAGCGCGTAGCCAACGAAAGAAGGCACATGTCGTGAGCTGGCGTGGAGGGTATATAAGGTGTGCTGTATGCATTCTGAAAACATATCACTCGTTGCTGTCATGGATAAAAGGAGCGATTTATTAGATTTGCAAAAAATGATGATTATCGGCTTTCGGGCGAAGGGTGGCAGTTTTTCTGAAACAGCGCAGTTTGTGAACTATTCGCGTGCTGCTGTGGTTAAAGTGTATCGTGATTGGAGAAATGGCACCATTGCGAATAAGCGACTGAAAACTGCGGAGCACCACGTACCATTGATGTGAGAGGTGAACGTCGGCTGCGAAGATGCGTGAGAGCCGATCGACGCGCTACAATGGAGCAACTCACTGGCCGAATGAACCAGGAGGGCTACAGGAAGTGTGTCTGAAACGACAGTTCAGCGAACCCTGCTGCGTATGGGGCTCCGATGCAGACGGATGGTCAAAAGGCTTACATTTGCACGGCAGTATCGAAATTGGAACTACGCTGATTGGCAAAGGATTGCCTTCTCCGATGAGTCACGCTTTCTGCTTCATCCATCGGATAGACGTTGGCGTATAAGGCGGAAGACATCGGAGAACAAGCACTCTTCAACCACTGCCGGAAGAACAGAAGTTAGTGGAGGCAGCGTTATGATCTGAGGAATGTTTTCGTGGTGGCATTCTCTGGGTCCACTCATAACTGTGAAAGTCACTATGGACCGAATTCGTTATGAATCCATCCTTGCATACCACGTACACCCATACATGCCGATTGTCTTCCGTAGGGTAGATGAGATCTTCCAGAACAACAATGCGACGTGCCACACAGCTAGAAATGTCCGAGAGTGGTTTGAGAGCACGATTAAGACATCAAAGTACTTCCCTGGTCCCCTAATTTCCCAAACTTAAACCCGATTGAGCATCTGTGGGACCACCTCGATGGTGCTGTTCGCTCTATGGATCCTCCACCACGCGCTCTCCAGCAGCTGTCAGATGCACTGCAATCAGCATGGCTACACATACCTGTGAACACCTTCCAGCACCTTATTGAGTCACTCCCAGCACATCTACCTGCTGCTCGCGCTGCACACGGCGATTACGGTGGATATTAGCTGGTGGTCACAATAATGTGACTGGACCGTGTGTATATACATACATATTCAGTGTATACACTGAAGACCAATTGAATTAGAGACAGCTGGCGTTTTGCAGATATGGCGCTGTGTGCGGCCCTGTATATGGAAACGACATGACGTATGCAGTGATCCGACAATATAAGGAGTGATGCAACGGGAAGTAGTAAGAGTCGGACGCAGTATGGGTAAGACGAAGGATCTAAGCGCATTTGATCGTGGGCAAATTGTCGGGGCACGACGAATGGGTCACTCGATCTCGGAAGTCGTGCAGGCACTGGGTTTTTCACGAGCCACTGTGTCTCAGGTACACCGTGAGTACACCGAATCCGGTAAAACCATCCATGCAAGGGCCAACTGCCGTGGACAACAGCGTGGAGATGAGTGGGATCATCGTCGGCTAGCTTGCATTGTAACAGCGGATAGACGGGCCACAGTGCAAGAAATCACTCGGCAATTTAACGCTGGTGCACAAAAACGTGTAAGCAGCCACACCATCCAGAACCATCTCCTCGCTATGGGGTACAGAAGCCATCGTCCCACGAGGGTACCGCTGCTGACCGCACATCACAGGGTGCAAAGATTAGCATGGGCGCGGGAACATTGCCACTGGACCCTAGACATGTGGAAAAATGTTGCCTGGACTGATGAGTCGAGATTCATGTTGGTACATGCGGATGGCAGGATACGAGTAGTACGGCGCAAACCACATGAAGCGATGGATCCTTCTTGCCAGCAAGGTACTCTTCAAGCTGTTGGGGGTGGGATTTTCGTCTAAGGACTGTTTACGTGGACTGAAATGTGATCCTTGGTGTGTGTGTGACATCGTCCCTCACACGTCAACGTTACCGGGATATCCTGGAAGACCATTTGCTCCCGTTTGTGCGTCTTCAACATACCATTGGGGCCTAATCCTGCAACAAGACAATGCAGCTCCCGAATTGTATCGGAATGGTTGGATGAACACTCCACCAACATGACCTCGCTTCCTTGGCCAGCTAGATCACCTGACCTGAATCCCATCGATTACATCTGGGATGCCATCGAGAGAGATGTTCGAGGCTCTGACCCCCTCCGTCAAATCTTCGTGAACTGAGGGAGCTTATTAAGGGGTCGTGGATCTGCATGGCTTCCCAATGCTTCCGGTGTCTTGTCGAGTTCATGCTGAGACGAATCGCCGCCGTCATCAGGGCGAAAGGTGGTGCTACATGTTACTAGACAGGTATCTCTAATTCATTTGCTCTTTAGTGTATGTATATGGGGAGACCTTCATCCAGCAGTGGATTGATAATGGTTGACAATGATGATGATATATATATATTAGGTCGTGAAAATCAAAGTAATAATGACTGTTGATGTCAAAAGTAGGAGGTGGTCACAATAATGTGACTCGACTGTGTGTTTCTATATATATTTTCATGTGAAGAAAAGTGCCTTTAAATTGAAGGCTTTAAAACAAACACTTTTGTGTGATTATTTCAAATAAATAAATACGTATTACACATACTTTCCACTGTTTCATGTGAAGGTACTGTACTTTCACCCTTGTACTCTATTTCTGTTTCATAAATAAGTATTCTATATTTTTATCGCATCTTAGTGCTTTTTACGGGACAAAACGTCCGATCCCATCGGTGTTCCTTATTGAGAGGTACTCCTGTATTTACTTACACTTTCTCTGACTAATGAAGCACAGTTTTCTCGTTAGATATCATAAATTTATGTTCGCGATTATATCTCCGCTTGTAAAAACGAGCTTAAATTTATTTTTGTGTAGAACTTCATTATCTGTAATTAACAATTTGTTATCATGAAAGAAATACGGGATTACGCCATCTAATGGCGTAATCCCGTATTTCTTTCATGATTTATCTGCTTCTCCGGGCAATCACGGGATAGGATTATTAACCTTCAGATTCGCTAAACATGAATGCCGGTTGCTTCGACTAGCGAATCCTGTGATGGTTAAAAAAAAAATTGATCGGAAACTTTAAACTTGGTCGTTCTGGGTGGTGTAGTGGTTAGCATACCTAGGCGTTTTTCTGGGAGACGCGGGTTCGGGTCCCGCTCCAGGACGATGAAAATTTTCAAGTTTTCAGATATTATCTGACTTACCATCCTTGTCATATTTACGCCAAAAATCGGATTGTCATCTTCAAAACATTTTGTTAGTTATCTAATTTACAGTTTTTGTGCTCAGCAGCTTTTATGATAAGAAAAGTTCGGTTCTCCCGTCCTGCCGATGAGACGCTCACTCCGAATAATTTTTTTGCTACATTTTTGCTAATTGTATATACCAATGAGCCATTACATTATGACCACCCTCAGCTTAGAAATATGAGGGCGTTTCGAGACCGAACGGTGGAGGGCCGCGGGTGGTCTAGTGGGCAACGTTCGTGACTGCCACGGAAAGGGCCTCAGGTTCGATCCCAGGCAAGTACGAACGCTCGATCCACTAAATATCCGCCGTGCGTCAGATGAGCACGTTATGCCGTCGGACCCCGGGTACTGCCCCCCCCCGGTAATAAATAAGGGCGTCTTTCTCCCCCTTTCTACTTCGCTTCCGTGTCACTTTCCTATCAGGCACTCTAGCCCAAATCTCCTAGCTTCCTATTTCTAAGGGTTGTTTAAGACCTGGGGTCAGACACTCCCTTCCTAAAATCCTCTACATATGATCATGACCGAATGGTGGCGCAGGTGAAGTTGGCACACAGTTGTATATATACAACCCGAGGACCGGTTTTCGGTTAGTAATGTTTTGGGAGTCAGATTGGGAAAAGCTGCCGATTTATCGGAGTTTGATAAAGGACAAATTTCTGATGGCACGATCTCGGAAACGGCGCGTCTTCAGGTTTTTCACGTGCCGCTGCAGTGAGTAAAACACAAGTCTTAAGCTTTCAGTCAGTCTTCAGGGTTTTTCACGTGCCGCTGCAGTGAGTACGTGTCAAAAGTTGTGCACAGATGGCCAAACGACGAACCGTCGTTCAGCCACGTGTCTTCCGCAGCTCATTGATGCCAGATGGGAGAGGAGACTGCCGCGCATTGTTCACAGCGACTGCAGGGCTGCAGTGCGACAAATCACCCGCAGCTACAACAGTGGTCATCAGGGCAGTGTGTCACAGCACACAGTTCATCGCAGCCTTCTGGACATGAGCCTGCGTAGCCGAAGAACCAGCAGGGTCCTACGCTTACTGCACGTAATCGCCAACAACGCATGAAATGGGCCCAAGATAATCGAGATTGGACCGTGGATGATTCGAAGAAAGTGGCCTGGTCTTACGAATCAAGATTCCTGGTACACCACGTAGACGGCCGAGCGCAGATACGCCGATTACCAACGGAGGCTATGGCCCCTGAAGGCACTGTTGAAAGGGAAAGGAAACAGGTAGGTGGCGGTGGTGTTATGCTGTGGGCGATGTTTTCTTGGGACAGTTTAGGCCCCATTATCCCAATAGAACAATCCCGGACAGCTGTCAGGTATCTGAACATCATTGCGGACCAAGTTCATCCATTCATGGCAAGTGTGTTCCCTGCTGGTGATGGCCATTACCAACGGGATAATGCTGTGATACCACACTGCCAGAATAGTCAAGGAGTGGATCGACGAACATGCCGGTGACTTTCTGTTAATGTCCTGGCCTCCAAACTGAATCGACATTAACCCAATCGAACATTTGTGGATCGCCTTGGAAAAGCGAGTTCGCCCTGAATCACCAACACCCCGAAATTTACGGGAACTGGAGGACCTACTGTTGACATTATGGTACCACTGTAGCAAGTGCGTTGGCTTCAACTTTTGCTTTTGTGTCCTCTATACGCGGGAGACGTCAAACCCCCTGAAACGGCAAGATCTTTCAAAGACTTAATTTCGGCATCATAGCCTTGATTTTCCATCTCCATCGCAAATTTAATGTCTTCATGAATGTTGTTTATGTCTACTATAAAGTCTTGCAAGTAGGCTTCTCCGTGCTCCCAGACAAAAAAGACATCTTCTGCATAGCGTAGCCATATTCTTGGTGTCTTGGGAAGAGTGGTGAGTACGATCTCTTCAATAGGTCTCATGATGGCTTCAACGAGTATTTGAGACAAGGCTGAACCGATCGGGACTCCTTTTGATTGCTTGTAGACGTGGGAACCATAGGCAAAGAAGTTGGATTCTACAACTAAGTCAATAACAGCAAAAATACCTTTCAGAGCTTCTTTATCATAAAGGTTAGCTCCAGTCAGGGTTCGTTTGATGTTTTGTGTAGCCTCCGGTATTGGAACAGATGGGTAGAGGGAGATATCATCAAAGCTGCCAATAAGTTCATGTTGTGCAAGGGTGATACCTTTTAGCTTGGAGATGAACTGATTCGTGGAGCTAAGGACTCTGTCTGTGTTCGGAAGGAATGGCATAAGAAAAGTTGCTAGGGCTTTCTCAAGGTGTGCTGTGGTGCTCTCTTCCTTGAAACGATCGGCCTGATTGGGTTGCCCTCTTTACGGTGCTTTAATCTCCCGAATAATTTGGATATGGATGCTCCAGGAGGGAGTTTCGCTCCTCGCTGGATGGCGTCTGGAAGGGCTTTAAAATTAGCAGCTTTCCTGACTTGCTTTCCTTCTGTTGAGAGTGTCTGTTGTCTGCATGATGGCGTACGAATCAATGAAAGAACGAAGTTTTATGTCGTAGTCTTGCTCGTCTATTATGGCGATCTGCCCCGACTTATCAGTTAGTAGAAAAACAATGTCACTGTCATCTTTGGGTCTCTTTAATTCAAGTGGGAGCTTCTGAATGTAATTTCTCCTCCGTGTATTCGTGATCCTTGTAAGCATGGCTGCGCATTTGTATCTGATAGGGTCATGCTCAGCAACGGGCAAATGCCGTAGGACACTTTCAATTTGTGGCACCACTTCTTTGTATCTAAGAGGTCTCTCAAATGTAAATTTTGGGCCTTTCTGCAGGATCACAAGCTCTGAATGCGTAAGTGTCTTAGAAGAAACATTAATGACTGGAATTATGAAATCTTGATGCTGAGGAACGTTCTGGTGCTGTTCTGCCCAGAGCTTATCTAGTTTCTTCTTGTGGCGAGCTGCCTGGGTTTTACGCTCTCTGCTGGTCAGCATGTCTATTTTTCTTAGCATTTTATCTAGTTCCAAAGGTGAGACTAGATGCGTTAGAGCAGCGTGCACGCTATAGGACTTGGATTCCAGCTCCATGATTCTAACTCTTTTGGAGCGAATGAGGTGCTTCAGCGTTTGCTGCTGAAATATTAACTTTTTACGTCGGAACCAAGGATTGTCAAGTGCCGATTTAAACTTAAGGAAAGGAGGAATCAGGTCCCTATTGAAGAGATCGTACTCACCACTCTTCCCAGGACACCAAGAGTATTGCTACGCTATGCAGATGATATCTTTTTTGTCTGGGAGCAGGGAGAAACCTACTTACAAGGCTTTATAATAGACATAAACAACATACATGAAGACATTAAATTTGCGATGGAGATGGAATATCAAGGATAATTACCTTATTTAGATGTACTTGTGACGAAATAGACTTCAGGTACACTCTCTACCAAAGTCTACAATAAACCCATGCACGTACCTAACCCTATTCCACCAGGATCAGCCAACCCAACAACACACAGATATGCTCTATTCAAATACAGGGCTAAAAGAGCCAAAGGTCTTTGCACCTTGAAATCAGACTATGATGCCGAAATTAAGTATTTCAAAGATCTTGCCGTTGCAGGAGGGTTTGACGTCTCCCGCGTAGAGGACACAATAGCGAAAGTTGAAACCAACGCACTTGCTACACTGAACAGAAGAGCACCTTTAAAATTTGTTGGTTCGATCTCATACACCCCTAAAATATCTTATTTTATTACAAATCACTTTCAGAAGAAAGGGCTGGATGTCGGCCTAAAAGCTGACATCCAGCCTTTCTCAGTACAGCAAGAGGTAATGGCACCTTGAAGCTCATAGATGCAGGCATCTATTGCCTCCCATTGTTATACCCAGACTCCTATACTAAATTTTACGTAGATCTCACAAAAAGGCCATTTGAAGAGAGAACGAATGAGCACAAAGGGGACGTTGTACGAAAGAAGCTTTCTACATGCTTTGCCAAAGAAGTAGCTAACCATAAGGCTCAACCCCAATGGCAAAATATCTTGAAGATCGCACTGTATGGAGACGCAAGAACAGCTGCCATAAGGGAAACAGTTGAAATAATAACGCGGCAGGATGTATGCAACACAAATGTCTCTTTCGAACTACCGGTAGCTTGGAACCATCTGCTAGGCATCATAAGATGGACTTCATGATTCTAGTTTCTTCCTAAAGTTTACATTTTTTGCTTTTGCATTAACTCTTAAGATATTGTATTCACCACGTTCCGTGGTTATTTATGCGCGCGGTCTTCACGCATGATTTCATTTGTCGTATTGGCATTTACGTTCTGTTTACAATTTTGATTCTGTATTCTCTATGTAACCACCTGATGAAACCGTCCGTTGACGGAGAAAGCTTGCGGAGTGAAATTCGTGTGATTTCTTATTTTGACACCAATAAATCGGATCATTAAATTTATAATTAAAATAAATTATTAATGGATCTTAATGTTTGAAATAATATTTTTCTAGTAATTGGAATTTTAAAAGAAATGGCGGAATAAATATATAGAGGGGGTCAGAAAGGGAAATGAATCGAGATAGCAAGAGACACAGCGAGGCAAGGGTAGTTTGTGAGTGTGTGTGAGAGAGAGAGAGAGAGAGAGAGAGAGAGAGAGAGAGAGAGAGAGAGAGAGAGAGAGAGAGAGAGAGAGAGAGAGAGAGAGAGAGAGAGAGAGAGAGAGAGAGAGAGAGAGAGAGAGAGAGAGAGAGAGAGAGAGAGAGAGAGAGAGAGAGAGAGAGAGAGAGAGAGAGAGAGAGAGAGAGAGAGAGAGAGAGAGAGAGAGAGAGAGAGCGGAAGAGCAGTAAGTGGGGAGATAGCGAGACATAAAAAAAGAAAAATAGAGAAAGAGACAAAAGGACGTAGAAAGCTAGAAAGTGAGAGGGGAGTGAGAGAGAAAGAGAGAGAGAGGGAGAGAGAGCGAAGAAGAACAAAAAGAAGAGGAAAAGGGCAGAAGGTGGAGAGTTAGCGAGACAGGAAACGTAGATAAAGAAAAAGGAGAGAAGCTTGTAGAAAGATAGAAAAGGCGAGAGAGAGAGAGAGAGAGAGAGAGAGAGAGAGAGAGAGAGAGAGAGAGAGAGAGAGAGAGAGAGAGAGAGAGAGAGAGAGAGAGAGAGAGAGAGGGCAGAAAGTGAAGAGGTGGCGAAACAGAAAATAAAGAAAGAGAGAGAGAGAGAGATGGAGGGAGACAGCAAGTTAGCAAACGAGTTACAGACAGAGATGTAGATGCAAAGAGAGATTAGTTGCAGAACCTACACGGTAGTCATGTTCTGCAGCAATTATTATAACTGTTTGATTTCATGTATACTGCCATAATGCATGTATTGCAATGCATCTGCGATTTCTGCATGGACAGTGTAACACAAATGTTTTTTCGATTAGCAGGACTAAGATGAGTGCAAGTATCGGAAATTTTAATCTAGAGCTACCTCTAGTCCTTTTCAATAAATCGGATTAGTTGTTGCAGTGCTGTACAAGTATCGTAAAATGCCTTGTAGAACGACCTCTTGCCCTTGTGGATAATTCGAATTATTTAGCTGTGCAATACACGCAGGCCAGTAGCCAGACAAAGAGGATGTGACGGGGCAGCGAATGATTGAGGTTGGGCAAAGGATATACAGAAGGTTGGGCGAAAGACGTAAAAGAAGTCGGGCACTGGACTATAGTGCGAGTCGCAATGTCGGGCAAAAGGAAACGCAGGCAGAGCACTGCCCGGCCGGGCCCTCCTCAAGCAACGGCTGTGAATAAAAGTGCAAATGTTGTGGTATTCGCTCTGAAATTATCTTCTGTCTTTGTCGAAAATTTGGAGCAATTAATATAGACGCCGTAAATTATGGAAAAAGCAGTACAACCACGAGGGTTGTACCGAAAGTAATGAAAAAGTGGGCATAACTTTTTTATTAACTGACAGAGGTCGTTCAAATTGCACATGTTGGTAGAGTAGCTCTCTCTATATATACAAAAGTACTACTACACATAGTCTCCATCACAAGCGGTGCATTTGCGTCATCGTTGAACCCAGCTCTGGAATCCCCTTCGAAAAAATTCAAGTGTGGATTGCTGTACCCACTTCTTCACAGCCACTTTCACCTCGTCTGTGTCATCAAATCGTTTTGCCCGGAGACTGTCCTTCATTGGACCAAACAAGTGGAAGTCGGAGGGCGCCAGATCTAGGCTGTACGGTGGATGGGGGGACCACCGACCAGCCTAATTTGCTGACTGCCTGATTTGTTGCTAAAGATGTGTGTGATCTCGCATTGTCATGGCGAATGTGGATTTTTTTTCAGATTCTTGTTCGGTGTTTTCCTCCTTATGGCTTCTCTAAGCTTCTTGAGTGTCTCAATGTACCGCTCACTGGTCACGTTCCAGAAAATCAAGGAGAATGACACCCCTGTCATCCCCCCCAAACAGTCACCATGGTTTCTGTGCTGATCGCTGGCTCTTGAACTTCTTTGGCCTTGGTGAAGAGGTGTTACACCGTTCCATGAATTGATTCTTCGTTTCCGGATTGTGAAGATACGCTTACGTTTCATCGTCTCTCACCAGATCGAAATAAAAAACGTGTCTTCGTTGGCTTCATGCGCTTCCAGAAGATCAGAGCCATACTTCCACTCTTCTCTTCTTCAAACTCGTTGTCTGCCAAACTTCAAACTACTACTTGCAACCTGCAAAGAAACAAAAAAATGCTGTGCGTTACTTTTCGATCATCCCTCGTTCATTTGCCGGTGGCGAGATTCGAACCCACGGGAGCCAAATGTTTTCCCAATTAAGCTGTACCGACGAAGTTTCTCGCGGCAACTCTGCCGTCTTGACATGTGCGCCTCCTCTCAGGTAGGTTCGTCACAAAGTGTAGAAGAGGAAACGTGTTTATATTTGTAACAGAAGAACAGTCTGTAGTTAAGTCTAAACCTCATCCATGGGCACGACTCTCCCAGTTACATTCCCTTTACTTCTGAGGTAGTTTAGTTCATTCAGTGGAGTAGCCTTGTTTCTTTAAGCTTGGGGTCTTCAACCTTTTCTGAATCGCCGGCCACATGAAAAAAGGGAATAGGAGTCGCGGGCCACGTTAAAATATACAAAAATGTTTGCTTTCATTTTAACATCGATTAATTCACCAAGGTTTTGAATCCTAGAACTTAACTTTCGGGAGAAGAAACTATGTAACATGATATCCGTATTACACTCACAAGGAAGCATCGGATTGAATTGGAATTTTATGGACGTAATGACAAAGACGAATGATACACATGATGGCAAAAGCAGAGCTGCAGGATAATTACAGAGGGATCTGTGGAACGCAGTCCGGTCATCTTCAAAAGTGCGTTGCACCGCCTCGTGCGGCAATACATGCTGCAATACGGTCCGTCATGGAGGCAAACAGACGCCTGATGTTGGACTGCGGCAGACTGGCCCACACGTGTTGGACTGTGTGCTCCAAATCCAGGAAAATTAAACGGCGCGGCAGCAGCCGGAGTTTCAATTGGTTCCACACATGATCGATAAGGGACATGTCCGGAGAGCGGGCAGGACACGACGTAGGCCGTCCTGGGCAACCCGAGCCGTGTGCGGGCGGGCAGTGGGATTTCATCCACATACCGCTGGCCCGTCAATGATCCACGTACCACTACTAGAGCTGATCGGCTATCGTAGGCAATGGCTCCCTAGACCATAATGCCTGCAGTGGGGGAGGTGTGGCGCTCGATAGTGAAGTTGGGATTGTGCCGTTGACCGGGGAACTCCACACCCGGACACGATGATCATCTGTCCCCAAAACGAAGCGTCATTCATCGCTAAACATCACATGTCGTCAGTCTGTGGCGTTCCACGTTGCTCTCACACCACTTACGTGTTCTGCCACTAACACCGGAATATCGCCGGCTGCTGTAAACGCAGCCGGCGATATTCCGGTGTTAATGGCAAAACACGTAAGGAGCGCTGGGATCGCAGATTCGCTTCGGCGAGGCGTCGCGAAATGGTTCGTGCGCACACAGGAGCCACTAAATCTGTCTGTATAGTGCATCAGGCACCCGTGGGATCCGTTCGTGCCTGCCGCACGATCCGTCGATCATAGGCTGCGGGTGGCCGAGTGCGCAACGTTCGTGACTGCCACGGAAAGGGCCTCAGGTTCAATCCCAGCAGGTACGAACGCTCGATCCACTAAATATCCGCCGTGCGTCGGATGGGCACGTTAAGCCGTCGAACCCCGGGTACTGCCCCCGGTAATAAATAAGGGCGTCTTCATCCCTCTTTCTACTTCGCTTCCGTGTCACTTTCCTATGGGGCGCTCTAGCCCAAATCTCCTAGCTTCCTATTTCTAAGGGTTGTTTAAGACCTGGGGTCAGACACTCCTTTCCTAAAATCCTCTACATATGATCATGATCCGTAGATCTTTTCTATCGGTGGTCTTCCTGGTCTACCCGGATACGTTCCGCCGTGTGGCAGGGCCGTCACGTATCCACTGCTCCCGATACAGTCGAACTGTATGGTTAGAACGATCTACCTGGCAGGCTATACGGCTCGCTGACCACCCTGCGGTTTTCAACCCGATGATCAGGCCTCTCTCAAAGTCAGTAAGTTGCGTAAATCAACGTCCCTGGTGTCTACCCGGCATTCTTTTCACTCTGTGTTCTTGTTTGCTTCGGCCGGTACTTTTCGCTTTCATGGGGCATCGACTACACGCCTGTTTATAAGGCTGCCGGTTCGTGCTTGCAGCACCACCACAGGGGTGTGGTCATGCGCACTCTCACTAAACGTGGATCATTTGCATACCAGCACGCACTCTGACTGCAAAGTGTCGCGGTTGTAGCATGTTTTCCTTTAGGTGCGTAAATTTGATTGTCCGTGAGTGTACAAGGAAGTCCGAAACAAGTACCTGATATATCTACATTTTTGGTTCTCTTTAAGAATTTCAGTTATATAACTTATCGTTGCATAGCTCATAGCAGATCTGGGAATTCAAAGTCTACGTACCCAAGGTACCTAGGTATTGAATTTTTCATCTCAATAGTGTATTTCCTTTTCCCATTTCAGAATTTCTTTTGTCGACAAAGATTTTTTCTATTTGTAGGCGTACGTCTTCTCTGTCCTCAGAAAATTGGTCACCACGGTGTTTTTGGCGTCTTCAGATCGCTGGGGCACATCTGCGACTTGCAAAATTTTAGCTCACTTCTGCTATGTCTAAAAGTTTCTGGGACGTACACGATCATATCAGAATAATATGACCACCCCCGGATGCACAGTGTACCCACCCAGGCGCGTCACAGAGTGCACGTGACAAGGTCGACCACACGGAAATATAAGCGGCCGGTCATGACAGATGAGCCACAGTGCGTTACAGGAGCACAATGGTAAGAGGTAGAGATTTGATGGACGTTCAAAAAGGAATGATCATCGGCTACCGTGCCAAGGGTGGAAGCATCTCAGAAACAGCAGATTTCGTTGGTTGTTAGCGAGGTGCTGTAGTAAGGGTGTACCACGAACGAACCGCTGCCACACCGAGTACCTCGTGACGTCATAACTGTGGAGCCCCAAAGGCCATCGACCCCAGAGAAGAACGTCGCCTCCATCGAGAGGTAAAGGGCGATCGACGCGCAACAGTATAGCAATTGACCACGCAAATGAACGCTGGAATACTCAGGTACGTGTTCCCGATAACAGAAGCGCGAAGCCTTCTACGCATGGGTCTCCGGAGTCGACGCTGCGTCAAGGCGCCCATGCTAACCAAAGCTCATCGACAACGACTCGTGCAGTTCGCATGGGACTACCGTCATTGGACAATGGAATAATGAAAAAGGTTGCCTTCTCAGACGAATCGAGGTTTGTACTCCACAGAAATGACGGGAGGTGACGGATACGGCATCAGACATACGACAACCAACATGCGGACACAGTTGTTGGTCAAGTACAAGCACGCGGTGGCAGTGGGCACGTCTGAGGGATAATTTACTGGCATGACCTGGGACAACTGGTACCACTGGATGTGTACCTGAATGCCAATGGCTACCTGCTCATCCTCGCTTACCACATGCATCACTTCATGTTGGACGTTTAGCCTGGTGTCTACCAACAGTACAATGCACCGTGTCACGTCGCTAAGGGCGTGCCTGACTGGTTTCAGGAGCACGATAGCGATGTCTCAGTTCTCCCTTGGCGGGCGAAATCGCTCAATTCCATAGAGCGATTGTGGGATTGTTTGGATTGACAGGTTCGACGTGCCGACCAACAACCACGTCATCTCCGGGACCTCAGTGTTCTTCTGCAGTCCGAATGGGCACGTGTGCTTCTGGAAACCTTCCAGGGCCTCATTGTGTCCATGCCACGCCGTTTCTTCGCGCTCATCCGGACTAAGGGTGATTATTCCCATTATTAGGTAGGTGGGTGTATTTTTTTTATCTGATACGCCTGTGTATGTTCTTTGATCTCTTTAAATAACTGGAGCACGTGTTTTTGACTTCTTCAGATCGTACAGACACGTGTTCTTTGACTTCTTCAGATCGTACAGACGCGTGTTCTTTGACTTCTCCGAGTTGCTAGGTCAGGTCTTCTTCGATGTTTTGTATTCGTAGGCGCGCGTGTTCGTTCACTTCTTCAAATATGAGTCACGTCCTTTGATAGCTTCAAATCCCCAAGGAATGTCTTTTTTGAAATCATCAAATTGCTTTAGCACTTCTTTAATCTTACTGTATCTCTAGGGCACGTCTTCCTTGCCCTCTTCAAATTAAACAGGACAGTCTTTTTGATTTCTACAAATCGCTGAATCACATCTTCTTTGACTTCGTCACATAGCTAGATGGCATAGCCCACTGGAAAGAAGAGGCCCTGAAACGATTTAGTCATGTGACCAAAAGGGTCTCAGTTTCCCTGCTCTGAACTGCCCGTGAAGTCGTAAACGTCATTAGTCCGTTAGGGTGTTGCTGGGAAATTGTTCATATTTTATTATTTTTATTTATTATTGTGATTTTCTTTCCAAAGAAAAACGAAGTAACACTCGTAATAACATATGTTCATTTACCACTGCAACAGAAGAAAACGTTACACGTTTTTGAAAAAAAAAAAAAGATTATTTACTTCTACCTGCTTGTTTCTGCTGTTACTGATATACACGTAAGATTTCTTTTCTGTCTTAAGTATTAACAGTATAACGTGCAAAGTTTAGTTATCTATATATACATTGAAAAAAGAATTTCTTTATCATATGTTTTGTTAGGAAAACTATATCAGTTATTTAACGGTTTAGTACTTCCGTAAGATGTATACACCTTACGAAATGTTTTTTGCATCACTTTTGTTTTCCATGGTAGATTTACTAAGTGCTATAAGATTGCTTTTAGATTGGATTCCAAGGGACAGGAAAAGACCCAGAAGAAGACCACATGGGAGATGGGTGGATGAAATTCGAAAGTGTGCGGGAGTGACATGGAGGAGACTGGCACAAGACAGACCGTTGTGGAGGAAACTTGGGGAGACCTTCGTCCAGCAGTGTATTGATCATGGTTGACAATGATGATGATGATGATTTCAAACGACAAAAGTCCGCCCATCCAAAAAATAACGACAGTAAAAAAACACAGAAAATATGTTCAAGTCAAGCAAAAGAAAAGCAAAAACGTACTTAAAAGTCACCTTCCTTGAGTAATCTTTGAATAACGAACACACTGACACCGCACACCGGTACTGTTAACATTACGGGTATATGCCAGAACCAAAAATACTGACGCCGGTCCTTCAATAAAAATAGAAAGAAATTGTAAAAAGTTCCGCAAAAATCCAAGAGGGAGTTCACCAGGAGCGAAACAAAAATTGTAAACAAGCTGTCATCTTGGATTCGATGCAGACATCCAATATGCCACCAAAAACACTAAAATATTCGCATTTCGTGACACAACTTTTCATGTAATTTGTCAACAAAACAACAGCAAATTTCATTTATTTTGTATGGCAAATTTCAAAGTTCCCATCAACTAGAATTCTAAGCGAAAACTTCGCAAATACTTTGTCAGTTTCGTTTAAACATTAGCATTTCCTTCATTCTAGGTCAAACTTTCAAAGTAATTTGTGAATTAAATATTAGCACATTTTATTCATATTGCAACACAACCTTCAAAGTTTCCATCAGCGCACGTTTTATAAAATTCACCTGCTACTCTGTAACACTTCCAATTCATCCCATCAGCACGTTACTGATTGCTCAGACGACGCGGACACCACACACACACGGTTGCTGGGACCTCAGTGACAGCTGTTGATTTCAGGGTCTCTTCTTTCCAGTGAGCTATGGCTAGATGGTTGTAAATTATTATAGTCGAAGCATGATCTAAGTGTTTTCGAGGGAACATCAAAAATAAACTTTAAATCAGGAAAATCGTTAAAGGCGGAAATGACTTGGGGGGGGGGGGTAAAAATCACGATTTAAAATGCCATGTAATAGCAATAATTGGATTACTTTTTTTTAGTACCTTATCACTCGAACACAAGTGAGTTCAAACAAAAATTATACGGTAAATATCCACAAGATAATGTATACGTAGTAATGGTACAATAAAAATACATGATTTGTATACACGCGCATCCTACTACTACCTTGTTAAGAGGCATTACATTGCGCTTACAAAGGTCTGTTATGGTTGCCCATAATATTCAGCAATACATCATAAGATTCAGCAATACATCATTTTCTCACTGTACTGCTGCCACGGTATGTGCACTATGCTGATTCACCAGATAATGCCCTTGTACACAAGTCCATCTCGCCTTTAAAATCTATCAATCCAACCAAAAGATGTTGTGAACTGTTTGAGATCTGACCGAACAAAGCGCTTTTATGTGTTACGCTTCACTGTAAAAAAATAAGTGGTGTGAATTCACGGGAAATTTCTTAAAAGAAGGTGCAGCAAAGTTGCCGGTAGGTATTCGTGTTTTTCAGAAATTTACGTTTTTAAAAGTGCCCGTTTATTTTAACTTCCGTATTTTCACAGATTTTCCATAGTTAGAAATTCCGTTTATTTCAGAAAAATCCATTTCAGTTTCTTCCGCATTTAAACAGAAATTAAGCAAAACCAAACACACTGCGTTTTTCAACCCTTACCCCTGATAATCCTTTCACTCCAGTCAGGATGAAACCCGCGCCGCTTTGGCTGGTTGAACAGGTAGCGCATGCCTTTAACCACTGAGCCACAGACACTCGGAAATTCGAATCACTTACATCGTAAAACGAATTGCGCGACAATGATATATTTTTTTGTCATTAAGGCGAGTGATTTAGTCATTTTATTTTCTATTGGAGCTTATTATTTTTCTGAATAATTTTGTAATATTTTTTTCTGTAGGAGCACTTTTCACAAATTAAACATTTATCATCCTAATTTTTGGAAGCAACAAAGTGCTTCGTAACTTGATTTTTTTAAAGTGACAATGACTTTCAGTTAACTTTAAAAAAGGTGAAATGTACTTTTTTATAGTATTGTTTCACAAAAAAAAAAAAAACCTCCTCCTAAATATATAAATTTCTCTTGATAGCTATAATAGCTTTTCTCTTAAGTTGTCCAAAGACTGATACCTAGCATCGTATAATCATTTGTACGATAAGTGAAGTACCCGGTTTCTTACAGTAACACATTATACACTATATTGACAAAAGTCACCAGACATCCCTTCAAAAGCAAATGAACGGATGCGCTGCGTTGTTAAGATGCGCGGTATAGCTGCAAACGGTATTAAAACAAGCCTGCAGCTGACCACGATCATATCGCACTGTGAGGTTGAGTGAAAATGTCGAGGCGGGGGGAACTGACTTTGAGAAAGGAAAGATTGTTGGGTGTTATTTTAGTGGGTTGTCCATAAGAGAAGCCGAGAGGCGTTTAAACATACCCAAGTAAACTGTTTTGGATGTACTGAATGAGTAGAAGACACATGGCGTGTCTGAAACAGCAAAACGTACCGGCAGACCAAAGAAAATCAGTGATAAAGGACGTCGAAGCCTCAGGAGAGTCGGTACAGCTAATTGACGGAGTACTGCACAAAACCACAATGTACCGGTAAGCACAAATGCTGCAACCTAAGTGTGTACACGTACCATTCGCAGAGAACTTTATTCCACGGTTTACCGTGGTCGTGCGGCTGCTCAATCTCCACTCGGAATGCTACTCGTCGTTTAGTATGGTGTAAATAACCTTTATCGTGAACCGTAGATCAATGGAAACGGATGCTAGGACTGATAAATCCAGATACACAATCCATCATTCTGATGGTCGTGTGTGGGTATGGCGACAGCCTGGGGAACGCTATTTACTACAGTCTACTGTTCCTACGGTCAAGTTTGGAGCTGGCAGTGTACTCGTGTGGAGGTGTTTTTCGTGAATAGTTCCGACCCATTGGTTTTCGTGGACAAACCTGATAACCAGCACATCTACCTCGATATTCTGGACAATTATGCCTTACCAACTCTGTGGCAATACTATGGAACCTAGTCTTGTTGGTACCAGCATGATAATGCACCGAGCTATAAAGCAAGGACTGTTACGGCGTGGTTTGACGATAATTCCGTATCGTGTGTGGACTGGCCAGTACAGAGCCCGGATCTTAATCCCATAGAATACGTATGGGATGAATTAGAACGTGGCATAACAAGTGTGGAACCAAGGCCTAACTAAGAAACAGTTAGCGGCAGCATTATGTGCTGAATGGAAGCGCTTGCCTACCGCTGTGTTCCAAAACCTTGTCGAAAGCATGTCTCGAAGGGTCAGTGCATACATTAAGGCCAAAGGTGGTTTCAGAATCGCTTTAATGTAACAAAACAGAGGAGCCGAGCAACATGGAACCGTCTCAAAGAAAAAAAAAGAACAGGAATGATACAAACTGATAAAAGCGATGATATGTACATTGAATGAGTAATGGCAAATTTACAACGTGATGCAAACATAGCAATGCTTGAGGAAGAACAAAATGATCACAGGCTGGGCACCGCAGTGCGAAAGAACAACAAAAAGTTAATGCAGAGTCTTAACTCATCATGAGATGTAACGGACTTGGTGTAACAGCGAACGACGGGGTCACTGGCGACCACGTAGCATAGAAGGAGCTTTCACGTCAAGCGGAGATGGCAGACTGATACTTCTGCTGTACCACCGTGCACAGAGTAACGGAAAGCATGGTGAAAGGTGAAGTCCCAAGTGTGCCGTCTGTGAAAAAATGTCGAGGAGTGGCATTTCGTCTCTTGCAGAAGGAGTAAATCGGCCCTAAGAGGCGAGAGATCTTCCAGAACGAGAGCTTTAGCGAGGGGGTTACCAAACCCCTACAATTCAGAGTGGAAACCTTGAATGGGTATGTCCGACGTCGGATGAAGGGCAACTATGGCAGCTTTCTGGAATGTGTCGAGGCTATTGATGATGCCACGACACCACAAGACGTAGTCGAGTTGCTTGGCATTATGCCGGAGGAATCTGAGGATGTAGGTTGCTTGGTCGAAGACCTCGGGAAGAACTGCTTCAAACTGCTGTAAAAAGATGAGAGAAGCCTCCCGATTTGTTTTATGAGTGAGAAACTCGTAAAGATCTTCAAAGGAGACAGGTTCTGAAGGAAAAAAGGCATTGGTAAGCAGAGTCGAGAAATCTTCAAACGTCGGCAGAAGACCCTTGGACTTTGAAGAGGAAGAGCTAGAAAGTGACAAGGTAGACTTGGATCCTGCTAGAAGGGTGGAACGATGTGGGCGGCCAGTCGGAGAAGGTGACTTCTTCTTTTCCTCCGGGCCTCCGTACTGGTAGTAGAGCAACGTTTGCCGTGGAACGATGACACACGAGATGTGGAATCAGAGGAAAGGTCCCCCTAATCGCCAGGAGCAAAAGTGCCGACGGTGAATGAGGCTTGAAGATCAGCCGTGATATCCTCTGATGGAGAAAGAACGCGGGAAGGCAAGGAGGAGTCAAACGGAGGAAAATCCGACAAAGTGGAGAAAGCAACATCGTGTTTATGAAGGCTTTAATCAGATTTTCCGCAGAACTGGGTCCAGGAGGTGCAGACGCAAGAGGAGGCATGGCAGAAGGAACAAAGGAAGAGGTAGAATGCTGCCTTGGAGCTGCAGGAGTCAGTGGCTCTGCATAGGGGCAATGAGCCTGCTGATGGCCGTAAGCCTTGCAGCGTGAGCAATGAGCAGATGTGAGGAGCTCAATCCGGATGCGCTCGTTACCGAAACGAACATCCAGGAACCGTGGAAATTTCATGAGATGCTCTTCCGACGGGAAGATGATGCGAGCAGTTCTACGGAAGCCACAGATATGTTTATCATCGGGGTCAGAGGGGGAAGAGGAGAGAGTCTTCACTGGGCCGACTACTCTGCCGCATCGACAAAGTGCAGCACACAACATATCCTCAGAGATCTCCGGGGATACCGGATGTAGAGAGACCAAAACAGGACGCTGGGCGATGGATTCGGCTAAGAGGTGACGATCGCCAATTGATAGGTCCGAGACAAAACAAGCTCGGCATATTCTTTCTTCGGAAAATAAACGATCACAGTTCGTGGCTTTCGGGTGAGGTGGCACCAAAAGGAAGCATATTCTTGAGAGCGGAGCTGTACTGTTTCAAAGGAGTGTTGGGCAGTGCCTCAAAACAAACCCCCAACTCGAGGGTCGAATGAAGACGTTGACCAGCAGGAGAGTTCTCGGGAATGTCTAATAAGATGGTGTCACCTTTGAGAGTAACGTACGAATTCATAGGGGGCAGACTAGACGAGGAGGAAGCCGGTGGAATACCAGAGGCAGCCGCAGAATACGTGCGTGCAGAAGCGCCTCTTCCGGAAGGCATTGACGCAGCATGAGACAATGTACTGGAAACAGAGGCAGTAGAAACTGTAGAGGGCAGATTAGCGACGCCATCAGAGACGTCCATGAATTCATCATCGTCAGCAGAGGCCAGGGACGTCACATCCACGTTTTCAATGGCAGAGTTGGAGACCCAGGCAGAAGGAAGATTAAGAGGCTCTCCACTAGCAAGCGAAGAAGATTGGTTGGCTGAGGAGGCGACGCGAGGAGCTGCAGCGATGCGGGCGGGAACAGCGCCCTCATCGGTAGATGCCATAATCAATGGCAAGAGTTAACGAAGAAAACGACCAGCTCGGTGTGGAAATTAAAATACTGATAATGAAAAAAAAATAAGCATTCACCAACTCGTGAGGGATCTTAAACGAAAGCGCAGACATTTAACTTCGGCACACACACACAGAAGAACAATGATGGGGCACAAAAAACGCGTATGTGAAGCACTCAAACACGGAGCTCGTGAATACACATGTAGTCCAAAGATGGACCGACATCGTACTAAAAATGTATGTCAATAAATGCTATGTTGTGTTTCTGTTCTAGGTGTCCGGTGACTTTTGTTAATATAGTGTATATATTAAATAGCTGGTACACAAAATGGAGGAGAGGAGGTGAAATATCCTGTGCCACAGTAAACAAAATTCACGCCATATGCTGTCCACAATATCCCATCTCGCTACGGAACTTCAAAATTCAACAGACGATTGAAATTTAAAAGTTAATCAAATCTCAAGCATTCTCACCAATAGCTCCTATTACCGGTAATTTCTCGTCATACGGACACTGAAAAAGTGAGAACGGAGTTTTTCCGTATTATAGGAAAGGAATTGAGGAAAGGTTTCTGAAAGTACAGTAGTTTCCGTTAACATATCGCTAAAATGGTAATTTACCGTCAATATGAGAAAGAAACTGCAGAAGGTTTCAGGCCTGTGACACGAAAAATGTTGCTAAATATCTCCTTTCCTTGCTGTTGCTTTAGGAAGCCTTGTTCCCTTCTCCTATCTGATGAAAAGAGGAAGGAACAGGAAATGTTCCCTCGCCTTGATAGTTTTGGCCATTCCGGTCCAAACTGCAAAGGAAAAGATAGCTAAATTCGCGATAAAGAAAAGCTGTTTGGTTGACAAATAGAAACGTTAGATGCAGGAAAACATTAACATCAAAACACAAAATGCGGGTATTTTTAGCACGTCTTTTGTAAAAAAAGATCGTGCTTATGTTATCGGTTTGTCCGTCCGTCCGCCCGTACGTCCGTCCGCCCGTACGTCCGTCCGCCTGTAGACACCATATCTCTGCAACTATTAGTTCGATTTGAAAAATTCGTTTTGCATTGGGAAGATTGAAATGTGCGAATGATGATCCCTCATTCCGTTTTTTCTTACAATGCACAATTTCGCCGCTAGAGGGCGTAAATGCAGATGATGTCGAATTCAAAATACATTTCCTTCCATATATTTGCTTCTAAACATCCGATTGAAAACATTGTTTTTTCTTTCGATTCCATTTATGTCGAAGAGTATTTTGGGTATAGTTACTTTTTCAAGTTACGAAAAGATTTTTTGCTAGGTGGCGTACAAGTAAATTACGTTTTCCACGATATTTCTTCTTCTAAAACTCCGATTTGAAATTTTTTTTTCAGCGGACACAGCTCCTGATGGAAAATATTTTCCATATAAGTTCTGATTTTTGGTAAAGAATACTTTGGCCAACAGAGAGCATAAGTGGTAATTTTCGCTTCTGGTGTATTTGCCACAAAATCTGAGCTCCTAAAATCTCGATTGAAATTTCTTTTTCGCGGACCGATGCCACTCACGTCGATAAACCTTTTTGGAATACTTTTTTCTTAAAATATTGCATGTTTTCTCCGCCAGGGGGCGTAGATGTATATCTTATTTTTGGCAATATATCTGCTTCTAATGGTCCGATTTGAAAAAATACTTCTATATTGGATAGAGTTTCCAGTGTGACACGTTTTTCAAGTAATTTCGAAATTTTCAAGTCATTCATAGACTTTCCGCTAGGGGGCGTAAAGGTAAATTGCGTTTCCCCCGATATCTCTGCTTCTAAAACTCCGATTTAAAAAATTCTTTCTGAACCGGATACAGATCCTGATGGGAAATCCTTTGCATATAATTTCTAATTTTGGTAAGAAATGGTTTGGATACCAGAGGGCGTAAGTCTTGATTTCCGCTTCTGATGTAATTGCAGCAAAACCTGAGCTTCTAAAATCTTGATTGAAAAAAAAAACCGTTTGTGGGCCTTTTTTAAAGGTTTGTCTACTCACGTCGGCAAACCTTTAAAAAATATTTTCTTTTTAACATAAGGCATGGTTTCTACGCCAGGGGGCGTAGATGTATACCTTATTTTTGTCAATATCTCCAGTTCTAGGAATCCGATTTGAAAAATTCTTTCTTTGTTGGATAGTGCTTCCGATATGAAATATTGTTCATATATATTCAAATTTTTCAAGTAAATCATAGACTTTCCGCTACGGGTCGCAATGGTAAATGGCGTTTTCTGCGTTATTTCTGTTTCTAAAACTCCGATTTGAAATTTTTTTCGGTATAGCATACAGTTTCTGATGGAAAATGTTTTTTTTATGTAATTTCTAATACTTGGTAAGGAATAGTTTAGCCACCAGGGGGCATAAGTGTTAATTTCTGCTTCTGATGTATTTACAGCAAAATCTGAGCTCTTGAAAACTCGACTGAAAAAAATTGTTTCCTGAACAGATACCGCTCACATCAAAAAACCTTTAGAGAATATTTTCTTCGTAAAATAATGCATGGTTTTCCCGCCAGGGGAGCATAGATGCACATCTCATATTTGTCCATATCTCTGCTTCTAAGAGTTCGATTTGAGAAATTCTCTCTTTGTTGGACAGCGTTTCCTCTGCGAAATGTTTTTCATATGAATTCAAACTTTTCTTAACTACAAGTCTACATACAACCAGAGGGCGTAAGCTCACGATTCCGTTTACAGCAATATCTGCGGGATTGAAAAATTTATTTCTTCCGTCAGATAGTGTACTATTGTTTTCCATACCTGTTCCATTGACTTTGAATGGCTCTGATAAATTTAATTTGCGTTACAATGGATTCAAAAGACGTGCTCATTACACCCGAAAATTTGGTGTCATCTTTCTTGCAATTCTCTATCATGTATATAGGAAAACATTTAGGGATTTCAAAAAGAAACCTTAACTGCAGGAAATCGTTAGATCTGGACAACGTTAGATTGCGATCCAACTTTACTACAATAGTTCAGGAAAAAAAATGAAATACTTACTGATGTGTCTGTTCCTCTGACTAAGCGAATGTGCAAGATCTACCGCAAAAAAAAAAAAAATCGTAAATAGGTTAATCTTAGGTTTAAAAAGAAATGCAAGTGGGAAAAATAACGCACCAGGTCATTTTAATACATTTAATTGTTTCAAGAACTAATCTAAACAACCCTCGAGAAAACTCATCCAATTAAACATAAAGAGTGTATGTATACGCAACACTCATACGAAAGACTGTTGTCTTGAACACTTGCACATTGTCTCTCAATTTCTGAAAGCTGGTAACTGCTTGGAAGTGAATAAAATGCAATAAAATGTTGATGCTGACTATCATTTCGCTTGGAAGAAACACGGTCATTGCTTTCGACACTCTTTAAAAACTTCGAAGTTTCCATCAAAGTTTGAAGAAAACCTGTCGTTAAAATCTTGTAATATTAATTTGATGCGCTTTCATTAAATTAAATTTACTTCATCTAATTGGAAGCAAATACGATCCAAAATAAGTAATTTGATTTCGTGTCAATTAAATCGGCAAGCATTAGATTCTAGACGACATCTGCACAAAAATTTAACTACGTTTCTGATTTGAGCAGCTTGTTGTTGTCACGTCGTCTCCATCTGCTACAGCAATAAAATTTTTGTAGATACCAGTTCCCCCGAAGCGATGCTATCTAATCTGATCTATAATTGCTTAGCATCATGCAGTCTAATGATTGTGCTTTGCAGTATGGTAATTTTTGATTAATTCCAAAGCACACACTAAAAGGCACGCGAAAACCCACTTAAGAGCTCGTGAAGAAAAACACATGTAAACTTCTTTTCATTGTGGATAGGATACATCAGGAACGACAAATAAACGCATGCCTTGCTTTGCCAAAACTGATAGAATTAATCAAGCTAAATGAAACTGCGCTAATTATGTCTCCTGGCTTCAGACCTAAATGAAATTCTGTCTGAATAAAAGAGATTTTTTTTTTCTGAGGGGGCAAAAGAAGAGGAAGGAATTTGCATAGCTAACGTGATTATAATGAGATGTCATTTTCGGAAAACAGAGCGCATTCTCATGGTATTGGTTTCAAGGATGCTGACTTCCTTTCTTTCTTTGGCGAGCCTGTTTTGAGAGATACAAATTGGCACAGCTGTTCTCCTGTTGTATCATATGTTTATTGAATGCAAAGAACGTAGCCTTCTTTACCATCAGCTTATACGAGTCCTTCTTCTTAAAAGAGAACGAGGATTTCCGTCCCGAAAATACTTCCGCTTCTCAGGAACAGTTTTTCTGCTCTTGACGGTCATTTTTTCACAACAGGAAGCACTACAAATGTTTACATTTTGCTCAAAGCAGGTCATCTTGAAAACTT
Source organism: Macrothele yani (assembly GCA_039090855.1). Classification (NCBI taxonomy): domain Eukaryota; kingdom Metazoa; phylum Arthropoda; class Arachnida; order Araneae; family Macrothelidae; genus Macrothele; species Macrothele yani. The sequence goes on from CM076998.1 coordinate 94,463,255, forward strand.
TGAGAGAGGGGGGGGTTAACTTTCAAAGTGTTTACGTGGCCATTATAATGAAAAGTTGAAAAGTTGCAGTTTAACTGCTTCTACGCTTTAATAATTCCTCTCTATATGTTTTCCATTTTTCTTTCTTCTCATCCCCATCTTTTCCTCCATCTCTATGTTCGAATTGTTCCTTTGTCTTTTTCCAACGGTTTCTTCCCAAACTTTCCTTTTACCGGAGCGGTGGCGCAGTGCTTTAAGCGATGGCTTCTGATCATACGTCCGAGATGGGTTTGGGTTCGAATCTCGGTGAGGCATGGATGTTGCATTTGTCTTACGGCACTGGCTCTCTCCCTTCCCTGGAACCAGTGGCCTTAACTTAGGGACGGGCGACTGCTTATAGCCCATCGAGTTGCTCACGGAGGTCGTTAAAACTTCAATTATACGACCTTTCCTCTTTCTCTCCATTGCTTTCCCTCTCTGCTTTGTATCTTGTTTTTCATTGAACTCAGTTTTTCTATCTTCATTATCTTGCTCTTCTCTATCTTTTGACTTTCTTTCTATCTCTTTCCATCTCTTTTCCATCTATTTCAATCTTTCATGTGTGATCTTTTTATATAATTTCCTTTTCTCTCATTGGCTCTTTTCACCTGTTCATTTCCTCTCTCTATCTCTCTGCCTGGTATTGTTTCCAGCTCTGTACTTTCTCCGCTTCTCCGCAACCAAATGTGTCGTATTTTGAGGCGTCTTGTCACGTGCGATGAGTAATGGATCCTGTATGACAATCGTCCACTTTCGACGCAATGGCTTGACCACGGTGAACTCCCAATGCTGGTATTCTATCCCCAAAAGACGATGGTCAGTGTTTGGCTGTCCACAGTTGGTGCGATCCACTCCTTCTTACAACGGGATCAAACGAGCACGGCTGACAGGTATTATCAAGAACTTGACATTATGTTGGGAAACTGTCCACCAGAAAGTCAGTTTTCCACCAATCTCCATGGGTTCATACTTTCCAGGATAACGCGAGACACCATGTTGCAGGCCAGACAATCTAAAAACTGCACTAGTCGAGCTAAGAATCCTTATTTCATCCTCCTTATTCACCTGATCTCTCATCTTCTGACTATCACTTGACATTATACATGAAAAACTGCCCACCAAACAGCCGGCATTAATCAATTGCCATGAGCCCATTCTTCTCCTTAATAATGAGATACCCCACGTTGCACACCAGACGATTCAGATGCTGCACCAGTTGATGTACGAAACCTCATCTCAGCCCTTTATTCACCTGATCTGCCCCCTACGGACTGGCACTTCTTTTAGCACCTGTATACCTTTCTATAGGGTAAACCGTTTTACAATTAAACATAAATTATTGAAACGGCAGTCCATGTTTTTGTCGCTTCCCGGAACTCGATATTTTTTCACGACGGCATACAGAAGCTTGTATCCCGTTGGCAAAAGTGTGGCGAGTGGTTTGTTTTGATTAATAAAATTTAGTTTGCACAATAATTTGGCTGTTTGAAGTCTTCGTCGATATTCCTGCATTTCATCTTCAAGAACCTGGTACATATAGAGAGGTTTATCAAAATAATGGAAACATTTACTGTTTGTGGAGAATTTTTTATTAATTAGCTGTAGACCCACTTTGGTCTTTCAGAATAACAGCAATCCGACTTGGAGCAGACATATACAAGTCATGCATATACGATAATGGAATTTGGGACAATTCTTCCTGTAAAATATGTCCCAACATATTTTACATGAAATATGATTTTGGAGGTGGAAAGTCTGATCTGTCCTTTCGCTCCAGATATTCTCACAAATGTTCAGTAATATTGAAATCTGGGTATTGAGATGGCCAGGATGTGTGCTGTACCTTATCCTCATGATCTGCAAATCACTACTTCACGCGTTTCTCACAATGCATGGGTGCATTATCTGTTTGAAACCAGGGACGGTCATTAAAGAACAAAGCCTGCAACACTGTGTGCAAGTGGTCCCCAACAACGGATTCGTACATTGCAGATGTACACGACCCTGCAGAATAACCAATGGCCCAAAGAAATGCCATGATATGGCATCCAACTGCAACAGGGATCCACTTCCATGTTTCAACTTCGAAATCAACCAGAATGGGGTGGTACATTTCTACAGTTTTTAAACTCTGTCAGTGGCGGAAAACAATGTGAAACACTATTCATCAGACCAGATGGCATGTTGCCAGTCTTTAGCATCCCAGTTTTTGTGAGTTTGCATCACTTAACAAGTTTTGTTGCATTGACGTCGGTAATCAGAGGTTTGTGGATTGCAGTAAGGCCGTTAATACCTACACGACGGAGTTTTCGACGAATTGCTATGACGAAAACGGGATCATTCCGACTGGTGCAGCTGTTTGAGGTGCCGTGGTCTTGTGCTTGTGTTGTGCAATCCGTGCCAACGTTCGCCTATCCCTATCGGACATCTTCCTTTGGCAGCCACAATTTGTACATCTGGAGGCAGCGAGTGTCCTTTTTGTTAAGTAGTTATAATCTTCGATACAATTCCTCGTGTTGTACCTAGTATTTCTACCTTTCTAGTTACTGAAGTTCCTACAAGACACGCGCCAATGATAATGCATTTTTCCAGGTCACTGAGGTCTGACATTATCGACAATAACTCCACAACAGCTGTTTCACCTGTTACTGTGGCACTGATACGTGACAACTCACCTCGTATTGCACCGATCTGTACAGCTCACATCACGGGTGTCGTCGTCTCTGTGATTTCCATACGGCGCTTTTCGTGTACTCTAGTCGGAGTTGGTGTTCTTTTGTTGTTGTTGTTGAGGGTTTAACGACCACCGTGAGCAACTCTGTGGGCTACAAGCAGTCGCACGCCCCAAATTTAGGGTCAATGACTCCAAGGAAGGGAGAGAGCTAGTGCCGGAAAGACAAACACAACATCCATGCTTCACCGGGATTCGAACCCGGACCCAACTCGGACGAATGATCAGAAACCATCGCTTAGACTACTGCGCCACTGGCGTGACATGAACTGGCGTTTTGATTACTTTGATTAACTCCAACATATACATTTATACCTCAAAGAAACGCACTTGCAAAATTTAAAATAACAACTTTACTGTAAAAGAAGTCTTCTGTTCCATCATGGCTTTATAACTCAATAAAAATGCAAATCATCATCGTTAAGCACACATAATTTCGATCGGGGGGGGGTTAGCGCCCAATATGAGCGTCAAAGGCTATAGCGTGCCGTCTGTCCCGAATCTGGGAACACTGACTCAAATGCACCTGGTCCCGGGTGCATATCTTGGACGACTAGCTAGAAACTAGCGCCTTTAACCCCTCAGCCGCCGCCCCGGTGGCGCAGTGGTCTAAGCGATGGCCTCTGATTATTTGCCCGTAAGGGGTCCGGGTTCGAATCCCGGTGAGGCATGGATGTTGTGTTTGTCTTACGGCACTGGCTCTCTCCCTTCCCTTGAACCAGTGACCCTAAATTAGGGACGGGCGACTGCTTATAACCTCCAATCAAAAAAAAAAAAAAAAAAAAAAAAACCCTAAGCCTCCGAAGCGATGACCTTTTCAATTCCTGAGCATTTTGCTTATAACTACGAATCGGCACTTGGCGCGTAAGCAACAATAAAAATATTTTATGTTAAGAAAATAAGTAATATTTCCTTCGCTGTTTTATGATGAACAGAAAATTTTGTTTTCCATAATAGTATCATTGCAAATTCTTATATCATTCCTTTTTAGTTTCGGAAAAGCATAATAAACTGACAATAATTAATTAATTTTGAAGTAGGGTGTTTGCAGTAATTTATAATGGAGTCCTGCTTGCATTGCTGTTGAAGAATAATTATTGTTTCAGTTGCACTCTGAAGTTCATTTACTATGGAAACCAAATTATCATTGTTTTTATTTTATTAGCTCTTTTTTTTTTGGGGGGGGGGGTCTTTCACCTTTTTCTTTTTTCCTAAAGCAGTTTTTGCAACTTTGTAAATTTTTAAAGGTTAAGGAGGGAATTTACTCGCCAGAATTGAATACATCGAACTGCGGAAAAAATGAGGAACACTGAGCAAACATTAACAGCATGATTGGATTTAAAAAATTAATACAACAGGTAAAAAGGAAGTGATCTCGGGGAATCACGGTAAAGTCCCCCACAGGTAAATTCCCTCACCAGGAAAATTCCCCAGGGAAATTTCCCCCACATTTTTCAGTCAGGGACCATGCACAAATTGAATTTTACACAAAATATCGAATGTGGGGTGAATTTCCGGGATCACCATTTCCATTTTCAAGCAGTTTAAGACAGACTACAGCCTTACAAGTAGCACAAATATCTACGGGAAATTGCCAGGGTTGTTGGAATCTCCATTTTTACGACAACTTACAGATTTTTTTGTAGGTACCAGTAAAATGTGTGTGTGTGTGGAGGGGGGGGGGATTTCCGGTGTTGGCATTTTCATTTTTACGGCAGTTTACAGATGTGTTAAAAGTACAGGTAAAATATGGGTGAAATTTCCGGGGTCGGCATTTCGGTTTTTACCGCAATTTACAAATGTTCTATAAGTACCAGTAAAATGTGGGGGAAATTTACGGGCTCGCCATAAGACCGTCTGTTACTATGAACTGCGGTAGAAGTCGAAATGCCAAGCCCGGAAAATTTCCCCACCGTACCAGCCTGTTACTCTGTTACTGTAAAACTCAGGCGAAAATCGAAATGCTGACTCCGAAAATTTCACCTATATATTTTTTTTTTGACTTGTGCTTATAACACATCTGTAAATTACCGTAAAAATGGAAATGCCAACTCCGGTAATTTTCCCCACATATCTGTGCTACTTGTAAGACCGCAGATTATGTTAAACTATTTGAAAATGGAAATAGTGACCCCGGAAATCTCCCTCGCATTCGATTTTTTGTGTAAAATTTAATTTGTGCACAGTCCCTCACTAAAAAAGGTGAGGGAGATTTACGTGGGGGAGTTTTCCTATGGAGGAGTTTTCCAATGTGGGGGAATTTACCGAATGTGGTAGAATTTTCCGGTCGGGGAATTCACCTGTGGGGAACTTTACCAGTTACCATCTCGTGATATACTGTATTGACGAGTTACGGAGGTATTTAAATGTGATGAAACGTTTTTCGAAATTAATTAATTATAATAAGCCAATCGGTATTAAGCTTGCTTATTAAGTTGGAAAGTTTTTCAAAATACAGCGGTTTTTAGTTTTACAGCAAGGGAAATTATGAAATATACATATAATAATAAAATGCAATGTGTGTGTGTGTGTGTGTGGGGGGGGGGGGTACCAGCCATTTCTCAAAAAGTAATAAACGTAGATCTATCAGAATTCCTTCGAATGCGCATTGCCATCATGGTGGCGCAGGCTTCTGACCGTTCGTCTGAGATGGGTCCGGGTTCGAATCTCGTGAGGCATGGATATTGTGTTTGTCTAAAGGCACTGGCTTCAGGTAAATTGTTCGTGTGGCGAAGGGGTCTCCCAGTGCTCCATTGCTGGTTTTTTCTTCTCATTGGGGCGTTTGGTCCCAGATGGGTGGCCATCCTCCGCTGGTGGCCTTCCGAGTGGCCAGGCATGGGGTTCCTCTGGGATAGGTGGGATTGCTATCGCAACAGTCACATCCTTTTCTGAACAAGTTCGGTTGATCCCTACCATGCCTTTGGGAAGAACAGGCTGATGTCATCATGACTTAAGCCCTGGCTCTCTCTCTCTGCCCTGGAACTAGTGGCCCTAAATTAGGGACGGGCGACTGCTTATAGTCAGTTGAGTTGCTCATAGTGGCCATTAAGCACCAAACAAACAAAAACAAAACACATTGAATACCTGGTCTTCTGAATGCAGGTATCAAAACTTTAATTAGTTTATTTTCCACTTTTATTTTCTTTCTGAGGAGTTTCCTTGGAAATTACGTTTTTGTGCATTCAAAGATACCAAAGAAAACCTTCCTTACTTTAACAGTTGTTGTATTAATCTGAGTGAACGATAATTATTTTTTTTGTTATTTCCTTGGCGATAGCTGACACTATAAACTATGACTGGGTTTTTTATCTTCAGGTTCAAAGACACTGTGGTCTTTCCGGGTGGCCGAGTGGTCTGATGCGCTTGTTCCAGACCATTCGCACGAGATGGTGCCAGTTATAATGCCATGTTCAAAGACTCTCAGATCACTCGTTTTACCCATTCCGTTCCTCAACTTAACGCCAACAGATGCTCGGCTAATTGGTACGAGGGTGATAACAAAAGTTCTGCACATGTTAATCTTAAATGGAAGCGGAGGAAGCAATCGGGTAAATGATTTCGTCATGTCAAGGAAAGACTCTCAGCAACGCAGTGGTGTCAGAACGACGCGCTATCATTTGCTGTGTGGACGTGGGAGGGTTTGGAAATGGAAGCGTGCAGCTCCTCAGATCGAGTCACGGCGTCAGACCAGCGCTCGGACGTGTAAAAAGAAACTCTGCGGGGAGGGGGAGGGACTCCAACACAGATCCACACTGCCTCGCAAGAAGCTTGTGGGGAAAGAATTCTTGATCGAAGCACAATTTCTTTCTGAGGACAAAGTTGAGACCCAAAATTCGTCAAAATCGCCCCAGCTTGTTGGAAGCGGGAGCGATCTTGCTGCACGACAACTCATCGTGTCATGATGCAGCGTCGGTACGGAGACTTTTGTCGAAATATGGCAAGGGGAAACTTTATCCCACCCACCATACAACCCTGATCTCAGTCCACCTGACTTTGATCTTTTCCCAAAGTTAAAATATCGGCACCGTGGCATCCGCTACGAATCGCTAGACGAACTGTCATTGGAAGTGACCCGAGTAATACGACAGCTGAACAAAGATGGAGCATCCAGGACCTACCTCACCGTTGGCAAGTTGTCATTAGCAGCAGAGAGGAGTACATTGGCCTACAATAACGTAAGTTTTCTCCGTTACTTCACTCTCAAAAATGCGGAGTGTGCAGAACTTTTGTCATGACCCCCGTATGCCAGATTTATACCGGATATAGCGCTTACCTGCCACCTTACCCCTTCGGGAGATACTTGAACTGGCACGTCTGGTGCCAACTATAATGCCATATTTAAAGACTCTAAGATCAGTCGTTTTTCCCATTCTTTTCTTCCCTAAACTTAACCCAAACTGATGCTCAGTTAGCTGGTTGCCTGACTTATGCCTCATTTAGCGCTTACCTGCCACCTTACCCATTTGGGAGATACTTGAACCGGCACGTCTGGTGCCAGCTACAATGCATGTTCAAAGACTCTCAGATCATTCGTTTTCTCCATTCCTTTCCTTTCCTAAACTGAACCCTAAGCGGTGCTCAGCTACCTGGTTGCCTGATTAATACCTCACATAGCGCTTACCTGCCGCCTTACCCCTTTGGGAGATACTTGAACCGGCAGGCCTGGTACCAGCTATAATGCCATGTTCAAAGACTCTCAGGTCATTCGTTTTACCCATTCCTTTCCTTTACTAAACTGAACCCTAACTGTGCTCAGCTAGCTGGCTGCCTGATTTATATCTCATATAGCGTTTACCTGCCGCCTTACCCCTTTGGGAGCTACTTTAACCGCGCCGGTTCAGCCAGCTATAATGCCATGTTCAAAGACTCTCAGGTCATTCGTTTTACCCATTCCTTTCCTTTACTAAACTGAACCCTAACTGTGCTCAGCTAGCTGGCTGCCTGATTTATATCTCATATCGCGTTTACCTGCCGCCTTACCCCTTTGGGAGCTACTTTAACCGCGCCGGTTCAGCCAGCTATAATGCCATGTTCAAAGACTCTCAGATCATTCGTTTTGCCCATTCCTTTCCTTTCCTAAACTGAACCCTAACTGATGCTCAGCTAGCTGTCTGCCTGATTTATATCTCATATAGCGCTTACCTGCCGCCTTACCCCTTTGGGAGCAGCTTGAACCGGCACGCCTGGCGCCAGCTGTAATGTCATCTACAAAGACTCTCAGATCACTCGTTTTGCCAATTCCTTTCCTCAATTGAACGCTAACTGAAGCTCTACCAGCGGGTATGCCTGATTTATAAAGCAGACCATGCTCGCATGACGTCTTGCTTGTGGGAGTGAACCATCTATTCAGCGAAGGCAGTATACCTAAGGTACTGGCATCATTGTACGTACATCATAATTATTTGCAGAAGGGCATCAAAAATCTTCCGGTTTAAAATTAATTTTAAATTTCAATGAAATCGATGTTTAAAAATTTGCTCTGCGTTTGCGTTATAGGTATGACGATCAATGAATTTTCAAGCTCATTTTCTTTTGCGCACAAATGAAGTATGGAGGGATAATTTTTAAACACAACTGAGTATAAATAATTTGGCAAAGAGCAATCTTAAATTCGTTACGTGACCGTTCTGCATTTTCTAAAATGCAGTTTTGGAAAGGATTTGCGTGATCCACAGTTTTCTTATTTGTACAAAAATCTTAACTTGAACATAATAAGAATGTGCCGTGCAACTTTGTGAATAGTTATAATTTCGTTAATGATTGTCTCATTTGAGTAACAGACGTTGGAAAATAATTTATTCCTGTTTCCTAACATAAAACGGAATACGAATACTGTCATATATGTTGAATGATTAGCTGCGGGCACGATGTCTGAAAAAAATTGCGATGAGAATATAATATTTATAACGGAGGGGATAACGATTTGTACATATTAGCAAAACAAAATATAAAACTTTTGATATTGTTAACATGCTGTGGAACTCTGGAGGGCTCATTTTTGGGGACGAATTAACGAGATGCCAAAGAATGTATTGGTAGTGGCTTTTTACCAAAGAGGAAATCTGATAATACTTAATGAAGAAATTTTTAAACTTTTTGAGGATATATGCAGTCATACACAGTCGAGTCACATTATTGTGACCACCTACCACTTTTGACGTCAAGTCACGTGTCGTGACCTGGCTTGGAAAGTATATAAGGTGTGCTGTAGGTATTCTGAAAACATATCACTCGTTGCTGTCATGGATAAAAGGAGCGATTTATCAGATTTGCAAAAGGGGATGATTATCGGCTTTCGGGTCAAGTGTGGCAGTATTTCTGAAACTGCACAGTATATGAACTGTTCGCCTGCTGCTGTGGTTAAAGTGTATCGTGATTGCAGAAATGGCATCATTGCGAATAAGCGACGTAAAAACTGAGGAGCACCACGCGCCATTGATGTGAGAGGTGAACGTCGGCTTCGAAGGTGCGTGACGGCCGATCGACACGTTACAGTGGAGCAACTCACTAGCCGAATGAACCAGGGGGCTACCGGAAGTGTATCTAAAACGACAGTTCAGCGAACCCTGCTGCATATGGGGCTCCGATGCAGACAGATGGTCACTGCAGCTATGCTAACGAAGGTGCATCTGCAGAAAAGGCTTACAATTGCATGGCAGTATCGGAATCGGGCCTCCGCTGATTCGCAAAGAATTGCCTTCTCCGATGAGTCACGTTTTCTGCTTCATCGAATGGGTGGAAGTTGGCGTACAAGGCGAGAAACATCGGAGAACAAACACTCTTTAACCATTGCTGAAAGAACAGAAGCTGGTGGGGGCAGCGTTATGGTTTGGGGGAATGTTTTCGAGGAATTCTCTGTGTGCACTCATACCCGTGGAAAGCACTATGGACCGAATTCGTCATGAATCCATCCTTGTAGACCACGTACACCCATACATGCTGATTGTCTACCCTGGGGCAGATGGGATTTCCCGCACGACAATACGACGTGTCATACAGCTAGAAATGTCCGAGAGTGGTTGGAAGAGCACGATGAAGACTTCAAAGTACTTCCCTGGCCCCCTAATTCCCCAGACTTAAACCCGATGGAGCATTTGTGGGGCCACCTCGATCGTGTTGTTTGCTCTATGGATCCACAACCACGCACCAGCAGCTGTCAGAAGCACTACTGTCAGCATGGCTCCACATACCTCTGAACACCTTCCAGCACTTTATTGAATCACTCCCAGCCCATCTAGCTGCTGTCCGCGCTGCACACGGCTGTTAATCTGGATATTTACTGGTGGTCACAATAATGTTACTCGACCGTGTATGAATAATGATTAAATATTTTAAACTGCCGATGCACTTGAACGAAGTAGTGCCTAAAATTTTCAACGCTCCCCTGAGAGAAATGTTCATATAGCGGTAGGGTTTAGCGAAAGCTACGACAAAACAATTCGTTTCCCCTTATTTCTCAACAGTATAGACCATAAATCTGTTAAAGGTGATAAGCACTCCATTCTAGTCTTTTATTTCCTGCTCCGTGACCTAAACCATAATAGGGAAAGGCTAGTCCCGCTGACACGGGCGTTATGCCACTGAGTGGAAACAAGTGACTCAGACATGTTGTCTTTCCTTTCTTATGTTCGTCGTCATCGTTGTATACTTTTTAGCAAGTAATCAGCCAGAAGCGACTAGTGTCAAACATCTAAATAATCACTTTGCATTACAAAGCCAAGGGGAAAGCAACGCTTTATGGTGCGGATTAACCCATTTCAGCCGGTTAAATCGTTATGAAAAGCAACAACCGCACCCCCGGTGGCGCAGTGGTCTAAGTGCTGGCTTATGACAATTTATTGGAGATGGAGTCCGGTTCAAATCCCGGTGAGACATGTCTATAACCATGCAAGGTTGTTGTTTTGGCTTACGGCACCGGGTCTCTTCCTTCCCTGAAACCGCTGTCCCTGAATTAGGGAAGAGCAACTGCTCATAGCCCCGCGGTTTTCAAACTGTGCGTCGCGGCTTCCAGGGGCGTCGCGGTAGTTCGGCAGAAGTAGTTTAGCTCACTATCATAAACTGCGCGTCGAGTTGTACCACGGGTCGTATTTGCAGTCAAGTCGGAGGCCAATTTTGTTGAATGCAGTTCATTTTAAGTCTTGTTTGCGTTTTGTGATCTTTCTGTTTTTCTGTCAGTATGACAAAATTTTTCAATATAAGTTCATAACGGGACATATCTGACGTATCATGCAGTTCTAAAGAGACGAAAATACGGGAAGTACGACTAGAGTTACATGAATTTCGTTTTTTTTTTATATTGGAGGTTTAACGACCTCCGTGAGCAACTCACTGGCCTATAAGCTCAGTCGCCCGTCCTTAATTTAGGGCCACTGATTCCAGGGAAGGAAGAGACCTAGCGCCGTAAGACAAACGCAACATCCATGCCTCACCGGGATTCGAACCCGGACCTCGTTCGGACGAATGATCAGAAGCCATCGCTTAGACCACTGGGCCACCGGAGCGGCCAATTTCGGGTTTACACGCACTCGTCACAGTGCGTCACGTCCACAGTGCGCCACGTGTTTTAAAACAGTGGGCACTGAGAGCATGCTTCCCAATAAATTGAAAGCACATTTGGAGTTAGTCCATGGTAGTTTGGTAAATAAACCACGTGAGTATTTTTTTTGCAAGTTAAAACAAATGACTGAACAGCAAGCAACTTTCTCTTAAAAACAAAAAAAACCTACGATTCATACAAAGGCTCTTCTTTCACATTACAAAGTGAAAGAAGACCACTGTGAAAGAAGATACTACTTGATATGGCTGTCAATATTAACGATTAGTTGATTTAAGAACTGAAAGGTGATTTTGCTATTCAGTTGGATGAAGCAACTGACAGCCACGGTGATTCGTACCTAATATTTGTTATGCGCGTTTTATAGAAGATAATAACAAGTTTCTTGAAGATCTTTTCTTCAGAAGTATAAAATTTGGAGCAAAAGCAGTACACCTCTTTGAAATACTAAATTCTTTTGTGGAAGAATAAAACATTAACTGGGAGAAATGTGTAGGTGTGTGTACAGATGGAGGTCATTCTCTGGCTGGTCGTTACGGCGGACTGCAAGCTTTGTTCCGTAATAAAAATTTTCACGCTGTTTGGACTCAATGCATCATTCACCGAGAAACACTTCCATAAAAAACGGCTGGCCTGCCTTTAATGATGTCCTTCAATGAGTGATCGAAGCGATAAACTTCATTAAAACTCTGTTACTTAAGTCCAGGTGTTCAGAACAAATGTGTGCTGATATGGGGGCTGAAGAGATTTCCCTATTTTATCACGGTAACTCTCCCTCTCTTTCATGAAAAATCTTGAAAAGGTTGTACGAACTCAGATGTGAACTTTGTTCTTATTCTCATTGAAGAAAAACTTTCCAGCTCCGAGAAGTTCGTGGATGGTGACCTTTTGTTTGAAGCTGGCATATCTTTCTGATATATTTGAAAAACTCAGTTCATTAAATGTGCCCCTTCAATGTACGGGGAACCACGTTCTGCAACTGTCAGACGAAATTTCAGCCTCCAGAAAGAAATTACCACTGTGGAAGGAAAGTTGGAAGATAAAAATGTAAATGACTACGGAGGGTGAGTCGAGAGTTTTGAAATATTGGCATTAACGTATGTACTACGGAGGGTATATCACGTGTTTAAACTAGTTCAAGTTCCGCACGGCAGTCAGTCGAAAGGGATATAAAGTAGTAGTCGTTGCTGTGAACAGCACTGCATGTCGTCATTCTGTCTGTGGTTAGGACGTCTAAAAGATAAACATCCAGAAACGGCTTATTAGGGAATTTTTGCTTTACGAGTTTGAACTCGGCCACAACGCTGCTCAAGCATCACGAAAATTTTGTCATGCGAAAGGCGAAGATTCCGTGGACCACAGCACCCCAAGTAAATGGTTCAAGAAATTTCGCTCAGGTCTAGTAGAATTTTTAAATGGTTCAAGAAATTTCTGCGTCTAGTAGAATTTTGAGGGGATAATCCATTACAAATCTGTTCCAGATGGTCGGACCATCAACGCCAACCTCTACTCTGAACAGCTGGAGCAGATGTATGCCGTTTTGGAGGAGAAGTACCTGGCGATGGTGAACAGAAAACGCGCTCTCCTACAGCAGGACAACACTCGGGCTCATACCGCGCGAACGACCCGGGAAAAGCTCCAGGAACTTGAGAGCATCGAACTGACGCCACACCCAGCATATAGTCCGGACCTTGCCCCGTCGGATTATTACTTGTTCCGGTCCATAACCCATTTACTTCGAGGGCGGCACTTCAAACAACAAGGAAGTGACAGCTGGGGTGAAGAACTGGTACCTACGCGGAATCGAAGAACTGGCAGACAGATGACTAAAGACGGTGCAACACGATGGCCTATACTTTGAATGCTAGCCAGCTTTCGTCATGAAGGTACGTATGAAGACATAAAGTGATCCAAACATTGCAAAACTTTCGACTCACCCTCCGTAGAATCGAAGAACTGGCAGACAGATGGCTGAAGACGGTGCAACACGATGGCCTATACTTTGAATGCTAGCCAACTTTCGTCATGAAGGTACGTATGAAGACATCAAGTGATCCAAACATTGCAAAACTTTCGACTCACCCTCCGTAGAATCGAAGAACTGGCAGACAGATGGCTGAAGACGGTGCAACACGATGGCCTATACTTTGAATGCTAGCCAGCTTTCGTCATGAAGGTACGTATGAAGACATAAAGTGATCCAAACATTGCAAAACTTACGACTCGCCCTATGTAGAATCGAAGAACTGGCAGACAGATGGCTGAAAACGGTGCAACACGATGGCCTATACTTTGAATGCTAGCCAGCTTTCGTCATGAAGGTACGTATGAAGACATAAAGTGATCCAAACATTGCAAAACTTTCGACTCGCCCTATGTAGAATCGAAGAACTGGCAGACAGTTCTTCGATTCTACATAGGGCGAGCGTTGAAGTTTGGTGATGCAGGAGTATCCAGAAATACGTAACAGGACCTACGAGTGTTGATACCTTTTGCGACATACTATTTATGTGAGGCAGGGTTTTTTGTAGTGGCAGTAATCAACACCAAATACAAATCGTGATTGAACGTCGAGAAATAGATGCCAATGGCAATTTCTGAACTTGAGCCCAGGTTTGAAGAACTAATAATGAAGATGCAAGCTCATTCCAGTGGCGGATCCAGAGGTTTACTTTAGGGGGGAGGTTTTTCGGTTAGAGAAAGGGGGATGGAGAAGACATTGTGGTAGGTGTTTTTAGATACAACGAAGATATGACGTTAGTATATATATATATATATATATATATATATATATATGGTGCCATCAATATATATATATATATATATATATATATATATATATATACTAAGAAAAGGCAAAACCCTATGAGAAAATTATTTCTTAAAAAAAAAAAAAAATCCGAGAACAAGCAAAGGAAAGACACTACAACCCCAACCGTCCAAGGCAGTCAAGCTCCGAACGAGGGAAAACAGAAAACCAGAAGAATGCAGGGAAGCAGATCAATGACTGATTCTTCGATGGCTTCGTCAAGGGCAAGCATGAAGAAAATCACTCACTACACAACCCATTCTTCCAGCAAAGAACCAAGCAAACGACCAGTTCCTACACTCGACCAACATTTCAAAATTAATACCTGCCTGCACAAAATAATAATAATAATAAGCAGAATTACCAACAATTAAAAAAAGAAAGAAAAAGAAAATAAAAGAGCCGCCCCGGTGGCGGGTGAGGCATGGATGTTGTGTTTGTCTTACGGCACTGGCTCTGTCCCTTCCCTAGAACCAGTGACCCTAAATTAGGCGGCGACTGCTTATAGCCCATTGAGTTGCTCACGGTGGTCGTTAAACCTCCAACCAAAAAAAAAAAAAAAAAATAAGACACAAAAAAAAAAAAAAAAAAAATTATGCACCAAACCCGAGCCAGACTTGCAAACCATGTTTCCAATTGAAATCGCGCAGATCTGCAAATTATAAATTGAAAAGACATACCTAAAAACCAACTAGAAGCTAAAACGAAATACAACTTTAAAATTCTAATTTAGGTATATATACACTGCCGGACAATTGCTAAGCACGGATGACAATAGCAACGATAGCAACCATAAAATGGAAGGCAGGAAAATGTGGAAATTAGCATAAGTGCGGGATACAGTAAGACGTGCTGTGCGTATGACGTCATAGAGCTGATAAGAGATATAAAGGATTTGAAGCGTATTGACCGTTGTTGTTCAAACGCAAAGTTGAAAGGGGAAAGGATCAATTGACGAACCTGCAAGTTTCAGTATGTCTTCCCGACATCACCTAGATGATTTTACGCGTGGCCGTATTATTGGCAAGATTGAAGAAGGGCGAAAAATAACAGATGTTGCCAGGGAGTTCGACGTCAGCCACAGTGTTGTTTCAAAGCTTTGGAAATCATTTCAAACAAATGGAGAGTGTAGCAAACGTCACGGGGAGGTCGTGTTCGCAGTACGATACCTGCAGAAGATCGGTACATAGTGCTATCAACAAAAAGACACCGGCGCAGCACAGCTAGTGAGGTAGCAAATCAGTTTATGGCTGCTACCGGCAAGCGGATCTCCCGAAAAACTGTCGCCAGACGTTTGCATGAAGGAAGACTATACGCCCGCCGTCCTGTTGTGTGCATCCCATTGTCCAGAAGTCACCGTACCGCCCGTTTGCAATGGTGCCATCAACATCGCAATTGGACTGATAACGACTGGTCTGCTGTCCTCTTCTCAGATGAGAGTAGATACAGTCTATCGTCTGATTGTCGACGACAACTGATCTGGCGTGATAGTGGTACTGCATATTGTCCAGCAAACATACAGGAAAGGGACCGATATCCGACATGTAGTGTCATGGTATGGGCTGGCATCATGATCAATGGCCGTACGTCCCTCTATGTGCTTCCAACTGGGACTATGACTGGCCAACGATGCATTAATGATGTTCTGTTACCTCATGTTCGCATGTTCCGTGGTGCTGTCCGTGATAGATTCATTTTCATGGATGACAACGCAACATGTCATCGAACAGTCGCTGTCCAGGAGTGTCTTGAGAGCGAGGATATTCAACGCCTCGTATGGCCAGTACGTTCTCCAGATCTAAATCCTATTGAAAAGGTGTGGGATGCTTTGGGGAGGAGTCTTGCTGGTTGCCAATGCCCTCCAATAAACAAGGACACCCTCATCCGTGCACTGACAGAGGAATGGGATAAATTATCCCAACAGCTGCTTGATAATGTTGTGCAAAGCGTGACACGACGTGTGGAATCTTGCATCGCACTCCATGGTGGACATATCCCGTTTTGACATCTTACGCCGGAACGCCTGCGGACGGTGATTGCATTTTTTTCACGTTTTCATATTCTGCACAAAATGGCCTGTTTGTCCCTTGAACACGTTCCAAAGCCTTCTGGATTTCAGAGCACAATAAATTGTCTTTCTTGTAATGTCCTGGCATTCTGACATTATTTTATTTTACTTGGCATCCAACCACACTCACTTTTTTATGCGCTATTCAACCGTTTATGATCCGTACTTAGCAATTGTCCAGCAGTGTATATATATATATATATTGCATGACTTTTTTACGAATTTGTTTATTTTTTTTTATAATTTGTTTTATATATATGCGATTTTTACGAATTTGCTTAATTTTTTTTAATAATTTGTTCTAGATATATGCGATTTTTACGAATTTGCTTACGATACAACTAAGATACTTATGCGTAGATCAGATTGTTATTCACAGATTCTGCCACCTACTCTGATTTCAGTACGTAGCCCTACCTTAACCTGTTTCGAGACGTCACAGACGCTAAACAATATGACAATAGCAAAGGACTAACAAAGAATACCCACATGCTCCCCCCCTCGCTGTCTCTGTCTACCCTTTATCTTTTGCTCTCTCTATCTCTCTCTTTTACTATTCTCTTCCCTTCTCTTTCTTTTTTTACTGAAGCTAGAACAGCTTTTTTTGATTGAAGGTTTAAGGACCACCGTGAACAACTCAATGGGATATAAGCAGCCGCCTGTCCCTAATTTAGTGGCACTGGTTCCAGGGAAGGGAGAGAACCAGTGCCGTAAGACAAACACAACATCCATGCCTCACCGGGATTCGAACCCGGTTCCATCTAAAATGAATGGTTATAAGCCATCGCTTAGACTACTGCGCCAATGCTAAATCAGTGTAGTACGTATTTTAAATCCAATTCCGTAGTAAGTTTAATTGTTAGTTTTTTTTAGAGAAACTGAAAACAAAATATGCAAAGTTAATCATTTACGATCTTTGCTACTTTAAACGTATAAACTTCGTTAGGATTTAGGGGGGGGGATCGCCCCCGCTAGATCCGCCACTGGCTCATTCTTCAAATTGACTTCGTTACAAGAATAAGGTGTCACAAGATGTAAGTTGCTTAAAATGTGTTAATATTTGATTTACAAAATAAACATAATGTAGTTCGAAATCTGTGCCCGAAACTGAAGTTTATTGATCCCCACACTTCGTGTCAAAAATGTACATATAAAGTAAGCAATTTTTTTATCTTGCTTTTTTTTTTTTTTGTACCGACGGTGTAAGATATGCTCATTCAAAGTCTTTAATATTTTTTTTTGTTTTCTTGTATAGCACTTTTTTTTACAGAAAGGAGCCGCGGTGATTAATGATCAGGTAAGGAAGCCGTGGACGAATAACGTTTGAAGGAGGCTGTTACAGACCAACGAGTTGCTCAATGTGGACGTTAAATCCCCAGCCGAAAAAACAAAACAAACAAACAAACAAAAAACTAACAAAACAAAAACTACCAAAATATCAAGCATAGGGAATGGAGTCTGTTACAAAAAGATTTTTTCAACGAGTTTTTTAGGTTCGCAAATGGAGATGTATAAGCTCCCCAAAGTAAGTTAGAGATATTGCAGAGAAAAAAAAAAAGAGAACGCGAAGCACGTAAAGCAACGGCATGCTCCTAATTCATGGACAACACAAAACGAATATGAAATGCGTAGACAAGAGGTGCAGCATGGTGCTTTCAGCGTTCGAACGAGAGAACATTCATTGACTCAGAAAGGAAGAAAGACACTCGAGGCTTAGTCAGTTAAAACATTATGATTCTGTCTCCATTGTTCACATCCTCTTGGAATCTTGAAGATGAGGCGTCTCAGACGACTTTGAGGGAATGCAGCTCCCAGGCGAGAACAAACGTTTCAAAAGTGTAATAGGACACGGCTGATCCTCTGCACTGAATCTCAGATGTGCTGAGTGGGATTAAGGTATGGATTAGAGGTATTAATTTGGAAATCCCGGCCCATTTTAGATTTCATCCGGAGTTCTCTGCCACTCATTGCAATTAACAAAGGGCTTCATCTGGATAAATAAATCTGCTCTAGTTAAAAGTAGTACTAGTTTAATGAATAGTTTAAAAGTTTTAATAGTTTTATATCTACCTGTTGCTTTTAAAAAGCCTCGAAGTTGAGAGCGAGAGCTTGGCGAATCTATATGTCTTACGCCAGTAAATAAATGGATCTTACTATGCTATAAGCGTTTTCCGGTTGTGCAAATCTTCTCTACTGGATTGAACTTCCTCAGCAGTAAATGCAACGTTACGCAAAGAGACGTGCCATTTCTCGCAAGAACTCCTCCCACAGATAAAATTTAGACTTACGTCTGTTACAAATGTAAACGAATTTTCTTTTCCATATTGAAGTATGAACAAGATCACCTCAATCTCCAAATATGTAATGAAGAAAGGAACAAAGGTAAAAAAAGGCTCTTTTTAGGGTTGCTTTTTATATTAATTGAGTGCAATTAAACAAAACGCCTTTTTAAGGGTAATAATCATCTTACTTGAACCTAACAAAAGGACCCTTTTAAGGGCAGTTATCTCGTTTGAGCAAAATTAAATGAAAGGAAACACATAGGAAAAAAATACAATGACTGCACTACAGGGTAATTCAGGAAGTATGTAGACGAAACCCATAGGAAGTCCGTAGAAGAAATACACGGATCTTTTTTATGAAGCAACTAAACAAAACGGAGATTTATCTTTTTGAGTGAAATAAAACAAAGCTAGAACATCTGAGCATTTTTCTTATGTGTGATTACTATGCAAATTTATGTAGTAAACAATGGCTTAATAGTATTCTGAAATGATTAGAAGCAATAAATATTTACATAACCTAAGAAAAGAAAGGATTCGGTACTGTAACAAAATCAACAAAACGGTCTCTTTAAGAGCAGGTTTTTCTTAATGGAAAAACATCTAATTGAAAGTAATAGATAAATGCTTGCCCATAAAAGAGCAGAACAAATGAGCAGAAAACAAGATTAAAAATAATAATGACTACAATACTAAACCAAAGTAACAAAGGAATATAGCTGATAGCAATCGAACTTCCTATCAACTTATATAGAAAATATCAGAGTGGATTTACAACGATATAGAAACCAAGACGAATGAAACAAAACAAGTTAAGGTTGACCCCCTGCAATACAAATGAATACAAAGTAAACTCATACTAGCGCACAAGGTCAAATACAGAGGGTAAGTCGAAAGTTTTGCAATATTTTCAAAAACGCATATGCTGCGGCGGGTATGTCACGTGTTTTAACTTGTTCAAGTCGCGTACTGCAGTCAGTCGAAAGGGATATAAAGTGGTAGTCGTTGCTGTGAACAGAATTGCATATCGTCGTTCTGTCTGTGGTTGGGACGCCTAAAAGATGAACAGCCACAACCGGATAATTAGGGAACTTTTGCTTTACGAGTTTGAACTCTGCCATAACGCTGCTCAAGCAACACGAAACATTTGTCATGCGAAATGGGAAGGTTCCGTAGACCACAGCACCGCAACCAAATGGTTCAAGAAATTTCTCTAGGTGACAGAAACCTCGACGATCAGCCAAGGTCAGATAGGTCGCGAACCGTGGATTCCGAGGCCGTGCACAAGGCCGTAAAGGCAAATCAAACAATAAAGACGGTGTAACGGGATGACCTATACTTTGAATACTGTTCAGCTTTCGTCGTAAAGGTACGTATGAAGATCATTTGAAGGTGCGTATGAGTTCATTCCTCCTTTCAGCACCGGTTGGACCTATGGCTATACGACCTTCTCGTCTGACAGAACTGGGTTCAGTGGTCATTCGGGCGACTTAACCTTTTAGGGATTTCGTGGTTTCCAAAAATGTAAACAAATACATCTGACTTCCTCATTTCCGTTGTTGCAACGAATGGCTACCGAAACTCGATTATGTGGTTTCGTGAAGCTGAAACATTTCTCAGAAGAAAAAAAAAGCCACTTGCTTTAGTCGCCAACACTGCGTACATAAAACCTCTCGGAAACGACAGCCAGGTATTGTATGACATCCAAAGACTGTGACTAATGTCAAATACCTAGTAATTATCACATTTCACATGAAATCTTTACAGCAGTCAAGCTGATGTTTCGCTACTTCTAGGTATGAGCAGTCATAACTGAATTTCCTTTCCAAATACGGATTTCAACAAAGTCACGAAGTAATTGCATGGCATGTACAAATGTGCATACGGTGCTTACTCAAATCCCGACTGCCGCCGCGGTCATAGTGTTAAAGGAAATTAAAGCCAAAAAGTGAAGATGGAATTTGATTTTAGCTTTTTAAGAAATAAACCCTCATTTTTAAGACTAATCTTCACGGTAAAAAAAAAAAAATTGAAATTCAAGAACCACTTTCCGTGATTTCTTTCGTGAATTAAAGAAGCATATTTCTGATACAACTTTTTCCGTGAAACGACGGAAAAAACTGAATTTCACGGAGTTTTCGTACGCTAGAATGAAATATTCTGAATTTACAGAAACCGTTCCGCAATTCCTTTCTTATAATGACGGCAAATTGCCGTTTTTAAGATGTGTTAAAGGAAAATTCCAAATTTCCAGAAACCTTTCAGCAATTCTTTTCGTACATTAACGGAAAAACTCTGTTCTCACTCTCTCCGTATCCATATGTCGAAATTTTTGCGGTAATAGGAGAGATTTGTAGGAATATTTGAGGTTTGATTAACTGTTAAATTTCAATCATGTGTCGGTGGATCTGATTTTGGAAGTTCTACAACGAGATCTGATATCGCATGAATTTTGGTTATCGTGGAACAGCATATTTCTTCTCCTCTCTCCCATTTTGTGCAACAACTATTATATATTAGGCGACCGTAAGAAACCGGCTACTTAAATGATTGTACAAGTGATTGTGCGATGTTTAGGTATCCGTCTGTGGAGTTCTTAAGACAAAAGCCATTAAATAGCTATCAAGAATAAATTTTATATTTAGAAGTTTTATGAAAAAATACTATAAAACAGTATATTTCACCTTTTCTCAAAGACAATTGAAAGTCATGGTCAGTTTAAAAAGGCTTCAAGTTCCAATACATTCTATTGCTTGGAAAAATCACGATGGAAAATGTACTTAATTTGTGATAAGTTCTCCGACAGAAAAAATTAAATGATTACAAACCTGTTCAAAAAATTAATAAGCTCCAACAGAAAAAGATGTCTAAATCACTGGTTTTAATGACAATAAAAAATCATCATCGCGTAATTGGAATTTTATCTTGAACGTGAGGGTGATTTCTGAGTCTTTCCGGGTCTGTAGTCAAGACGCGCGGTTTCTCTTGAGCCAACCTAAACGACCTCGCTTCGAAGGCCACCGATGCGAAAAGATTATCTCGCATAAGAAGGGCTGGAAAATTTAGAATTTTCGATTTTGCGAAGTTTCTATATAACTATGGAAAAACCTGAAACGGATTTTCCTAAAATAAACGGGATTACTGACTACGGGAAATCTTTGAAAATACGGAAGTTAAAAGAAACAGGAACTTTTAAAAACGGAAATTTCGTTAAAAGACGGACACCTACTGGCAACTTTGCTGCACGTTTTTTTTTTTAGAAATTTTCCGTGAATCCACACCACTTATTTTTTTTACAGTGCGGTTTGTCAGTTTCAGCTATTATTAATCAGTTCATCCGGGACACAACTCACCCTTGCGTTTTAATAAATCACTTTATATACAGATGTACTTAAATGAGGAAATTACACTGGCGGAAAGTGAAAAAAACCCACCAAGAAGACGTCTGATACCAACGAAATTTATACAGCATAATAACGGAATACAGAGGATAACGTGATCAAAACATTATGGCAAAATACAGCTGTATTTGCTGGTAAACTGAAAAATAACATTTCCATGTAACATGGTTAGTACGAGGTTAAACCGCCATGAACTGCGTCACACTGTGCAATTCTGGCATGGAGTCTGTCGTACAGATGTTGGATGTAAGTTTGGGGTATTGAGTTCCAAGCATCCTCAACCTGGACGCGTAAATCGGGGATGATCGTGGCTGGCCGTGGAGACCGGATAAGTCGTTGTCCCATAAAATCCCACACGTGCTCAATGGGGGACAAATCCGGTGAACGTGCAGGCCATGGAAGTTGTCTCACACCCTGAAGTTCATGTTGCGTTGCACGTGCCGTGTGTGGGCGTGCGTTATCTTGCTGGAAAACACCACGATGGACCGACCTTACAAATGGCACAACAACGGACTGAATGATATTGTTGATGTAGGAGGTGCTGTTTAACGTACCCGGTACAAACACTAGTTTTGTACGGGAGTGATAGCTGATCTTTCCCCACACCAGGAGACCAGGTGTAGGCCCTGTGTGTCGCTGGCGGATGCAAGAAGGGTGGAGACGCTCCCCTGTGCGTCTGCGAACACGTATACGGCCATCGGAGGCTCCCAAGCAGAATCTGCTATCATCGGTGAACACGACAGATCGCCATTGCGTTCTCCAGGGCAGACGTTGGCGACACCACTGCAGCCGTTCCTGACGGTGAGCTGGAGTCAGAGGTACACATGCCAGAGGCACACGTGCACGTAGTTCTGCATCCAGTAGACGGTTGCGGATTGTTCACACAATCACCTCAGGTGCAACGGCAACTCGGATTTGCGTCGCAATGGATGTTCTGCTTGACAACGCTGCTCTTCTTATGCGTCGATCGGTCCGCTCGTTAGTCCGTCTGTGACTCCCGGTTCCACGTCTTCTCGTGCGGGAATGTCTCTCGGGCTATCTACGCCACCATCGTACCACCACCGATACTTTCCGTCCAATTCGCTCCGCAATACGACGACACGACCACCCGGCCTCGCGGAGTCCGACTAGACGACCTCGCTCAAAGTCCGATAAATGCTGAAATCGTACACGTCTTCCATGTCCAGTTATTGCAGCTTCTTCAGGGACTTCGCACGTGTCCGTACACCGACAACTGATTACATTCACTTCGCCGTACTCCTTAAATACCACCGACGATAGTTTGCATATTATGCCGTGCTGTGGCGCAAGCGTTCACCGGTTGGTCCCGAAATTAACATCACACCTACGTAAACTCGACCCCATTAACATATGTAAATTTCATGATCGTCCGCCATTTCCTTTTTGGTGTTCTTTTTTCACTTTCCGCCAGTGTAGAATGTTTTCCAACTGAAAATTCAAAAACGGACAATTTGAGTTCTTCCTAAGGATTAGGGGAAACTTTTATATTCATCATTGACTTAAAAATGTGTCTGGACCCTGGAGCACCCACGTGGTCTGCGTGTACAGGGTGAGTCAAAAGTCACAGGACACTCTTGTATTCAGAAACAGGAGAGGGGGGGGTGAAATATATGAATACCTCAGCAAAGAATCGGTGAGGGGGTCTATCTTTTAGGCTATTTCCGGAACATGGCCACCATCTTGCAATCCGCCATATTGGATCAAGGTCAAATTTTTCAAGTGGTAAGGGGGTCAAGTTGTATATCAAAACAAGACCAGAATTTTCTCAGAAATTGATTGCCGAAATCAGAATTGATATATGTTTTGTGGTCCACAAGTTATCTGCACAGATAGTTGAAATAACAACCTTTTAAGTACCCTATGATGCGCAGCCATTTGATGAATTCAGTGTGTTGTCCCTGCTGCTGAAGACATAGCGGAAGGTGCTTGAACCAGTCGTTATGCACCCGCATGAGAATATCGGGAGAAATCCGGTTATAGGCCTCCAGGATGCGTGACTGAAGGTGGTGTTTGTCGTGGATTTTCTCAGCATACACCAGGTATTTCAGATGATCCCACAGATAAAAGTAGAGTGGTGTGAGATCGGAGAATCTGGGTTGCCATTCCACAGGACCACCCCGTCAATCCAATGCCCAGGGAATTGAACATCTAGCCATTGACGAATGCTCCGTAGCGTGGTCTTTCTGTGCGAAATTGGTGGTCTTTCTGGGTGTCAGTTGTTGAAGTCAGCGGCTATGATAAAGCAGCTTGTTCCCGAGACATTAGGATAACCTCAATCCTCTCCTCTTTCGTCAATGCCATTTTCAGTTACCCGCAACAAACAATGGTTATTTCAGCTTTCTGTGTTGCTAACTTGTGAACCACAACACAAACGTCAAATCTGATTACGGTAATCAATATCTGATAAAATTTCTAGTCTTGTTTGATATGCAACATGACCCCCTTACTAATTTGAAAAATTTGACCTTGATCCAATATGGCGGATTTTAAGATGGCGGCCATGTTCCGGAGCCGAAAAGATAGGCCCCCTCACCGATTCTCTGCTGGGGTATTCCGATATTTTATTTTCTCTCACGTTACTGAAATTCAAGGGTGTCTTGTGACTTTTGACTCACCCTGTATGTCATGAACGTTTTATAGGTTATTATTATTATTATTATTATTATTTGATTGGAGGTTTAACGACCACCGTGAGCAACTCAATGGGCTATAAGCAGTCGCCCGTCCCTAATTTAGGGTCACTGGTTCCAGGGAAGGGAGAGAGCCAGTGCCGTAAGACAAACACAACATCCATGCCTGACCGGGATTCGAACCCGGACCCCTTACGGACGAATGATCAGAGGCCAGCGACTTAGACCACTGCGCCACCGGGGCGGCTTTTTATAGGTTATCGCAAATCCTTATTTTTAAGATTTCTTATACTAACAAATGTTTTACTCTTTCCACATTAACATTTTACTTGTTCTAACAACAACACATACGTCAAATCTGATTATGGTAATCAATATCTGATAAAATTTCTAGTCTTGTTTGATATGCAACATGACCCCCTTACCATTTGAAAAATTTGACCTTGATCCAATATGGCGGATTTCAAGATGGCGGCCATGTTCCTGAGCCGAAAAGATAGGCCCCCTCACCTATTCTTTGCTGGGGTATTCAGATATTTCATTTTCCCTCACGTTACTGAAATTCAAGGGTGTCTTGTGACTTTTGACTCACCCTGTATGTCATGAACATTTTATAGGTTATCACAAATCCTTATTTTTAAGAGTTCTTATACTAACAAATGTTTTACTCTTTCCACATTAACATTTTACTTGTTCTATTGAGCGTCTTTCTTGTCAGTTTTAGGAGACAACTTTCAGGTGAACCTGTTGCTGATGTTTCGCTGAACAGTTTGATTATAGTGTTAGTTACTGGAGTAACTGATACATGTGATACTAACAAGTTAGTAAAATCATGCAATGCATTGATTATTATAATACGCTTTCCAACATACCAGAAATCATTACTCAAGTTATGAGGAGAATAGCTGTGGAATAAATCTCGCTGCTGTACCCTCACTTTTGACCCTACTTCCGTGATATTAAACAGAATTGGTTCAGTATACCTCCGGAACAACATACTAAAGTTTTGTTGCAATAGAAGTATTTTTAGTCAAGTTATGAGGATAGTGGCTGTGGAATAAATCTCGCTCCTGTGCCCTGAGCTTTGACCCCATTTCAATGATATTCGACAGAACGGGTTCAGTATACCTCCAGAACAACATGACAAAGTTTTGTCGTAATTGAAGCATTTTTACGTAAGTTGTGACGCATAAGGCAGGTATGAAAGTGTGTAGTGATAGGAAAAGCTGAACTTCCACAGGCAGGGGGTCTGTGGTGTGGATGCGGGGGTGGGGGGGGGGGGGTGGGGGGGTTTAACAAAGTAGAGAATCTTGCATTTCACTCTTTAATGTATACAACCATTGTGACGTACCTGCCAGCAGGACGCACACGACATAAAGGCACATAGCAATCAGAACAAATGTCTGCGTAGCTCAGTTGGTAGAGCGACTTGTTCCGGAATAAGCGGCCTCGGGTTCGAATCCCGGCGTAGACTAAAAATGACGGAGAAATTTACTTCGTTATAATGGCGCCCGGATCACCCGGCCGTTCAAAATCTCGCATTGGTGTGATGTTATTTCCACACCGCGAGACAGGAAAAATCAGAGAATTCCTTCTCCAGCGCTTCGAAAAATAAAAATGTGTGATGTTGCATTCCACACAGCAGATTGACTGGGAGTTCTCAAGTGTACGTTCTACAGTGGATGGCTGCCTGCAACGATTCATGGTCACGGCTGACCCGTGGGCCATGCCCCCGGCCCTCTTTCGGGGGAAGGAGATGTGACGTACCTGCCAGCAGGACGCACACGACATAAAGGCACATAGAAACCAGAACAAATGTTTGCGTAGCTCAGTTGGTAGAGCGACTTGTTCCGGAATAAGCCCCCTTCGGGTTCGAATCCCGGCGTAGACTAAAAATGACGGAGAAATTTACTTCGTTATACCATGACATTTATATATTGGTCACATGCCTGCCAACTAAGCTGATTTAATGCATGTATTTTGTTTCAAGAAAATTAAATATGTAGTACAATATAATGTAAGGGAAAAAAATTGCTGATGAGGTCATATGCTTAGAAAAACACTCACCTTAGTACAGAACGATGTCTTTAATCAAATGAGGAAATTAGTCAAATGTCTTTATAAGATAACACTGTTGTATAGAAATGAAATCTTGAAGGTTTTAAAAACTACAGACATGTTTTGTTGATGAATAATAAAAGTTTGATGAAAAATAAATGTTCATTCTTGATTTGACACAAAATTATTAATGAAGAAATATAATAAATGCTTGCAAAAGAAAATTTCATTTTCTTAAGTTAATAAATGCTTGCTTAAGAAAATTTCATTTTCTTAAGTTGTTTCTGTCCAACAATTTGTTCTAACCTTCTTTTATGAATTAACCGGCTAGAGTTTTCTTTCTCTTGAACCAATTCATTTGATTTTAATTTGCTGCCTGAGTTTTTAGAGATATTGAGCTCCTTTCGTCTTCTTTTCATTTCTTATTCCTTATCTTGTAGTTCTCTATTATTTTCTGAATATGATGATTTCATATTCTGGCATAAATCTCTATTTACAGGGTCATGCAAATAATGGTTTTTCTTAAAAAATTCCAATGCTGACTATGCTGATTCAGTTGTTTATATGTATTTCAACGTTTGAACAGATGAAAATGTTTCAATTTCCATGTTGCTGGATTCTTTATCAAGTACATTCCCCATCATAGTAAAGGAATTTTCCACTTGAGAGCCAGGAAAACAACTCAATGATGCCTTCACCATTATTGAGAGGGCACTGAATTTGTTTAACTTAAAAAGTTCAAGTTTTGGGATTCATTGAAATTTATTTATGTAAATATTAAACAGAAGAACATCACTGCATCCAAAGTATAAAATCACTGACATTTAAAAACAACACAGGGTAGAGGGAACGTCCCGTGAGCGGGAATTACGATTGCCGGCGAAATCTTCGCTCCGTCCGACTTCCGTTTTCGGACATTTTCCCACCATTTTTCAAGCTGAAATACAAATATTTATGCTTTAAAATGATATTTAACAACAATAACGGGCAGAAGAAACATCGCGAGAAAAAGAAATTTGGATTATGGGAAAAAATCTTCACTCCGTTTAACTTCCGTTTTCGAAAATGTTGAGAGATGAAATATCGTACCCAGACGGAAAACACCCCTCCTTCCCTCCCAAAAAAGCTTCTTTTCAGTTTTGCATCGATTTGGAGAATGACCCAAATGATGACTGAAAAAGCGGAATTCCGCGAATCCACGAAATAATCTCATGTATTAGTAAGAAGTGACTAAGAAATGGAAAAACACAATTTTTAGGGAAAACGGAGGGAAAAATCGATACTCCGATGCTCACTTTGCCGTGAAACAATTTTACGAGACACGGAAACGGCGCGGATTCTACCACGGACGGATTAAATACCGATCTAAAAATTTAATTTTGTTTAATAAAAGGGAAAGGGGCGAAAACGGTTGCTCTCTATTGATTAGTTTTGAAGAAGTATGTATTAGAAATAGGGTAGCCTGCATTTCATTCGAAAAAATTCTTCAAAAAATTCGAAGTCGCTCCTTTTCGCCATAAAAAACGAGGAACATGACAAGAAAACATCAAAAATAAAAATATAATCAGGCAGAGAGAGAGAGAGAGAGAGAGAGAGAGAGAGAGACAGGGAAAAGCGAGAAACTTGGTCGAAAAAGTTTAATATGTGGAAACGGTAAACGACGTGACATTCTCAACATCCAAGAAACATTTTCAAAAATGTTTAACAAGTGTTAGAATCTTGAAAACACGAAAATAAACTTTACACAGATGTTTAATAACGTTATTTCCCTGAGATTTTCGATTTCCGTTGCATACTCGACATCTTCCGTTGCTGATTTCTATACTAACTACGTAAAACCCGAGTTACTTGAAGTCGCTGAATTTTTCTTCCCACCGCATGGTCTTAATGTCAAGCGGAAGAGTGCGCACGGAGAATTTACTGTACCAAAGTCCCGACGATGACGACGGGGGCACAGCGGTTCTGGCGCACAATAGCGCAAAATCTGCCTTTTGTGGCAAGATGGCGCAAGATTTTTGCTTTGGCACACCTTGGCGCAGAATTCCGATCCCTGGAAAAGCTCACGTCATTCCCCGCCGTAGTTATTCTGTCATTTAAAGTCATTACGATTTTGCTTTCCGGAAGAGGGAGGTATACCCCCCCCCACATAAAATGTTTATTGCATTTTTGGAATAATATCGGTAACAGCAAAAACGCAACAGAAAAAAGCGTATTTTCGCGTATTCGCGGAAGTCTTTCATGCCTGATAAGGGTAATGGAATGGATCCCGCTCCTATGTCCTAACCTTTGACCCCATTTCGTTCATTTTCAATAGGGTTCGTCGCCAGGTTGTCCCCTACTACATATTGAAATTTCATCGAAATCGAACCATTTTTAGGCCGTACGGGCAGACAGACAGACGGACAAAGCTGGAGCATATACGTTTCTTCAACCTACGGCTAGAAAGTGTAAAAAAGCAGTAATATCAATAAAATTTTTAGTTCTCTTTTTGAACGTGGTGCTTATACACTGAAGAGCAATTGAATTAGAGATACCTGTCTAGTAACGTGTAGCACCACCTTTCGTCCTGATGACGGCGGCGATTCGTCTCGGGATGGACTCGACAAGACACCGGAAGCGTTGGGATGCCATAAGGATCCACGACCCCTGAACAAGCTCCCACAGTTCACGAAGATTTGATGGAGAGGGGTCAGAACCTCGAACATCTCTCTCGATGGCATCCCAGATGTGCTCGATGGGATTGAGGTCAGGTGACCTAGCTGGAAGGAAGCGAGGTTACGTCGGTGGAGTGTTTATCCAACCATTCGGATACAATTCGGGAGGGATGGCACGGTGCATTGTCTTGTTGCAGGATGAGGTCCCCAATAGGATGTTGAAGACGCACAAACGGGAGTAACTGGTCGTCCAGGATATCCCGGTAACGTTGGCCTGTGAGGGACCATGTCACACGCACCAGGGGTGCCATTTGATTCCACGTAAACAGTCCCCTGACGAGAATGCCACCCCCAACAACTTGAAGAGTACCCTGCTGGCAAGAAGGATCCATCGCTTCATGTGGTTTGCGCCGTACTCGTATTCTGCCATCCGCATGTACCAACGTGAATCTCGACTCATCAGTCCAGACAACATTTCCTTACATGTCTAGGGTCCAGTGGCGATGTTCCCGCGCTCATGCTAATCTTTCCACCCTGTGATGTGCGGTCAGAAGCGGCACCTTCGTGGGACGATGGCTTCTGTACCCCATAGCGAGGAGATGGTTCTGGATGGTGTGGCTGCTTACACGTTTTTGTGCACCAGCGTTAAATTGCCGAGTGATTTCTTGCACTGTGGCCCGCCTATCCGCTGTTGCAATGCGAGCTAGCGGACGATGAACCCGTTTTACCGGATTCGATGTACTCACGGTGCACCCGTGACACAGTGGCTCGTGAAAATCCCAGTGCCTGCACGACTTCCGAGATGGAGTGACCCATTCGTCGGGCCCCGACAATTTGTTTACGATCAAATGCGCTTAGATCCTTCGTCTTACCCATACTGTGTCAGACTCTTACTGTTTCCCGTCGCATCACTCCTTATATTGTCGGATCGCTGCATACGTCCCGTCGTTTCCGTTTACAGGGCCGCCCACAGCGCCACATTTGCATAACGCCAGTTTTCCTCGAATTCAATTTCTCTTCAGTGTACGTCACTCAATGGACAAAATATTAGAGATACCCACCTAACAGTGTGTTTGTCCTCCTCTAGCGCGAAAAACAGCCTGTACAAGCCCAGACATCGACTCCACCAGTCGCCGGAGAGTTTCCGGAGGTAATACCAGCCATGCCTGTTGCAGAACTGTCCGCAACTCCGCCCAACACGTCGGTCCAGCATCCATGGATTTGATGTTCCACTCCATGGTATCCCAAAGAGCTTCCGCAGGGGTTAAATTCGGGACCATTGGGGGCCACTGAGTGGTTCCAAACTTGGATGAGTGTTCCTTGAGCCTTGCCTGGATGGTTGCGGCCCGGTGGGGTAGCATATTGTCCTGTTGGGACAGACCATCGGCCAAAGGATGCGCGAAGGCCATGAAAGCGTGAAAGTGATCAGCCAGCACATGCTGGCAGCGCGCAGCGGTTAGAAACATCTCCAGTCACACTAAAGGACCTGATGTGTCCAATGAAAAGGCTCCACAAACCATGACAGAGCCACCACCGCCTTGAACAGAGCGAACTTGGCACAACGGGGCCATGGCCTGATGCTGTCGACACCTCACCCGCACTCTCCCGTCAGCTCGGCACAGCTGAAAACGGGAATCATCTGAAAACACGACGTGGCGCCACTCTGCAGAAGTTCAGTTTTGATTTTCCCGGAATCAGGAGAGGCGTAATATCGATAACGAGCAGTCAGGAATGGCACACGAGTAGGACGTCGGCTACCCCAGCTCAGGATACGCAGTGCGAGCCATACCGTTCGCTCGCTGAACCTGTTTAGTCCTCCGTCATTTAACCTGGATGTAATTTGCGCCGCAGTTGCTAAATGGTAGGTCTGTACAAGCCCGTCGACCTCTAGAATCAAATGGTAGGTCTGTACAAGCCCGTCGACCTCTAGAATCAAATGGTAGGTCTGTACAAGCCCGTCGACCACTAGAATCAAATGGTAGGTCTGTACAAGCCCGTCGACCTCTAGAATCAAATGATAGGTCTGTACAAGCCCGTCGACCTCTAGAATCAAATGGCAGGTCTGTACATGCCCGTCGATCTCTAGAATCAAATGGTAGGTCTGTACAAGCACGTCGATCTCTAGAATCAAATGGTAGGTCTGTACAAGCCCGTCGACCACTAGAATCAAATGGTAGGTCTGTACAAGCCCGTCGACCTCTAGAATCAAATGATAGGTCTGTACAAGCCCGTCGACCTCTAGAATCAAATGGCAGGTCTGTACAAGCCCGTCGATCTCTAGAATCAAATGGTAGGTCTGTACAAGCACGTCGATCTCTAGAATCAAATGGTAGGTCTGTACAAGCACGTCGACCTCTAGAATCAAATGGTAGGTCTGTACAAGCACGTCGACTTCTAGAATCAAATGGTAGGTCTGTACAGGCCCGTCGACCTCTAGAATCAAATGGTAGGTCTGTACAAGCCCGTCGATCTCTAGAATCAAATGGTAGGTCTGTACAAGCCCGTCGACCTCTAGAATCAAATGGTAGGTCTGTACAAGCCCGTCGACCTCTGGAATCAAATGGTAGGTCTGTACAAGCCTGTCGCCCTCTAGAATCAAATGGTAGGTCTGTACAAGAGCGTCGACCTCTAGAATCAAATGGTAGGTATGTACAAGCCCGTCGACCTTTAGAACCAAATGGTAGGTCTCTACAAGCCCGTCGACTTCTAGAATCAAATGGTAGGTCTGTACAAGCCCGTCGACCTCTAGAATCAAATGGTAGGTCTGTACAAGCCCGTCGACCTCTGGAATCAAATGGTAGGTCTGTACAAGCCTGTTGCCCTCTAGAATCAAATGGTAGGTCTGTACAAGCCCGTCGACCTCTAGAATCAAATGGTAGGTATGTACAAGCCCGTCGACCTTTAGAACCAAATGGTAGGTCTCTACAAGCCCGTCGACTTCTAGAATCAAATGGTAAATCTGTACAAGCCCGTCGACCTCTAGAATCAAATGGTAGGTCTGTACAAGCCCGTCGACCTCTAGATCGTTCCCATACTTACAAGATGCCAGCCAAAAAATAAATAAGACTATTGAAAAGTATAAAACTAAACAAAAAACACCGCTAATGGAAAAGGCAGGTGTTTACAAAATACCAATAAAACCAAAAATGGAAACAGATCCACAGAAGTTTTATTATGGTAGTACCAAGAATAGACTACAAAAAAGAATTAACCAGCAGAAAAATAATTGGGAAAAGCAAGAAGAAAAAACAGCAATGATACAACGTTGCTTACAAGAAAGAACAAGCCCAGATTTTGAAAAGGTATCAATAAGTGGACCGTATAGAACAGAATGGGAGTACGATACTCAGAGGCTGTAATGATTGAGAAGAATAAAGGTAGTGCTTGCAATAGCAGTGAACCACATAGTTTACCAGAAGTGTGGAAAACACTAATAAAAACAGAAGCTAATTATAAGAGAGGGGGTAAAAAGATACAGCAGTCAAAATACAGATGGCGACACTATTGTAGATGTTAGGTAAGAAGACACCACATGACGAAATACATCACATGCCAAGTCAGGAGGCCCCGTGCATTTTGTCAAAACGCAGCGCAGGTTCAATGTGCTATTAGAACCGATAAGTGTGCGTCAGAAGATGAACATGGTTATGTTCGCAAACGTTAACGAATACATGCATACATTGTTGGAGTGTTTCGACTACTTTGTTCGGGATATTTTGTGCTATACATAAATTTTAAATCGACAGTAATATAGGAAGTTATATGTGTAATTTGGACAGTGCTCATTTGTCTCACTCAAAGATTACATAGATGCACATGGTGTGAGCGAACATAGAATTGTGCGGTTTTTTTCAGCTGCATGTGTAAATCGAAACTGACTAACGAAGGAGAAGTCTGTGCCAAGAGTGTGAGATTTCCTAAGGACTTTGCAAGGAAACTGTATGTATATAACTAAATTTTAACTATTTTTCAACAATAGATATCATTACAGTAGAGTATGTGAATTTTTACTGTACTTAGTAATATAACATAGACAAAGTGTTACCAAAAAATCAATTAATTCGTAGGTGCTTGCCAGTGTATTAAAATATGTGCAGTTTAACAGAAAAATAAGATATTGTAAACAATTGTATCATTAAAAGGATTTTAGATATCTTTGGAAGTACATGGTGTAACTGTGAGATAGGAATAAATACGAACGTATAGTCTACAATATGTGAACTGGAAAAGCATAGGGTTTTTTGAGTGAAGTGTATGGGACCTCTAAAAACTTGGTCACACTTTAATTAAAATGTGCTATTTTGCAACGGCAAGCTCTTGGTGAAAGTACGTGCATCACTTGGTGTTTCACACTAGTAAAAAGGTGTGATATTGATCATATGCAAAGTGTGTTTTTATGAGAGATTATAACTCACAAGATTATAATTTCAGACATTTATTGATTGTATACTCGCGGTACACCCTTCAAACGGTTGCCCTCAAGAACCATAGAGTTTACTGAATAAGCTAGATTTTAATCATTGTATCATGTTTTTAATACTGTTTGTTTCATTATCTTTTTTAGCCCTTCCATCGTTCTCATTTTTCAGTTTTACTTGATCAGCCAGATTTTAAGCTTTTTACCACGTTTTTAATACTGTTTGTTTGTCTTGTGTCTGGCGCTCTTTGGCCAAACATGGCCCTTGCGCCATAAAAATTAACCAACCAACCAACCAACCATAGAGTTCTTACTACTTTGGCGATAGCCTGACCCATTTGTCTTGCCCGACAATGCGTCCACGATCAAAGTCTCTCAGATCACCATATTTACCCATGTTCATCGATTGCAATTCACTGTTTGAAAGCCCTGCTGTCTGTCTATTTATCGCCTACGATCGGTTTGGGTCTGTTAAAGGGTCTCCGCGTGAGATGCCCATGTCAACTTCCCATCACCCCTATCTCTAATATTTTGTCTACTGAGCGTACTTTTTCCTCGAAATGTCTTGTTAAAGTGTATTAACTCTTTAAGCATGCCACCGCTATGAAGCAAATGAGTATAAATTCCTTCCTCGAAAAGCCTGTTTCTGCATTAAAAGAACAGGAATTAACAAATAAATTAGCGTTGTGGATTGCATCTAGTTCGGGATCTGTCAGTATTGTTGAAGATCCTGGCCTGAAAGTGTTGTTGCAAACAGCTCTGAATTCTAAGTGTTACATCATGAAAGAAATACGGGATTACGCCATATAATACAAAATTAGAAGATGACAATCCGATTTTTGGCGTAAATGTGACAAGGATGGTAAGTCAGATAATATCCGAAAATTTTCATTGTCCTGGAGCGGGACTCGAACCCACGCCTCCCAGAAAACGCCCGGGTATGCTAACCACTACACCACGCAGAACGACCAAGTTTCAAGTTTCCGATCTGAATATAACCATTTATCTGCTTCTCCGGGCAAACACGGGATAAGGTTCTTAACCTCCAGATTCGCTAAACATGAATGCCGGTTGCTTCGACTAGCGACTCCTGTGATGGTTATATTCAAATTGATCGGAAACTCGAAACTTGGTCGTCCTGAGTGGTGTAGTGGTTAGCGTACCCGGGCGTTTTCTGGGAGACGTGGTTTCGAGTCCCGCTCCAGGACGATAAAAATTTTTCAAATTTTCGGGTATTATCTGACTTACCATCCTTGTCACATTTACGCCAAAAATCGGATTGTCATCTTCAAAATTTGTCTAAGTGTTACAATTTACCTGCCAGAAATACCATTATGAACAAAACTGTCCAAATTTTACGACATTCAGAAGTCAAGAGTGTTTAATGAATTAAAGAGAGCTTTCTATGTGAGTTTAACTGGAGATTTTTGGACCTCGCTTGCCAGTGACAGCTACTTAGCAATAACAGTACACTGGACTGACAATGAGTGGAATTATTGTGATGCAACTCTTCAAGTGAAACAGGATGATTGAGAAGTATACTGCAAATCAGTGTACAACTGAATTTGAGGAACCCATCGAAAAATGGGAACTAACAGACAAGCTTGTTGCCATCTGCACTGATAATGGCAGAAATATTGTACTTGGCGTTAACAGATCAAAGTTTGACAGTGTAAGATGTTCGGCGCATACATTACTTTACAGTTAAGTAAAAATAAAGCTCTTACATTCGCATCGATGGAAAAGGTTCTAGCTAAATTTTGAAAAAAATGTAGGACATTTTAAACACAGCTCACATTTAGAGGCTACACTCTCGTCTAAGCAAAAAACAAAACAAAAAAAACTTGATCTTACTGACACTAAGCTGCAACAGGACATCGTGACACGCTGGAATAGCACCTACATCATAGTGGAAAGCCTTGTGGAAGCTAAAAACGCAGCAGACAACATTCTGGTAGCCAACGCATCGAATACCCCTGTTCTGACAACAGTTGAGTAGGAAGTGCTTGAGAAGCTAATCAGCGTATTGAAACCTTGCTTGGAAATCACTGAAATACTCGGAGGTCACAAGAACGTAACTGCCAGTGTTGTAATTCCCGCTTTCACACACCTCAAAAGCGCAATGAGATTGTCCGATACCGACCCAGCATATCTTTGCAGATTTAAAGCTATGTTGCTCGATGATCTGACGGAAAGACTCGGTCAACGGCATTTATACGACAAGTACGAAGAAGCTACTGCCCTTGACCCTCGATTCAAGACACCTCGCTGTTTACCAGAATCAAACCGAGAGCTAGTTTGGAACAGATTTTCATCCATGAGCACAAAACAACAGCTGCCCTTACACAAAGAACAAAGAAATGTGCAACAGAAGCGAAGAAAACTATGTTTTAGCAATTCGTCGACTCCGGAAACAGAAATAAAGGAATACACAAATGTCAGCAGACCGATAGAATTAGAGCTTCAAGTTTATCAGAGCTTGCCTGAACTCGACGACGATTTTACAGATCCTCATCAGTGGCGGAAAACTCATTCATACAGTTGCCGTTGCTCGCTACTTTAGCAAAACGGTTGTTGTGCATTCCAGCAACATCTGTGTCAAGTGTAAGAGTTTTAGTGCCGCTGGTATTGTTGTTAACAAACTTCGTACTTCGCTTAAACCATCCAATGTTGACAAGCTCTTGTGCCTAAAATTTTGGCTAAAGCAGTGACTGCAAACCAGGTTTAGGGCAATCAATTACTACTTTGTATTTCTGATTTTTTAATAAAGTAAAGCATGGTTACTATTAGATTAACAGGCTACGATACATTCAACACCATAACATTTTAGATAACGGATTTGGTATCCATATAATAATAGAATAATGTATAGTATAATTTAGAGTCTTATACTTTTTGTGACAGTGTTTTTATTACTCGATCAAATAATCGATTAAGCGGTCGATTAATTGATCAATGGTGAAATTTTAACCGATTAAAAATATTGATCTGTCAACAGCTCTAATCATCACAACTAGCGTCATAACGCGCAATATTCATTGAAGACATGCCGAAGCATCGAACAAATTCATCTCGGTAATCATGGTATTATTTTGTTTCCGTTTTAATTGGATTTAAATAAAATATTTATAGGAGGGGAAATAAATCTCATCTTTCTTAGAATCCGATTTTTTTCAATTAAGTAAGTAATTGGTGCTAAATTTGATTGAATTTTTGGTAGATTCCATTGAGAGTTCTACAACTTTTTTTCAGTACATTTTGACGTGAAACTACGTCTTTATCCGCGTTGGGTAGGGAGGGGAACATCGGGAGAACTGATATGACGAAAACATGTCACCTAAGGGGTCCGGGTTCGAATCCTGGTGAGGCATGGATGTTGTGTTTGTCTTACGGCACTGGCTCTCTCCCTTCCCTGGAACCAGTGACCCTAAATTAGGGACGGGCGACTGCTTATAGCCCATTGAGTTGCTCACGGTGGTCGTTAAACCTCCAATCAAAAAAAAAAAAAAAAAAAAAAAACATGTCACACTTTGAACGCTTATATCTTCTTCTTTTTTTTTTTTTTTTTTGATTGGAGGTTTAACGACCACCGTGAGCAACTCAATGTGCTATAAGCAGTCGCCTGTCCCTAATTTAGGGTCACTGGTTCCAGGGAAAGGAGAGAACCAGTGCCGTAAGACAAACACAACATCCATGCCTCACCGGGATTCGAACTCGGACCCCGTTCGGACGAATGATCAGAGGCCATCGCTTAGACCACTGCGCCACCGGGGCGGCGCTTGTATCTTCGAAACTAATAATCGTAGAGTAATAAGTAATACAACATTAGATAGTTTATAAAGTCCCATTTATAAGAAAACAAGTTTCAACCAACCATCCATCCCTTAACCCTTAGATGCCGTCCCGGTGGCGCAGTGGTCTAAGCGATGGCTTCTGATCATTCGTCCGAAAGGGATCCGGGTTCGAATCCCGGTGAGGCATGGATGTTGTGTTTGCCTTACGGCACTGGCTCTCTCCCTTCCCTGGAACTATGTGGCCCTAAATTAGGGACGGGCGACTGCTTATAGCCCATTGAGTTGCTCACGGTGGTCGTGAAACCTCCAATCCAAAAAAAAAAAAAAAGCAAATAATAATAACCCTTCGATACAGTAGCATTAGAAATTTGAGCTAAATTTCGCGTGATTAGTTTTTTTGTTTTTGTTTTTTAAAAGAATAAACTCATATGAAACAACAAATGTAGACTTTATTTGATTGACAAATTCATTCAACCACTTCAGTAAAGACAATAGTCCAGGTTCGTGATTTTTTTTTATTTGACTGAAGGTTTAACGGCCACCGTGAGTAACTCAATGGGCTATGGCCCCCAGGTAATAAATAAGAGTTTCTTCCTCCCCCTTTCTACTTCACTTCCGTGTCACTTTTCTATCGGGCACTCTAGCCCAAATCTCCTAGCTTCCTATTTCTAAGGGTTGTGTAAGACCTGGGGTCAGACACTCCCATCCTAAAATGCGCTACATATGATCATTTGATCAATGGGCTATGAGCAAACGCCCGTCCCTAATTTAGGGCCACTGACTCCAGGAATGGGAGACAGCCAGTGCCGTAAGACAGACACAACATCCATGCCTCACAGGGATTCGAACCCGGACCCTTCACGAACGAATCATCATAAGCCAGCGCTTAGACCACTGCGCCACCGAGGCGGTCAGGTTCGTGATGGACATCACGACTACACCCTTTTCCGGTCGTAAAATGTGAAGCGGAAGTCCACTCATCTCGATCGTGTGCAAAAATTCAAGTCACTCTCATCTTCAGTCACAACTGTGTTTGTAAATGTTGTTGGAATGAGATTCGCGTTGCGAATACTCTTCACCCGTCGGAATCGACAGTTAGTTTTTTTTCCGTTTTTTTTATCTTGAAAAGAATAAACTCATGAAACAACAAATGTAAACTTTATTTGATTGCCAAATTCATTCAACCATTTAAGTAAAGACAATAGTCCAGGTTAGTGATTTTTTTCACTGAAGGTTTGACGACCATCTAACAATGGTCAACGGAATGTTTACTTACATCTTTACATAATGGGAAACGTCTTACGTACGTGAATAAACTGGATCGAATGAATATTAAATTGTATATATACATCATACAGTCAAACGGCATAACGCAATCAGGTCTTCGAGAGTGTTCGCTGTTCCGACGAGAAGAACTTTGATACGAATGTCTGCTACAGTTGCTTTGCGCAATGGTTAGTTCAGAAAAGAGGACTTTGGACTATCTCAGTCCCTCCATGCTACCGCCTTCAACAGCGCGTGAGTAAACCGCAAGAGATCGAATGTCAACCGCACGCTTCTCCCACAGTGGCGGCTTCTCAGGTGAAGTAGGTGAAGTGCCTCTTCACCTATTTTACTCAAAATAAAGTTTTATTCGGTATTTTTTTTATAATATATTCTTTTTTGCCTTTATTCAGTTCCAAAATACTCAAAATTTTGAATAGATATTAATTCACATGGCGCGTTCAATACGGAAAACAAATCCTTATACGCAAAACAGTGCAAGTGAAGAGCCGAAATGAGAATGCTTGGAAATCTGCAGTAGTCCGCCGAGTTGTCGTGGTAACCGTGACGTCACCCTCCCCAATCTGCTCGCTCAAGTGAAGTGTTTCAGCTTCACGCGCCTTACCTCTGCATCTTTCAGTTTTTGAGCGTAAAGTCGTGAGAGATCGCGGTGGAGCGGACGTTAATTTTCTTTTTTTTTTTTTTGGCCCTGCTTACTTTTTAGTAATAAACATTCGGCGTGGAATAAAGACGGATTCTCAGATTTATTAAGTGTAGCACGGTCACTTCATAAACATCGGGATTCTTGCGAACACCTGAAATGCGGATTAATGTTAAGGAATTTTGAAAACATTCAAAACACCATTGCCGATGCCCTGAGGAAAAATGCTAGGCTTTTGAAAACGCATTTTAACGAAACCGTTCGTTTAAATAGACTTTTCCTGCATACAGTGATTGATGCAGTATTAGTCTGTACTGTATTTGAGCAAAACAAGAACTAGTATTCCATGGCCATGACGAAAGCATGGACTCGATAAATCGTGGAAATTTCATTGAATTACTTTCATTGTTGATATGAAGAAGTTCTTTAGAAATTGAAAATCAATACGAAAGGATAAAAAACTATTCAAAATGAATTAATTGAATGTATTTCTGAATATATAAACGATCACGTCAAAAATTAAATAATTTTTGATTGTTGATTCGGAAGGTGTATTGGTTGAGGGATTTTTGGGTTTCCATGATGTGAATGAAGATAGAGCGTCAGGAGCTTTATACAAAATGCTAGACAAAATTTTGGAACAGTCTGATTACCAACACAAATAAATAGGACAATGTTACGATGGGGCAAGTATAATGTCTGGACACTTAAATGGACTACAGAAAAAAAAAGTCAAGGATAAAACTTCTCAAGCTGTTTTTGTTCATTGCTTAGTTCATTGTTTGAATCTTGTATTACACTAGAGTTTTTCTAAAATTTCTAAGTGTCGAATACTTTTTGCAAGCCTCAGTGGAATTGCTTCGTTTGTTCACCATTCTGCGAAGCGGTCTTATACACTTATATCAACAACCGCAAGATGATTGATTGATTGGAGGTTTAACGACCACCGTGAGCAACTCAATGGGCTATAAGCAGTCGCCCGTCCCTAATTTAGGGTCACTGGTTCCAGGGAAGGGAGAGAGCCAGTGCCGTAAGACAAACACAACATCCATGCCTCACCGGGATTCGAACCCGGACCCCTTTCGGACGAATGATCCGAGGCCATCGCTTAGACCACTGCGCAACCGGGGCAGCAAAACCGCAAGATGCAGACCAACCATAGCAGAAACTCGATGGTCCTCCACTTCGAAATTAGTAAGTGTAATTGTTGAAGATTGGAATAAATTGAAGGAAGTGTTCGGATTTCTAACGAATAGCGAATAATCAGACAAAAAATCAATTCATCTTGCCAAGGGGTTTTTGAATGATATTAACACTTTCGAATTTACATTTTTGGCTCCACCGATCTATTATTCGAACTTTTGAAGAAAAAATAACTAAACACAAACTACTGTGTAACTCAAATTAAAAAAAACAAAAAAAAAAACTCGTGAAATTTTGAGCCATAAAAGGAACGATGAGTTATTTGAAGCACAGTTTGGAAAAGCTAGCAAAATCACAGAAATAAGCACGGAAATATGCTGCTCTTACACAGGAAACAATTTTTCAAAATTATAAACAATTGTATTTTAAAATTTTGGACCACATTCTTATGGAAATGGATATAAGATTTCAAGACTGTAAGAAACTTCAATTTGTCTGACTTGCGGACACAACCAAATTCGAATAATTTAATGAATGCTTTCCCTCTCGCGCTCTTGAAAATCTACGTTTTTACGGAAACATATTTACTAAACACAGCGCCTTAAAAATGAACTGAGTCTTGTATATGCCGATAAAAAATTAAGGAATATATTGACTCAAGAAGTCGAGTGTTTCACGGAGACAAAGACATTTTTACAGAAGATTATAAATTGGTTTTCCTCACTTTAACAATTCCATCTACAAGTGTGCCAGTGGAAAGAAGTTTTCTTAAAAGAATACAAACTTGCTCAAGAAACACTAGTTCCCAAGATAGACTTGCTTCTCTGGCAAATATTTCTATTCAGGAAGACATTTTATTGATGCTCACGAAGAAACAACCATCTAACTAACCATCTTATGACGACATAATCGACAAATCTGCAGCTTTAAAAGGAAGAAAAATTGATTTAATAATAAAAAAAAAGTAAGTCCTCATTAAGGGATTTTCATTGTAGACAGTACATATATTTTCATACTGCTCTTGTACCTCTTCAACTATTTTTTTAACCACGAGCCGCCACTGTTCTCCCATAGACTTTACATGAGAACTTTGCCACCTCACAATACCCGAACCGTTGCCCCAATCTCAGTTTTCTCTTCGACTGGCACAATTACATGATAAGACCTTTATTTTGATACCTCAACCATATCTTTGCGTTCAGCCGTTCTCTCAAAATAGGACTCACAGTAAAAAACCCTTATAGAATTAATATATAGATAATTATAACGATTACTTTAGCCCCGCATTCCGTAGCTTACGGTCACAGCTAACGGACGTATGTGATAAACCGAAATAATGTGGGTTATTTATTTTTTAGATAAAAAAATCAAATGGTCACAGTAGCGACCGTGTCGCAACCTGCAACGTAGGGCTACGTCAACTGTCCTTCGCTGAATACTTTATTTTAGGTTTAACGACCACCGTGAGCAACTCAAAGGGCTATAAGCAGTCGCCCGTCCCTAATTTAGGGCCACTGATTCCAGGGAAGGGAGAGAGTCAGCGCCGTAAGACAAACACAACATGCATGCCTCACCGGGATTCGAACCCGTACCCCTTTCGGACGAATGATCAGAAGCCATCGTTTAGACCACTGCGCCACCGGGACGGCCTGAATACTTTAAGGACGTAGAACTAGTGAGATAGCGCCACGAAATAGTTATAGTTGACGTAGTTCT
The DNA here is from genome assembly GCA_039090855.1 of Macrothele yani. NCBI lineage: Eukaryota > Metazoa > Arthropoda > Arachnida > Araneae > Macrothelidae > Macrothele > Macrothele yani. The sequence continues at coordinate 94,505,475 of CM076998.1, forward strand.
ACATTGTAGGTTGCGGTACAATGCCCCTTTGATTTTTATCACTAAACTGTTTCTTCAAGTAAAGTTATTGGACTTGAAATATTCCTTCTGATAGAGATAACACACAGGTATCCCATGATTTCTCTCCGCTCAGTCTGCAGTAATTTCCTGGCTTCAGAAATTTTTCCTTCAGTTGTTTTTTCTTGTACAGAATCACAGTGAATTTTCAGTACAAAGTCAAAATGTAGCTTTGTTTGCATGTGCTGCACCCTATGAATAACATTTAAAATTTATCAGATGTAATATTCTGCATGATGGTATTTTACTGCTGTGTTATACTTATTTCACATGAAAATCATTCTTCACATTTATCGTATGCTTTCCCATGAAGCTGGACAATTATGGCGCAGTTCATGCTATTCTTTGCTAATCTTTCTGGCTTCACCAATAATATATCAGATTTTGTCTTCAATCATGTGCTCATTTTGAAACGAAATTGCCCTCAATTTTGCAATTTCAATGCAAAATTGAGGGAAATTTGCAAAACGTCGTCATTTTCAATGCAGGACATGATTGAGGACCTCAATTACAATGCAGTTTTGCATTGAAATTGAGGACAACGCTTTATTTTGTCTTCAATTTTGTTCTAAAAAATCTGGTCACCTTATCTTACAGGGAGTTTGTAGATAAGCAAGCGTCCGGATACCTTTGATCAGACAGAGTATTTGAAACTTTCAGAAGTATTGAGTTTAAACCTTTGTTCTCATTTTATGGACTCAGGATACACTGTAGTACGTATTAGTGACTGTAGTTTTTGGCAGGATATGATATTAAAGACATTTGGAGTTTTAAGTGCCAAAGATTCTTTATCAGAGTTTCAGTGTATTTCAGATTTCTCTCGGAACTCTGGTTGTAGCAATACAACCCTTTTTTTGCGGTGAAATTCGATGACGATTGATAACGGGAATTGTATGAGTCGGTGAAATTCCCAAGAAATTGGAAAAGCCTATTGCGAACATTTACTTTTTCTCACAGGAAAGGGGTTGACAAAAAAAAATGAAAAAAGAGATAAATGAATCCTGAAAGAAAGGTTTTTTTTATGTATCAAGAGAAAATACTGGGCGTTTCGTTTTTTTTTTTTTTTTTCATTTTACATCTCTCTTCATTTTTGCTTTTTGTTCGCCACAGCGGCATGTCTTGGGAATACTGCGATGAAGCGGTTAAGATTCGTGGTCATGACGGGTTTATTAAAAAGGATAAAAACGTGGAATCACCGCAGATGCCGACGTGATGTCGGACACGGACTGGAAGAGGTTGCAGGAGTGGCTCCCGAGCGGGTCAAGGTCCGACCGACACACAGTAACGTGGTTGAATCACGTGACATGGGTGTCTATGTAAGAAGCAGAATTTCTCTTGTTTTTCTCTAACCTGCAAATTTCTCTCGCTCTCTCCCGTTTTCTAGGCCAACAGCTGGTGGCTTTTTCTCTCCTGTAGTGAGAACGCTACGTAATGTCACTCTGGATTTAAGTGCGGATGATTCTCCTCATGAAAATGTTGAGAAATATCTTAATAAAATTTCAGTACTACCATTAGGTGCTTCGTTAATTTGCTGTTTATTTCGTTGGGAAATAACAAGGTCAATTACGCAAAAAATGCTTGTCTGGGCACTGACATGAGAGTTTATTCGACGAAGTCAACCAAACTGGACAGCGCGCATGAAAAATGCATTTCCTAATCCTTTTAGAGCTATGGTACTGTAGCGGAAAATGCTCTAATGTGATTGCCTCACTCGCCAATGAGGAACGAATGACATACCTAATCGGAGTTTCCAGACGTCGGTGGTCATATGGATTGGACATGCTAGCCGATAGTTTATTCGTTATTTCGTCAAGAGAAACCGAGAGATAGAACTGGCTATTTCACTGTCTCGTCGTCGACAAATAGCAAAAAGTATCAAATCAGTCTAAAAACTTATAACTCAGCTATTGCTTTTTTTTTAATGCTTATGACAATTTTCTTCACTGAACAAATCACCCGTAGGTTGCACAGACCTTCAAAATTTTTATCTTTGCCTATTACAACAGGTACCTTTATTACTTTGATGTAGTGAACACGAAATTAGTTTTTGCTCTTACGTACTCATGCAGAAAATTGTTGGGAGAGATGGAGAAGAAATAAGGATCTATATAAAGAAATTTATATAAATTTAATTTCTCTTTTTTTTTTTTTTTTTGTGTGAAGGCAAAATATTTCTCAATTATCTATTCGACCGTGTATTTCGAAGTCTGCAAACACGACATGCTTCGAAACCAAATCGAAAACGATTTGTTTTGGATGCTTCAGATTCCATATTTTGCGCCAATTGATTTTACAAGAAATCGGTAAAAAATGCTCTTTTTAAAAAGAACGCTTTTCTTATACCTTTATATGAGAAATTTTAAGGCCACTGAGTTAAGTTTCTTTAGTTTTAACTCAAGGGAACCGTTCATAAAAACCCTATTAGTTGATTTTCACTGAAGCCGTAACTAAAATTTTCTTTAAAATTTGACAAACTCTGTCAAAATCACAAGAATTTCTTATATTTCTTCAAATATCCGTATTATTCCACAATTGCCAAAAACGTAAGCATTCCGTAGACTCTGTCAAATATCATTAAATCCCACGAGCACCACACTGAAATGCCAAAAGTCATGTGATAGCAGTATGCAAATTTTTAACCTGCGCTGCCTCGTATAAAGTCTTCGACGCACGCCACGATTTTTATCAGTTGCGAGGTTTATCAGTTGCGAGGTTGAACAACCGCCAGTAGGATTATGGCAAGCTGACGTGAATATTGGAGTTTGAACGAGGCATAAGAGTGGGAGCCAGACAGATGAGACATCCAATTTCCGAAGTTGTGCGAACATTCAACATTTCTCAATACGCGGTGTCACGTGTGTACAGAGAATGCCTCATGGAAGGCATTGCCACCCACCGTGGAGGGCGCATTGGCCAACCACTGGTGCTGAATGACCGTGACCAGCGGCGACTGACCAGGATTGTCCATGCTAGCAGACAAGCGACACTGGCTCAAATAACACCCACATTCAATGCAGGAGGTACCAGAGACATATCCATTAGGTCAGTGCAACATAATTTAGCGTCCGTGGGGTATGGGAGCAGAAGACCCACCAGAGTGCCTTTGTTAACACCACGACATCAGACACAGCTCCTCACCTGTGATCGTGGAACCCCTAATTGGACCCTGGAAGACTAGCAACATGTGGCGTGGTCCGATGAGTCACGCTACCAGTTGTTACGAGCTGATGGTAGGATTCGGGTGTGGCGCAGACCCTATGAGGTCATGGACCCAAGCTGTCAACAAGGCATTGTGTGAACACGGTAATTGGACCCTGGAAGACTGACAACATGTGGCGTGGTCCGATGAGTCCCGCTTCCAGTTGTTACGAGCTGATGGTAGGATTCGGGTGTGGCGCAGACCCTATGAGGCCATGGAACCAAGCTGTCAACAAGGCATTGTGTGAACACGGTAATTGGACCCTGGAAGACTGGCAACATGTGGCGTGGTCCGATGAGTCCCGCTTCCAGTTGTTACGAGCTGATGGTAGGATTCGGGTGTGGCGCAGACCCTATGAGGCCATGGAACCAAGCTGTCAACAAGGCATTGTGTGAACACGGTAATTGGACCCTGGAAGACTGGCAACATGTGGCGTGGTCCGATGAGTCCCGCTTCCAGTTGTTACGAGCTGATGGTAGGATTCGGGTGTGGCGCAGACCCTATGAGGCCATGGAACCAAGCTGTCAACAAGGCATTGTGTGAACACGGTAATTGGACCCTGAAAGACTGGCAACATGTGGCGTGGTCCGATGAGTCCCGCTTCCAGTTGTTACGAGCTGATGGTAGGATTCGGGTGTGGCGCAGACCCTATGAGGCCATGGACCCAAGCTGTCAACAAGGCATTGTGTGAACACGGTAATTGGACCCTGGAAGACTGGCAACATGTGGCGTGGTCCGATGAGTCCCGCTTCCAGTTGTTACGAGCTGATGGTAGGATTCGGGTGTGGCGCAGTACCCTATGAGTCCATGGACCCAAGCTGTCAGCAAGGCATTGTGTGAACACGGTAATTGGACCCTGGAAGACTGGCAACATGTGGCGTGGTCTGATGAGTCCCGCTTCCAGTTGTTACGAGCTGATGGTAGGATTCGGGTGTGGCGCAGACCCTATGAGGCCATGGACCCAAGCTGTCAACAAGGCATTGTGTGAACACGGTAATTGGACCCTGGAAGACTGGCAACATGTGGCGTGGTCCGATGAGTCCCGCTTCCAGTTGTTACGAGCTGATGGTAGGATTCGGGTGTGGCGCAGACCCTATGAGGCCATGGAACCAAGCTGTCAACAAGGCATTGTGTGAACACGGTAATTGGACCCTGGAAGACTGGCAACATGTGGCGTGGTCCGATGAGTCCCGCTTCCAGTTGTTACGAGCTGATGGTAGGATTCGGGTGTGGCGCAGACCCTATGAGGCCATGGAACCAAGCTGTCAACAAGGCATTGTGTGAACACGGTAATTGGACCCTGAAAGACTGGCAACATGTGGCGTGGTCCGATGAGTCCCGCTTCCAGTTGTTACGAGCTGATGGTAGGATTCGGGTGTGGCGCAGACCCTATGAGGCCATGGACCCAAGCTGTCAACAAGGCATTGTGTGAACACGGTAATTGGACCCTGGAAGACTGGCAACATGTGGCGTGGTCCGATGAGTCCCGCTTCCAGTTGTTACGAGCTGATGGTAGGATTCGGGTGTGGCGCAGACCCTATGAGGCCATGGACCCAAGCTGTCAACAAGGCATTGTGTGAACACGGTAATTGGACCCTGGAAGACTGACAACATGTGGCGTGGTCCGATGAGTCCCGCTTCCAGTTGTTACGAGCTGATGGTAGGATTCGGGTGTGGCGCAGTACCCTATGAGTCCATGGACCCAAGCTGTCAGCAAGGCATTGTGTGAACACGGTAATTGGACCCTGGAAGACTGGCAACATGTGGCGTGGTCTGATGAGTCCCGCTTCCAGTTGTTACGAGCTGATGGTAGGATTCGGGTGTGGCGCAGACCCTATGAGGCCATGGACCCAAGCTGTCAACAAGGCATTGTGTGAACACGGTAATTGGACCCTGGAAGACTGGCAACATGTGGCGTGGTCCGATGAGTCCCGCTTCCAGTTGTTACGAGCTGATGGTAGGATTCGGGTGTGGCGCAGACCCTATGAGGCCATGGAACCAAGCTGTCAACAAGGCATTGTGTGAAGACGGTAATTGGACCCTGGAAGACTGGCAACATGTGGCGTGGTCCGATGAGTCCCGCTTCCAGTTGTTACGAGCAAATGGTAGGATTCGGGTGTGGCGCAGACCCTATGAGGCCATGGACCCAAGCTGTCAACAAGGCATTGTGTGAACACGGTAATTGGACCCTGGAAGACTGGCAACATGTGGCGTGGTCCGATGAGTCCCGCTTCCAGTTGTTACGAGCTGATGGTAGGATTCGGGTGTGGCGCAGACCCTATGAGGCCATGGACCCAAGCTGTCAACAAGGCATTGTGTGAACACGGTAATTGGACCCTGGAAGACTGGCAACATGTGGCGTGGTCCGATGAGTCCCGCTTCCAGTTGTTACGAGCAAATGGTAGGGTTCGGGTGTGGCGCAGACCCCATGAGGCCATGGACCCAAGCTGCCAACAATCCACTGTGCAAGCTGGTGGTGGTTCCATACATGTTTGGGGTGTCTTTATGTGGCACAGTTTGGGTCCTCTGGTCCTCGTAAACACGTCATTAATTGGTACTCACTTTGTTGCTCTGTTGGGTGACCATTTGCAGCCCTTCGTGGACTTCATGTATCCCAACAACAATGGGATTTTCCAAGCGGACGATGCCCCATGTCAACGGACCTAAGTTGTCCAAAATTGGTTCGAAAAGCATTTTGAACAGTTCCGACGGATGGTGTGGCCACCACGTTCGCCCGACATGAACCCAATCGAGCACTTATGGGACGTGGTGGAAATGCCCATTCGCACCCAAGATCCTGCAGCTACAAATACCAGGGAACTGTGGGCGGCTGTTCAGATGGCATGGCTCAACATCTCTTCACAAGTTTTCCTCCCACTTGTGGAATTGATTCCACTTCGCCGGGCTAGAGGAGGTCCTACACAATACTAGTTACGTATCCTATGTCTTTTGGCACTTGAGTGTGTTTTCTGTACTTTGCATTCGAACGAGCGTGCTTCCCATGTGACTAACTGAGGAGAGGAGGATGGGAAACTTCTCGTAGCCAGCTCCGGGGAGTAAGGAGACAGGATAGCACTTTAAAACGCCATTTCTGGCCCCATTTCCCCCATTTCATAGGCAGGCCTTTACAACATAATAACATTTCATCCAAATCGAAGAATTTTTACGCAAGTTATGACGCATAATGGCGATGGAAGTCATTCCGCTCCTATGTCCTGACCTTTAACCTCATTTCGCCCATTTTCAATAGGGGTCGTCCCCAGGTGGTCCCCTACCATATACTAAAATTTAATCGAAATCAAACCTTTTTTACGTTAGTTATGACGCATAAGAGCAGTGGAATGGATCCCGCTCCTATGTTCTAAACTTTGACCCCATTTCGTTCACGTTCAATAGGGTTCCTTCCCAGGTGATCCCCTTCCACATACTAAAAGTTCATCGAAATCGAACGATTTTCACGCGAGTTATCGTGCGGACGAACATATGCACAAAAAGCGTGACGTAAGGAGGCAGATGGGAATCGCAACCATCTGCTCGCAAGAGTGTGACGTCATAAAACTGTAATAGGATCCACACACAACGCGTGACGTGAGGAGACAGATGGCGTGACCGCGCGCCGACATCTCAAGCGCGAGATTGTGACGTCATAAGATCGTCCCCAGGTGGTCCCCTATCACATAATAAAATTTCATCGAAATCGAACCATTTTTACGCACGTTATGACGCATAAAGGCGATGGAATGCATCCCGCTCCTATATCCTGATCTTTAACCCCACTTCACCCATTTTCAATAGGGTTCAATCCCAGTGGTCCCCTACAATATACTAAAATTTCATCGACATCGAACCATATTTACGCAAGTTATGACGCATAAGGGCAATGAAATGGATCCCACTCCTATGCCGTGACCTATAATCCCATTTCGTCCAGTTTCAATGGGGTTCGTCCCCAGGTGGTCCCCTACCATATACTAAAATTTCATCGAAATCGAACCATTTTTACGCGAGTTATCGTGCCGACAGGCAGACGGACGGACAAAGCTGGAGCATATACGCTTCTTCAACCTATGGTTGGAAAGCGTAAAAAACGAACAGCAGCAGAGATACACTATATAGGCAGTAGAATTCGGACACCTAAGTTGACCGTGAGGACGAATTTTTATTGGCTGAAATGAGCACGTAGTCGGCCCGCATTTAGCCGATATGGCTACAGCGACTCTTCTAAGCATGCATTCCACTACATGCCGATATGGCTGCAGCGACTCTTCTAAGCATGCATACTACTACATGCCGATAGTTCTATACCAGAAGTTTCCTCCTGCAAAGCTTTTGCTACAACTGTCGTAGAAGGTCTTACCGGCCAAGATTGGATTCGGCGTTCTGGTTTGTCCCACTCTACTGAATTTAGATCGGGACTTTGGGTCTAAAAATCCAACACTTGGATGTCCTGGTCCTCCAACCAAGCCTGGACAGACCTTGCGGTGTGACAAGGCGCTTGGTCTTCCTGAAACAGGTCTTGTCGAAGCAATGCCACAGCGTAGGTGGTGCGGAACTATTGAGAATGTCTTCGTACTTGGCAGAAGTTCGGTCTAGAGGGCACCTCAACCAAAGGACTGAATCCTTCCCAGCAGGAACAGTCGAGGCCAGAAAAAAAAAAAGCTATCGATGATGCCGGGTTGTAGGCCTTGATTGAATCCTATCCAGGTAAAACGGTACGAGACCTTCGGAAAGAAACTCAGAGTACCTAGACCAGGGATGGCGAACCTTTTCCGACAAGTGTGCCATTTAAAGTTTGCTTTACTGCTTTCAAGTGTCCAGTGTGCCACTTCCTGTTAGTTTTTTTTAAAGTTAAATTTCGTCATGAAACTATTTTTGTGAATACCATATTTAACAGAATAGGTAAGTAGGTGAGTTTGAAGACTAAAACAATATCAGTTTGAACCTGATTTAATTTGTAAGAAGATAATAGAACAAGTTAGTAAAATCGTGCAATGCATTGATTATGATACGCTTTCCAACATACCCGAAATCATTACTCAAGTTATGAGGATAATGGCTGTGGAAAAAATCTCGCTCCTGTGCCCTGACCTTTGACCCCATTTCGATTATATTCAACAGAAGTGGTTCAGTATACCTCTGGAACAACATGATAAAGTTTTGTCGCAACAGAAGCATTTTTACATAAGTTATGACGCATAAGGGCGATGGAATGGATCAGCTCCTGACTTTTGACCCCATTTCGCCCATTTTCAATAGGGGTTTTCCCTGGTTGTCCCCTACCACATACTAAAAATGCATCGAAATCGAACCATTTTTACGCGAGTTATCGTGCGGACAGACAAACAGACGGACAAAGCTGGAGCATATACGCTTCTTCAACCTACGGTTGGAAAGCTTAAAAATCATACTTTTATAATAACATTAGTGTGAAACTTGTTACTGAATGCTACCAACCATATTCGGTTCATAACCTGTAGTCTTCAAGGTTATGAGCACCATCAGTAGTAACAGACTCTATTTTATTTAAGTCCATCTCCATGTTTACTACAGATTCTTGCATCACTTCACACATTATATCTTTCTCTGCGATCGTACTTGAACTCAGCCATTTAATTAATTCCTCCTTCATTAAATTTCCACAAGAAAATCTAACAAAAACAACTACCCGTGCTTGTAACATCATATAGGTGCTTTCATCAAGACATATTGAAAACACATCGGCGTTGTCCAAATCAGATTTAATTTAGTCTGAAACATCTTCACTCATTCTTGTTATTCTATCTTTGACAGTGTTCCTGCTGGCTGGTACTTCCTGAATTCTATTCACGATTTGTTGCTTGCTGGAAGATCTTCACATAATGTGTCGGACGTGGCTGATTAAGCCGCCATCGAAAAATCACCGTTACAAAGCGGTTTCCCATGCTGTGATATACAGCGAGATAGATGAAAACTACCTCAGTGATATTATTCCTTGGCCTGAAAGCAGATGCGACACAATTTGATTGTTTTTCGTATTGTTTCACTTTTGGTGAAATGTATTTTATTCTTTTTTCATTTGACCATGAGACAAACGTTTTTATGATTTCTCTCAAAATGATGCTTTACATTGAATTTGCGGGACACTGCTGTTTCCGTGTACAGGCAACAGAAAACTTTGTCGGTTTTATTTCTTTTTTTCTTCAATCAGTCCGAACTCCGATGTCCACTGTTCTTGAAACACTCGACCACTATCTTTGTTGTCTTAGTTTATTTTCTGTTTTTTCGGCACCGAAAATATGTTTGCATGGCCCCGATACAAAAACACCAGCGAAAAAACAATTCCAATACACAAGAGAAACAGAATGTCTTCGTACTTGGCAGAGAGTAAGCAGCAGCTACAAACAAATGAACCTTCACTGAAAAACTAAAGCTCTCGACTGGCGTCGCAGTGTTGCCAACTTATAAATCTGAAATTTCTCGGTTCATTGTTCAAGGTTACTTTAAGTTCTCACGGGAACTCGTCGTCTTAGACGCATCTTCTTGTCTAAAAAGTCACCGTCACAAAGCGTTTTCGCTCCCTCCTGCAAAGGTGGGGAGGGAGCCGGAGAGAGGGAGGCTTGAGCCGAAGCAGATGTGGACGTCTCGTGGTGGAAGTCCGAGGGAGCAGAATGATAAAAAGAAAAATAATAACTGTGAGCACGTGACGCTTCTCTTTTGGGAATTAACGCATAAGGCAATTAAATAAAAAGTGAGGTTGAACTTCACAGTTCTGTTGCTAGGTGGTTTTTGTGTACCTCTTCTTTACGCTTTCCAACCGTAGGTTGAAGAAGCGTATATGCTCCACTTTTGTCCGCCCGTCCGTCAGCACGATAACTCGCGTAAAAATGGTTCGATTTCGATGAAATTTTAGTATGTGGTAGGGGACCACCTGGGGACGAACTGTATTGAAAATGAACGAAATGGGGTCAAAGGTCAGGACATAGGAGTGGGATTCATTCCATTGCCCTTATAGTTCATAACTTGCGTAATAATGGTTCGATTTCGATGACATTTTAGTATGTCGTAGGGGACAACTTGGGAACGAACCCTATTGAAAATGGGTGAAATGGGGTTAAAGGTCAGGTCAGGTCAGGTCAGGACATAGGAGTGGGATCCATTCCATTGCCCTTACCCGTCATAACTTTTCTAAAAATGCTTCGATTGTGACAAAACTTTATTATATTGTTCCGGAGATATACTGAACCGCTTCTGTTGAATATCATCGAAATGGGGTCAAAGGTCAGGACACAGGAGCGAGATTTATTCTACAGCCATTATCCTCATAACTTGACTAAAAAGCTTCTATTGCGACAAAAGTTTAGAATGTTGTTCCGGAGGTATACTGAACCGGTTTTGTTGAATATCATCAAAATTGAGTCAAAGGTCAGGGCACAGAAGCGAGGTTTATTCCACAGCTATTGCCCTCATAACTTGACTGAAAATGCTTCTATTGTGACAGAACTTTAGTATGTTGTTCCGGAGATATACTGAACTGGTATGTTGGAAAGCGTATCATAATCAATGCATTGCATGAGTTTTCTAACTTGTTACAGCTGTATCATCGCTTCTAAAAACACTGTTGAAGAATTCCTTTTTTTACTGTATGCCATTCGCTACAGTAAAGATAAGGAATATTATCCTCTTTACATAACGTGCAGTTTACCATCTAGGGGGCGCAAATGTCAAAACTTTTTTTCTCTCTATAGCTGCTTCCAGGAGACATTAAAAAAATCTTTCTCCTTAGCAAAGCTTTTGCTATGAAGAATTCTTTTCGCAAATTTTCTACCTTTCCATCATGCAAAATTCTTTCGTTAGGTGGCGTAAATTATGTCATGTTTTCCTCTAAATCTCTTGTTCTAACTGTTCGATTTGAAAATCCCTTTGTCTCTGATACATTCCTTGATCTACGAGAAATGTTTTGTACACAATTTTTTAATTTTTGTAACATACTTTTCAGCCGCTAGTGGAAAAAAGTAACTATTTCTATTTCTAGATGTTTTATCGATTATAGAAATCCACTTTTTTTAATTAACTATAGATAAATGAAATATTTTATTAGTACTGGAAAGGATTCAAAAGACGTGCTCATTACCACAGAAAATTCGATGTCGTCTTGTTTAAAATATGGCGACGTTGTTCAGAATTGTAAATTCAGTTCGTTTTGAACTCTCCGGACGGTAGTTGTTCACACTTCGTATACACTTAACTGCCAAAAAACAGGGATACCGTTCCAATACCGCGTTGGGCCTCCTCGTGATAAGATAGCGGCAGCAACGCAACGGGGCACGGACTCCACGAGTTCTCTGTAGCTCTGTGGAGACAGTACACACTGTGCTTCCTGAAGAGAGTCCCACAATTCCATAATACTCGGGGGAGAATTCCTGGCACTGACGGCACGTTGAACACCATCCCAAATGTGTTCGATGGCGTTTAAATCCGGCAAACGAGGAGAGCTAACCCAGGATGCCAAACTCCGTGGAATGCTCCTCCAGCCATAATGCACGATTGTGGACGTGTGTGGTGGTGCATTGTCGTGTTGAAAGAGGTCACACCCGTCGGAGTGTTTGCATGACACGAACGGGTGCAAATGATCCCCAAGGATGGTTACTTAATTAACACTGGTCTGAGCGGTCTGCAGAGGTATAAGGGAACCTAATGCGTGCCAGCTGAAAACACCCCACACCATAACAGAGCCACCTCCGGCCTGCAATGTCTCTTGCAGGCATGCGGGATCCATTGCGTTGTGGGATTGTCCGCGATTCGTTGGACCAGGCTACACGTTTCCAGTCATCTTGTGCCCAATGGCGGTGTTCCGAAGTCCAGCAGAGGCCCTCTGTTGTCGGGTCAGAAATGGCACTTCTGCGGTCCGTCGGCTCCGGAACCCCATAGAACACAGGGAGCGTTGCACTGTCCGAACGCTGATGCTACTGCTTGCCGCAGCACTGAATTGCGTTGTGATTTGCGGCAATGTTTCACGCCGTGCAGATGTTATGACTCGTGCCAGACGCCGCTGTCCACAATCATTCATGGGTTTTCTCCAGCCACACCGGTCTTGCACTCTGGATGTTCCCTGAGTTTGTGCAGTCCATGTTCACCCTTGAAATTCTTGACCGTGTGAATCCAAATTTCGTGGTAACTTCCGAGATGGAGTGACCCATCTCTCATATCATACCACATTCGAAATCGCTTAAATCCTGCCATCTGAATTGCGAGTGCTACTACCTGGGTTTGCGGATATATTCGCCTCTATATTTACATGGGATGTAAGGTCAGGTGATGCATAACATCACAGCCTCTCCTTGACAAATGTCAACCCCGCCTTCTCGTGGTGCACCCTGTTCCCACTAAAGGGGCTCTGACGATCGCCAATAGCGGTATAACTATACCATCGGGATTAGAGGAAATTCTATCCCACACTCACCAACCCGCTTGGCCAGCGTGGTGAGTTATGGCCAAACCCCTCCAAAATGATTCCACAACTTAAATCTTGGCCCTCAGTCTCCGGCAGCTGGAATGTACCTGGCCAAGGCAGCGGCCAGTGCGACATGAAGGCAGAGGGTGCTAAGAATCCCCGGAGGACGGGACTAGGCTGCCATCTGATGCTGACCTTGGCTACGTATAATGGACGCTCCCTATCTTCTGATTCAAGGCTTCTTGAATTGGAAGAGGAACTACAAAGGATCAAGTGGGACATCGTGGGGCTAAGTGAGGTAAGGAGAAAAGGAGAAGATCTCATCGAACTGAAAAGTGGACATCTCTTCTACTATCGTGGGACAGATACTGGCAGAACTAGTGGTGTTGGATTTATAATAAACAAGAAACTGAAGGATAAAGTTGTAGAAGTTGAAAGTTCCTCTGACAGAGCTGCACGACTTGTTATCCAACTCTCGAAAAGATACCAGGCTCAGATTATTCAAACTTATGCACCCACCACAAGTCATCCTGAAGAAGAAATTGAAGAATTTTATGAGGAAATTTATCATCTAAATAATAAAGGTAAGCTGCACTTGAAAATAATTATGGGAGATTTCAATGCAAAAATAGGGCAACGGCAACAGAATGAAACTTCAGTAGGTAAATTCGGTCACGGCAACAGAAACCAGTGTGGAAATACTCTCGTAGAGTTTGCAGAGGCAGAAGGGTTTTTCATCTTGAACTCCTTTTTCAAGAAAAAGCCACACAGGAAATGGACATGGAGACATCCAAATGGGACGACAAGTGAAATTGATTTTATTATGTGTAACAAAAAATTCGTCATAGAAGACTGCAGTGTGCTAAACAAGTTCAACACAGGCAGTGACCATAGATTGGTGAGATGTAAGATGCACCTCAACACTAAACTTGAACGTGGCAAGCTCATAAGACAAACAAAATTTATTGACATAACCAACCTTAAAAAACACCATAATACCTTCAAGTTGGAACTGAAGAACAGGTTCTCTGCTTTAGAAGGCCTAACATCGGAAGAAGTGGACATCTCTGAAGTTAACAGAAAAGTAACCAAAGCTCTTATGGAAACAGCAACAAAATTAGCTGGGTCTAAGAACAAGTTGCATGTAAACAAATTATCAGGAAAAACGAAAATGTTGATGCAAAAAAGAAGAGAGATGAGGACAACTAAAGAAGATGTAACTTCCAAAGTGGAATATATAGAGCTATGCAAGACAGTAAGAAAAAGTATCACTGAAGACGTAAGAAAATTCAACTGTGGACTAGTGAGGAAAGCAATTGAAAACAACCAAAGCCTAAAGATAGCAAAGGGACATCTCAGTAAGGGAAGAAAACAGATTATGGCACTGAGAAAAGAAGATGGTTCTGTAACAAGAAATAGAGGCGAAATTTTGACAAGAGTGAAAGATTTCTACTCCAAATTATATGAAAGGGATGATACATGCACTCCAGACATCATGAAAGATACCAGTACCAGAGTTCCTCCAGTCCTTCCAGCAGAAGTTGTACATGCAATCAAGAACATGAAGCGGGGAAAAGCTCCAGGAGAAGATGGAATTACTGTAGACATCATACAAGAAGCAAGTGGAGAAATCGAAACAGTACTCGCCCAAATTTTCACTCGATGCCTTAATGAAGGAAAGATTCCTGAGGATTGGAACACCGCTACAATGATCCTGCTACATAAGAAAGGTGACATTGAGGATCTCGGAAACTACAGACCTATCAGCCTCCTATCAGTAGTTTATAAAATCTTCACTAAAGTTCTTTCACACCGCTTGAAGGTAACACTGGACATGGCTCAACCGAGAGAACAAGCTGGATTCAGGAGTGGCTACAGCACAATAGATCATATCCACGTACTGAGAGAACTAATTGAAAGAGCGAGGGAATATGAACTTCCATTGTGCATGGCTTTTATCGATTATGAAAAAGCCTTTGATTCGGTGAAACCATCAGCAGTTACAATGGCTCTGAAAACTTGCGGTATTGAAGATGCACACATTAATATTATTAATAACATCTATGAAAATGCAAGTGCAAAGATTCGGCTGTTTGAAAATACAACACACGTAAAAATTGGAAAGGGAGTGAGACAAGGTGACACCATATCTCCGAAGCTCTTTAATGCCTCATTGGAGGGTGTTTTTGAGTCGCTGAGCTGGGAAAACAAGGGGATAAAGATTAATGGAGATTATCTAACCCACCTTCGTTTTGCTGATGACGTAGTCATTTTTGCAACTACCAAATCAGAGCTGCAGAGTATGATCCAGCAACTTGCTGACAAGAGTAAAGAAGTGGGATTAAAAATGAACTTTCAGAAGACAAAAGTGATGTTCAATGCTTTTACAAGAAATGAAGATTTATCGATTGATGGAGAAAAGCTGAAGATAACAGACACGTACGTTTATCTTGGACAGCAGATATCAATTGAGGGTCACATTGGTGAAGAAATTAATCGGCGTACAAAACTTGCCTGGAGAGCTTTTGGAAGAAACAGCATAATTTTCAAGAGCAATATGCCATTATGTCTTAAAAGAAAAGTGTTTGATCAATGCATCCTTCCAGTGCTTACGTATGGTGCAGAGACGTGGACCTTAACCAAAAGAGACATATAAAAGCTGCAGACAACTCAAAGCAGCATGGAGAGATGCATGCTTGGTGGAACCAGGAGAGAAAAGAAGAGGAGCTCCTGGATCCGAAAAATGACAAGAGTGGAAGACATCATGATCAGAGTTAAATCTCTGAAATGGCAATGGGCTGGACATACTGCCAGAAGGACAGACCATCGATGGACAGCCGAAATTTTAAATTGGATTCCAAGGGACAGGAAAAGACTCAGAAGAAGTCCACATGGGAGATGGGTGGATGAAATTCGAAAGTATGCGGGAGTGACATGGAGGAGACTGGCACAAGACAGACCGTTATGGAGGAAACTTGGAGAGACCTTCGTCCAGCAGTGGATTGATAATGGTTGACGATGATGATGATGATATATATACGTCATTTGCGGATCACATTATTATTATTATTATTATTTTGATTGGAGGTTTAACGACCACCGTGAGCAACTCAATGGGCTATAAGCAGTCGCCCGTCCCTAATTTAGGGTCACTGGTTGCAGGGAAGGGAGAGAGCCAGTGCCGTAAGACAAACACAACATCCATGCCTCACCGGGATTCGAACCCGGACCCCTTACGGACGAATGATCAGAGGCCAACGCCTTAGACCACTGCGCCACCGGGGCGGCTGATATTATTTACCGCATGGGTGTGGGGCAGAGATGGAAACGGGTTACGGGTCAACGGATCGGGTCAAAGTGCTCCTGACCCGATTTTGACCCGGTTTTATTCCCGTTTTATTTTTGAAAAGATAAAAATATATTCCAAAGAAAAATGAACGTTGTGGAATTCTGTAGTCGATACTGGCGCCCACGGAGTGAATAATGATTTTCCATGCAAAAATATTGTCATCTCTTTCTCAAAACAACGAAGATTTCCACCGACCGACACCACATCGTAAAAAGATACTTCCTTTATGTTCGTTTACAGTGCGGTTGTCCAGGGCAAGGTACAGGCAAACGCCATTCGCCTGCTTCTCAGCTGATTCACTCTCTCCGTGCTAAGTTCACTGTATGACTAAGAGTTACTTTTCACATTGCATCTTTTACATTGAGCATTCAGAAGTTTTCGATTGATGTGCTAACATCCCGTTCCCATGACATGTCATGTCGAAATTAACTCCTTATTTGTTAATATGCATGGATTTAATATTAAGGTCGTTGAGAAAGGCATCAACAAATACGTGCTTGTTGCAAACCACAAGAGGAAGAGTGAATGCTGGAAATTGTTTCGTCTCATTATGCAACCGGTGAATAATTCTGTGTTGTTTGGTCTTGCTTGTTGTACAAAATGTGGAAAGTGTATATTACACTTTAGTGATAATCAAGTCTTCAATTTTGTCTGCGGTTACAGTTAAATTTTTTATATTCTTAAAGATAGCTTTTTAATATTGATTTTTTTGCGGACAAAATACATTTGTGTAATCGTAAATAATGATTCCCATTGGTAATATACTGCAGGGTCACGATCACAATCAGTCATTACTTCTGGAATACGCAAAATAGTGGCACTAAAATTTAGCAAGTAACCAAATTTTAGTATTGAAAAAGGATTTCAGTTAATAAATATCAAGCAGGTATTGGGATGAATATATATATATATATATTACGTTTATATGTATATATATACGTATATAAATTGAGTTTCGAATTTATAGTTCAAAGCAGATTTGTCCAGGTCAGGTATGGGTCCGGGCCTGGTCCAGTTATGTGACGTCCGGGTTGGATCCGGGTCTGAAATTTTTGACTTGTTTCCAACTGTGGTGTGGGTGTGTGTAATGGAAATGGTAGTGCCCTTCCCATTTTTTTTATTTTGGCACCTCAGTGTATATTTTGGCGACATAATAGAATACAATAATGGTATCCTCTGAATGTATTTACATAATTTTCTTTCGAATAGTTTATGAAAGATCCTCTCAGGCAAAATAATTGATCAGGTAGTTTATTCAATAAGATTAAGAAAATTAAAGAAGTCATTCTTACATAATAAGCATTCACTGTACACGTCATGAAGAAAACAGAAAAGAAAAAAATCATAAAATAATATGCAAGACGCGTCCTGCAAATTAAAAGCTTTCCTCGTTACTTTCTTGCATTGCATTTAAGAGAGTAGTTTACAACACTGAGGAATATAGAAAGAACTTCTTTTCACAAGAACACGTACTTCTTGAAAATGGGACCCATTCTCGTTTCCAGTAACTCAAATGACTTACTTTTGTTTCAAGCATCGTGTGGATGTGAATATTGCATCAAGCGCCGTATTTCTACACGCCATTTGTTCGGATGAATCCACGGCTAACTCTCCTTTCATAAATAAATAAGTAACTCGGCGATTCCTTAAAAAGTTCCCACCGGCAGAGTTAAAAATCTATATTAAACTTTCTCGCGGACGCTTAGGGTTTGGGCAATAAGGCAAGGAAAGCAGTAGTCGTAATGAAATATTTGATTTTATGGTTTCTTCCTAGATACTCAGAAACATTCTTTCCGAAACTACTAAAAGAACACCTTTCAAATAAATTACAAATTTTCAAAATTGCAATTATGAGGAAACAACATCCGAGCCACGAGGTGTTTCAATTCCGTAATCAAAACAATCTATAAGTTACAAAACTGCGTAATGTGCTAAAACCAACTAACAAAACTGCTCGATTATACTACACAAATAATATTCGCGTTATTCAGTTAGAAATTATAAAGCCAAAAGGAACTTGGGTTACAAAAGCATATCAAAGATTACAGTAGGAAGCAACACTCGGTTCGATAAAAATTATTTGATCATGACAAAAATGACGATCCAGTCGTGAGATCACACTGAAGTGCCTAAAAATCAGGGATACCGTTGTAATACTGCGTTGGTCCTCCTCGTAATCGGATAACGGCAGCAACGCGACGGGGCATGGACTCCACTAGCTCTTTGTAGCTCGGTGGAGACACTGCACAACCATGCTTCCTGAAGGGCGCCCCACAATTCCGTAATATTTGGTGGAGAATTCATGGTATTGACAGCACGTTTAACAGCATCCCAAATGTGTTCGATCGCATCTAAATCTGGCGAATGAGGGGGTCAAGTCAGGATGCCAAACTCCGTGTAATGTTCCTCCAGCCAGAATGTGAGACTGTGGACGTGTGCGGTGGCGCATTGTCGTGTGAAAGACGTCGCCCCCGTCGGCGTGGTTGCATGACATGAACGGGTGCAAATAGATCAGATCAGATCTAGAGGATTTTAGGGAGTGTCTGACCCCAGGTCTTAAACAACCGTTACAAATAGGAAGCTAGGAGATTTGGGCTACAGTGCCCGATAGGAAAGTGACACGGAAGCAAGTTAGAAAGGGAGAGGAAGACGCTCTTATTTATTAACGGGGGCCAGTACCCGGATGGCGTTTTTCTCAATTGAATGTATGGAATTGCGATTAAGGCCATTTCCGCCACGCGATTGGTTCAGAGCTACTTTGGAGATTGCGAGTAGGCGGGGCCTATGAGAAGTGTCATATGACGACATGTAGGCTTTGCTGCACTCGCCATAATCCATTTTAATGTTCCGGTGGTTTTTTTTTTAAATTGGAGGTTTAACGACCACCGTGAGCAACTCAATGGGCTATAAGCAGTCGCCCGTCCCTAATTTAGGGTCACTGGTTCCAGGGAAGGGAGAGAGCCAGTGCCGTAAGACAAACACAACATCCATGCCTCACCGGGATTCGAACCCGGACCCCGTTCGGACGAATGGTCAGAGGCCATCGCTTAGACCACTGCGCCACCGGGGCGGCCCGGTGTTTTCACTGCGACAACGGTTACCTTAGGTTGTTTTACACGTACAGTCGGAATGCGACAGGAGATAAGTAGAGAGTGTACTTTATTGGTAGGGGAACTTTTAAGTTTTTATATCAACGTGAATTTATGGACTTGTGACTTATCTTCCGAAGTACCTTCACTCTATATAGTTCTCACAGAGCCGAGAGATGTCAGCACGTCAGCGCTCCCCGCACGGGGATAACTGGTTTTACAGTTATTTGGGGAGCGGCGCCCCCACGGCCCGAGCTGACCTTGTGACTGGTCAACATCTGATGTCATGCCACCGCTTGTTTTTTATTTTGGTGCTGTTTTTGTTTGAAGGGACGGCTGTTCATCCAGCTGTTGGGGAGTCGCGGCCCCACGATCCCGAGCTGGTCTTGTGTCTCGCTTTTTTGTTATTATTTATTTTCTCCACTGGCTAGTTGCCCGTGTTGTATACTCCACCTAATCGCTACCACGTTATGTACTAACACCCCGGTCTTGTGGTTTTGTTACCCTCCACCACTAACTGATTTATATTAACCGCTCAGTTCGTAGGTTGCTGAGATTCCGTTTAGGTTCCCTGCCAGGATTTGTCTTCTTTGGATTTCTTTTTTTTTTTCCCCTTTTAGCTGGTTTGGGTGCTAGACCTACCTGCATGTTTGCCGCGTGCGGAGACCCGTGAGGTGGAAATGGGATGTCTGGCGGCTGAGGTCGCAGGAGACCGGTTAAGTGCCTCCTGTGTACCAACACTCCTCTTCGACCCCGGCTTCGCTGTAAACGGGAGGCTAGAGCCTAACCCACCTCTAGTCAGAAGTCTTGTACCAAGTTGTGTGCAGGGCTTTTGCGGCTTTTTGTCGTATTGCACGGCAGGGTGAGCCCGGGGGCTGTGGGATCATGCCAAAGGCGTTGGCATGACGGTACCCGGAGGCCGAAGTGTCCGCCGAGTGCGTGTGATCACAGCCAACGGACTATATTTGCAACTAAGCTCTAGAACTGTGTCTTGCGTCATGTGTTTGGCTTGCGGACCTCCAGTTCTCCTCTGTTGGGCTCGATTGTGGGCGGAGTACGTTGCAGATGAATTCTTTCTTACTCCCATGGGGAAACATAAACCCTCCTCAAAATTTAAAAAACAACAGGATATGGTGATTGATCAGGCGCCAAATTTGCCTCAACCACCTCCCACACATAACACACTGAAGAGAACTTTCGTTGAAAAACGACATCACCGCGACGTATCTTTAGATCCAGGTGTTGAGCCGTCAGCTCAGAAACGTCGCATTACACTTGCAGATTCGATACCTCAAGCTACTTTTCTCGTCATTTCTTCTACTGACCAGATGTTGAAACTTTCCTCAAAGTCTCCTTTTTTCATCTCGAA
Source organism: Macrothele yani (assembly GCA_039090855.1). Classification (NCBI taxonomy): domain Eukaryota; kingdom Metazoa; phylum Arthropoda; class Arachnida; order Araneae; family Macrothelidae; genus Macrothele; species Macrothele yani. Next base: position 94,525,968 of record CM076998.1, read on the forward strand.
GGCACTTGCGGGTGTTGCTGGCTCTTTGAAGTCAGTGAAGAAGCTACGCTCTGGAGACCTGCTTGTGGAAACTTGCACTCTCTCTCAGAGCAAATCTCTTCTGCAGTTGACCAGACTTCAGGATATTCCAGTTCAAGTGACGGCACATCCGTATCTCAACACCTCCAAGGGAGTCATTTCTGAGCCCGACTTGTTGGTCTGCGATGAAGATGAACTTGTGTGTGAACTTGCTGATCAGGGTGTCATAGCTGCCAGACGCATGATTTTCAGGCGCGATGGCGCGCTGATCAAATCACGAAATGTTATTTTGACTTTTAACAGCCCGAAGGTACCTACTGAAATAAAGGCTGGTTACTTGTTATGTGCAGTTCGTCCTTATATACCAAATCCTCTACGCTGTTTTAAGTGCCAGAGGTATGGACATTCCCAGCGGTCCTGTAACAGTGCTGCGAGGTGCGCCAATTGTGGATCCCGAGACCACGAAGGGACTGGATGCACTTCAGAGCCCTGCTGTGTAAACTGTGGTGACTCCCACGCTGCTTATGCCAGGTCCTGTTCGAAGTGGAACGACGAGAAGGCGATCCAGCGCCTCAAGACCCTGGAGGGCCTCTCGTACCCTGCTGCCAAGGCCAAGTTGGGTATTCCCAACAACCGACAGCGTACTTTTGCCGCAGTGGTTCAGTCTCTGCCGCAACCCGTGCAGCCCTTTGTTCCGCGCCCTGTAGCTCTCGCCGCACTTGCCAAGCGATCTACAGTTGAACAAGCGACACAGGTGGATTTCACCGAGCTCCAGCTTATTCGACCATCTGAGTCTGCGCCTTCTCTTTTGAAGACGACCGATTCTTCCGGTTCCCAGCAGACAGCCTGCACGTGCGAAAGACCCGGCCCTCAATCCGCAAAGGTGTGCCGTGTCCATCCACCTGCCGCGGTCCACCTGACCAACATTGCAACTGTCTCGGACTCAGCGAGGTCCTCACCCTCACCCAACATTATAGAGGAACATCGGGGGAGGAGAGTGACAGTTCGTCCCCAGCCTCACCTAACATTTTAGAGGAACATGAGGCGGAGGATAGTGACAGTTCGTCCTCGCCCTCGGCCAGCATTATCTTGGAGTGTGTGGGGGAGGAGAGTGACTCATCCTTTGTGTAGTTGTGTTCGATTTCGTAATGTGTTTTATCATTCTCATTCCTCAGTTTTACTTAATCGGCTTGTTTCTCACCATTGTACCATGTTTTTCATACTGTTTGTTTCATTGTCTTTTTTGGCCCTTCCTTTGTACTCATGGTTCGATTTTACTTGGTCAGCCAGATTTTGCGATTTTTGCCACGTTTTTTTTTATTTCTGTCTGTTTGTCTTGTGTCTGGCGCTCTTTGGCCAACCATGGCCCTTGCGCCAATAAAATCTAACCAACCAACCAACCAACGTCAGCGCTCACTAATCCTTTAGCTCAGGATTAGTACTGATGTGTTTTGTATGGAGAACCCATGAGTTGTTTAACGTTTTTTTTTTTTTCGGTGAGAAGGGCGTTTGAAATGTGGAATTGAAGGCATTTTTGATGAAGTTTGGAGGAACAAAAATGTAGGAATTTCCTAAATATTAGAAAAATATATGTATATGACAGATCACTTATTATTTTATCCTACACAATATATAGCAAATAGCATTCTGGAGTATTTATTCCAACGGAACTGTTTTATTTCAACAGAACACTGTTTTGACGTCTTACTTCGTGTCATTAGGTAGTTATTTGCTAATACAAAATCACTCTCTTTGATTTTTTTTCTAGCTAGACCTCTTCACATTCATCAGGAATAAACTTGATCGTCAGAATAAATATTTCGGTGTGGAGACATACTTTTCATTATTAAATGTATTTTTAAGGGTAAAAGAAAGGATCTTTAAAAGGGTACTTTTTAGTATCCTTATATACGTACTTTCATAACAGCACGAATCGTGATGGGTACTAGGTTGACGTACTGCCATCTACTGGCCGATACGGAGTATGGAATACAACTAGCTATTTGTCAACAATTTTAATATTAAGATAGATTTCGATTTGTATTCATCTGAGAAACTGCAGATATTCTTTATGATGTCCTGCACAAAATTACTTTACCGTATTATTCAATATGATCATTTGTCACGTATGTTAAGTAACCTCACAGTGAATTTCTTAGGAAGCAGAACTTCCCAAGACAAAACTTTCTACGATATGATTCAATATTATAATTTGTCACATATGTAAAGTAACTTCACGGTGAATTTCTTAGCAAGCAGAACTTCCCCTGATAAAAGACAGTGTTCCTGTCACATGACTCTCCTCATAGGCCCTGCCTACTCTCAATCTCCAAAGTAGCTCTGAACCAATCGCGTGGCGGAAATGGCCTTAATGGCAACTTCGTACATTCACTTGTGAAATACGATTCCCGGGGCCCGAAGGCTTAACGTTCCCATTCAACGCACGGCGGTTATGTAGTGGTTCGAGCCTTCGCACCTGTCTTGGATCGAACCTGAGGTCTTCTCCGTGGCAGTCCCGAATGTTGACCACTAGGCCACCCGCGGTCCTACGGGTGCAAATAATTCCAAGGATGCTTACGTAGCCATCGGTCAGAGCGGTCTGCAGACGTATGAGGGGTCCTAATGCATGCCAGCTGAAAACACCCCATACCATAACAGAAACACCGCCGGTATGCACTGTTCCTTGTAGGCATGAGGAATCCATTGCTTCGTGGGGTTGTCGCCACACCCGTAATCGCCCATCATCCCAAAACAAACTGGTACAGCGATTTGTCCGACCAGGCTACACGATTTCAGTAATCTTGAGTCCAATGAAGGTGTTCCCGTGCCCCGGCGAAGTACACAGCCTTGTGTCATCGGATCATTAATGGCACTCGTATGGGCCATCTAATCCGGAACCCATTGAACACAGGGAACGTTGCACTGTCCAAACGCTGATGCTACTACTGGCCCCAGCATTGAATTGCGCTGTGATTTGCGAAATGTTGCATGCCGGGCAGATGTTAAGATGCGTACCAGTCCCCTCTGTCCACGATCGTCCAGGTTTTCATACGGCCACAACGGTCTCGCACTCTGGATGTTTTCACTGAGTTTATGTAGTCCAGGTAAACCCTCAAAATTGTTAAAACCAATTATAATTTTTGAGATGGAGTGACTTATCTCCCAGGAGCCGACCACCATGCCACATTCGAAATCGCTAAAATCCTGAAAAGCTGCCATCTGAACTACGAATGATACTATTTGAGCTTGAGGAGATCTCTCTGTATATACACTAAAAAGCAATTGAATTACAAATACCTGTCTAGTAACGTGTAGCACCACCATTCGTCCTGATGACGGCGGCGATTCGTTTCGGCATGGACTCGCAATACACCGAAAACGTTGGGAAGCCATACGGATCCACGACCCCTGAACAAGCTCCCACAGTTCACGAAGATTTGATGGAGAGGGGTTAGAACCTCGAACATCTCTCTCGATGGCATATCAGATGTGCTCGATGGGATTGAGGTCAGGCGACCTAGCTGGCCAAGGAAGCGAGGTTACGTCGGTGGAGTGTTCACCCCACCATACGGATACAATTCGAGAGCGATGGCACGGTGCATTGTGTTGTTACAGGATGAGGTCCCCAGTAGGATGTTGAAGACGCACAAACGGGAGCAAATGGTCGTTCAGGATATATCGGTAACGTTGACCTGTGAGGGACGATGCCACACGTACCAGGGGTCCCATTTCAGTCCACGTAAACAGTCACCAGACGAGAATGCCACTCTTACCAGCTTGAAAAGTACCATGTTGGCAAGAAGGATCCATCGCCTCATGTGGTTTGCGCCGTACTCGTATCCTGCCATCCGCATGTTCCAACGTAAATCTCGACCCATCAGTCCAGGCAACATTTTCCCACATGTCTAGGGTCCAGTGGCGATGTTCCCGCGCCCGTGCTAATCTTTGCACCCTGTGATGTGCGGTCAGTAGCGGTACCTTTGTGGGACGATGGCTTCTGTACCCCATAGCGAGGAGATGGTTCTGGATGGTGTGGCTGCTTACACGTTTTAGTGCACCAGCGTTAAATTGCCGAGTGATTTCTTGTACTGTGGCCCGTCTATCCGCTGTTACAATGCGAGCTAACCGACGATGACCCTGCTCATCCACACGCTGTTGTGCACGGCAGTTGGCCCTTGCAGGGATGGTTTTTGCCTGATTCGATGTACTCACGGTGCACGCGTGACACAGTGGCTCGTGAAAATCCCAGTGCCAGCACGACTTCCGAGATGGAGTGACCCATTCGTAGGGCCCCGACAATTTGCCCACGATCAAATGCGCTTAAATCCTTCGTCTTACCCATACTGCGTCCGACTCTTGCTGATTCCCGTCGCATCACTCTTTATATTGTCGTATCGCTGCGTACGTCATGTCGTTTCCGTTTACAGGGCCAAAACCACAGCGCCACATTTGCATAACGACAGCTGTCTCTAATTCAATCGCTCTTCAGTGTATACGTCGTTCACACACGATATCATTTACCGCATGGGCGTGGTGGTATGTAACGGAAATGGTAGGGCCCTTTCCAGTTTTTTGTCACCTCAATGCACTACCATGCTGCTGTGTAAGGTCGGCGCCGTTACATCTGGTTTCCATGCTGGAAGCTTATAGCATTTCACCCGCTATACTGGTTGCAAAGCAGCTTACCAACTCAAGTGAGCTATTTTGCTTTAGAACATCGTATTTCTTTTTACTGTCATCAAGGAGGCTGAAAGGCTTCTTTCCGTAATAAGTTAGGCATGAGCTCACATTATGTAGCAAACTTAATAAGAACTTTATTTACTCAACAAAAACGATTTCCTTAATGGCTGTCTTGAATGTCTCGGAGAAATACGATCTGTGTGGGAACTGCTTTATCCTTACACGTAATTTCATATTTTCTTGAACCATCCCTGCCAATAGTTAACCGCGTACCGATCTCACTTCTTTTCGATCACAATAGAGGCGTTCGCTGGCGGTCATTGACAGCCTGACCGCTGGCTATCTCGCTCTGCGCCTCACCGCGCGATCTTCTTTCTCATCAGGCGAGGAGTAACAAACTGACCCTCTTCTTAGCGTCAGCCCAATCTCTTTTCCGTGGGGTTAAATTCAAACAACTGCCGCGCACTCTAACTGGCCCACACGAAAAGGCCGTATTTCTCCAATGATAGTTCTTCGAACTAGCCGGAAATGGGAATTCCATTCCACATCAGTAATACAGGTATAAACACTTCCGGTGACACACTCTGAGCAAATCTAATTTGATTACATTGTTAATGCAGTGAAACCGATTCACCGATAAGATATCTCTTGTGTATCAGTATTTCTCCGCGCATTAATGGGGTGCAATGTGGCGCGGACCCTTCTCCCTAAGGTGACTTTAAGGCAAGACCAGAGGAAACTTTCCGCGCTCTATAATGATGTCACCCCTCAAATCCCACACTCTCTCAACGTTGCTGACCACCAGAAAAACGGTTTCTTAATGAGTAACAGTAACCACGAAGAAAGGAGCAAGCTTAATCTCCAAACCATTATCTCCCCACTTACCCTCAGGCAAACATATTTCTCCCCTCCCTCAGTCACATGTGTGCGGGCGTTATCATAGTGTAAGCTTCCCAATGCAAAAATAATTTTTCAATCTTACCCACCAGTTCCAGTCGCTTAATCGATATGTGTCGTCGGAGACGCTTCAAGACTGAAATGTAATACTCAGCATTGACAGTAATTTGTGGAGGAACGGCATGATGGTAGACTACACCTATATGATGAAAGAAAATTATCATCATCACCTTCCCAGCTTATTTCGTTTGGCAGACTATTTTCAGAGGAGGCGATCCTGTGTGTGTTTCCAGACACTCATTGCTCGCTTCGCGAGGGTCGAAATAGTGGACCCATGTTTCTTCGGCAGTTTATTACTGCTTAGAAAGCTTGGATCCTCTGCAATGATTTGTTCCCATTCATGACACACCTGAACTCTGGCTAACAATTGTACTCTCGTCAGGTGATGAACCCATCTGGAACACACACGATACAGCAGTAATTTGTCGCGTAGAATGCGGAATGCCGACGTTTTTGAAATATTAGTTGACGCCGCTATGTCTTCGCACGTCAGTCGTCGATCTTCTTGCAGGATGCTTAAACAGTGTTAACAATACGCTCCGTTAAAAACACTTTCAGGTCGACCAGGCATAGAAGCGAGTTCTGCCGGCAAACGCCATTTTTTGAAATCATGGTGCAATTTTAAAATCGTTGAGTCACCCAAACATTTACCTTTGTAAGCTTTTTTCATTAAATCAACTGTTTCTGGAGCCGTTTTACCCAAACGATAGCAAAATTTTATCGCGCAATGATGCATTTCACTTCTTACCTCCATAGCTGTATGGCGAAATGCAGACGTACCTTAAACAACTACGCAATAACAAAAAACAGAATCGTCTGCCACGGCTAATAACTGTTGCCATAGATACTTCCTTAATTCAGTTAGTTGTCTGCGTGGTTAGTTTTTTTTTCCCTTTGCACTGTTGCTAATCCAAAAAAAAAAAAAAAAAAATTACTGTTTTTATAAACGACCTTTACCTATTCCGTTTCATGACCTTCATACAGGCCGTGGTATAGCTGCTGTTGCTTCGGGTAAACGGTAAAAATACCCCCGGAAGAAATACCCCCAGAACAAACGGTTCACTGTAAACTGCCACACAGGAACACTGATGTGTGGTAGTGTTCCGGTGTGGCAATTTACCGGCAACCCTGCCACACATCTTTCAGCAACTTGGCCACAAAAGTTCGGGAGGGAAGGGGGCTATAAAGATTGCCCCGTTTTTGGGCCTGTATTGAGAACTGAATTGGGAACTCCAAACGAATTTCGCGAAAACGTTCCACGTAAGCCAAGCGAGAATTGTACTTTAATTTGAAGAAATAAATTGCCGAGGATCCGAGGTACACTTAATGGGGAGGGGGAGGGTGACTCAACCCCGAACTTCCGTAATATTAGATTCTGGGCCGCTGGAGTCAGTCAGTCAGTGTATCCAGGCTGTTCCCCTTGAAACACCCGCGAGGTCCGTGAGCTTGGGGGGGGGGGGGGCTCTCCCAAAATGTTGAAATGGCCGTAGAGCTGTGAACATTAGAACCATGCTTTACATAATGATTAATGGTACTAATGTTTACAGCTCTACGTCCATTTTATCATTTTAGGGAGAAAGCCCCCCCCCAGCTCATGGACCTCGCGGACACTTCAAGGGGAACTTCCTGGATACACTGGCAGGATCCAGCGGCCCAGAATATAATATTACGGAAGTTCAGGGTAGAGGACTTCCCCTTCCCCCAAACCAAGTGCACCTCGGATCCTCGGCAATTTATTTCTTCAAATTAAAGTACAATTCTCGCTTGGCTTACATGGAACGTTTTCGCGAAATTCGTTTGGAGTTCCCAATTCAGTTCTCAATATAGGCCCAGAAATGGCAATCTTTATAGACCCCCCCCTCCCCTGAACTTTTGTAGCCAAGTTGCTGAAGATGTGTGACTTGGTTGCCGGTAAATTGCCATTGGAACACTGCCACACATCAGTGTTCCTGTGTGGCAGTTTACAGTGAACCGTTTGTTCTGGGGATATTTCTTCCTGGGGTATTTTTTTCGGGGGCATTTTTTCCGCTTTTCAGTTTTCGGGGGTATTTTCTCCGGGGGTATTTTTTCCCGGGGGTATTTTTACCTACATCCGTTGCTTCGATCTGTATAAGGACGTGCTGGTCATAAAGTTTTGGCTCTCCTGCGTATGTAGATGCCGAGATTCAACTTTTCGAAAGGCTACTTGTGTATTCACGGTTTTGTCCACATAAAACCCTTTGAAAAATACAAGCAGCATAACCGGTTAGTTATAAGCACTTATTTGATACGAGGTGTTCATTAAGTCAAATTTCTTCTGTCTTTATAGGTAGCTCTAGGTCCAGTTTTGCTCTTACTTGACAGCATGCTGCTTATATGTCGTCGGGTGTACTTTTGGTACAGAATCCGTGAATAAAAATATGAACAATATATCTGTTATGAAGCAAAAGCGCACGTTAATTTTGCTGATGTTAACCTGTAGCTCACACGCAGACAAAACGCAGAAGCTTGTTTGTCTCCTCAGATTTCCTTGTCCAAATATGTCAACCAAACCTTCATCCTTGTTCCGATTTACAAATGCGTCGACATCTTCATGTACTTGACGAAAAGAGAACGGATCATAAGACTGAAAAAAGGAACTATGTAAAGTGAAGTGAACGCACCAGTAAGAATCAACACAGCTGCGTGTGTTGCGTACAATGTTAACAGTTAAAAAGAAAAGCAAAAACATTTTAATGATAGAAGTTGCACGACTAGCAGCGCAGATTGAGTCCTTAGGCCAGAGAATGCAACTGTCGCAAATGAAACATTAAAGGAAGTCACGGCATCAAGAAGAAGATAGTTCTTTTTCCGCAAGACAAAGGCAAGAAAAGAAAAAGGAAGGAAAGAAAGGCATGAACCCGAAATGCAAATGTACTCTCAAGTCAAGGTTGAAGAACATAAAATTGCGAGGGCGGCAGACGTAGCTGGCGATGAGAGTTCCAGCTTGCAGATTGCATCTGGATAGGGATTTTTCCGAATGCCAAGAGGAAATCAAAAATAACACTGGCATCAAAACAAACGACAGCATTAGCAATTCTGCATCGGGACGAGTTAAAAAGAAAAATATGCCCGACCAATAAAGGGAGCGTTAGTTATTTAATCATCATTAGGAAGCAAAACTGTGCGTCCCGTCAGCTTGGCCTGTGCAATAAGCTGCTGCGACTGGAACGCATGGCTGGAGGCAAAAGGAAACTTTATGAGATGCGAAATGGCGACTGCCAGGCGACGTCTCTGTCTCTGATTCCTGAAGAAGAAGTCATTAAAAGGCAAGAGAGGGGACCAGAATGCAAGGAGTGAATATGTTGGCACCAACCTTACCTACCAAAAAGATCGCCACAGGAAATGTCACACCCACGGATGCGCAATAAATCTTGGACATTCCTTTTTGCTGCATTGTTCCGTTCTCCTAATTCCGTGTAATAAATTGTTTCCCTCGACCGTTAGTGCTACTTTACATCAAGTAACATTTTAACACGGTGTTTAAAGCTTTTGCGAATTCAGGGAAAGAGAACAGACAGAATGTGGGTTATTTTAGCCACGGTGTAATGAGAATCAATGAAGATACTAATGATGTTTGAGTTAAAAAAAAAAAAAAGAATGTGCTGAATTACAGGATCGCTTCTGCATACAAGGCCGATTTAATCTACAGGCTGAAGGCAACCGTTTTAGAAAATCATACTTTTAGGATTTCATGATTTTTATTTGTGACTGTGCTGTAGATAACCAATTAGCAATACGTGCATATACAGGGGCTAGACAGAATAATGTGAACACCTAGGAAAATAAAGTTTTATGTACTTAGCAGGGTGTGGCATGGCCGTAGCCAAGGGGGGGGGGATCTTAGGGACAGGTCCCCTCCCGAAATCCTAATCAATTTTTCGCAATTGACCTTCAACAAATAACGGTTTTGTTTTTTATTTGGCCTTATACGTTCATTGTGGAGAACATTCTCTACATTTGGCACTAGGAGATTCTTGTACAGTTTCATGTATATGAACCCAGCAAAAACACAAGTGCTGGGAAACTGCTGGCCACCAGCTGGCAGTGATGGGAAAATCTGCCGCTCACGGCCCGGTAGTGGTCCGTTGGTGGCAGCGCTATGTCAGTTGGCGAGCCATTGATGGCCCTGCAGCATCGCCGTGAATTGTGGGCCTCCAAGCAAGTGCCACTAGTGGCCCGCTGCTGGCAACCAATGCAACCCCCAACAGCAGGTGGAAGCAACGGGACTGCTCATGCGCAGAAGCAACACTTGCTGTGTCTCTCATGGTACCAGTTAGTTGAAGACGACGCTATCGCCATCGTGTTATTTTAGTGGATGTTGAGAAAAAAATCCATATGTGGAGAGGCGAATTAATTTCCTAATGAATTTTTACGTCAACGAAGATATCAGATTAAGCTATGAAATACTAGATTACAGCCTGTTATTATTATTATGGTTACTACTGGGAAATTGGCGGACAAGATTCGGCAAGCCACCAGTTACGTCACGTGGTTGCCACTAACGGCACACTAGCGGACCACATTAGGCTAGCCATCATTTCTGGCACGTCCTTGCAGGGCCACTTGTGGCAGCTACTGCCTGTGATGGCCCACTGATGGCCCTGTTGTGGCATATGACAACTGATGGGGTGCCAACTGTTGGCTAGGTGTTGGCTTGAACTGCTGGCCCTTCTGTTGGCCGCCCGGACATTTTATTGACGGTTCGGCAGCGGCAACACAGTGCCGGGCCACTGCTGGCTGCCAGCAATGGCCCAGTGCTGGCCCAGCAAGACAGTTTTTTCTGGGAAGCTGTATAGGCACAATTCAGTCTGTTGGAACTTTTTTTAGCTCATTTGCGAAAAATAACGAAGTTCTCAAGGGTTTCATCAAGCAAGTATTACCAGTTTCTAGGCATGGATGTTAATATCAATGTGCAAAACACGTTAGGGTTACAAGCAGGAAGTTTTATTGAGATTCCGAGAAATCTACGTTGCAATAGTTCTATCGTTACAAAATTTGCAAGATATAAAAAATCGCAAATCCTCCCAAAAAGCTAATCAGCTATTAAGTGCTATTATTACCCAAGGCCAGTTTATAGTCACACTTTGCACACTTGACCTTATATTTTCGTGGACATTACCGCTGTCGAAAACTCTTCAAAACGTTGACTGCGATTTGACGACATCACTGGAACATATTGATCTCGTGGTAACTTCCCTCGACCATCTAAGAAGTAACGCCATCGATAAATTAAGTGTTATTTTTAATGCAGCGTCAAAACTGATCACATAAGTTGATGGAGTTATCACAATGCCAAGAGTTACATCCAGGACGATTCAAAGAGGGAATATTTCATCAGAAACTCCAGAAGAATATTTCCGAAAGAATCTTTTCGTGCCATTTGTTGACCACGTGCGAACACAAATAAACGATCGATTCGAGATTCCCAAGAATTTAGTCATAGCGCTTCAAATATTTCTACCTCGTCATGTTACGTTAAACTGCGAAAAAGAGCTAACGACTTGCAAAGGATTTTATGAAAACATACTTCCAGAGAGCAGTACTCTCATAGTCCGTTTGACGAAACAAATGGATCAACATATGTAGACGTTAATTCAAGACCGGGTAACGCAATGGAGGCCCCTTTACAATGCGACATAAATCTTTTTACCAACTCACCGTTGTTACAGATTCTTGCTATAATTCCGATTTCCACAGCTACGCCAGAAACGACATTTTCAACACTTAGACGATTGAAGACATATTTAAGAAATTCAACGGGAGAAAACAGACTGAGTAGATTAGCACTTTTTAGCAACCCATTGAAATACTGACGTGCAACCGGACGGAATTTTAAATAGGTTTGTTAAATCTTCAAGGCGCGCTAATTTTTTTATAAGATGAGTGAAAATGTAAACCTTATTTGTTCTTCTTAATGTAAACCTTTCTTGAATCTGCTGATTTGGACAAATTCTATTACACCTATGCTAAATGTTTTAATGTTTGCTTTAAAATTTAAAACTTTCTATCGATACATACTGTAATTGTTATTGCTTGTACCAAAACACTGATTCAACATAATTTTTAAGTCATTAAAAACAGTTATCTAAAGGAATTACTTCCCGTTGTGTTTGATTTATATTTATTGCAAATTCACAGGCGGAAATTTTTCAAGTAACGCACATTTATGAGGAAACTTTTAGAATTACTAATCCCAAAAATGGGTGGGGGAGGGAAGGGTTGGTATAGCTTTTTGAATTGTAAATTAAACAAATGTACTTTCCATTCAATCATCAAAAGAAATGAATACCCACGGATACAAAATTTTTAGTTCCCCCCCCGAAAAAAAATTCCTGGCTAAGGCCTTGGGGTGTAGGACCATCTTTGGCATTCAAAACCGTCTGAATCTTCCTTGAAATGGACGCATACAAACCCTGGATGGTGGTCAGTGGGATGTTACACCATTCTTCATGCAGAAACTGCTCCAGGTCCTTGAGAGATGCAGGAAGAGGAAAACTGGACCTGTTTTCCAACACAGACCTCAATTATATTTAAATCTGGTGATTGGAGAAACCAAGGAAGGTGTGAAAGTTCGTCCTCATGTTCCTCAAACCATGATTGGACATTCCGAGTTTTGCGAATTGGAGCGTTATCGTCTTGATAGATGGCACTCCCTGCAGGAAAGAATGCCTGAGCCAATTAATGGACTTGGCCGGCCAAAATGGGTTTCATACGCCCTGCCAGTCATCCGTCCTTTCAAGGTGATCAGGAGACCTGCTGTAAATCACGATATGACCACCCAGAGCATGATAGAACCACAACTATGCTGCATTGTTGGGAGCAGACAGTCTGAATTGTACGCTTCTGACGGTATTCTCCACACGTAGCAATGGGGGGAATAGTGTGAATGTGGATTCATTCGATCCCATTACACGCTTTCATGCGTCGGTAGGTTACGTTGTATGCTCCTAGCACCACTGCCGTCACTGTTGTGCATTCACCCATGTCACCAGAGGTTTTGGAATAGCAGCTCTGCCATGAATATCTTGTTTATGATGCAGTTCCCAGGGCACTGTTTTCGTTGATACTGGGGTCTGAAGATGCAGATTAAGTTCCGCACTAATTTTCGTCGCCGTGGTCTTCTTATTACGGGCAACAATCATCTGTAACCGGGGCTTCCATATTTTTCGGAAGTGAATTTCAGCAGCCGTTTTGCGGGATAAATAATTGGAATCACTTTCCTTCAATTCCCGCCATTTGGATGGAAGGCCAGCGAAAGGCAAAGTATTTCCTTTCCCACGCGTCGCAGCAGAGCAATTAAGAACATAAACTTTTGAGAGTGAAGGCATGGCCGCGCTTTCTGGGAATAAGTCGGACGAGGGGACAGTTTTTCAGGGGTTTCTCTCTCCAGGCAAGAGAGGAGGGACTCGGTGGCGAAAAGTCGAGAGAGGCAGAACATTTTTAGGAGGCTCTGAAAACCTCGGGGGTTTTTGTCGGAACGGATGAAGGAAGAGGTTTGAATGGCCGGGAAGAGATAAGAAGAATTCGGCGAGTAGGACACCGAGGGACAAATAAAATAATGAAAGCACGAAAATGACGGACAAAGGCTTGGTGACATTCCCGCAATATCTGAATAAAAAAGTCTTCCTCACTGCTCGAAAAGGTTTTAACTAGAGTCGCTTTTTGATACCTTGTGTTTTATTTATCTGCTCCAGTCGGGAGAATTACAGGTTAAACCTCCGATGCAGAACTTACTGCAGAGCAAACATCAAACGAACCCTCCACACAGGGCGCTGTGATAGAACTCAGCACCAAGCCCTGTAACAAATCCTCTTTAATACTCTCCTGTCTCTATCAGCAAGAGTCGTTTTTCGCAGCTCTTGGGTTTTCGCAGACGAGGTTTTGCCACAGACGCAGTGCGCATTAAACAGAGGTCATCGCGCTCTTTCCACGTTTATAAGTGAGTCACGGAAAAATTCTCATTAGCCGCCACCGGAAATCGAACCCAGGGTCTTCCAGTTACGCGCCAGTTGTGCTTCCACTGCACCACAGCGGCCTCTGTTTGAAAATTCTTGTTCACGTCCAATGTCTGTATTAATTATTCATTCGCCTTCTAATAATTTGCTCGGTTGCTGCTTAGCATCTTTGGTGAATCCCCAGCATTGTGCGGGGCTCCAAGAAGCAACCTGCCGAATTGGCTTGGCAAGTTAGTGTATGTGAGTCTGGAGGAATTCGAGGCCGCTGTGGTACAGTGGAAGCATATCCGGCGCGTAACTGGAATACCCTGGGTTCGATTCCCGGTGGCGGCCAATGAGAATTTTTCCGTGACTCACTTATAAATGTGGAAAGAGCGATGACCTCTGTTTGATGATCCTAGTTCACGTCAAATGTCTGTATTAACGCGGTACGCTGTCAATACGCAAGACACAGTACCTCTGGATACCTCCACTACCATGGCGACTGTTGTCACGAAGGCACCAACAATTAGCCCTCTGTCGAAGCCCGTCAAGTAGCTCGTTTTGTTGTCACCGTGAAAAAAAGATTGCAACAAGACACTTTAAATGCACTTAAACAGGACCTTGAGGTTCTAAACAAAGCTATTTCCACCAAAATGTGGTGCATGCCTTGGCGTATTTCGACGTACGCAGCTGCATTAAAAATCACGTCTCTGAGCGTGGTGTTCACATTATTCTGTACATTACACACAGTGATGTATTCAGGCATCTTCTCCAGGGTGCTTACCCCCCCGAAAATCCATGAACGACCCCCGTAGTTTTTTTGGCGATTTTCTTTTATATCTAGTCTAATTGTTTTCGTTTATAGCTGAATAATTGCAAAAATTAATTAAAAAAACTTAAGAAAATAAGGCAAAATATTATAATAATAATAGAAAAACATCCACATGGACTTCAATCTGAAATTTCAATCATCCTTCAATAAAACATTAAAGGTTCACTGTAAACCGCCGCACAGGAAAACTGCTACACCGGAAGATTGCCCCACAGGAAAACTGTCCCACGTTTTTCATTAAGGGGCCGGCCACAAATTGCTGTTCTTCCGAGGAACACTCTGAATGTGTGGCAGTTTTCCAATGGGGCGTTTTTCCAAGTTTCCGAATTATGTGCGGCAGTTTTCCAAGGTGTCTAACGACGGGAAGGAGCTCTTTTGTTTGTCTGGATTTTCGTGTCGGTTCATACGGGTTTAGGGCAACTGGCCTCAAAAGTTCAAGGGAGGGAAGAAGCTATAAAGATTGACGTTCCTGGGCCTATATTGAGAACTGAATTGGGAACTCCAAACGAATTTCGAAAAAAATATTTCATGTAAGCCAAGCAAGAATTGTACTTTAATTTGAAGAAATAAATTGCCGAGGATCCGAGGTACACTTAGTTGGGGAGGTCACCACCCACAACTTCTGTAATATTATATTCTGGGTCGTTGGAGTCTGTCAGTGTATCCAGGATGTTCCCCTTGAAGCGTCCGTGAGCTTTGGAGGGGTCTTTCCTCCAAAATGTTAAAATGGACGTAGAAACTGGGGGGGGATTAATTCACCCCACCCTCCTGAAAATTCGCGGTTGTGTACAGAATCATTATATAAAGCATGGTACTAATGTTTACAGCTCTACGTCCATTTTAACATTTTGGGGGAAAGCCCTCCCCCCACAGCTCACGGACCTCGCAAACGCTTCAAGAGGAACATTCTGGATACACTGAGGGACTCCAGCGAACCAGAATAAAATATTACGGAAGTTGGGGGTAGAGCCCTCCCCAAACCAAATGTACCTCGGATCCTCGGTAATTTATTTCTTCAAATTAAAGTACAATTCTCGCTTGCCTTACATGGAACGTTTTCTCGAAATTCGTTTGGAGTTCCCAATTCAGTTCTCTATATAGACACAGAAACGTCAATCTTTATAGCACCCCCGCCCCCCACTTTGAACTTTTGTCGCCAGTTGCTCTAAACTCGTATGAACTGACACGAAAATTCATACAAACAAAAAAAAAAGCTCCTTCCCGTCGATAGGCACCTTGGAATACTGCCACACATAATTCGGAAGCTTGGAAAACTGCCACACATTGAAAGTGTTCCTCGCCGACCCGGTGACGCAGTGGTCTAAGCGATGGCCTCTGATCATTCGTCCGAAAGGGGTCTGGGTTCGAATCCCGGTGAGGCATGGATGTTGTGTTTGTCTTATGGCACTGGCTCTTTCCTTTCCCTGGAACCAGTGGCCCTAAATTAGGGACGGGCGACTGCTTATAGGCCATCAAGTTGCTCACGGTGGTCGTTAAACCTCCAATCAAAAAAAAAAAAAAAAAAGTGTTCCTCGGAGGAACAGTAATTTGTGCCCGGCCCCTTTATGAAAAAACATGTGGCGGTTTTCCGATGTGTGGTGGTTTCCCAAGTTGCTGAAAGACGTGGCAGTTTTCCTGTGTGGCGGTCTTCCGGCAACCAATATTAATTAGTCCTCGTTGAAGGGGTGAATTTTCAAGTACTGACAATTCGGATTACTTCCGCAATGAAAACCTAATAAGCAATGTTTGCAAAGCAATACATCATCATATTTTGGAAGCCGGCATTCAGCTTCATTTCAGTCTTCTGGATGCCGACTTTCCATACATACGGTTAAGCCTTAGTGTAGCTAACGTGACGTTAGTGCTTCTAATACAACAAAATATTCGCTACTTAATTTTTAAAAATAGCAAATTATTAGAAACTTTTCCCATGAAAAGTTTTTTCTCCTGGCGGTAGGTGGCTTGCTCTCTGTAGCAAAAAAAAAAAAAAAAAAATCTAGGCACCTCAAACTGGCATCCAAACGGTTAGCTAGGTTTTGTTTTTTTTCACTACTATATGCTAATCTAAATAATCTGAAGGGGCTGAAACCAAACGCAGGGGAATGGTTTACACCGTGCGTTCTCAGGTAACATTGCAATTACTCCTTAATAATCAGAAACGGGCTTGTAATATGGCGAAGATATTTTACCACTCCTAATGTTTCAGGAGGGAGGGGGGGGGGCGATTTTCTCCGATACAGCGTTATTTTACTATCATCCTCAATATTTTACACCACCCCATGGTGAAATCCGTGGTGCATTACTGAATTAAAGGAAAGGTATATTATTTTTAGTCACTTGCATGTGTAAATTCCTTGGAATTTGCATTTGCTATATATGAACATAAGAAAATTTTTATTTATATTAATGCATATATAAATAACTAAATTGTGATTATATGTACTGTATATAATCTGCCAACAAGTTTCAGCCTCCCTCAAAATTTGTAATTGTCCCTCAGGAAAAAAAAGTCTGAATTCAAAACTGATTACACACACACTTACAGTTCTCATCAATTACTGTATTGAAACCAGTTTAATGAATACGCACATAGTGGTGTTGGAAAAAAAATGTGAAACTCATAATTATTGGGGGTAATAAATGTGGCGAAAAGCGAGAATGAATGACAGGGACCTTCGAACATTAACAAATGTTGTGCTCAAACTACACCGAACTACTGAAGCAAAAGTGACAGAGGAACTCAATATTCACCTGCAAGACTTTTTCCATAGAAACAGAAGGCAGCGAACTTCACAAAGCCAACATCCGTAGAATAGATGCTATTGCTAAACCTTAACCACAGAAGTCAACGTAAGAACATGACAGCTGATCACTGGTAACGTGTCATATGGTCCTATGGGGTCCCCATCAATATTATTTCAAAGAATTGTTCAGGTTTACACAAATAGAAGGCAGGAACTTCACAAAGCCAGCATCCAAGGAATAGATGCAGTTGCTAAACCTTAATCACAGAAGCCAACGCAACAACATGGTGTCATGAGCATAAGACCTAGACAACTGATCACTGGAAACGTGTGATATGGTCCTATGAGTCACCATCCGTATGATTTCCAAGAATGGGTCAGGTTTACACAAACAGAAGGCAGGAACTTCACAAAGCCAACATCCACGAAATAGATGCAATTGCTAGACCTTAACCACAGAAGAACCCGCATACGGAGAACTATGTACAGAAAAATGGAGAACCCCCAAGGAAGCGTATAATTCGAAAAGTCTGGATTCTAACTGCAAAACATGGGGGTGGATCTGTGCTGATTTGGGTGGCCATATCTTGGTATTCTGATGGTCCCATCATTACTGTACATGGTCGAGTTACTGCCAGCGAGTACTTAGACATTCTAGGTGATCAGGGGCATCCTGTGGTCTAAAAGCTCTTTCCCAACTATAATGCCATTTTTCAAGATGATAATGCACCCATACACACAACCAGAATTGTTCAGTCTTGGTTTGAGGAGCACTAACATGAACTTCAACATCTGCTCTGGCCAGCTCAATCCCCCTGACTCGAATATAATCAAACCACTGTGGGAAGTTCAAGAGAGAGCAGAATGAGAAACAGATTCCCTCATTCAGCATATCTGAATTAATTGGCTGATGTCTTGATCGACGAATGGTACAACATTCCACTGTTGCCCATTCAAAAGCTGTATGAATATATTCAAGAACGTTGGAAGGTGTATTAAAGGCAAATAGTGGTCCAACACCTTACTAATTAAGGCACATCGTTTATTTCCCACGTGTTCACGTTGTTTTGTCCAACTCATGAACGTCCTAACATTGTTTGGACTTTCATCAGAGATTGTGTTGCAGGTAGTCAATGAATAATGAGCATCGACCTTTACACTTCTAGGCTATCATTGGTGATGATTCTGCACCGTTCGATTAAAAATCCACATCAAGTTTTACACTGTGCGTAGTATACCGCTCATTTATCCTTACCCTGCAGTTTCTATTCTCTGAGGCAAATTTTGCTGTTTCCTGATTAAACATTTTCTCACTAAACGGCATATTACTTCTCCAAACAGCTTGTCTAAACATTTCTTAATGAACGGAACATCTTTATAACCCTGTGAGCGTTTTGGAAACGGTGACAGGGAGTTAGAGCAAAATAAACAGATGACGTTGAATGTGAAAAAGGTGGATTAGAGAATGAGAAATTAAGAGTAGATTGCGAAGGGTTGATATTGTGAAAGATATTAAAGCTTGTTTGATACCCAAGTGAATCGAGGATTTATTGCTGCTATATGATGCAGATCTACAGTATGTTGATCATGTAAGAGATATTTAGTTTCAGTAGATAAATTACAACGTGGAGATTGTATTATATTGTATTGATGATCTGAACTTACGGTGAGCAGAAAAACAAAGGAATAAGTTAGCGGTAAACGTAAGTGCTGATTCTTTCAAAAATGGCAGTCATTATTATTCACTTAGTTATTTTAGAAGTGACATTTATGGTCAACAAATTTATCGACGAACATTAATTCATTAGTTAATTAATTAAGCAACTTCTTCGAAACTTAAAAACACTACAAGTACTGGACATTGATCGGTTTTTATACTGCACAAGAAACAAAACAAAAAAACATTATAGAAAAATACAGAAAATTACACAGTAAACTTTACACTTCTCGGTGTTTCATAAGTAATTACACTGCACCAATCAGTGTCCAAGCTTTGCACATCTGGACAAACATTAGTGCTTATACTGCACCAATAATTGAAAAATACACAATAAGCTTTACGTTCTGGACATTCATAAGTTATTATACTGCACTAATTAATGAACAACATACTCCAAGCTATACACTTTGCACACTCATTAGTGCTTATACACACATATTGCACCAATCAGTGAAAATTACGCAGTAAGCTTTACACTTCTGGATATTCATAAGTGATTATACTGCATTAATCAATGAACAATGTACTTCAAGCTTTTCGCATCTGGACACTCATTAGTGCTTGTACTGCGCCCATCATTGAAAAAGGCACACCAATCTTTACACTTCTGGACATTCATGAAAATGCACACTAAGCTTTGCACTTTTGAATATTCAACGATGTTTATATACTGCACCAATCACTGAGAAATGCACACCAAGCTTTACACTTCCCGACATTCTCAAGTGATTACACTGCACCAATCAGTGAACAATGTACTCCAAACTTTACAGATCTGGGCATTCATTAGCGCTTAAATGCACCAATTATTAAAACAATTCGCACCAATCTTACACTTCTGGACATTCTCAAGTGATTATACGACACCAGTCATTGAAAAATGCACTTTCAAGCCTTACACTTTTAGATATTCCTCAATGATTATGCTGCACAAATCAATGAGCAATGCATACTCAACTTTACACTCCGGCTTTATCAGTTTTTTCACTGGAACCAGCACACCCGCCTTTACACTTTTAGAACTCATCAATGATTGCTGTATAGTCAGTGATTAGCAATTCGTTTATGTGTGTACTATTGTGCATTTAAGACCGTCGTCGGTGGTTATACTGTAACTAACCAATTAACAATACCAACACACCCTTGCACGTTGACGGTTCTCGTCAGTGATTATTCTGTACCACACAATGAACAATGCACACCAACCCTTACACTCCTAAATCATCATTAGTAATTGTATTGTAGCCAGTCGACTAACAATGCACATAGTTCATCTCACGTTAACTGCTCTCGTACATGATTGCATTATTACTAGTCTGTTAACATTGCACGCAGTATTTTTCTTCAAGAGTGTATAATATTTTCTTAAACGCAGTTTTTGATTTAAAATACAAAAACAAAAGCGTAGGGTGTACTGCAGAAAAAGCTACGGAATTCCAAACTTTCAGTACAGTAGGAATAAAATACACATAAAATACACTGATTTCCAAAAATTAAGGAACAAAGTAAAAATTAGAAATATCTTAGAAAGTACTAAGACTTTTCATTTAAAATTTGAGGAAAATGCGTAATTTAAGACGCTTTTCCGTATTATATGTACAAAGTAAGAAATCTATTTATTTACTGTAGAACAAATTGCAAGTTAGCATACCTGGTCACAATTCATGCGTAAAACTAGATAGCAAATAGGAGTCAATATTGAGTGTCGCCATCAACCACAGAAACATATGCTTTACAGCGACGCTTCATGCTCATAATGTGTAACGTTATTGCAAAGTACACCTGACCGTGAATACTCAAGAAGCGCTTATAGCGTAGTAAATCCGTTTATTTAGTGGTATAATACGCATGAAGATTTGCCAAGCTTTCGCTTTCCACTGGGAGGCTTCCACAGGAAATGGTAGACATATGTCTACATTGTCTTGAAAACCCCTCTAAAAAAAGACAATGGTAAACATATATCTACCATTGCCTTGAAAAAGCCTCTCAGTGGAGAGCGAAAGCTTAGCGAATATTTATGCTATTACATTACTAAATAAACTGATTTGCTACGCAATAAGCGTTTCTTGAGTACTCGTAATGTGTGTTCAGAAACGGTTCTAGCAAAACGACCATTTATCCACCAAGGCGTTTTAAACCTCCTTTAGGTTTTGGGGAGGGGTGTTGAAATGCTGCAACACGTCTGTCTGAAGCATCCTGAGCATGCTCCATAGGATTCAGGTCAGAGGAATGAGCTGGCTACCACATATGGTTCATACAAGACATTAGTCAACGATTCTGGCTCAGTGAAGACGCGCATTAGAGTAAAATTCTAACCAATTCTTCCTTCATAAAGCCTAACAAAGCGTTCTAGGATAAATATGAGAATTAATAGAGTCAGTTTGAAGTACGTAGAGACCTGTACTGCCGCCCAAAGGTATGCCTGCACACACCATGTCACTTCCACCTTCAAGACGTTTAAAGGACGATGACATGCTCCTGGTTCTCACCAGATAAGTATTAGTCTGGAGACACTCTGGAAAGCAAATCTAGACTCATTCCTAAAGAGAACAAAACTATCACCAGTCCATTTGAGATGACTGCGACACCGATTGAGATATTCCCTTTTATGACGCGATGTGAAGTTGGTGCACGCCATCGGTCTTCTAGTAATAAGACCATATTCAGGAAGCCTCTTGCGCACCGTGGAACAAGATACCATACGTATTTCCTGTTGCTACTGCTGTAAGATCCAAATTGATTTGGTAGGCGTGGCAGTTTTTCTTCACGATGTACGTAGCTGCAGTTAACTGTCGTCTCTTGAAGTTATTACCCTAGGTATCCATTACTAAACATTCTCGTTCCTCTATTTGTCCTTTGGGTAAAACGTTCTGGGCTACAACTCTTTGGGAATTCACAAAAATTGCGAACATCCCCTTCCTTTTTTTTTCTTTTTATTTTTTTGTTTTCGAGCGAAAGCCTTGTCAGACGGTTTGGGATGCCATTCATCTTTCGCAATCCAAACATAGTTGTGCTTCCTGAAAGTGGTATAGTAATAAGTTTACAGACAATGTCCCAGGTCACGTCCCATGACCTGTGAGAATGTCTGTTAACTTCTGGGGGCCACTAGGTGCAAATATTGTCAGCGTCTACGAGCCGGCTCCAGCTTTTTCTTTTCTTTTTTTTTTTTTTTTTCTGGTCTGTGAGTTTGTGGGGTACCCATTCGAAAGATCTTACGCGACTTTAAACGCTGAGGAATAACTGTTTGCCACCGCGAATTGATACATCTATAATGTATTAGCTTTATAATCTTTTTTGCTAAGCTAATTATTATGAATGAATAATGCTCTAAGCTTCGAAATAATGAATTCCCAAAAGGGTGTTGTTACTCGTTAATTATGAACTTAAACAAAGTCTCAACGCTGGTTATTTATATTAAGTAATCAAAGTCATAAACCTAACAGCCAGACAGAGGTCTGACAAAACTAAGAATTGAGAAAGACTGAACTTACTGAAAAACTTGTTTATTTCCAAGACTCTTGGTCAACTAAGGCACTCATATATCTTGTACATAATAATGAATAAACTTTCATCTTACAGTACACACACTCTCATCACAACACCTCGCAACGCCAACACATCAACCAACGCAACAACCAACGCAACCAACAACACAACTCCAACCCCACAACCTCACAACACACACTTCGTCTCGATGAACGCGCCTATATACGAGCTACCACCACGTCATGACTTACACTCATTGCCAGATCTCATTCAGCGGGTGAAATAATATTTCGTTCAGTAGGAAGATAATTTACATAGTAAAATAAAATAACCAGAGATAGTAAAATCAAAAGGAAAGTGAATATAGAGTATACGTTACACATCGACATCTAAACTTATTACCTGAACGGTGATTGGTCTCGCAAACAGCAGCAAGTGTTCTCTCGTTTACGGCCTCTTTCGGTCTTCCTGCGTGGGAAAGGTCTTCGCAGCACTATTGTCCTTCTCTGAATTAGCGTATCAATTTCTTTACAGTTCATTAGGATCAGGCATAATCTCTATGTATTTGATGTAAATCGGCGTGATTTATTTCCGTGCTGTCCTTAAGTTGTATCCTTGAGAAAATGTAAATTCTTTTTCCGTCTTTAGCAAGCTCCATAGCAACAGCGAACGGATTTTGCAGACTGAAATATTTTCTCGACTTTAGTAGGCTTCACAGCAACAGCGAACGGATTTCGTAAAATTCTTAATCTTTGAAATACTTCCCCATTTTTAGCAGGCTCCAGAGCAACCGCGCTTGCATTTTGCAGATTAAAATCTTTTCCCCTTCTATAGTAGGCTTCACAGCAACAACAAACCGATTTCGTAGATTTAAATTTACGCGCCGCAGGCGAAGAGAGACATGACGGCGCGACTTTTGTTTTTAACTCGTAATGACAAGTTTAGGCAATCTTTGAAGCAATGTGCAGCTCGTTAATCTCGGAAAAGCGAGCGCAAATCTGCAGACATCTTTCAAGAACATTTTGAACGCCCTCGTATTACATGATTTTCCAGATGCACTGTTCTCCCAAAAAAGGGCGGCTTTGTAAAAAATACCTTAAAAATTGCACTTGCATTATTAAAGATCTCATTTGAAAAGTTATTATTTTTTTTGTCTGATTTCTGTAGCCGGAAGCATTATTTTTCGTGCTTTTCTAAACCAAAATTTTCCCTTTAGATGGAATACAGTATGGATTTTTCTTCTGCATTTACAAAAATTCTATTAACATTGGTTACTTTTAACTATGATAAAAGTTATCCTTCTATTTTTTCACATGTATTACTTTTCCTCTAGCGGGAAAGCAATGCATCTGCATTTGACAATGTGCGTTTAGTTATGAAAGTCGTATATTTAAAATAATTTTTTCATAAGATTTCTGTAACCACCATTTTTCCATTCATTTTCTAGGATTTGTGATGCCAAACTCGGTTTCCGTGTGCCATAGGCGCAATTTGAAGAGAGGGTCAAGGAGAGTGTAATTATCCCTACAATATTTCCAAAAAAAAAAAAAAACTGTATTTTTACTAGTTTCAAATAATACATTTTAACCCCCTCCCCAATGAATGGCTCAAGTAAAGATCATGTTGCTTGGAATGGTTCTCTATCACTTTACCCGTGTTCGTTATTTCCACTTGGTACAGTTCATTTCGTCCACGATTCACTTTTTCCACCGTTCACTTTGTCCACTGTTCACTTTGTCCAAATTTCACTTTGCCCAACGTTCACTTTTCCCACCGTTCACTTTGTTCACCTTTTACTTTTTCCACCGTTCACGTTGTCCACCGTTTACTTTTTCCACCGTTCACGTTGTCCACCGTTTACTTTGTCCACCATTCACTTTTCCCACCGCTCACTTTGCCCACATTTCACTTTGCCCACATTTCACTTTGCCCACCCTTCACTTTGTTCACCTTTCACTTTGTCCACCTTCCACTTTGTCCACCTTCCACTTTGTCCACCGTTCACTTTTTCCACTGTTCATTTTGTCCAAATTTCACTTTGTCCAACGTTCACTTTCCCACCATTCAATTTGTCCGCCGTTCACTTTTCCCACCGCCGTTCACTTTTCCCACCGCCGTTCACTTTGTCCGCCGTTCACTTTGTCCACCGTTCACTTTTTCCACTGTTCATTTTGTCCAAATTTCACTTTGTCCAACGTTCACTTTCCCACCATTCAATTTGTCCGCCGTTCACTTTTCCCACCGCCGTTCACTTTTCCCACCGCCGTTCACTTTATCCGCCGTTCACTTTGTCCACCCTTCACTTTGTCCGCCGTTCACTTTTCCCACCTTTCACTTTGTCCACCGTTCACTTTGTCCACCGTTCACTTTGTCCGCCGTTCACTTTGTCCGCCGTTCACTTTGTCCGCCGTTCACTTTGTCCGCCGTTCACTTTGTCCACCGTCCACTTTGTCCGCCGTTCACTTTTTCCACCGTTCACTTTTTCCACCGTTCAATTTGTCCAACGTTCACTTTCCCACCGTTCAATTTGTCCGCCGTTCACTTTGTCCACCGTTCACTTTATCCGGCGTTCACTTTGTCCACCGTTCACTTTTTCCGCCGTTCACTTTATCCGCCGTTCACTTTGTCCACCGTTCACTTTATCCGCCGTTCACTTTATCCGCCGTTCACTTTATCCACCGTTCACTTTATCCGCCGTTCACTTTATCCACCGTTCACTTTATCCGCCGTTCACTTTGTCCACCGTTCACTTTGTCAACCGTTCACTTTATCCGTCGTTCACTTTATCCGCCGTTCACTTTGTCCACCGTTCACTTTATCCGCCGTTCACTTTATCCACCGTTCACTTTATCCGCCGTTCACTTTGTCCACCGTTCATTTTGTCCACCGTTCACTTTGTCCGCCCTTCACTTTGTCCGCCGTTCACTTTTCCCACCTTTCACTTTATCCGCCGTTCACTTTGTCCACCGTTCACTTTGTCCACCGTTCACTTTATCCGCCGTTCACTTTATCCGCCGTTCACTTTATCCGCCGTTCACTTTGTCCACCGTTCACTTTATCCGCCGTTCACTTTATCCGCCGTTCACTTTATCCGCCGTTCACTTTATCCGCCGTTCACTTTATCCGCCGTTCACTTTGTCCAGCGTTCACTTTGTCCAGCGTTCACTTTGTCCAGCGTTCACTTTGTCCAGCGTTCACTTTGTCCGCCGTTCACTTTGTCCGCCGTTCACTTTGTCCGCCGTTCACTTTATCCGCCGTTCACTTTATCCGCCGTTCACTTTATCCGCCGTTCACTTTGTCCACCGTCCACTTTGTCCGCCGTTCACTTTTTCCACCGTTCACTTTGTCCGCCGTTCAATTTGTCCGCCGTTCACTTTCCCACGGTTCAATTTGTCCGCCGTTCACTTTTTCCACCGCCGTTCACTTTATCCGCCGTTCACTTTTTCCACCGCCGTTCACTTTATCCGCCGTTCACTTTGTCCACCGTTCACTTTATCTGCCGTTCACTTTGTCCACCGTTCACTTTATCCGCCGTTCACTTTGTCCGCCGTTCACTTTGTCCGCCGTTCACTTTGTCCGCCGTTCACTTTATCCGCCGTTCACTTTGTCCACCGTTCACTTTATCCGCCGTTTACTTTGTCCACCGTTCACTTTGTCCACCGTTCACTTTGTCCACCGTTCACTTTGTCCGCCGTTCACTTTGTCCGTCGTTCACTTTGTCCGTCGTTCACTTTGTCCGTCGTTCACTTTGTCCGCCGTTCACTTTGTCCACCGTTCACTTTGTCCACCGTTCACTTTGTCCACCGTTCACTTTGTCCACCGTTCACTTTGTCCGCCGTTCACTTTGTCCGCCGTTCATTTCGTCCTCAGAATAAATGGAATACGGTGGAAATTTTTTCTATTTTGATGGGATTTTTATTACTAGGTAGAAAAAAAGAAAAACGATCAGCGAACATTGCTTGCATGCGATTGTTTTCCCTGTTAAGTTCTTTGAATAAAATATAACAATTTCAAATGAAATTTAAAGTAAAACGAGGAACTGAACTTTGAAGTGATTTTCTGGGGTACTATGTCAATCTCTGTGACTTAAATCAAAGTTTATTCCAATAGGCAAAAGTATGTTGGATTTAAGAGAACATTTTTGGACTCTTTCTCTCCTTTATGTAAAAAGTCTCTATTTTCCTTCTCTAACACCGCAAAGTCACAGTAATTTGAATCTTAACTTTTTTTCACCATTATAGTGTTATGGATTTTTTCTCATGCCAAATAGCTGTGAAACATATAGAGAGCATTATAGTTCACACGTATAAAAATTAGTAATACGGAAATTTTAAAGAATTAATAATCCAAATGAAAATAAATATACTGGAAAGCTAATAATTATATGAAAACAATATACACGATGTATTTCAAAATATTAAAAGATTTTCGTAAACCTTTGATTTGTCTCACAGTGATTGACGTCGTATCACTCAAAAGAGTTGAAAATATCTTCAAAGTTCAACCAAAACAGAAAATTTCCATGGTATTCCATCCATTCTGAGGACGAAATGTATGTGGACAAAGTGAACCGTGAACGAAATGAACTGGATCAACTGAACGAGGACGAAATGAACACGGACAAAGTGATCTGTCACCACTTGGAATTTCGCGTGATTTTACTTTATTTCTCACTAGTTGCCGTGTTCTACACTCAGCATGACTCATCTGGTGTTGAGCCTAGTGCGCAGGCGCAAGAGAAACTCTCACCTGACAGAGATTATTACAATATATTACAATAAAGCTTTCGAAGGTAGACATTTCACAGTGCAATCACATGAAAATATATATTTTTAATTGAAAATAATTTCTCGATACAGAAGCTGCATGCCAATTGTGCAGTGCAATCCACCAACCTAATCGCCGACCATAACGGATGAATGAATGCGTAGTCGCATTCTATGAGGGAGGAAGACTTAGAGGCCTCTGTCAGTACTCAGCCTATGTTAATAACTCCCTAATTCGAGCAGACGGCAAAGCTTTCAATACGCCATCAGATGAATTAAACTGTTGCCTCCAAAGTTCGGTCGCTTAGCAACGTACAGTGATGAACAACAGCAGCAGCGAACTAAGTAAAGTGATCAGGAAAGGATAAAAGAAGTGCTTATATCAGCGTTTGCATACGAAATTAAAAATAAGTCATTTAGGAACAAGTTCAGAATTTTAAAGCTGGAATTTTGAGATATGGAAGGAGTTGTGGCTTAAGCACATTGAAAACATAAAACGTAAACTAAGGGAAATAGCGCGAACAAAGAGAATTTTACGGTTTTAGCTACTATTATTAGCAAAACGTAGGGTTGTAAGCATTCGCCCGTTCCCAGATTGGGGCCTTTGATTCCAGGGAGGGCACAGAGGCAGCGGCACCAGACAGGCGCGCCTCTTCTGTCCCATCCGGGACTCAAGCCCAGGCTCATAATAAAGGAAAATTGTTCAGAACCTTCAGACCGCCCAATCACCAGAGCTACAAACAATGGATAACAAAACAAAAGAATTAAAAAGAACAAGACGCTGACATTGAGTACTCGGATGCGCCGATGGTGTCCAAAGTTGGAAACGGGTCAAATATTTCGGACCCGGCCGTCACGTAATTGGATCCAACCCAGACAAATCTGCTTTGAACTACGAATTCGAATATATCATTGTCATTCATTATCTATCCACTGCTGGATGAAGGTCTCCCCAAGTTCTTCAACAACGGATAGTTTTGGGGCCCGTCTCTTCCATCCACTCATCTCCCACGTGGTCTTTTTTTCTGGGTCTTTTCGTGTCCCTTGGAATCCAGTCCAAAATTTCGGTTGTTCATCGATGGTTCGTTCTCCTGAAAATATGTCCTGTCCATCGCCAATTCGGGGATTTTACTGGTCATGATATCTTCCACTCTTGCCATTTTTCCTTATCCACAAGTTCCTCTTTTTATCTTTCTTGGTTACACCAAGCATGCATCTCTCCATGCATCTTTCAGCTGTCTTCAGTCTTTGTATGTCTTTTTTAGTTAAGGTCCACGTCTCTGCTCCGTACGTAAGCACTGGGAAGATGCATTGATTAAGTACTTTTCTTTTAAAACATAATGGCACATTTCTTTTAAAACCTGTACTGTTTCTTCCAAAACCTCTCCAACCAAGTTTTTTACGCCAATTAAATTTTTCATCAATGTGACCCTTACTTGATATCTGCTGCCCAAGGTAAATGTAGGAATTGGTTATCTCAAACTTTCCACCGATCAATTGATAAATCTTCATTCTTTGTAAAAGCATTGCACTTCACTTTTGTCTTCTGAAAGCTCATTTTTTAACTCTATTTCTAACGCTTCAGCAAGTTCCAGAATCATACTCTTCAGCTCTGAAGTATTATTTCAGAGACACGTGAAGGGTTCTTTGAAATACTTTTTTTTCTTTTCAAAAATAAGGCCGGCTTGAAATCGGCTCAGGAACACCTTGACCCTACCAGTTTGATCCGCAAGAAGTTGTCGACCCGTTGATCCGTGACCCGTTTCCATCTCTGATGGTGTCTTCTGATAAAATTCTCAATTCTAAAGGAATTTCAAATATTTGTGTTTTTTAATTTAAATCGTGCAATCATATTATAACGCAAAAACGACCTTTAACCGCCCGTAAAATGTTCTAAAAGCCAGAAAATGCATGGGTCGTGATGATGGTAATTGAACACAAAAATAATTTTAAAATTAGTACTTTTAGAAAGGCAGATGATGTTATGAATATGATCCGTATTTTTGTCACCTTTATAACCCTCCTAAACATGGGTATAAGGATTTCTTTATTACATTTCTAATCCTTCTGTTGTTTCAATACGTTCATCATCCTTCCAATCCCTCTATTCTATAAATATTTTCATAATCCTTCCAATCTTGCTAGATGCAGGTAGAAGGATGATCCGTAAGTTCGTCATCCTTCTAATCCTCCTATAATACACAGAAGTGCCAAAAGTCATGGGATAGGTTCCTAGTATCGTGTGGGACCTCCTCTAGCCAGACAAAATGCAGCAACTCGATGTGGTATCGATTCCACAAGTGGCCGGAAGACTTCTGGAGAAATGTTGAGCCATACCGTCTGAACAGCCGCCCAGAGTTCCCCGGTATTTGTAGGTGCCGGAGTTTGGGTACGAATGGACCTTTCCATCACGTCCCATAAGTATTCTATTGGGTTCATGTCGAGCGCCATGGTGGCCACACCATCCACCGAAACTTCCAGAATGCTCCTTGAACCAATTTTGGGCAACTTGGGCCCGATGACATGGTGCATTTTCCGCCTGGAAAATTCCATCTTTGTTGGGCTACATGAAGTCCATGAAGGGCTACAAAAAGTCACCCAGCAGAGCAACAAAGCGATTGCCGGTTAATGACGTGTTTACGAAGACCAGAGGACCCAAACCGTGCCACATAAAGACACCCCACATATGTATGGTACCACCACCAGCTTGTACAGTGCCTTGTTGACAGCTTGTGTCCATGACCTCATAGGATCTGCGCCACACCCGAATCCTACCATCAGCTCGTAATAACTGGTAGCGTGACTCATCGGACCACGCCACATGTTGCCAGTCTTCCAGGGTTCAATTACCGTGTTCACGAGTCCAGGTGAGGTGCTGTGTCCGACGTTGTTGTGTTAACAAAGGCATTCTGATGGGTCTTCTGCTCCCATACCACATGAACGATAAATTACGCTGCAGTGACCTGATGGATATGCTTCTGGTACTTCCTGCATTGAATGTGGATGTTATTTGAGCCAGTGTTGCTTATCTGTTAGCATGGACAATCAATCCTGGTCAGATGCCGCTGGTCACGGTTATTCAGCACCCGTGGTCGGCCACCGCGCTGTCCCCGGTGGATGGTAATACCTTCCATGAGGTATTCTCGGTACACACGTGACACCGTGGTTCGAGGAATGTTTGCACAACTTCGGAAATTGAATGTCCCATCCGTCTGGCTCCCACTACCATGCCTCGTTCAAACTTCGATAATTCGAGGAATGTTGAATGTTTGCACAACTTCGGAAATTGAATGTCCCATCCGTCTGGCTCCCACTACCATGCCTCGTTCAAACTCCGGTAATTCGAGGAATGTTGAATGTTTGCACAACTTCGGAAATTGAATGTCCCATCCGTCTGGCTCCCACTACCATGCCTCGTTCAAACTCCGGTAATTCGAGGAATGTTGAATGTTCGCACAACTTCGGAAATTGAATGTCCCATCCGTCTGGCTCCCACTACCATGCCTCGTTCAAATTCCGATAATTCAAGGAATGTTGAATGTTTGAACAACTTCGGAAATTGAATGTCCCATCCGTCTGGCTCCCACTACCATGCCTCGTTCAAACTCCGGTAATTCGAGGAATGTTGAATGTTTGCACAACTTCGGAAATTGAATGTCCCATCCGTCTGGCTCCCACTACCATGCCTCGTTCAAACTCCGATAACTCACGTCGGCTTGCCATAATCCTACTGGCGGTTGTTCAACCTGACTTACGAGATTACACCTCGCAACTGATAAAAATCGTGGTATCGGTCGAAGCCTTTATACGAGGGCAGCGCCAGTTAAAAATTTGCATACTGCTATCCCATGGGTACGTACTAAAGAACGATCCACGTGGTAATTTTTGTCCTTTTCGTCCTTCTGATCTAGCTCCGTTTTCATCATCATTATAATGTTCACAAGATACAAAAAGAAGTACACTTATCACCCCTTTAATATATCTATTCTCTCGGCATTTTCATCATCCTTCTAATTCTTCAATTCTATCTTTATTTTCATCATTCTTCGCATCTTTCTAAGATACGAATAGAAGGATAACCGATATCTTCATCACTTCTCTAACCCATTTCTTTATCCGCAATATTCGCCATTCTCAAAATCCTTCCAGATACAGATAGAAAGAAGTATGCACATATCACCCTGCTAATCCTACGTATGGGTGAGGGAATTCTTCTTCTAATCTCTCTGCCAGTCTTTAACTATCTTCATCATCCTCCGGATCTTTCCATGATACCGATAAAAGGACGATACACAAATTCATCATTGTCTTGATGCCTCCATTCTATCATAATCTTCATGATCCTTCGAATCTTTCACTATGCAAATGGAAGAATGAATGACCCGCATTTTCATCATATTTCTAGTAATTTTTAATCCAGACAGAAGGATACTCGGGACTATCATCGTTCTAATCCCACTATTTTTTTCGCATCTTCATCGTCTTGAGAGTCCTTCTACGTGCAGGCAGAAGGATGATCCTAATGTTTTTGTCCTTTTAATCTTTTACCTTCTCTGTAGTTCACACCTTTCGAATACTTCCAAACATGAACAGAAGGATGATCCGCATAATCATTACCCTTCTAATCTTTTTATTTTATCGGTATATTACTAATATTCATCATGACAGTGTGCTATGGAATCATGTGTTGCTGGATATCACTGGGATGCCTACCCTAGGTCATCAACTCTATCGAAGTTAATGATATTTTGAAAAATCTGGCTTTGTTTAATTTCTTGAGAGGCAGAAGTTCTTTCAACGGCATCGTGTCTTTTTGCAAAACTTCTACGAAAGCAAATGAAGGTGACACGTTAAATACCTTAAAACCCATGTTTTTTTTCATAAGAAAAAAGACTATTCCCTTCTTAGTATTGTGCCATTTCAGAAAATTTTGAATCATAAAGTCGTAGGAGACCCTCACTTGCAAAAGAAGGTGAAAATGATGACAAAAGAGTCAAAAAACTAATGCAGGAAAATTGAAAGAAATCTTTCTTGAGAAACAGAACGGACACTGATGAATATTCAAAGTATTTGCGCTTAGGTGTCGATTATGGTTTCTTGAGGGAAAAGTATATAGCGATATGAGATATGTTTATTAAAATTAGAATTTAGATCGATATGAATTAGCTCTGTTTTGAATAATACACTTTTTACATACTTAAAATAAGCTGTAATAACTCACATAATTAATGAACTTATATGAAAAAAGAAGTGTGTGTATGTAGGTGCGTTAATTAATAAAGAGAAATTACGCTTTCGACTGAAGTTTTAGTAGTTTTAGTGGTTCTGAAATTAAAATATTTACATTACAGTTCATATTCACAGTTAGATAACAACAAAAAGAACGCACAGCAGATAGATAAGTCAAGCAAATAATTTAAGAGTAAAAAAAAATCAATGAGATATGGTGGTTCTTAATGAGAGAATGACTATCTCCTTTTTAGAGTTCACAATAATTTGTTTTGGAATGTTAATGTGAGTGTTTATAAATATGGTTGCTGTGAAAAAAAAAAAGTCCTTTAACTTGAAAACTCATGCAGTATGTTAAAAATAAGTTGACCTCCGTTAAAGATGTAATTTAAGTCCATAGGATGGAGTCACTGAAGAATGTGCTCAGCTTTTATAGACGCAGTGATTTTTTTCATCTATTCATGGATCAAGATTTGTTTCGCGTAAACCAGATACTGTTCCTCGCCCTTGGTAACATTAAAAAGTGAAAGAATGATCCACGCGTATGCAATGAATGTAAGAGCCTGTGATTTAAGCAGAACATTTAAGATATGATTCTAAATAAATATGGTTTGCACATGTTTAATCGCGAAAATTTGAAAAATGACATCTTCAACGAAAGAGGGAAATAACTTTTCGCCATTGAAATCTATGTAAAGAACAGTACCTTTTCTTTCAGCAACGTACTGCCTGCTACAAAAAGACGCTTGTTTATGTAAATAACAGTACCTTTTCTTTCAGCAGCGTACTGCCTGCTACAAAAAAGATGCTCGTTCATGTAAAGAACAGTACCTTTTCTTTCAGCAGCGTACTGCCTGCTACAAAAAGATGCTTGTTTATGCAAAGAACGGTTCCTTTTCTTTCAGCAGCGTACTGCTTGCTACAAAAAAGATGCTTGTTTATGTAAAGAACAGTACCTTTTCTTTCAGCAGCGTACTGCCTGCTACAAAAAGACGCTTGTTTATGTAAATAACAGTACCTTTTCTTTCAGCAGAGTACTGCCTGCTACAAAAAGATGTTTGTTTATGTAAAGAACGGTACCTTTTCTTTCAGCAGCGTACTGCTTGCTACAAAAGGATGCTTGTTTATGTAAAGAATGGTACCTTTTCTTTCAGCAGCGTACTGATTGCTACAAAAAGATGCTTGTTTATGTAAAGAACAGTACCTTTTCTTTCAGCAGCGTATTGCCTACTTGCTGTTGGAACGCGTTCCTTACGGAGAAGATACTGAAAGGTATGTTCTGTTAGGAAAAGAGAGAAGCAATTTTGTGTTCAAAATATTTGGGAAAGAAGCCTTAATGATCATAAACAAAAAAAAAACTGCAAAAACTTAAGGTAATAAAATGTTGTACAATGAGTTGATTTTATTTTATGTCTTAAAACGTAAATTAAATGTACACTGTAAAAAATAAGTGGTGTGAATTCACGAAAGATTCCTGAAAATGACGTGCAGCAAAGTTGCCGGTAAGTATCCGTATTTTAACAAAATACAGGCGCATTTACTCACAGCAGCTGCAGATCTGCGATGTATAAAAGGGTGATTTCTTCAAATGCTTTGTTTTATTTTGAACAAAACAATTAAACGTTGCTATTGGTTTTAGTGCTTCCTTATAGTAAGCATGTCTATTTCATTCACTGTGTAATAACTTTAATATACAAGCGAACGACATCCATTTGCAAAATGTCACAAAAATGTTTAAGTGGAGCACAGTATCGGAGGAAAAGAAAACGAGAGCGCGCGAAGAAACTTCCCAAGCAGTTCTTTTTACCCTAAGCATGTTAAGCTCAAGTGAAGTTTGTCATGAAAAGAGTGATGATTTGTTTAGCTCGTCATTTGTTCAAAGTTTTAGAAGCTGCCATTTGACAAAAACTGAGCACTTCAGAAACAAGTGAAAGTAAAACGGCTGATTATGAAGTCATAACCTCAACAATTTAAATATATTTTGCTGGAATCTTTCCTTGCGATAAAATGTATATTTATGTTCACATTGGTCGGCGCATCGTGTTAATATTGATTGGCTGATTAGTAATCTTACACAGTATTTCTCTTCCAACAATTATTCAAAGAGTTAAAACTAGAGGGTTCTAGGTGCCCCCTTACTTTTTTAGACACTCCCCCTATCTTCCTGATCCCCTCCGAACCACACACACACCACGAAAAACATACCCTCTCTCACGTTCCAAATCCTGAGAAAATTTTTGTGCTTAGCTGAGCTGAAATAAATCTTGCGGGGAGGGGAGGAGGGGAGGGGGTCTGGAGGCGTAGGATATGAGTTACATTCGTCCGCAAAATGCAACAAGCAGTGTGGGAATGGCTGAGAACGCAAGCCACAGATGTTTTTCTCGAAAGAAATCTATGTATTGCTCCACCGAGATTAAACAGCGGCTATAAAATACAGTCGAACCGCTATACTAATCGATATACTATAATCTATACCAATCGATATACTATAATCGATACTAATCGATATATTATGTACTATAATCGATATACTATAATCTATACTAATCGATATATTATGTACTATAATCGATATACTGTAATCTATACTAATCGATATATTATGTACTATAATCGATATATTATAATCTATATGCTATAATCGAACAGCTATACTATACTCATCGTGATAATCTGGCGGTAATCGAGAGTGGCAGTTTAAAGAGGTTCATGTAAAAAAAGAGGGTAAAATAATTGAATGACAGCGTAAGGAAGAAATAAAGTAAACATACTTTTCTTTTGTTATGTATCTGATCTTTAATTCTGAAAACATGCGATTGAGAATTTGTGATTAAGCAAAGTTCATGGCGAAATTCTTAAAGCAATGTGTCTTTTTACATTTTGCTGTAACGTCAATACTTCGTTTATCAGCACCATCATTACATGGAGAACTATTGCAATTCTTTCATTTTTTTACAACCCTTCTTATTTTTGTTTGAAATCGAGTTATCAGGTATCGTCCTATAAAATAAACCAAATGCATCCATGTTATGTGCATGGGCGTCAGCTGTAACTTTTCCACGGGGGGAGGGGGGGAACGGTATACTCCCACTATCGTAATTATTGCTTAAATTTATAGTACCCCTGCGCCCTTATGTGGCATAGTGGGGGTTGTGTCAGGGGAATGCAGCCAGCCCCTACAGCTAGGTGGTGAGCTCGGAGCACTCTTACCCCCCCCCCTCCCCGAATTTTTTTTTTAAATTACACCAATTTCAAAAAGAATTTTGAAGCGATATCATGAAATGGGAACTTGGACACATCTTTCTTTCTATAGTTAATATTTAGTATTGAAATAACGGACAATAATAATGAATATGCCATTTACCAATTACTGGCCACTAATTATTCATATCTGAGTCAAAAGTTTAACTTAACTGCAGGCTTCTTGCTAAATTTAATAATAAACTTAATATAGTCTTTTTGTATGGAAACATTAATTTGGGGTTACATAAAACAATTGTACTGCTCCATTGTCCTTTATTGAGTATAAGTATAAACCCTTTTCTTAGTTTTATTCTTTCTTATTTTTTATTGGGTTTTCCCCAAATCTATCAATCACATTTTGAATATGTTCATGTTTATTCTCAAAAACCTTTTCTCGATGAACACTCATCATACACAGTCCAGATAAACGTTCATCTGCCATTGTTGACACCAGGTTTTTACCGTTCTCATAGTGCTGAAGGACCTCTTCACTGTGCAGATCGTTACTGGTAATGTTAGAACAATAAGAATAGCCTGTCGAACAGAAAAAAGAAAAAAGAACAGTGTGTTTGAGCAAGCCTTTGAAGTTCGTCTTCACATCCATCATCTTTCCCCCTCCTTCCTGACCACATTTCAAACCAAGTGACTGCTTCAGCCCACACGAGCAAACTGTTGGATCGTAGTTTATATCTCTCGTTCTTATCTCATAACAGGCATACGTCACATTCATTCCACCTCAATTGTGTTGCCAACAGTATTCGTTTGAGAGAAAAGATATCACGTTAAGCGTGAAGTATACCTGAGAACAAACTCAAGATTTACATAGGGAAAGAAACTGAAAAGGAAAGTTAATTTAGAATATACGTCACAGGGTGTCTGATACTTTTGACCACAAAGTATCTTTCGATGTAGCTATGCTACTGATGAATATAAATTTATCTTTTGAAAACGTGCTGAAAGCCGGAATTCTTATACAACCATTTGAATCAAATAGATAGATAAAATAAGCGAAAATCTCTTCCATTTAACATGAGCTGTTGAACAGAGAGTGGCCACTTAATCCCATTCATATGGACCAATGAATTTTTCATGGAACTGTATTGTCACCCGTTCTCATCTCGCGTGGGAAGATATTAAGTAGCCAGGCAACTGGGCAAACAGTAATTGAAGAGGTGAAAATGCTTCTCTCTCGGGGCGTCTCGTTGGGTTTCAGCCTTTACAAGCTGCTCTGGAAAATTAGCAGAGTAAGTCATTTCCATTTGCAAAATTAGCTACCCCGGCCCTTGCTGATGTGAACGAAATGCGCAAAAGCTGTTACGTTTATTGCTTTGTTCCGGAAATAACATTTAATTGAGTCCGTCTTTTTGTTGCATTTCCCTACGCACCGAATGATTTCCTACTTGAAATGGAAAGCATTACGGTAATAGCTCTGTGGTTTTTGCTATTGAAATGAGGCTGACTATTTTAATAATGTGAAGCATTCTCAAAGTCATTTCGTTAACAGGAGATTCATTGCGAAATTCTAAGCCTCTATCAGATTATATGAACAGCTTTAACTGTTTTTTATGGGAAGCTGAAAGAACAAAGAAACAATCGAAAAGAAAGGAAGAAATTAAGACAGAAATTATTTTTAATAATATTGGAGGTGATCTGCCTCATTGATCTTTTATAATAATAAT
Source organism: Macrothele yani (assembly GCA_039090855.1). Lineage (NCBI taxonomy): Eukaryota > Metazoa > Arthropoda > Arachnida > Araneae > Macrothelidae > Macrothele > Macrothele yani. Next base: position 94,563,280 of record CM076998.1, read on the forward strand.
GTTAGAGGTTTCGACTTCCGAATGGTAAATGTGCCGGTTCACGCGCGAGGGCAATCATTAGCTTCGTTTTACGTCTAAATGACATAGCGTAAACGTTTTTTTAGGTTGCTGAACAATATGGTTAAACCCGTCGAAGTCTATCTATAATGAATAATAAATTCAATTATTTTAAGATGGATATCATTAGGTTTATCTCGAGCAAACTAGCTAGTTTTCTGAAAAAGATCATCAAGGAATTTGTGTAACTCTCTCTCTCTCTCTCTCTCTCTCTCTCTCTCTCTCTCTCTCTCACACACACACACACACACACACACACACACACCCACCCACCAGAAACTCGTATGCTCCGTTCTTTTCCCTGGTGCTCCTGTTATTTGCGACATAATGCTTTTCTCGCCTTTATAGTGCTATTTTTTTTATGTTTGCTTTGTGACGTATATTACAGAGGTAAAGCACGTGTCATGACGACAAATATGCAGCGATACATTCCGTCGGTGTAGCTTAGTCGGTTAGAACAACTCACTCCGGAGCGAGGAGACGCGTTTCGATTTGCGTCGCAGACAAGTTCCTGTTTTCACATTAGCGCCCGAACGTAAAATTGGATCCACTGGCCGTTGGGTTCTTCGAAAAATGTGTGATTTCGTTCCACACATCGTCTGGAATTAATAAAAGGTTCCTTCTTCGCTTCAAAAAAAAAAAAAAAAAAAAAAAAAAAAAAAAAAAAAAAGAGTGAGGTTAATGAGAAGTACTACAGAGGTAAAGCATGTGTCAAGACGACAAATCTGCAGCGATACATTCCGCCGGTGTAGCTTGGTCGGTTAGAACAACTCACTCCGGAGCGAGGAGACGCGTTTCGATTTGCGTCGCAGACAAGTTCCTGTTTTCACATTAGCGCCCGAACGTAAAATTGGATCCACTGGCCGTTGGGTTCTTCGAAAAATGTGTGATTTCGTTCCACACATCGTCTGGAATTAATAAAAGGTTCCTTCTACGCTTCAAAAAAAAAAAAAAAAAAGGAAAGAAAAGAAAAAAAAAGAGTGAAGTTAATGAGAAGTACTACAGAGGTAAAGCATGTGTCAAGACGACAAATCTGCAGCGATACATTCCGCCGGTGTAGCTTGGTCGGTTAGAGCAACTCACTCCGGAGCAAAGAGTTGTGACGTACTACAGAGGTTAAGCACGTGTCAAGACGACAAATCTGTAGCGCAGTCTGTCGGTTAGAGCAACTCACTCCGGAGCGAGGAGATGCAGTTTCGATCACCGACAAATTCCTGTTTTCACATGTTATAGTTACCGTGGAACTCGCTTACAGTGCGGGAAAAATCTTTAAGGCCCATCGAAAAATCACAAATTCCAGAGCACATTGTACAAAAGACATGGCATTGGCATAAGGCAAAAACGGATATTTCTAGTTAGTATTTGTTTTAAAACATTCAAAATTGTTTAAACACAGCATGTTGTGATTTGCGGATGCTATACAGCTTGGAAGCAAATATTAGGCCAGCTCTTTTTTCTGACGTCACAGCCTAAATCGTCATATTTTATCATTGTTGGGCGTATCGTAAATCATTCTATGTAGTTGGTTGCCCAATATATGTACGCTTTACAATCCCGAAAGCCAAACCGGTTTCGAAGATTGAAGAAGACGAAATCCTTGCTTGCAAAGCATGTGGAATGAGTGGACGCGAAATTGCACGACGAATGAGTAGATCCAAGTCTGCTGTAAATACTTTTCTGCAGGTTCCCGGAAATTATGTCAAACGAAGCAGCACAATTAGGCCATTATCTCTTACCTGTCATCAGAAGAGAGCCTTTTTCCGGCTTGTCATAAAAATCAATAGTCATACCAAATTAGCTCAGGGAGCACATGGCCTTGCAATTCAACGCAGGCCCAACACTGACCCACCGTCTTTCGGATGTTAAATTACGTTAACGTTAAATTGCGAGACTCTGCCACCTAAGAACAGTGATTTATATTGTTCCGGCCGAACGATGCGTAATGTGTTACTGAGAAATCTGAATATGCGGTATTCAAAAATAAAAGCACAGCCACCTCTCACGAAAAAGCATAAGACATGTCGAGTTGTATTTGCTACAAAGCATCTGACTCTTGATATTAAGTGGGAGAATGTTGTGTTTTACGATGGAAAAGGTTTAATTTAGACGGTTTGGATGGTTATTGGCATTACGTGCATGACCAAAAATATTTTAACGGGACTTATGGGTTCTATGACTACACAAATGACCCAAATCATCGAAAAACTGGGCTACTTTCTTCATTATTATTTTACTAGCTCATAGGCCGTGCTATGCACGTGTGAAAAAGCTGTAACTGAAAGTATTACAACACGAATCGTAAAATACATATACACTGAAGAGCAATTGAATTAGAGATACCTGTCTATTAACGTGTAGCACCACCTTTCGTCCTGATGACGGTGGCGATTCGTCTCGGCATGGACTCGACAAGACACCGGAAGCGTTGGGAAGCCATACGGATCCACGACCCCTGAACAAGCTCCCACAGTTCACGAAGATTTGATGAAAGGGGTTCAGAGCCTCGAACATCTCTCTCGATGGCATCGCAGATGTGCTTGATGGGATTGAGGTCAGGTGACCAAGCTGGCCAAGGAAGCGAGGTCACGTCGGTGGAGTGTTCATCCAATCATTCGGATACAATTCGGGAGCACGGTGCATTGTCTTTCTGCAGGATGAGGTCCCCAGTGGGATGTTGAAGACGCACAAACGGAAGCAAATGGTCGTCCAGGATATCCCGGTAACGTTGATATGAAAAGGAAGATGTCACACGTACCAAGGGTCCCATTTCAGTGCACGTAAACTGTCCCCAGGCGAGAATCCCACCCTCACCAGCTTGAAGAGTACCCTGCTGGCAAGAAGGATCCATCGCTTCATGTGGTTTGCGCCGTACTCGTATCCTGTCATCCGCATGTACCAACGTGAATCTCGACTCATCAGTCCAGGCAACATTATTCCACATGTCTAGGGTCCAGTGGCATTATTCCCGCGCCCATGCTAATCTTTGCACCCTGTGATGTGCGGTCAGCAGCGGTACCCTCGTGAGACGATGGCTTCTGTACCCCCATAGCGAGGAGATGGTTCTGGATGGTGTGGCTGCTTACACGTTTTTGTGCACTAGGGTTAAATTGCCGAGTGATTTCTTGCACTGTGGCCCGTCTATCCGCTGTTACAATGCAAGCTAGCCGACGATGACCCCTCTCATTCATACGCTGTTGTCCACGGCAGTTGGCTTTTGCAGGGATGGTTTTACCGGATTCGATGTACTCACGGTGCACCCGTGACTCAGTGGCTCGTGAAAATCCCAGTGCCTGCACGACTTCCGAGATGCAGTGACCCATTCGTCGGGGCCCGACAATTTGCCTACGATCAAATACGCTTAGATAATTCGTCTGACCCATACTGTGTCCGACTCTTACTGATTCCCGTCGCATCAATCCTTATATTGTCGTATTGCTGCATACGTCATGTCGTTTCCGTTTACAGGGCCGCCCACAGCGCCACGTTTGCATAACGCCAGCTGTCTCTAATTCAATTGCTCTTCAGTGTACATACATACACATTAAACTTATATAATAGGCTACGTCTGTAATATGCTTGGTTTGTGTTTCTTCAAAAGTTTCATAGGTTTTATGAAGATTGGTTTGCACTCCATTGACGTTATCATTTTCTATGTAAGCGGTGTTTTTTTTTCAGCTTTATCTTCTTTCATCTTGTAACTACAAAGAAAAAATTCCACGGAACCAATAGTTTTTTAAATTTCCATCCTAGTGAATTCAAAACTGCTCCTGCCGTTATTTTCTTACAACTTTAATTGTTTTTTTTTATGAAATAAAATAACGCTGATTCCTTTTTATGAAATAACTCTGCATTACGAAGAAAATTAAATAAAACATGATATAACACCTATGTAACAGAACAAACGTCGCAGACAGTTGTTCGAGCACGTGCGTGTTGCCACAGATGAAGTTGTTTGTTTTACTAACTTAATTTTATTATCCGGTATTTCTCCTTGATTTTACGCATCGTGCGATAGCGGTGAGCTAAGTTCCGATTTCGGCCACCGGATGGGGCTGTGAGTACTGAATGACGTGACAGCGTCGACGTCAGAGCGTTAGGGACAGACGTAACCTATTATATAGGTTTTATTTTTGGCCAAAATCCTTGTAATTTTTTCCATGGTGTAGTATGAGGAAATTATGTAAACAACAGTATGTCACCTACAATATTGTAATTCAGCATTAAAATACTTTACGTTGATTTCTTGTTGCATATTTTGCTTTCTCAACTCATTTTGTCTGCACTTCAAAAATAACGTAGCGAAATGTTATGCATTCTTCCAGTGGCCTTAAAGTTTTTTCCAGCACTGTATGACGAGGCCATATTGAGCGAAATCTCTGATTTAACGTGCAAAACTAGAACTTTTTTTGGCATAATGCCAATTTAAAGCTAATATGATCCTTTTTAAAAAAATAATTTAATGAAGTTCCCAGATTTAACGAAGGAGTGGAAAGCTAAGATCATCACTTTTAACAAGCCATGTAACAAGATTGAATAAAATTCCATATGTACCGAGGCAGAGAAAATCTACTGCGCGGGAATGAGGAAATAGAAATGATGGTATACAGCACAAACTGGGGAATTCTGGTGAGCTAGTGGAAGAATATTGATAGAAAAGCAATGGGGAAGGAGTATATCCAATGCTTAAGCAGCGAGTTGTGAAATAGACTCTCTCCGCCACCCATTCCGAAAGGCTATGGCTTGGGTGTACTGCGTCAGCAGAGTTGAAAGCAGGCGACCTATTGCTAGTCAAAAAGAGGATGGGTGGGCTCACGCACATGTAAGCGAATTTCTGGGCGACGATTGCAGAGAGGGAAATGAGGGTAATGGAATTGGGATGTCGCAGGAACGGAAACAGGAGATAACAATTCCTGGAATTGTGTCCATTGGCCCTTTCACCCTCCAAGTGAGCGTTGAATTGGGAGGATCGGTGTTGTTTTTGCTTCAAGCACTGTAAAAAATAAGTGGTGTGAATTCACGGAAAATTTCTGATAATAACGTGCAGCAAAGTTGACTGTAGGTGTCCGTCTTTTAAGGAAAGGTGTCCGTCTTTTAAGCAACTTTGCTGCACGTTATTTTCAGAAATTTTCCGTGAATTCACACCACTTATTTTTTACAGTGCTTAAAGCAAAAACAACACCGATCCTCCCAATTCAACGCTCACTTGGAGAGTGAAAGGGTCAATGGACACAATTCCAGGAATTGTTATCTCCTGTTTCCCTTCCTGCGACATCCCAATTCCATTACCTTCCTTTCCCTCTCTGCAATCGTCGCCCAGAAATTCGCTTACATGCGCGTGAGCCCATGTAAGCGAATTGACGGTAGGTGTCCGTCTTTTAAGGAAAATTTCCGCGTTTTTAAAGTTTCAATTTTTTCCAACTTCAGTATTTTGACAGAATTTCAGCTGTCAGTACTTCCGTTCATTTCAGAAAAATCCGTTCTGAATTTTCCTTTCCCGGTGTACTAATTTAACGCTCTTCCTCTTTCGTCCCAGGTGGGATTTGAACCAACAAACTTCTAAACGGGGAGCGCGTATCTTACCACTGAACCAGAAATTCCAACTAAGGTTCCACGCGTGCAAAGTAGAATTCGAATTGCTCGATAATGAATTTTTTTCTTGTTTAGTTATTAATGTGGTTGAATTCATCAGTTTGCCGCCCCCGTGGCGTAGTGGTCTAAGCACTGGCTTCTGATCATTCGTCCGAGATGGGTTCGGATCCCGGTGAGGGATGGATGTTCTTACGGTTATAACGAAGTGAATTTCTCCGTCATTTTTATGCGAGCCGGGGTTCGAACCCGGGTCCACTCATTCCGGAATAAGTTGCTCTACCAATTAAACTACGCGGACATTTTATTCTGATTCCTATCTGCCTTTATGTCGTGTGCGTCCTTCTGGCAGGTACGTCACATCTCCTGGTACGTTACATCATCTCCCCCTTATTTTTTTTTTTTTTTTTTTTTCGAAGTGGTGCTCTTATTTTTCCTATCTCGCGGTGCGGAAATAACATCACACCATTGCGAGATTTTGAACGGTCGGGTCACCCGAATAGTTCGGGCGCCATTATAACGAAGTGAATTTCTCCGTCATTTTTATCCGCGCCAGGATTCGAACCCGGGTCCACTCATTCCGGAATAAGTTGCTCTACCAATTAAACTACGCGGACATTTTATTCTGATTCCTATCTGCCTTTATGTCGTGTGCGTCCTTCTGGCAGGTACGTCACATCTCCTGGTACGTTACATCATCTCCCCCTTATTTTTCTTTCTTTCAAAGTGCCGCTCATATTTTTCCTATCTCGCGGTGTGGAAATAACATCACACCAATGCGAGATTTTGAACGGTCGGGTCATCCGGATAGTTCGGGCGCCATTATAACGAAGTGAATTTCTCCGTCATTTTTATCCGCACCGGGGTTCGAACCCGGGTCCACTCATTCCGGAATAAGTTGCTCTACCAATTAAGCTACGCGGACATTTTATTCTGATTCCTATCTGCCTTTATGTCGTGTGCGTCCTTCTGGCAGGTACGTCACATCTCCTGGTACGTTACACGGTATAGGAAAGACAAACCCCCATTCCCTCTCCTCGGGGAAGGTAAGTCTTTCCCTTCCCTGGAACCAGTGGCCCTAAATTAGAGACGGGCGACTGCTTATATCCAATTGAGTTGCTCACGGTGGTCGTTAAAGCTCCAATCAAAAAAAAAAAAAAACTAATAAAAAAATTTGTCATTTTATTTGCTGTTGGAGCTTATTTTCCTGAATACATTTATAATTTTTATTTTCTGTAGGAGGACTTATTAGAAATTACGTATTTTTTTCATTGTGATTTTTCGAAGTAACAGAATGCTTTGGAACTCGAAATCTTTAAAACTGACAATGATGACAATCCGATTCCTGACAATGAGTTTCTATTATCTTTAAGAAAGGTCGGATGTACTTCTTTATATTATATATTCACAAAACTCCTAATCATAAAATTTCCCCTTGATAGCTATAATAGTGTTTATCTTATTGTATGATGTCAATCAGTACAATTGTTAATCAATCCTCAAGTATTCCCGCGAATAATTACTATTACCGGAATTTTTCCGTCATATGGATACGGAAAAGGTGAGAACAGAATTTTCCGTTAACATACGAAAGGAATTAAGGAACGGTGCCTGAAAATTCAGAATTTTCTGCTAACACCTCTTTAAAAGCGGCAATTTACTGTTAATATAAGAAAGGAATTGCGAAGAGGTTTCTGAAAATTCAGAATTTTCCGTTAATACCTGTTTAAAACCGCAATTTACAGTTGCTATAAGAAAGGAATTGTGAAAAGGTTTCTGAATATTCAGAATTTTCGGTTAATACCTCTTAAAACGGCAATTTACAGTTACTATAAGAAATAAATCACGGAAAAGCTTCTCTGAAAATTCTGAATTTTCCGTTAACATCTCTTAGAAACTGCAATTTACTGGTTCTATAAGAAAATAATTGCGGAAAGGTTTCTGAAATTTCAGAATTTTCCGTTAATACCTGTTTAAAACAACAATTTACAGTTACTATAAGAAAGGAATTGCGGAAAAGTTTCTGAAAATTCAGAATTTTTCGTTGATACCCCTTAAAAACCGCAATTTACCGTCAATATAAGAAAAGATTCGCGGAAAAGTTTCTCTGAAAATTCGGAATTTTCCGTTAACACCTACAGCCTCCTAGAAACGGCAGTTTACCGTTACTATAACAAAGGAATTCTGGAAAGTTTTCTAAAATTTAAAAATGTTCATGGGTACGAAAAATCCGTGAAATTCAGACTCCCCCTCCCCCGATTTCCCGGAAAACGTATTAGAAATAAGCTTCGTTAATTTACCAAACGAATCACGGAAAATGGCTCTTGAATTTAAGAAAACTTTTTAGTGTGTGTGTAGTTAAACAGCGACCAGTCTCACGTGGCCGTCAGGTTGATTATATTTGAAAATTTTCATTAATTAACTATTGTACTGATGTAGTTAATTAAATCTTTCAAGTATATGCAGTTGTTATCGAATATAATATAAACCTAAATTAACGAGAGTTTCCGCCGATCGCGAGCTCCTCGTTATAAGCGGGTTCGTGGGTTCTACTGTACTTGAAAGATTTAATTAATTAACTACAGTACTACAGATTAAAATAAAATAAGCACTTACGTGAATGTATGGGAGCAGTGAATCCTGAAGCAGACATCAGATGGAAACATGTTAAAGAAAAACATCCAACGTCGCTTGTATTGTTTTATATTTATATAGTCTCCTTTGTCGCCGAATAACATACCTCGTCATCGAAGTCTGTTGCTTCAAAAAGAACGTTGGAGATATTCCGTGTTGTCAGTGGCTGTCGCATTCGACGGTGGCTCAGAGTTCTCGTTTTCGCTTTCTTGACTCGCCTGGCAGTGCTTTTCTATTAACACTCAGCCACTAGCACACTAAGATTACTCTGTGTTGTTGCAATTTCGTCCTATATGTCATTATTTCTATTTTTCCACTAGCACATTAAGATTACTCTGTGTTGTTGTAATTTCCTCCTGTATGCCATTATTTCTATTCTTCCACTAGCACACTAAGATTACTGTGTTGTTGTAATTTCGTGCCGTATGCCATTATTTCTATTCTTCTACTAGCACACTAAGATTACTCTGTGTTGTTGTAATTTCGTCTTGTATGCCGTAATTTCTATTCTTTCACTAGCACACTAAGATTACTCTGTGTTGTTGCAATTTCGTCCTGTATGCCGTTATTTCTATTCTTCCACTAGCACACTAAGATTACTCTGTGTTGTTGTAATTTCGTGCCGTATGCCATTATTTCTGTTCTTTCACTAGCACACTAAGATTACTCTGTGTTGTTGTAATTTCGTCTTGTATGCCATTATTTCTATTCTTCCACTAGCACACTAAGATTACTCTGTGTTGTTGTAATTTCGTCCTGTATGCCATTATTTCTATTCTTCCACTAGCACTCTAAGATTACTGTGTTGTTGTAATTTCGTGCCGTATGCCATTATTTCTATTCTTCCACTAGCACACTAAGATTAATCTGTGTTGTTGTAATTTCGTCCTGTATGCCATTATTTCTATTTTTCCACTAGCACACTAAGATTGCTCTGTGTTGTTGCAATTTCGTGCTGTATGCCATTATTTCTATTCTTCCACTAGCACACTAAGATTACTCTGTGTTGTTGCAATTTCGTGCTGTATGCCATTATTTGTATTCTTCCACTAGCACACTAAGATTACTCTGTGTTGTTGTAATTTCGTCCTGTATGCCATTATTTCTATTCTTCCACTCGCGGCATATTTTTGTACCTATTATACACTGCTGGCCACCCAAAATGCAACACCAAGAAGGAAGCATCCGATTGGCCTGAAATTCGCACCATGCGTCGCCCGCGAGAGGACATGCAAACGATTAGCATTGCAGGGCATATGCAAATCATGTGCGCCCAGCACGCCACCGAGAAGCACTATAAGAAGGGTGCACAGAAGGCGGCGTGTAAGTAGTGGAAGTGGGTTGTGCTGCCGGACCTGAGCGTGGGAAGCTTCCTGATTCCTCGTCGCGGAATACGGCAGTCATTCCAGCACGTTTCGGAGTTCGACAGACGACGAATAGTGGCTTATCGCGACAGCGGTTTACCGTATACCGAGACATCGGCGTCCTTGTGGGACGACATCCAGCGACAGTGAGGCGAGTATGGATACGGTGGGTGCAGGAGGGACCGACGGACCGACGTGAGTGATTGCCGCAGCCGCGGCACACCACCGAACGAGAGGACCAGAATGTTGTGCGGCGAGCATTGACGGCTCGCACCGTCACATCACGAACGCTAGCGCAGGAATTAGGGTGTGTTGCGCAACAACCTGTGTCAGCACGTACCGTTCGACGTCGTCTGCAGGAGCGAGGACTTTTCTCACGGCGCCCATTGCTCCGATTACCATTGACGTTACACCACCGGCGAGTGCGGCGGCAGTGGGCCGTTGAACGCCGCACCTGAACTACGGAATGGCATGACATTGTCTTCTCTTACGAATCCCGCTTCTGCCTGCAACACCACGATGGTCGGATCCGCGTGTGGCGGCACCGCGGCGACAGACTGTATGATGCCTGCATTATGCATCGCTATACCGGTCCGTCGCCTGGCGTTATGGTTTGAGGCGCAATTGGATAGGACACCCGCACCCCTCTGGCACGCATCGCCGGTACACTCAACAGCCACCGCTACATCTCCGACGTTTTGGAGCCAGAAGTCCTCCCTTACCTGCAGGACCTGCCAGCGGCCACGATTCAACAGGGCAATGCGCGCCCGCACGTGGCACGCATCGCGCAACGATTCTTCACGGCCCACCAGGTGTCACTGCTGCCGTGGTCCGCCTGTTCTCCCGATATGTCGCCCATCTAACACGTCTGGTCGCTGATCGGCAACCGAGTGGCCCGGCAAGCACCACCCGCGGCTACGCCTGAGGAACCGTGGCAACATGTGGAAGCAGCCTGGACCGACATACCCCAAGCCCACATCCAAAGCTTCTTTCGTTCGATGCCTCGGCGTGTAGCGGCCGTTATTGCCAGCCATGGGGGCCACACGAACTATTGATGTCTGCGTGTTCCGCAAGTCACACGGGCCTGTAAGCTCAATCGTTTCATCTTTGTATCTGTTGTTATGTATCCAGTAAATCTGGCTTTGCTATCTCGTGTCCTTCTTGGTGTTGCCTTTTGGGTGGCCACCAGTGTAGTTAAAAACGGATTTTTTTAATTTTGTTGCTTTGAATGATAAAAGCGATCATCTAAGTTTTTCTCTCTCTCGTTAATTCCGAGGATATCATTAAACTCTGTTCGTTAGAAACGATCAGATTAGCTTTGAATTAGCGTTACACCAAATAAAAGTTCTTGTTTTGCACGTTAAATCCGGGATCTCGCTATACGTGCTTTTTATAAGCAGGCTCTTCAGGGACGTATATATAGAATTGGGGGGGGGGGGGGTGAAAATTAAAGGTTTTGAAATCCACCACAACAAAAGTAAAGTTAATGAAAACTAGAAGACAATATTAAAGCATTTTTTCGAATGTAATTTGCTGCATTTTTTATTAAATTAAGACTTTTTTTTCTAATGTAAGTCACATTTTAAACGAAAACTTAAAAAAATGAAATACTTTCGTGGGGGCCAGGCTCCATGCCCCTTCCTCTAAATACACCCATGGCTGCATACGTGTTTTGAAATGTTAGTGTTTGTTTTCTGCTATGGCTTAGAAGAAAGCAGTAGTTTTTTCTGCTCCTTTTTGCCTTCTTGCTTTTTTTCAGCGCCCACATTAAAACCTCCCTTTTCAACTCAATTTTTTCTTTTTTTTAATCCCCCGCTTCAGTTTTTCGGGCATTTTTGTCCCTATGCGTAACCCTCGTCTTGGTTTTTCATGGTTTTCCTAAAGTTTTGACGCTTTTTTTTTGGATATCTTTTTCAAGGTCATTCTCATTGACCCATGGCATTCTATTTTTTTTTTTTGTGATACCCTACTCTTAAGACATCTGGGATTCTATTTCGTGTGGTCGTACAGCCTGGAACATCTGTCTTAGATCCTTGGCCATCTATCAGTTGCTATGTTCCTGCCTTGCTTCTGGGACGATTGCTCTTCAGTATGCGCATGCTCTATTAACAGGTGCGTTAATGAATGCTTGTGTTGTCTCTGCTTCGCACTGTTGTCTCACCCGAAGAATGCAAGACCAAATTTGCAGCTACTTTGCTTGCTTTTATGTGCATTCCTTTCTCTCTCTCTCTCTCTCTCTCTCTCTCTCTCTCTCTCTCTCTCTCTCTCTCTCTTTGTTATCATGTGTTCCAACCATATCAGTCAGCACTAGTGAGCGTTAATGAGAAAATGGATGAACACGATCAGGTTGTTTTATATCATCGCATTCTTCATTCTCATGTTTCTTCGCATCTGCGTGATCATAAAATTTAGAATGTGCTTTTATAAAAAGGCACAAAGAAAACTTCCAACTTATTGGCGAAGAGAAGAAAGCGAATTACTATCTGAGTGTTACGTTTATGTAGAATTTAATTAACAAAAGTGAAATATTATGTAAATGTTCACCGTACGTAGTTGCGAAGAAAACTTTCTCACAGAAAGCCTTGGAATGTCCATAAATTTTTTCTGGTCTCTTTGGTAAACTCTTTCAAGAAAAGTAATAAAAAATATCCGTAACTTGAAATTCGGATATACATCTGTAAGCAGACGTTCATGTCACGTGTCTTGATGCACCCAATCACAAAAAAGTTTCCCCATTGAAGTTGCGTTTCGTAATACGGTGAAACCCCGATCTTAGGTCCCTGAATTTTGCAGTTTCGAGCGACCTTTCTTCTGAAGTCCCGATAATTCTCCGACATTTGCCCTTTGTTATACGTTTTTCCAATCACACGATTTCTCGCATCGAACGCCCGTTAAAATTTCTGGTGCCAAACCTGATTTTCCTCTAATTTTGTATCTTTCTGGGTTTCCATGCGTGGAAAATTGCTTTAAACCGGTTTCACCCCTCCTGCCGCATTCCTCAGTAGAATCTGGCAACAAGGTGGCCTTAAACCGGTTGTCCCACCCCGGAATTTGTCGAAAGCACGTGATGACTAGTTGGGGCAGTGCCGCATTCCTCAGACTGTACGTGTCTTATCTTAGCAACAGTGCTGGAGCGCCTCGTGCAGTGCCGTAAATCCCCGTGTTGAACGGGCCTGCGTCTCGGCTTGGCAAGAACGGTGTGAGGTATTCAGTTTGCTGTCTTTTTAAATCTCGCTTTTTAGACATGAGAGTGAAGATGGCGAGTACAAACCGCAAATGTCTTTCCTTAGCTGAAAAAGCCTCCATTAAACAAAAAGATAGCGAATTTCGTGGAGCTAAAGTTGAATTAGCGAAGTCTCTTTGATTACCAGAAAACAATTTAAAAATAGAAAGAGTCAATCAAAATTCAATCAAACCCCCGGAATAAGAGTCAATCAAACCCCCGGAATTTGTCGAAAGCACGTGATGACCAGTTGGGGTAGTGCCGCATTCCTCAGACTGTACGTGTCTTATCTTAGCAACATTGCTGGAGCGCCTCGTGTAGTGCCGTAAATCCCCGTGTTGAACGGGCCTGCGTCTCGGCTTGGCAAGAACGGTGTGAGGTATTCAGTTTGCTGTCTGTTTAAATCTCGCTTTTTAGACATGAGAGTGAAGATGGCGAGTACAAACCGCAAATGTCTTTCCTTAGCTGAAAAAGCCTCCATTAAACAAAAAGATAGCGAATTTCGTGGAGTTAAAGTTGAATTAGCGAAATCTCTTTGATTACCAGAAAACAATTTAAAAATAGAAAGAGTCAATCAAAATTCCTTCGGAAAGGTTAGCTCATTGTGCTTATAAGAGAAGGACTTTGAAAAATTCGCCTTACGGTGAACTGGAAACAATTTTAACGACGTGATTCAGAGAAGCTCGAGCCGCAAACGTTCAAAGAATCTCCGATGTAATGGATTGTTCGTCGGAAGAAGATAATGACGACGACGATGTTGCTATGACGAAGTAAATTTCTCCATCATTTTTATGCCAGGGACGGGATTCGAACTCGCAACTCTAGTATCCGGAGCTCCGATTGCTATCCACTATACTACACTAGCATGTGCTCTCACTGCTATCTACCTTTATCTCACGTGTGTCATGCGGGGCAGGCACGTCACATAGCCGAAATTTCGGAACTTATTCCTTTTTTCAAAGAGGCACTAAATGGATTAAAAACTTGTGAAAAACTCTTTTCTTGGTTACTGTTCCCAAGATAAACATTTGCAAAGCGAGAGCTTTGCTTGAGCTAAACACTTAAAAATAGACAGCAAAAGGAAATTACCGATTTTTTCCAAACCAACATCCCACAATGTAAGTACGTACCTAGTTATACTGCATTTTTTTGGTTCTTGCATAAATGTGTCTACAACACATAATATATATTAGTATAGTCCTGCACTTCTGGTGTACATTAGTTTCTATTTTTGTACACATTATGTATGCCCATAAAGTTTATTTTACCTCGGCATCGGTTTTACGTTGTCCCGCATTGTACGACTTTTTACGCTGGTTCCCTGAAAAGTGCAAAATCGGGGTTTCACTGTAATTTCTTTTCAAATGGTAAACCATATGTCATCCAGTGAGCGAATAATTAGGGTGTGAGTTCATTACGTCGAGTGTTTCGGTTCAAGTACCAAGTAAGATATGTCTGTACCTCTATTCTGGTTCTCTCCTTTCCCTAGAGTCGATCATCCTAAATTACATACATTTCAGCACAGTACTTATAATAGCGGTTTTCAAACGACAGGGGGAGCGTAGAAATCTCCTTTCTCCACTACCGATTGTGTTCAGTCATATGGCCCTTAATCACCGTTATTGCTCTACAACGCTATTTCCGCTCTAGAAAGCTGTTTTGATGCTGATATTTCCCCACTACTTCTTCCACGTTTTCTAAAGGACCCATTTTGGACAGAAGCCATCGCTTAGACCACCACCGGGGCAGCTACAGCCGCGTTCGGCCCACTTCTTAGACAGCGAATATACAGGGTGCATAGGAAAGTCCCTTTAGCCTGAAATAACTTGCGAACGGAGAGAGGTACAGTTATGCAAGTGAGGTAACGGTATAGTAAAGCGACTACGCCCGATCGAATGCAACCAATAGCAGCGCCTCTAGTGGCGAAATGCGGAAGTTAGCCATTGCATATCGAAAACGAAAAGAGATAGAGCCCAATTTTCAATTATAAAGTTGTAGAACATTAATTAATTAGCACAAAACGACATTTGTTTTACACGGATGAGATAAATTGTCGCCTGAATACCTTGAAATGTCCGAAATCGATGCGCGACCTTTTGTGTGAACGTTTGAAGGGAACAGGCATAGGTATGAGCAAATACACACAATTTATTGCATAAATGCGTACTTATGTCAATACAGTTTGATGACGTCAGATAAAACAAAAACAAGAAAGGCAAACCGGCGCACAGTGATAAAAAATTAATGTCGAGTATGTTCTGTTGGTTTGATTTATTTTTAAGTATTGTGGTAGACGCCAACTTAGTTTGAATAAATAAATAAATAAATACATCGCTCTTTCCACGTTCCAGAAACACACAGCATCCGAAAAATTGTTTTTATAAAAAAACAATTTTTATATCGCGCCGAGTGCGTAAATATAACTCACTCGGCGCGATATCGAGAGTTCTGTTGGCCAATTCCACAGCGGTTGGCTGAAAAACAATTTTTCAGATGCTGTTTTTCTGGAACGTGGAAAGAGCGATATATTTATTTATTTATTAACTGTCGCCACGTATTTGGAGTATTTTCACCTTAGTTTGAATATTTCCATATAACAGTTCAAAGAGTTCGCCATTGCCCACGATACATATTTGTATTCCTGAAAGTAACTCTGCATGCACATTCCTCAGCATGGAAAGTGTCACATTATTGCAAGCATCTGTAACACGACAACGCAGATCCAGCAGACTTGTAGGCGCTGTTGCATACACCTGATTTTTTACGTAACCACAGAGGAAGAAATCAAACGGAGTGAGGTCCGGCGATCGTGGTGGCCATTCAACAGCACCACCATACCCAATGATTTGTTGCCTAAAACAATCGGTGAGAAAGCGTAGCACTGCTGCTGAGTGAAGCTCGCCATTCTCACACAGCGTACGTAGCACTAAACTTCTGATCAGGGTACATCCTGTTACTGGCTTTTATATCGTAGGTACGGTACAACGTCACAATCTGCCTTTGCATACGGCTACATTTGCGAAATGTGAATATGCAGATTCAAATCGTGGCGCATCGATTTCGGACATTTTAGGGTATACAGGCGACAATTTATCTTATCCGTGTAAAACAAATGTCGTTTTGTATTAATTAATTAATGCTCTACAACTTTGTACCTGGAGATTTTGCTCTAATTCTTTTCGTTTTCGATTTGCAATGGCTAACCCGCATTTCGCCACTAGGGGCGCTGCTATCGGCTGCATTCGATCGGAAGTAGTCGCTTTACTATACCGTTATCTCACTTGCATAACTGTACCTCTCTCCGTTCGCAAGTTATTTCAGGCTAAAGAGACTTTCCTATGCACCCTGTATATTCGTTCGAGTTGAATTTAGCCCATATTGGCTAACCCCGAGTTAATTCGTTACAGCTAGTTAAAGCGTTAAACATGCCGGCTGTCCGGAATATTCCCCAAAATGTATATTAATGGCAGAGAAGTGTTGTTCTCCTGAAAATACCGATGAGTGGCATAGTCATCTAGCAGATGTGACATACTACAGAGGTGACGCATATATCAAGACGCCAAGTAGCAGGGATAAGCTCTTGCAGGCGTAGCTTAATTGGTAAAGCATTCGGCTTCGGAGCCGAAGGATGTGGTGTTCGATTATTACCACCCCGAAATTTGGATTTTCATACCACAGGAGGTACGATTTTTTTGGAAATATCACGTCCATCTATCTAACAGAACATGCTGATTATTCCGAAGATATTGGGAAGGGACATTTTTATTCGAGAACTACAGTCATCATTGGATGAAATTTCATATAAGTGCTTGTACTTATGCAGATCTCGAGACATCGTCTTCTGTAAGGTAGAAGAAAGTGTAGTTCAATTTTTCTCCCCATTAGTCTCCCCTCTTGGTATCGTGTCCAACAGCCGTGATCTTTAATTATAATGCAGAACAAACTCGCCATTGTTTAAGTAGACCCATAACTGCTGAATTATTTTCCCATCAGGATGATTGGAAACCCTTAAAAGAAACAAACAAACGAACAATTTACCGTTGCCACCGGCAAATTTTTCCTCTTTTTTTAGTGTAATTCATCGATGAAATGAGACATTGACCATTCACCTTATCGCATGTTATTAAGGCTTTTAAGAAAGATCGGTTACGCTGAGATGTGCCATCTTGTTCTCAGGAGGCGCCAAGTCGCCCTTTCCGTCAGACGTTATGAGCTGTGGGCGCCAAACTCATTTTGGGTGAATGATCGGGTTTCGAATATTTAAAATGCAACTCACGTCTGACATCTATCAAGAACTCATTTAAGTCGTACCCACGGCAATTTTTTTTCCAGTCAGAAAAGAAAGAAAAAAGCAGACGAGTAACAAGTGACTTTGAGCTGTTCGAAAGTTATCACACCCTAAAGCCATCACATACCTCTTATTTCAACTTTCTTTCGCTGCCAAAATGATCTCTTAAGTCTGCTTTTTGTCATTTTTTTCCTCTGTAGAAACAAAACGCTGTCTGATGTTGCCAGTGATGTTCCGTATGTTACTTATTTTTCACTTTTCCTAACTTGAACGCCCAATATTTTAATTAAGAGTCAGTCCAACACCATACTCTGCACTTTTCTTGCGTTCAGAACGGACGTTAATGGCAACTTCACGTGATAGCAATCAAAATCTTCAAGCGAAGGGAAAGTGGTTTATATTGTTGCTTTACAGTTTCTTAAAGGTCAGCAATTATTTTCAGGAAGAGGAAAAAGCAGAGAGCCTGACGTGATGTAAAAATTTGCGTTTGTATGTGCCCGCCAAGGGTTAAGAAAGTTTTTTCCCGGTTAAAGTGTTTCGCCGTTGAATTGCTCAAGAAAATAATTGTGTGTGTGTGTGTCTTGAAAAAATGTTGCTATCGGGAAAAGAAAAGTCTCACATAAACAGATATTTACTTTGTGCAAAACCAAAACTTTACTTATGCGGGGAACTTTTCGACTTCTTTAAGATTATTAAATGCCGCCCCGGTGGTGGCGCAGCGGTCTAAGCGATGGTTTCCTATCATTCGTCCGAGGTGGGTCTGTTTTCGAATCTCGGTGAGGCATGGATATTGTGTTTGTCTTATAGGGCACTGGCTCTCTTTCTTCCCTGGAGCCAGTGGCCCTACATTAGGGACGGGCAACTGCTTATAGTCCACTGAGTTGCTCACGGTGGTCATTACACCTCCAATCAAAAAAAAAAAAAAAAAAAGATTATTAATGGCTACCCGTCGATGATTTAGATAACTGACTGCAGGAAAAGAAGGAATCCGGTGTGAGATTCAGACTTAAAAGATAAGGGAAAAGGTGTTTTAATCGTGAGAATTCCTGCCTCCTAAACACATTGCTCTCAAGATGAAAGCGCACGGAGCACACTTATTTATTTGAGTAACACCAGATGGCGTAGTGAAGCCGTGCATCGAACTCGTCCTTCTGCTTCGCTAAAGAGACAATTACACTGCTGGCCATTAAAAGTGCAACACCGTGAAAGACAAGAGATATCAAAGTCATATTTATTGTACAGAAAGCAGATGATTCGAGTATAAATCGATTATACGTATATACAGCACGGCGAAATAAGGGGAACACATAACAACCAATATCTGATGTAGCCACCCTGGGCGGCAATTACAGCTGCTACACGGCCCGGCATCGAGAAGAAGAGAAGTTGGATGTGTGTTTGGGGAATGTCCGTCTACGCAGTTTCGGTGCGATGCCACAGTTCCACCGTTGTAGCTGGGGGTGGTCGCTGGCGTGCCAGTCGTCCTCCGATCATGGACCACTCGTGTCCAACAGATGACATATCCGACGATCACGCGGGCCAATGAAGACATGACACATGGTGATGATCCATTAAGTCCTGGACGTTGCGTGCCACATGCGGTCGTACATGATTCTGTTGGTAAATGGCACCTGACGGTCCCTGAAGATATGGTACAACAACAGGCTCCAACACCTCAGTGATGCAACGATGGCTGTTTACGCACCTGTAATGCGGACGAGGGGCGTGCGGGAGTAGAATCCAATGCACCCCATACCAAAACTTTGGGTGCCGAGCCGGTATGGCGCAGCAGAATGCAGGACTCACTCAGCTGGTCGCCGAGGCACCGCCAGATATGGATTCGTCCATCATGGTGCTGCAAACTGAAGCGGGATTCGTCGGAAAACACGATGCCTTGCCATTCGCTCCTCTATGCGCGACGTTCTTGGTACCATTGCAGTTGCAGACGCCGGTGTTGTACAGTCAAAGGTAGCCGAAGCAATGGGCGACATGCAAAAATGCCCCGATACTGCAGACGACGTCGAACCGTCAGTGCGGGTATTAGGTGTTTGCAACACTGCCGAACTGTCGAACTAAGGTGGTTGATGTGGCTGTGCCATCCGTCACGAGCCATGCGCACCAGATGTCGGTCCTCTCGTTTGGTGGTGTGACGGGGCCGTTGGGATCCCGCATGTCGGTATATTCGTTCCTCCGCTACCCACTAACGCCATATTCTCCCTACCGTAGCATCATGCCATCCCGCACGAGCTCCAATGTCTCGGAGTGATAATCCGCAATCCTAATATGCCACAATTCTCCAGTGATCGAAGTCTGAAATCTGCTGGTAGGGCTGCCGTTGTCTTCGACGGGGCATGCTACAGCTGTCCGTGGTCAGAAACATACATCGAGTGCTTTCCTGCCACGGACAGCTGGAGCACTCGAAGTGTGTTTTCTGGGTTCAAACGTATTTCGAGTGTTTAACACCGGCTCCTTGTTCAGCCATCTTATACGACTTCCAGGGGGCGTCACTGCCCCATATGATTTCCATATACACATGTATGTTGCCCATTTACAAGTGCGCCCGTGTTCTGCTCTCCTGCCAACTTTCGAGGCCGTGGGATGCGAACTTCCTGGTGTTGCACTTTTGATGACTAGCAGTGTAGTTTCTTGTGTGTTATTTCTTCAGGAATACGCTGTACAAAATAAGTGGAGTGAATTAAGGGAGATTCTTGAACATAGCGTGAAGCAGAGTTGCCGCTAGACCTTTGATTTTTACTAAATTTCTGTTTTGAAAAATGTCCGTTGCTAATAACAGAAACATCCCGTATTTTTATAGATTTTCCTTTGTCACTAATCTCGTTTTTTAAACAGAAATGTCAGTTTCGAGTCTCTCCATTTTTATACAGGGGCCAGCTGGGCCCTCCGCCTCGTAAATAAGCTCTCATATTTGTACGTAAATGGAGTGTTTCAATATTATTCCAAGCGGCAACGGAATTTTACAGTTAAAAGACGTTCACGGAAAGGTCCCACAAAACCAGGGTCGGATTGAGGCCACAGTGGGCCACTAGGCTAAGGCATCTGAGTGGGCGCCCAAAAAACTGATGACGCAAGATTATTATTGAAGTCTGTTAAAATATGAAACAGTAGCAATATGTTTGTGATAATTAATACGTAGGGCATTCTTCAAACTAATAAATTATCTGCACAGTATTCATTAAATGTCATTGTACTTTCCACTGTTCTAGCAAAAATATGGTTCAAAAGCTTAAGATTCCTAGATTTTGTCTTGGAATTTTTAATAATTTAGCATTCTATACTTTTCTTGAAAAGGCCTTTGATTCGGTGAAACCATCAGCAGTTACAATGGCTTTGAAATTCTGCGGTATTGATGATGCGTACATTAATTTTATTAATAACATCTATGAAAATGCAAGTGCAAAGATTCGGCTATTTGAGAATACAGCACCCATAAAAATTGGAAAGGGAGTGAGACAAGGTGACACTACATCTCCCAAACTCTTTAATGCCACATTGAAAAATGTCTTTCAATCACTGAACTGGGAAAACAAAGGGATAAAGATTAATGGAGATAATCTCACTCATCTTCGTTTTGCTGCTGACGTAGTCGTTTTTGCAACTACCCCATCAGAGCTGCAGAGTATGATCCAGGAACTTGCTGACAAGAGTAAAGAAGTGGGATTAAAAATAAACTTTCAGAAGACAGAAGTGATGTACAATGCTTTTACAAGAAATGAAGATTTATCGATTGATGGGAGAAAGCTGGAGATAACCAATACTTACATTTATCTTGGACAGCAGATATCAACTGAGGGTCACTCTGATGAAGAAATTAATCGGCGTATAAAACTTGCCTGGAGAGCTTTTGGAAGAAACAGTATAATTTTCAAGAGCAATATGCCATTATGTTTTAAAAGAAAAGTGGTTGATCAGTGCATCCTTCCAGTGCTTACATATGGTGCAGAGACGTGGACCTTAACTAAAAGAGACATACAAAGACTGCAAACAGTTCAAAGAAGCATGGAGAGATGCATGCTTGGTGTAACCAGGAGAGATAAGATAAGAAGGGGAACTCGTGGATCAGAAAAATTACAAGAGTGGAAGACATCATGATCAGAGTAAAATTCCTGAAATGGCAATGGGCTGGACATATTGCCAGAAGGACAGACCATCGATGGACAGCCGAAATTTTAGACTGGATTCTAAGGGACAGGAAAGAAGACCACATGGGAGATGGGTGAATGAAATTCGAAAGTATGCGGGAGTAACATGAAGGAGACTGGCACAAGACCGTTGTGGAAGAAACTTGGGGAGACCTTCGTCCAGCAATGGATTGATAATCGTTGACAATGATGATGATGATGACTTTTCTTGGTGCATTTTTTCTGTTATGCAATGCGAAATCACAGTGGATTTCACCCATTAACGGTTATAAATGCAAGCAGGGAGGTGTGTGGGTGGGTGGCAGTGAAAAAGTTGAAAATGCCTCACCGACCCAGCAGTACACAGCGACGTGAAACCTTTTACCCTTTGTGACGTACCTGCCAGCAGGACGCACACGACATAAAGGCAGATAGCAATCAGAATGAACGTCTGCGTAGCTCAGTTGGTAGAGCGACTTGTTCCGGAAAAAGCGGACTCGGGTTCGAATCTCGGCATAGACCAAAAATGACGGAGAAATTTACTTCGTTATAATGGCGCCCGAACTATCCGGATGACCCGACCGTTCAAAATCTCGCAATGGTGGGATGATATTTCCACACCGCGAGATAGGAAAAATCAGAGAATCTCTTCTCCAGCGCTTCGAAAAATAAATGTGTGTGATGTTGCATTCCACACACCGGATTGACTGGGAGTTCTCAAGTGCACGTTCTACAGTGGATGGCTGCCTGCAACGATTCATGGTCACGGCTGACCCGTAGGCCATGCCCCGGCCCTCTTTCGGGGGGGGGGGAGATGTGACGTACCTGCCAGCAGGACGCACACGACATAAAGGCACATAGCAACCAGAATGAACGTCTGCGTAGCTCAGTTGGTAGAGCGACTTGTTCCGGAATAAGCGGACTCGGGTTCGAATCCCGGCGTAGACCAAAAATGACGGAGAAATTTACTTCGTTATACCTTAGTAAGTCAAAACCTTCAAAATCTGTTCGTCTCTAAATTCTGCGACCGAGTGAAAATCATATGACACAAAACCAAAAATACTTCATTCCTCTTTTTATATAAATACAAACGGTGGAGTCACATTATTATGACCACCAGCTAATATCCAGAGTAACAGCCGTGTACAGCGCGGACAGCAGCTAGACGGGCTGGGAGTGACTCAATAAGGTGCTGTAAGGTGTTCACAGGTATGTGGAGCCATGCTGATTGCAGTGCATCCATAGAGCGAACAACACAATCGAGGTGGTCCCACAGATGATCAGTTGGGTTTAAGTCTGGGAAATTAGGGGGCCAGGGAAGTACTTTGAAGTTTTCATCGCGCTCTTCCAATCATTCTCGGATATTTCCAGCTGTGTGACACGTCTCATTGTCACTCCGGAAGATCCCATCCGACACAGGGAAGACAATCAGCATGTATGGGTGTACGTGGTCTGCAAGAATGGATTCATAACGAATTCGGTCCATAGTGTCTTCCACAGGTAGGAATGGACTCAGAGAAAGCCACGAAAACATTCCCGAGACCATAACTCTGCCAGCAATGGTTGAAGAATGTTTGTTCTCCGATGTTTCTCGCCTTATACGCCAACGTCCATCCGTTCGATGAAGCAGAAAACGTGACTCATCGGAGAAAGCAATCCTTTGCCAATCAGCGGAGGTCCAATTCCGATACTGCCGTGCAAATGTAATTCTCTTCTGCCGATGCATCTTTGTTAGCATAGGTGCAGTGACCATCCGTCTGTATCGGAGCCCCATACGCAGCAGGGTTCGCTGAACTGTCGTTTTAGACACACTTCTAGTAGCCCCCCCCCGGTTCATTCGGGCAGTGAGTTGCTCCACTTTTGCGTGTGGGTAGGCCCTCACGCACCTTCGAAGCCAACGTTCACCTCTCACATGAATGGCACGTAGTGCTCCGCAGTTTTCGCGTCGCTTATTCGTAATGGTCCCATTTCTCCAATCACGATACACTTTAACCACAGCAGCACCCGAATAGTTCGCAAACTGCGCTGTTTCAGAAATACTGTCACCCTTGGCTCGAAAGCCGATAATCATCCCTTTTTGCAAATCTGATAAATCGCTCTTTTTATCCATGACAGCAATGAGTGATATGTTTTCAGATCATGATCATATGTAGAGGATTTTAGGAAGGGAATGTCTGACTCCAGGTCTTAAACAACACTTAGAAATAGAAAACTAGGAGATTTAAGCTAGAGCGCCCGATAGGAAAGTGACACGGAAGCGAAGTAGAAAGGGGAAGGAAGATGCCCTTATTTATTACCGGGGGTCCAGTACCCGGGGTCCGACTGCTTAACGTGCCCATCCGACGCACGACGGGTATTTAGTGGATCGAGCGTTCGTACCTGGCTGGGATCGAACCTCAGGGCCTTCCCGTGGCAGTCACGAACGTTGCCCACTCGGCCACCCGCGGCCCAATGATATGTTTTCAGATTGAGAGAGAATTTGCCATTTTCATGTCGGACTTCCGTCCACAGGGAGTAGAGTTTAGATCCCAGCCACCTACAGCGAGATCGCCTTTTGGGCAGGACACAGAAACGGAAGGAATGAGAGCAAGTCTAGCGACTTTTGACAGAACAGTTTGTAGTGAGATTAGAGTACAGTAGATGGCGACACCGTACAAGTACGATATTGCACATAGATGGGTGAGAGAATTTCTGGGAGGACATAGGAAAGGATACCCATTTAACCAGTGGGTCCAGCCTGGGGGCCGTCACTTTACGTGCTCGTCCGATGCACGGCGGATATTCAGCGATTGTTAGTAAATCACACCATCTCTGAAAGATCAGCCCAGGCTAGAACCGAACCTCGGGACCCAGCATCGATAGTCTGAAACACTAACCACTAAGCCATCCGCGGCTCTATGTTTTCAGATTGCATACAGCACCCTTTATATACCCTCCAAGCCAGCTCACGACACGTGCCTTCTTTCTTCCTCCAAGCCAGCTCACGACACGTGCCTTCTTTGCACTGTTGGCGTCAAAAGTAGGAGGTGTTCACAATAATGTGACTCGACTATAAGCAATGTATTATTTGCGGTGTAGCGGTATGCCTCCTGGACTCTTGGTAGTGGTGGGCCCCTAGGCTGTAGCCCCGTTAGTCTCCTCCCCTCTTAATCCGGCCCGGTACAATACTGCAGGTTTTTGCTGTAATGCCTCTTCAAGTACAAAAGGTCGCCTGTTTTAATAAACACCACGTACCAGATATTCGAAAGGGAGTACGACAAGGTGACATCATGCACTGAAGGGCTAAAACATTATGACCAAGGCATCTTTACGCAAGTCGAAACAACTGCACGTAAACGAGAGCGCGTGTAAAGGTCATGAAACGGTATAAATAACACCTGATACTGAGCTATGTTAATAAGTGTTATGCTTGTTCTTCAGATGGAAAAACAGCAAAAACATCCTAAAGGTCACACAATGATCACTTTTTATCCTTTCGCGAACTTTCATAATGAGTGCAGATGTACGCACTGAAATCGGAGGTCCGAGTTTTTCGTCATTTTCCAAATCTGGGGCAACTGCAATAAATTTATTATTATTAAGGCGATCGGATGTTGTAGAAATATTGTTCTCGAATTTTCAGGAAACAGAGCAAAAACATGGAACTCAACTGTCAGTGCAGAAATCTTTGTAAGAAATTTGAATACGCTGCGAAAGCTGACCTGCAATACAATACGGACTTCCACATGAACAGATGTGAATTTTCGGAACGTGTAGGGTTATGCCTTGACTCTTCAGTCAACGGTCCAGTTCAGGAGTGACGTTGGAAAGCGTGTAGGTGAGTTATGACGTACTACAGAGGTGAAAACATATGTCAAGACGACAAATCTGCAGCGATAACTTCTGTCTGCGTAGCTCCGTTAGGAGAGCGACTTACTCCGGAGTGAAGGGACACGGACAAACTTGTGTTTGTCCGTGTTTGGAAAATGGATCCACTAGCAGTTGGGTTCTTTGAAAAATGTGTGATGTTTGTTCCACATAATGTTTGGAATTAACGAAAAATTCCTACTTCGCTTACAAAAAATGAAGAGGGAGATGATGTGACGTACTACAGAGGTGAAAACATGTGTTAAGACGACAAATCTGCAGCGAGACCTTCTGTCCGGGTAGCTCCGTTGGGAGAGCAACTTACTCCGGAGTGAGGGGCACACGGATTCGATGTCCGTCGAGGACAAACTTGTGTTTTCACAGAATTCTTTCACATTTGCGTAATTTGACGATCACCAGAGACAACTCCATTCTGGAACGTTTGTACAAGGTGTGACGAATTAATTGCACCTGTAGGAAAAATGTGTGGGCACCTGTGCACTAGCTCTATCTGTCACCTTCGAAATAACCCATTCCGCAGCTATGCATTTAATTAGACGCTGTTGCTGGAAACATACTTGGAACTCACTTTCTGGATTATTCGAGTTAATTTGTCAGATTACCCTAGATGTCACAAATGTTTGAAAACCTTCATCCTTTCACGGCAGTTTTCATTTTTTTAAATGAAGAGCCAGAAATAATAAGGGGCTAAGTCAGGTGAATAGGGTGGATGATCCAATTAGGTAACTGATTTCTTAGCCATGCACGAAGTTGCGAACACTGAGCGCATCAGGGCTTGGGGCCACAGTTAAGCCCCTTTTCCTTCGAATAGAATCCAGAAACCTTTTCAGCACCTCTGAATAGCATTTTTTTTTTACTGTTTCGTCTCTCTTCACTGAATTCATGATGAACTATCGCCTTGTTACCGAAACAAAACACAAGCATGCGAGCGTGACGTGCGTGTATTTTTCGGCTCTTACGCCATTCAAAGACACTTGACTTTTTCACAGCATCTTCACCATACGCCACTTTCGAAAGCTATACTTTTCGAGTACTTTTCGAGTAGCACTTATACCGAAAGAATCTTTCTGTTATATGCCTAATTTTGTGGAAATTGTGACATACATCCCGGCGTTTTTATTTTTTAACCGGTTCCATTGACTATGAATAACTACGAAAAATTTTATTCTCATCGGAAAAGATTCAAAAGAGACGTGCTTACGAGAATACGGTGTCTTCTTTCTTGTTTTCTGATGCCGTTCATATTCCAAAATATATGTTTAACCTCTGTAGTCTAATGTCCTGCTCAGAACCTTATATAATGCATACCCTACAGACATTTCTGTAATTTGTTTTTGACATAAAAGTGACGGCGTTCAGCATACTTAGCCGATCTTTTCCTCCCTGTGTCTTCGTGATCACCATAACCTGGCACATACACTGGTGTGCAAAAATTAAGGACGAAGAGGAGAAATTAGCATAACAGCGGAACGAGCAGGCAGAACGGACCGAAAGACCACTCAGGAGATAGACTAGTGTCCGGTACGGTAAGGGCATGCGTATATATGCAGCATGACGTATAGGTGGGGGGAGTGTCAGAAGGGTATAAAGCACACGGGCGGTGTACGCTCAGCAATTCGGTGAAAGCTATTGCACGGTGTACATCGGTTTGAACGACGTCGAGTTACTGCCACCGTGTGATATGGCCAACAGGCAATCCAGTACACGACATCTGAATGACTTTACCCGAGGTCGCGTCAATTGGGAAGTTGGAAGAAGATCGAAGTGTGACTAGTGTGGCCGAGGAGTTCGGGATCGCCCACAGCATCGTTTCACTAGCTTGGAGAGCATTTCAATCGACAGGAACAGCTGTCAGAGATATTAGCAGTCGTCGTCCACGAGCAACCACGGCGGCGGACGACCGGTACATTGTCCTACAGGGCGAGAAGAGACAGACGGCAGACAGCGGGAGAAATCGCAAGGCACATGCAACAGACAACTGGACGTCCGTTATCGCGTTTTACCGTGGCCAGGAGGCTGCACAAAGGTGGTCTATTTGCACGACGACCAGTACGGTGTGTGCCATTATCGTCTGCTCATAGGAGACGGCGGTTTCTGTGGTGCCAGGAACACAAGAATTGGACACATCAGCAATGGGGTCGAGTTCTCTTTACGGATGAGAGCCGATTTAGTCTGACGAGCGATTCTGGACGTATACACATCTGGAGAGAGAAGGGAACACGCAATCACACCTCCAACATCATCGAAAAGGGACCGGTTTGGAGGTGACGGAATTCTCGTTTGGTCGCGGTATCACGCTTGGTAGCCGTACTGACTTCCACATCTTCCAAGGAGGTTCAGTCACTGGTGTACACTATTGTACTGAGGTTCTCCTACCTCACGTGAGTCTGTTTAGAGGTGCTGTGGGTCCTGAGTTCCTTTTCAGGGATGACAACACTACCTACACCTCATCGTACAGTGGCTGTCGCAGAGCTGTTGTAGAGTGAAGATATTCAACGTATGGATTGGCCCGCAAGGTCCCCGGACCTAAATCCAATCGAACACGTGTGGGACCTTCTCGGTAGACGCTTGGCAGCACGTCACCAGCCGGCCAGCAACGATTCCGCAGCTGCGATTGGCGCTACAAGAGGAATGGGCCGCGATGCCTCAACATCTCCTTGACAACCTCGTCCTCAGCATGGACAGACGTTGTAAATCCTGCAACGCAGTCAGAGGTGATCATATCCCCTACTAAAGACTTGATTTTTCTTAGCAGCCGCCTGTCACATGGACGTTTCTGTTTTCTGTCCAGTTATGCTCGAAGCTACCTTTTCAATAAAGTGCCTTTGTATCCTTTCTATTCCTTGCTTGGACGGTTTTGCTCACTTGTCCCATATTCTTACATCTTGGGGATCTTATGGTATAATTTGAGTCGATGTTGAGCACTTCTGCACGACGTTACATTCAAAAACCGTCTTGTCCTTAAATTTTGCACGCCAGTGTATTTCCGCGAGGGGAGGAAGGCTCGCAGCTACATGTAGGCTTGGTTAGTAGGTTCTCAATTGAACCTTTTCTTTGTAATGTGAAGGGAAGAGTACCCGACTGCCGGAAGCTATCATATCTATAAATACATAGAAATAATGTTGCTAGTAAGCTCTGGGGAGCGACAAAGGGGTATTGTCGTAAAAACACTAGTGGTAATATTCAAGATGAAAAATTTCAAGACATTCACAGATCAGCCGAAACATTAAAATCACCTACCTAATATGATATACAGTAGATCCTCCTCCCACCGCCAAAAAAGCTCTCACCCGATGAAACATTGATTCAATGAGGTGTTGGTAGGCGTCTCTTGATATTTGCTATTATGACTGCAAGAGAAGTTCCCGCAGTTCTCGTAAAGTAAGTGGTTGGGGTGATGGTGCTAGTACCCGTTTCTCAAACTCAAACAACAAATGCTCGATAGGATTCATGTTGTGCGAATTTAGGGATCATGACAATAAATGGAATTTATCTTCATGTTCTTGGATCCAGGGCCTAGTGGTGAGCGTTCGTGACTGCTACGGAGAGGACCCAGGTTCGATCCCATGCAGGTACGAATTCATGTTGTGCGAATTTAGGGATCATGACAATAAATGGAATTTATCTTCGTGTTCTTGGATCCAGGGCCTAGTGGTGAGCGTTCGTGACTGCTACGGAGAGGACCCAGGTTCGATCCCATGCAGGTACGAACGCTGGAACCACTAAATATCCGCCGTGCGTCGGATGGGAATGTTAAGTCGTCGGGTTCCGGGTAATGCCCCCCCCCGGTTATAAAGAAGGGCGTCTTCTTCCCCCTTTCTACTTCGCTTCCGTGTCACCTTCCCATCGGGCACTCTAGCCCAAATCTTCTAGCTTCCTATTTCTAAGGGTTGTTTAAGACACTCCTAACACTCCCTTCCTAAAATTCCCTACATATGTTCTGATCTGTTCTGTTCTTGGAACCACTCCTGAACTTTCTTTACAAATGGCATGGAGCAATTTCTTCTTGAAAGACGCCATCTCAGCCAGGGAATACAGTCGCCATAAAGGGGTGTACTTGGTCAGTCACAATGTTCAGGTACGTGACAGTTGTCAAGCTGTCAGAGTTTGCTTTACAGGGATAATGGGTCCAAGTGTCCCCAAGAAAATATTGCCCCGACCATCACACTTCCACCAGCCGCCTGTGAACGTCTCACAGTGCATCCAGGTGAGAAGGCCTCCTTGGGTAAACGTCGCACACGAGCTCGTCCGTCGACATGGTGTAACAGAAAACGGGATTCGTCTGACCATGAGATCCTCTTCCAGTCTTCTACTGTCCAACATCGATGATTAAGTGCTCACTGCAAGCGTTTAAAACATTTTCATTTTTACCATGTTACTAACAGATTCTGCATAATTAGTGATTATTTAAGAAAATTAATGTTCGTATATACACTGGCGTGCAAAAATTAAGGATGAGACGGTTTTTTGAATGTAACGTCGCGCAGAAGTGCTCCACGTCGACTCAAATCATACCATACGTTCCCCAAGATGTAAGAATATGGGACAAGTGAGGAAAACCGTCCAAACAAGGAATCGAAAGGATACAAAGGCACTTTATTGAAAAGGTAGCTTCGAGCATAACTGGACAGAAGACAGAAACGTCCATGTGACAGGCGGCTGCTAAGAAAAGACCAGTCTTTAGTAGGGGATATGATCACCCATGACTGCGTTGCAGGATTTACAACGTCTGTCCATGCTGAGGACGAGGTTGTCAAGGAAATGTTGAGGCATCGCGGCCCATTCCTCTTGTAGCGCCAATCGCAGCTGCGGAATCGTTGCTGGCGGCTGATGACGTGCTGCCAAGCGTCTCCCGAGAAGGTCCCACACGTATCCGATTAGATTTTGGTCCGGGGACCTTGCGGGCCAATCCATGCGTTGAATATCTTCACTCTACAACAGCTCTGCGACAGCCACTGTACGATGAGGTGTAGGTAGCGTTGTCATCCCTGAAGAGGAACTCAGGACCCACAACACCTCTAAACAGACGCACGTGAGGCAGGAGAACCTTGGTACAATAGTGTACACCAGTGACTGAACCTCCTTGGAAGATGTGGAAGTCAGTACGGCTACCAAGTATGATACCGCGACCAAACGAGAATTCCGCCGCCTCCGAACTGGTCCCTTTCGATGATGTTGGAGGTGTGATTGCGTGTTCCCTGCTCTTTCCAGATGTGTATACGTCCAGAATCTCTCGTCAGACTAAATCGGCTCTCATCCGTAAAGAGAACTCGACCCCATTGCTGATGTGTCCAATTCTTGTGTTCCTGGCACCACAGAAACCGCCGTCTCCGATGAGCAGACGATAATGGCACACACCGTACTGGTCGTCGTGCAAATAGACCACCTTTGTGCAGCCTCCTGGCCACGGTAAAACGCGATAACGGACGTCCAGTTGTCTGTTGCATGTGCCTTTGCGATTTCTCCCGCTGTCTGCCGTCTGTCTCTTCTCGCCTGTAGGACAATATACTGGTCGTCCGCCGCCGTGGTTGCTCGTGGACGACGACGGCTAATCTCTCGGACAGCTGTTCCTGTCGATTGAAATGCTATCGAAGCTCGTGAAACGATGCTGTGGGCGATCCCGAACTCCTCGGCCACACTAGTCACACTTCGATCTTCTTCCAACTTCCCAATGACGCGACCTCGGGTAAAGTCATTCAGATGTCGTCTACTGGATTGCCTGTTAACCATATCACACGGTGGCAGCAACTCGACGTCGTTCAAACCGATGTACACCGTGCAATAGCTTTCACCGAATTGCTGAGCGTACACCGCCCGTGTGTTTATACCCTTCTGACACCCCTCCTACGTCATGCAGCATATATGCGCATGCCCTACCGTACCGGAACCTAGTCTATCTCCTGAGTGGTCTTTCGGCCCGTTCTGCCTGCTCGTTCCGCTGTTATGCTAATTTCTCCTCTTCGTTCTTAATTTTTACACACCAGTGTACCTTTATCCTCTAAAAATCCCAAAGGTCTATTTTTAAAAATATTTCAACATTGATGTGTGTTGTAATCCTTTTCTTGTTTCAGATCACAACAAGTAAAGGATGTGAATGATCATCTTAATGAATAAATGTTAGAGAATTCAAGTGGAGCACGAACCAGCCGTCTGCGAAGACTTTGATGTATTCAACCTATGTTTTGTTACCTTCAACCTCAAGCAAATTTGTTTCCACTGCGCAGCTGGGCCAGTTGTCTAAGCGCTGTCTTCTTGCCATTCTTTCGAGATGGGTCCAGGTTCGAATCCCGGTGAGGCATGGATGTTGAATTGGTCTTATGGTACTGGTTGCTCTCCCTTCCCTGGAATCAGTGGCCCTGAATCAGGGACGGGCGATTGGCAGGTTTCCGTTTTGTATTGGTTCCGTCTCAAACAGGGTTTACAGCCCATGGTGTTGCTCACGGTGCTCGATAAACCCCCAAAACAACATACGTATGTACACATGTTTCGTGTCAATTCATCATTACACTTCATCGCGCAGTGTTTTGTATTCTATTAAAATACTAGACGGCACGGAAACATCTTTCTGTAGTTACCAAGCTCATTTACTCCCACGCAATTTTAGTTTCCGCGTTTGGCAGGTTCCATTTTAGACAGATTAAACAGTACAAAATTTCTTATCTTTCATTTCGGGACTAGAAAAAAATTCCGTTTCAGGGCAGCTTTCCATTTAATGAAGGTTCCATCCTAAGCAGGTTTTACTGTATAAGATAATTTATCCTTTGGTAAATTTTGTCGGATCATTGTATTCTTTCTTTGTTCGGAAAAATGGCTTTTAGAATTTTTATCATTGCTCTTATTTGAGCAGTGTTTGATAATTATCACAAACAAATCCAACGTTCTTTCTCGAAATTCGCTTAAAAATGGTTAGATTTCCACGAAAAGTTGGCATGTTTTTGCGAAGAATCTGTGGATCAAGCCTGTTAAAAATGGACGATATTGTTTAAAAGTCAAGACTGTGAAAGCACAAAATTGCCCCTGACGCAGATCGAAACCACGCCCCCTCACTCCTGAGAGTAAGTTTTTTTTTTTTTTTTTTTTTTTTTGGTTGGAGGTTTAACGACCACCGTGAGCAACTCAATGGGCTATAAGCAGTCGCCCGTCCCTAATTTAGGGTCACTGGTTCCACGGAAGGGAGAGAGCCAGTACCGTAAGACAAACACAACATCCATGCCTCACCGGGATTCGAACCCGGACCCCGTTCGGACGAATGACCAGAGGCCATCGCTCAGACCACTGCGCCACCGGGGCTGCCCTGAGTAAGTTGCTCCCACAACTAAGTTACACGGACGGAATGTAGATTTGTCGTCTTGACACCTCTGTAGTACGTCACATCATCTCCTTCTTAATTTTTTTTTTTTTTGTAAGTGCAGAACGAACTTTCATTAATTCTAGACGATGTGTGGAACAAACATCACACATTTTTCGAAGAACCCAACGCCCAGTACATCCACTTTTATGTTCGGGTGCCAATGTGAAAACACAAATTTGTCCGTGACGAGGATCGAAGTCACGCCCCTTTACCCCGAAGTAAGTTGCTCCTCCAACTAAGCTATAGCGAAGGAATGTATTGCAGTAGATTTGTCGTCTTGACACATGCTTTACCTCTGTAGTGCATCACACGGCATAGAAACGGAATTAATAACTCTGACTTCGTTTTTCTTTCCGTGTTTTGCGATCACCGTGAGCAGGTTATATGGGTCACCTGTCCCTAATTTAGGGCCATTGGTTTCGGGGAGGGGAATGGTTGGTGCCGTGGAACATGCCCGCTGCCCATGCCCCATCCCCGGAACAATCAGTGCCCAACGCTTTAACCACTGCGCTATCCAAGACGATCCTTATGACTTTCTGGTAATAACTGTATGAAAATATTTTTTAGGAGAAATTTTGTGGAAGATTGAAATAAAGAATTGTTTAAGACTCAGACTGCAAGAGGAGCATTTTGATTTTCTAAGATTAGTGTCTGAAAGGAGATCCGAATAGGGTCTGTCGGCTTTTGGATTTGATGATTCCCTTTCCTTCAAAGCCAGCTTACCGATAAAAGACTTCAGTCGTGTGCTTTGTGTCATAATCCCCTGCTGCTTCTCTTCGGTGTTGAAATGAAAGCAAATTCCTCCAAGAGAAGGGATTGCTACTTGCGACGGAAAAGAAGCAACAAACCTGCTGAGTTATTCTAAACCGAAAGGACTATTCATGAAGGTGGATAAACCAGAGCTGGGGATGGTTTATCTCCATCAAAGTTATGGCCAATAACGTATTTCATATTTTGTTGTACAAAACTCAGGAATACGTATTTAAACTCGACAACTTTTTAGGTTATGCGGCCGTGTTTCCTCAACTACAGAGGATGTGCACACATTTTTAGAACGATTTTTCACCAATACAATTAACGTTTCCAATAAAATTATTTCTTTCTTTAATATTCTATCTGATAGCCCTTCCTCTGGACTATGAACCTACATATAGATTTCCAAGGTAACAAGGCATTTCTTAAAATTGGTAGTGATATTTTATTCCACTCTTCTTCCACTGCTTTCCATAGACCAATCACTGTTTTATGTCTGCGTTTAGAAAGCGCTCCTTTTAGCAGACCGAAGGCACAATAGTCCATTGGTGACCCATCAGGGGACTTTGAAGGAATATGAGCAAAAGGTATGGGCTTGATACCCGTCTCTGTTTTAGGTCTCAGCTGTCTTTTTAGCAGTCCGAAGGCACAATAGTCCATTGATGACACATCAGGGGACTTTGAAGGAAAATGAGCAAAAGGTATGGACTTGATACCAGTCTCTGTTTTAGGTATGAAAGCTTTTTTTAGCAGTCCGAAGGCAAAATAGTCCATTAGTGACACACCAGGGGACTTTGAAGGAAATATGAGCAAAAGGAATAGACTTGATACCAGACTTTAGCAGTCCGAAGGCACAATAGTCCATTGGTGACACATCAGAGGATTTTGAAGGAATATGAGCAAAAGGTATGGACTTGATACCCGTCTCTGTTTTAGGTCTGAGCTGTCTTTTTAGCAGTCCGAAGGCACAATAGTCCATTGATGACACATCAGGGGACTTTGAAGGAAAATGAGCAAAAGGTATGGACTTGATACCAGTCTCTGTTTTAGGTATGAAAGCTTTTTTTAGCAGTCCGAAGGCAAAATAGTCCATTAGTGACACACCAGGGGACTTTGAAGAAATATGAGCAAAAGGAATAGACTTGATACCAGACTTTAGCAGTCCGAAGGCACAATAGTCCATTGGTGACACATCAGGGGACTTTGAAGTAATATGAGCAAAAGGTATGGACTTGATACCCGTCTCTGTTTTAGGTCTGAGCTGTCTTTTTAGCAGTCCGAAGGCACAATAGTCCATTGATGACACATCAGGGGACTTTGAAGGAAAATGAGCAAAAGGTATGGACTTGATACCAGTCTCTGTTTTAGGTATGAAAGCTTTTTCTAGCAGTCCGAAGGCACAATAGTCCATTGGTGACACATCAGAGGATTTTGAAGGAATATAAGCAAAAGGTATAGACTTGATACCAGTCTTTTTAGCAGTTCATACCAGTATTTTAGTAGTTCATACCAGTAGTTTTGATACCAGTCTTATTCGAAGGCACAATAGCCCATTGGTGACACACCAGGGGGCTTTGAAGGAATATGAGTAAAAGGTATGGACTTGATACCTGTCTTTGTTTTAGGTATGAAAGCTTTTTTAGCAGTCCGAAGGCAAAATAGTCCATTAGTGACACACCAGGGGACTTTGAAGGAATATGAGCAAAAGGTATAGACTTGATACCAGACTTTAGCAGTCCGAAGGCACAATAGTCCATTGGTGACACATCAGGGGACTTTGAAGTAATATGAGCAAAAGGTATGGACTTGATACCCGTCTCTGTTTTAGGTCTGAGCGGTCTTTTTAGCAGTCCGAAGGCACAATAGTTCATTGATGACAAATCAGGGGACTTTGAAGGAATATGAGCAAAAGGTATGGACTTGATACCCGTCTCTGTTTTAGGTATGAAAGCTTTTTCTAGCAGTCCGAAGGCACAATAGTCCATTGGTGACACATCAGAGGATTTTGAAGGAATATAAGCAAAAGGTATAGACTTGATACCAGTCTTTTTAGCAGTTCATACCAGTATTTTAGTAGTTCATACCAGTAGTTTTGATACCAGTCTTATTCGAAGGCACAATAGCCCATTATTGACACACCAGGGGACTTTGAAGGAATATGAGCAAAAGGTATGGACTTGATACCCGTCTTTGTTTTAGGACTGAGCGCTGTTTTTAGCAGTCCGAAGGCACAATAGTCCATTCGTGACACATAAGGGGAATTTAAAGGAATATGAGCAAGAGCTATAGACCTGATATCCGCCTCTTTTTTCATTGTTTTCAAGAAACAGAGTGGTAGATTTGGATGTGTGACTGGCAGCCTTATTCTGATGGAGTTCTACTATTTGATTATTTTAAAAGATTATTTTGGAAATATGTGGAATTGATTTTAACATTTTGTTCAACTTTTCTTAACTTTAATCTCCCACTGTACGGGAAACCAGGAATAATCGTGAATCCTTTACTGAAACTTTATTTGGATTCTTGGAACCAAGATTGTTAGTCTTTTTCTGCTCTTTTGCGATAGTAAATCGAACTATTTTTTGTTACGGTCGCTTAGGTAGATCCATGCTTCATCAACAGTAAAAAAAAATTCCACCTTTCTCGGGCAAAGGGATTTTCATAAAACAGTCTGCACCGAGTTCTGTGCTCAGGCACGTTCCCAGGCACGTGCCCAGGCAACAGGCGGTGACCATTACGTTTTTGTTGTTTTTTCAGATACGAATCTTTGTTTATTACCTCGCTTACAGCTGATACCGAAATTTTTAAGGATTTAGCGATTGCTGTTTGAGTCGGTGGATTTTCTAAAGACCAGAAACCTTACTTTTGAAATAGTCGTAACAGTACGTATCTGCTTTGGATATTGGTTTGGTGTTCTTTTTCCTGTTAAAATCCAAGCTTGACGATCTTTCCCTCTATTATTAATAATATTTCTTATTTTACATTTAGAAATGCTAATTCTATGATTTTCACACCAAGAAAAAAGGTGATTTAACAAATTCGGTCATTACAAATTATTTATTCCTAGTGTGATTATTTTAGCACTTGGCCGTACACAACATTTTTGGTTTCTCCTTCATCGGCGACAATATATAGTTTTGTTGGATCCTTTGCTCTTGACATTCCAACACACAGCTGTAGAATCAACCGGACCAAAAGCGTTACGAATTGTTTAACACGCGTCCAGGAGACACAGCATTAGAACACTAACTGAACAAAATTCGTTAACAATTTGTTATCGACGATCAAATGCATCACGTGCTTTCGTTTCAGACGTCTTTTAGGGGCGAATCTCTGGGATAAAAAAGTTAAAAACGTATCTTTGCGGATATTTTATGAAACTGGCTGAAATTTTAATGAACACCATAAATCGTTAACAGGAATATGACCTCTAAATTTCGCCCGAATCGGTAAATAACTTTTTAAATTAGCCGTCAAAATTTCATTAACCGTTTTTGCGTATATATTTCTATTTACCGCTGAATTAAAAATTCCATGCCTATTTTAAAAAGTTTTGACCGGATTCCGGTGAAATTTTGAGGGTCCTCTTATTACCAATTCATGGTTTGATAAAAATTTCAGCCCGTTTCATTAAGATTTTGAAAAGTTCGCTTTTGCATTTTTTATGCACAGTTTCTCAATGAACAGAAACACCTGTGGATGTGCCGCGGCGATCAAAGCAGTCACGTGCTTTCAGATAACGATGACGTGGCAAACGACGCTGACTTTATTGATTAGCTTATTAATTCATAACTCGCGAACGGAACAACGTAGAGATCTGAAAATAGTTGCGTTGACCTAGAACTTCCAGTATTAATAAGCTATGCAAATTTCACGATGCCACAGTTCGGCGTTCAAGAGTTTTTGCTGCTTCAGACAAACAGACGTTTTGTGTTTTATATATAAGATATATAATTTCAGAATACGAATATTTCTCTTCGTAAAGAGCAAAAACATAGTCTTCTATCCACAGCTTGTTTACGTGCGCCATTTTCCTAGCAAACTATATTTAACTGCAGCAGATATTTCTTTCGTGTTGATCTAACACGCTGTTGACAGTTAAAATTCTTTGAACTTCTTCTATTTTCTGTAATTTTTTACCAAAAACTTTCTAAACATGTGTGCACATCCTCTGTACCGTTATACAGATTTTTTTTGTGTGTGAAATATATGTGTGCCATTTGTGTTTTTATAAAAACTGTTAATTTAGGAAAAATAGATCATCCTTGTAAAGGTGTTTATTTCTTATACTTTCCAAAATAAGAAACAAAATGCAAATGAAAATTAAAAAAATATCGAAATCTGTGCTACGACCGGGCGGAAAGTGCCTGAAGCGAACCCCTGAATCCGGCTACCTGGATGCCATCTTGCTTTATTTCAATGGAAACTGCTTGCTTTATTCAATTGAAACTGCGTTTTCTCAAGCGCAACTACAAGTGTGTTTTATATGTAAAATCTTAGATCCCAACTGTGCTTTATTTAATCAAGTTTTGATAGGAGTTTGACATATGATCTGGAGAACGAAGAAGAAATTTCTTATCTTTCAATTTATCTGTGGTTCGAAGAACTCTCTCTCCCTCTTATAACGAAGTAAATTTCTCCGTCATTTCTGTCCACGCCAGGATTCGAACCCGGATCCCCTCATTCCGGAATAAGCCGCCCCGGTGGCGCAGTGGTCTAAGGCGCTGGCCTATGATCATTCGTCCGTATGGGGTCCGGGTTCGAATCCCGGTCAGGCATGGATGTTGTGTTTGTCTTACGGCACTGGCTCTTTCCCTTCCCTGGAACCAGTGACCCAAAATTAGGGACGGGCGACTGCTTATAGCCCATTTGAGTTGCTCACGGTGGTCATTAAACCTCCAATCAAAAAAAAAAAAAAAAAAAAAAAAATTCCGGAATAAGTTGCTCTACCAATTGAGCTACGCGGACGTTTTTCTGATTCCTATCTGCCTTTATGTCGTGTGCGTCCTTCGGGCAGGTACGTCACATCTCCTGGTACGTTACATCATCTCCCCCTTATTTTTTTTTTTCGAAGTGCTGGAGAAGGGATTCTCTTATTTTTCCTATCTCGCGGTGTGGAAATAACATCACACCAATGCAAGATTTTGAACGGGCTGGGCATCCGGATAGTTCGGGCGCCATTATAACAAAGTAAATTTCTCCGTCATTCCTGTCCACGCCAGGATTCTAACCCGGATCCCCTCATTCCGGAATAAGTCACTCTACCAATTGAGCTACGCGGACGTTTTATTCTGATTCCTATCTGCCTTTATGTCGTGTGCGTCCTTCTGGCAGGTACGTCACATCTCCTGGTACGTTACACTCTCTCTCTACCGATATTAAAAACTTCATCCATTAACTTTTGTAGCGGTGCCGCCCTCCCATATAAATGTAACTGGAGAAACTGTAGCTTAAATGAACGTATATTTATAAATCTGAAACAGGAAATACAGTCAAACCTCTATTTAACGGACTGCGATTTAACGAATTCCGCGATTTTGCGTACATTTTTGATAGTCCCGACGGAACCACATTGAAATTAATGCTTAACGATTCACGATTTAACGAACATATTTCCTCAATTTAGCAAACATTTTTTTATTTTTTAAACCACAAAACTATGTTAACCAGCATTTTCATGTTAAAATTTAACGCAAATGAATCCCTTGATGAAGTTTTTGATGAATAGATCGGACTAAATGCATCAGATTCTGATGAAGTAGAACTGAAAGTTAGCTGCTTTACTGATGCTGGTAAGAGTATAGAATGTGCTATAAAGTACTTGGTGCCTTTCGATATTAATGATGTTTTTAATGCACTTCATTAAATTGAAGCTGCAATTTATTAATATAAAGCTAAACGTTCAGAAAAAACATTAGCAATCTTCTCAAAAGCATTTCTTTTCTACAGTGTAAAAAAGTAATCAACACATATTCTGTTTTTACAAGTTAAATACTACTAATTCATGTTCTGTTTCATGCAGTTTAGGATACTGAAATCATTATTTAAGAAGCTAAATGTTCGGGAAAAAAATCAACTATGGTATTTTTCTCGCAATTTTAAAGTACACTTGAATTTTGATGCTGCATATTGAAGTATAGTATCTACGAATCATGTATTTAATATGCAAAGTAAATGTGTACGTATTATAACATTTTTGATAAAAAAATTCGTAATTAAAAGCACTGTACGTCATTTAAATTTCACTGAAACAAAAAGAACTTAGCTGCTTACGTATTCTGTAATGAACACTAGCTTAATTTGAATGCTTCATTCGAAAGGCTTCCTCGATTTAGCGAATTCCGCGATTTTACGTACAAGACTGTTGGTCCCTTGAAGTTCGTTAAATCGAGGTTTGACTGTACTTCCATGATTATTTTTTTCCTTTGGTAGTTCAGAAATCCTGATTAGTATCCACATCTTTGAAGAACTGCCGATCTTTAGCTTAGGTTACTGATCCCATTATCACGGAAGTGGCAAAGCAAGAGAGGTCTAAAGAAGGAAATCCGTATGGCATCGGAGACCCTAACCTAGACTTTCTGTGGCTCAAAATAGCATCGCATCAACTATACTTGTCCGAAATTAAAGTTCCCAAGGATAAAAACGAAAGCACGCAACAGTAGGTAGAGACGTTTGGCATAAAAATCGGCATGACATCGGAGACCCTAACCTAGGCTTTCCGTGGCTCAAAATAGCATCGCATCAACTATACTTGTCCGAAATTAAAGTTCCCAAGGATAAGAACGAAAGCATACAACAGTAGGTAGAGACGTTTGGCATAAAAATTGGCATGACATCCGAGACCCTAACCTAGGCTTTCTGTGGCACAAAATAGCATCGCATCAACTATACTTGTCCGAAATTAAAGTTCCCAAGGATAAAAACGAAAGCACGCAACAGTAGGTAGAGTCGTTTGGCATAAAAATTGGCATGCCATCGGAGACCCTAACCTAAGCTTTCCGTGGCTCAAAATAGCATCGCATCAACTATACTTGTCCGAAATTAAAGTTCCCAAGGATAAAAACGAAAGCACGCAACAGTAGGTAGAGGCGTTTGGCATAAAAATCGGCATGACATCGGAGACCCTAACCTAGGCTTTCTGTGGCACAAAATAGCATCGCATCAACTGTACTTGTCCGAAATTAAAGTTCCCAAGGATAAGAACGAAAGCACGCAACAGTAGGTAGAGTCGTTTGGCATAAAAATTGGCATGACATCGGAGACCCTAACCTAGGCTTTCTGTGGCTCAAAATAGCATCGCATCAACTATACTTGTCCGAAATTAAAGTTCCCAAGGATAAGAACGAAAGCACGCAACAGTAGGTAGAGACGTTTGGCATAAAAATCGGCATGACATCGGAGACCCTAACCTAGGCTTTCTGTGGCTCAAAATAGCATCGCATCAACTATACTTGTCCGAAATTAAAGTTCCCAAGTATAAGAACGAAAGCATACAACAGTAGGTAGAGACGTTTGGCATAAAAATTGGCATGACATCGGAGACCCTAACCTAGGCTTTCTGTGGCACAAAATAGCATCGCATCAACTATACTTGTCCGAAATTAAAGTTCCCAAGGATAAAAACGAAAGCACGCAACAGTAGGTAGAGACGTTTGGCATAAAAATCGGCATGACATCGGAGACCCTAACCTAGACTTTCTGTGGCTCAAAATAGCATCGCATCAACTATACTTGTCCGAAATTAAAGTTCCCAAGGATAAAAAAGAAAGCACGCAACAGTAGGTAGAGTCGTTTGGTATGAAAATTGGCAGAATCACAAGGCTAATAAAGGTTATGTAACAACAGACAAATATGTACACATTTCGTGTATACACGGTGTGAAATTCACAAATTTGTCGGTGACAACGATCGAAACTGCGCCTCCCCGCTCCGGAGCCAGTTGTTCTAACCGACAAAACTAGACCGTCGGAATGAATCGCTGCAGATTTGCCGTCGGGATATGTGCTTCACCTCTATAGTACGTCACGTCATCTCCCTTTCATTTTTTTTTTTTTGAAGCAAAGAAGGAATTTTCATTCATACTAGACGATGTGTAGAACAAACATCGCACATTTTTTGAAGAAGCTAGCAGTCAGTCTACCCATTTTCCACAATCGGACGCCAATGTGCAATTCACAAATTTGCCTGTGACGGAGATCGAACTGCGCCTCCTCGCTCCGGAGCCAATTGTTCTAACCGACTAAAATACACAAACGGAATGTATTGCTGCAGATTTGCCTTCCTGACACGTGCTTCACTTCTGTAGTACGTCACAAGAGTCGCATCAGCAAATGTCACCAAGGTGAGATGTAAGAATATAACCTAAAAATGCCTTAATAAGGAATGTGATCACCTCGTTCGGACAGGCAACTCTCACACAAAGACCACATGTCCTCATCCCCAGGTTGTTGACGAAATCTGGAGACAAGGAATTCCATTCCTCGATGAAGGCGGCGGGGCCTATTTCGGGAAGTGTTGTGGGAGGTGGAAGATAATCTGATACCTGTCGTCCCAGAGCATCCTAGGTATGGTTTACAGGGTTCTGGTCCGGAGACTTGGCTGGCCAGTCCACAAGTTGAATATCCTCGCTCTGCAGGAAATCACCGACAAGCTGCGCCCTGTGCTACCGAAGAATCCATTAAAAGGAACTGAGTGCCAACAATTCCCCAAAAAAGTCTGACTTAGGGATCTAGGATCTGGTCCCTACAGCGCTCAGCACTCATTGCTTTCTGTGAATATGTGGAGTGATGTGCAGTAGTTGAGCACAATGCCACCCTACACGAGCAGACCACAGCCACCAAAGGAGTCTCGTTTGCTGACATCAGCAGGATCGTTACGGGTTTCCTGTTCCCTCCAGATGAAAAGCTGATGAGAGTCCGTTTTGTAGACTGAATCTCGACTGGTCTGTGAAAAGAACACGTGCCCACTCCTCTGGGCTCCAGAAACGATGTTGTCTGCACCAGTACAGGCAAGCTCTGCTGTCAGATGCAGGTAGTGGGACACAAACCATGGGTTTCCAGATAAAAAGGCTAATTGCATTAAGCTGCCGATATATCGTTTGCCTTGGTACCGTAGTCTCTGAGGAAGCGGAGAGCTCCGAACAAAATTGCCGTGCTGTATAGGACCTATTACGTCGTGCGGTTAAAGGGAGACAAGCCGCCCCGCCCCGGTGGCGCAGTGGTCTAAGCGATGGCCTCTGATCATTCGTCCGAAGGGGGTCCGGGTTCGAATCCCGGTGAGGCATGGATGTTGTGTTTGTCTTACGGCACTGGTTCTCCTCCTTCCCTGGAACCAGTGACCCTAAATTAGGGACGGGCGACTGCTTATAGCCCATTGAGTTGCTCACGGTGGTCGTTAAACCTCCAATCAAAAAAAAAAAAAAAAAAAAAAAAAGCGAGACAACGGTGCTCAGGAGGTGTCGTACGCCTCGAACCACCTTGGCCAAGCCTTCGTGAGACCCCACTGGTGTTGTTGAATTGTTACCTTAACCGTGAAACCATATGGGATGGATATTCAAATCCCTTGAGACTTGGGCATGAGACTGGCCTGCTTCTAGTCGTCCTATTTCTCGCCAACGTACAGCGTCGAATACACGTGTATGAGACATAAGGAAAGCGTTTGTAGTTACTACGAAAAGCGTTTATAGCCATAATCTTTCTTTATGTCTCACACCCGGTCATACACGTGTACGAGACATAACGAAAGCGTTTATAGCCACTACGGAAAGTGATTATAGCCATGACGCTTTCCTTATGTCTCATACCAGTCGTACACGTGTATGAGACATAAAGAAAGCGCTTATAGCCACTACGGAAAGCGGTTATAGCCATAACGCTTTCTTTATGTCTCATTCCCGGTCGTACACGCGTATGAGACATAAGGGAAGCGTTTATAGCCACTACGGAAAACATTCATAGCCACAACGCATTCCTTACGTCTCGTAGCGGGTCATACACGTGTATGAGACGCATGAGAAGTGTTTGCAGCCACTACGGAAAGCGTTTATAACCATAATGCTTTCCTTATGTCGGTCATATACGTGTATGAGGCATAAAGAAAGCGCCGCCCCGGTGGCGCAGTGGTCTAAGCGATGGCCTCTGATCATTCGTCCGAACGGGGTCCGGGTTCGAATCCCGGTGAGGCATGGATGTTGTGTTTGTCTTACGGCACTGATTCTTTCCCTTCCCTGGAACCAGTGACCCTAAATTAGGGACGGGTGACTGCTTATAGCCCATTGAGTTGCTCACGGTGGTCGTTAAACCTCCAATAAAAAAAAAAAAAAAAAAAAAAACATAAAGTAAGCTTTTATAGCTACTACGGAAAACGTTTATAACCATATCGCTTTCCTAATGTCTCATACCCGGTCACACACGTGTATGAGACATAGGGAAAGCGTTTACGAACATTGATCATACTCGTATATGAGACATAAAGAAAGCCTTTACAGCCACCGATCATGAGATATAAGGAATGCGTTTACAACCACCGATTATACAGGTATATTAGGCATAAGAAATACGTTTACGACCACCGATCATACACGTGCATGAGACGCAAGGTAAGCGTTCACAGCCACCTATCATACACTGTGTGAGGAATAAGGAAAGCATTTAGAGCCATCGAACGATTCTCACACGCGATGTCAACGAGAAATACTTTTGTATGTAACTCAATTTACATTTTGGATAGAATTTTGCTTTTTGATATGCTAATTTCACTGTTGGCATTTGTTTCTCATATTCGTTTGCATACGACCTGTGAACATAGTAACTTTTCATTGGGTGTTTTGGCCCAACATTGCCTTCCTCGTTTT
This sequence comes from Macrothele yani, assembly GCA_039090855.1. Taxonomy (NCBI): domain Eukaryota; kingdom Metazoa; phylum Arthropoda; class Arachnida; order Araneae; family Macrothelidae; genus Macrothele; species Macrothele yani. Next base: position 94,607,394 of record CM076998.1, read on the forward strand.
AATTTTGGACACTGTCGGCCTTTCATGTCGCGGACTGAGGTCTACATGTCTTTTCTTTCACCAAGGCTATGCTTAAAATATAAGACTACGTACCAAGCATATTAATTAATACACACAATTGACGTGAATTATTTCAGTGTACCTTTATTTTTACACAGCTTTTGTTTCGAAAACTGAAATGCGCACTCTTGCCTTAAAAACGGCAGAAAGATCACCTCAATACTTTTGTGAAATTGATGTATGTATATACATCGACCACACGAGCTGCGCGCTGGTCATAGACTCTTCACCTTACACCTTGTGGCATTTACTTCGACAAGTAAATAAAATGTGGAAGCTGATTGATAGAAATGTCATTTTCTGTTGGCCATTCTCTGAATGAGGCAATGCATTTGTTTGATATCGGTTTTCCTATACCGAGTAAGAACTTGTTTGTTGCGAAGCCTGTTTCTGACATAATGTGCTGTGGGCGTGGAAAATGTCATCATGCGGCGTTGAAATCCTGGCTTGTCGAGTTTTCTTCTCCTTTCTGGGTATTTTTAAGGACAGACATTATTAGCGAGGCATTTTGCACACGATGCGAAGTTGTCGTTGTCCTCGAGCTGGATTGAAGTTTGTCGACCCTTTGAAAAGCTGAGCTCGCCCCCCCCGCCTATTTCCATCCATCCATCGCTCAAACGCTTTCTAACACGGATCCCTTCCTCCCACCCCCAGAAGAAAAAAGAAAGCAAAGCAGAAAAAAATCTCTCATGGCCTTGTTTATCACATTAATTTAAACGCCAGTAGGAAGAATTCCCTCCTGCTTCAGACAAGTTCTAAGAAGAATGACTAGCCGGCACGATTAATGTGGACATTTAAACTCTGTCTGGGAGGTAGGCATTGCTTATATGCAGGGTGGCCTATCAACGCATTTGACATTTTCAACATGAGCCTCGCACAGTTGACTTCGGATCGAGTGAGAACGTAACCTGCGAAACCATCAAACCATTGCTGATCTTCCGGAATTTCAGAGGGTAAAATTCACGAAAATTTTTTCGGTTCACGACTGTTTTATGTACTCACATTTACGAGCAAATTGTCGAGCAGAAGAACTTCACTTTGAGTTCCAGAATATCAGGAATCTGAAGCTTCGCTAGACCATTTCGGGGGGGGGGGGGGGCAGTGGCGTACTGGAAAAACACTGGGCTCCCCGCAAAAAAAAAGTATCTTTTTTTTTATTTTATTGGAAATTTAACGACCACCGTGAGCAACTCAATCGGCTATAAGCAGTCACCCGTCCTTAATTTAGGGTTACTGGTTCCAGGGAAGGGAGAGAGTCAGTGCCGTACAAACACAACCTCCGGGATTCGAACCCGGACCCCTTTCGGCCGAATGATCAGTAGCCATCGCTTAGACCACTGCGCCACCGGAGCAACCAAGCAGTATTTTCCAGGCTTTTTTTGCGAAAATCTATTACCGCTCAATTCATGAAATTTTTAATTCCACATTATTAAAAATATTTTATGGGCGTTTCAATAATTCAAATTCTTCTGAACACTAAGGGGATTTTTCGTAAATGCAAAATTATTGCACTTTATTGTTATGTAAAACAAATGTGCACGTTGTAACAGAAATGATTGCCCGAGTTTTTATACAAATATACTAAGTATTACAAAACAGGCACGCCAAAGATAATCGTATGTAAATTTCATTCTTTTAGGGAATTGAAGCCATTCTCTTTGAAACGCCTCACGATCACACCCATAGAACACGTAACTGCCTTTATTTGTTCGGTTGAACTTAATTAGCACAAGGGCTTCAATGCACCAAAGAGCGTCAGTTTACATAAGAAATAAAAACAGCATCAAAACTACAGTATAACAAAAGGTAAGGTACAAAACAGAAACGTCGAGAAAAACGGTGCAAATGGTCGACAATCAGACAACTGGGAATACAAAACTACACTACTGGCCACACAAAATGCAACACCAAAAAGGAAGCATCCGATTAGCCTGAAATTCGCACCATGCGTCGCCCTCGAAAGGACATGCAAACGTTAGCATTGCAGGGCATATGCAAATCATCTGCGCTCGGCACACCACCGAGAAGCACTATAAGAAGGGTACACAGAAGGCGGGGGGTAAGTAGTGGAAGTGTGTTGTGCTGCCGGACCTGTGCGTGGGAAGCTTCCAGATGCCTCGTCGCAGAATACGGCAGTTACTGCAGCACGTTTCGGAGTTCGACGGATGACGAATAGGGGCTTATCGCGACATCCAGCCACAGTGAGGCCAGTATGGATTCGGTGGGTGCAGAAGGGACTGACGGACCGACGTGAGCGATTGCCGCAGCCGCGGCACACCACCAGACGAGAGGGCCGGCATGTTGTGCGGCGGGCATTGACGGCTCGCACCGCCGCATCACGAACGTTAGCGCAGGAATTAGAGTGTGTTGCGCAACAACCTATATCAGCACGTACCGTTCGACGTCGGCTGCAGGAGCGGGAACTTGTCGCACGGCGCCCATTGCTCCGATTACCAATGACGTTACACCACCGGCGAGTGCGGTGGCAGTGGGCCGTTGAACACCGCACCTTGACTACGGGATGGCACGACATTGTCTTCTCCGACGAATCCCGCTTCTGCCTGCAACACCACGATGGTCGGATCCGCGTGTGGCGGCACCGCGGCGAGAGACTGTATGTCGCCTGCATTATGCATCGCCATACCGGTCCGTCGCCTGGCGTTACGGTTTGGGGCGCAATTGAATATCACACCCGCACCCCTCTGGTACGCATCGCCGATACACTCAACAGCCACCGCACCTTCTCCGACGTTTTGGAGACTGTAGTCCTCCCTTACCTGCAGGACCTGCCAGCGGCCACGTTTCAACAGGACGATGCACGCCAGCACGTGACACGCATCGTGCAACAATTCTTCACGGCCCACCAGGTGTCACTGCTGCCGTGGCCCGCCTGTTCTCCCGATATGTCACCCATCGAACACGTCTGGTCGCTGTTCGGCAACCGAGTGGCCCGGCAAGCACCACCCGCGGCTACGCCTGGGGAGCTGTGGCAACGTGTGGAAGCAGCCTGGACCGACATACCACAAGCCCACATCCAAAGCCTCTTTCGTTCGATGCCGCGGCGTATAGCGGCCGTTATTGTCAGCCATGGGGGCCACATGAACTATTGAAATCTGCTTGTTCCGCAAGTCGCGCGGGCCTGTAAGCCCAATCGTTTCATCTTTGTATCTGTTATGTGTCCAGTAAATTTGGCTTTGCTATCTCGTGTAATTCTTGGTGTTGCATTTTGGGTGGCCAACAGTGTATATAACACACACCACACGTAACTGTCATGTGACAGTGTAAGTGCCTTTTCCGATTTATACAAAAATATAGAACATATGTAAGCGAATAAGTAAGTAACAATGAATGATTGTGACACACACACACACACAGAAAGAAAACTTGCTAAATTATTTGCTCTTGAATACAAAAACATATTTAACATCATGCCGCAATATTTTGCACGTAGTAAAAAGTCTCCGCGACAATTTCTTTAATTCATTATATTCTAAAGAATCCGTAATTATCTACAGACGATTGTAATACTTAACTCTTTATACTCACTTATATAAAAATTTCATTCGTTGAACTAATGTTTCTTTCACATTTGCTATGGCTATAAAATGGGGCCTCAAGTTATCTCGAGCAGCTACTTCCCCGGCATCCAGTTTTATGAATTAAAACCGCAAAAATTACTTCTGAATATTTTACTTATTTACTGAAAAAAAAAGTGCTTTTTTTTAATACTTCATTAAAAGCTGCCGCCAAAATTCCAGGCTAACCTACTTCATATGAAATTTCCGCTAAAAATTTTGTAAAGTATTTTTGCGGAAGCCACAGGCCCGCTGCACTGCGGGGTCAATCAGTACACCCCTGGGGATGAATCCTCCTTTGTTGTATCTGAAGCTTCACAATAATATTACGATAAACTCTAAAATTTTCGCTTGAATTAGACAAATAAATTTCTAAACCTTTACTAAATTCATAAAATTATTAAAGCAAAACCTCGTAAAATTTATGCCTCAAGGTGGTTCCACCTAAAATCTCTGCTCTATGATAATTAAGCAGTCCAACATTTGTTTGTCTACTGACGTCATCAGTGTACATGTCGCGCCATCTATTAACAGGTCTGAACATTACTCAAAGAAAAATGAGTAATTTTTAATATAATTATGGTTATGTTTTAGCGAGTTTTAAGTATCCCGTGCTATAACTTAAAGATAGTTTAATCGATGTGCAAATTTTCATCCTTGGGAATATATTTATCGCGAAGAAAATATGTAAAGAAGTTTTACCATTGGAAACATTAGGCAGAGATTTTAGGTGGAACCACCTTAAAGAAGAATAAATGTTTCTTAGTAATGATTTATGAATCGGTGGCGAAAGAAAAAAAGCATTACAAAATATAATATATTTCATCGCATTTCAAGAACCGTAAACCCTATACAAAATTAAACTTCTCTATTTGTCTATAAAAATCTTGATTTTAGATAACACGAAATTCTTACCACTAAAAATCTAAGATCAATGCTTCAATATCGAACTCGCGAATTAACAGCTGCTTTTTAGCACGTTTTTTGTATAAAGAGATCGTGCTTATTTTATTGCTTCGTCCGTCCATCTGTGGACACCATATCTCTGCAACTATTAGTCCGATTTCAAAAATTCTTTCTGCATTGGGAAGCTTGAAATATGCGAATGATGACCTTTCATTTCATTTTTTTTTTTTTTTACGAAGTACGATTTCGCCACTAGAGGGTGTAAATGCAGATAATATCGAATTCAAAATACATTTTATTCTATATAATTTGTTCTAAACATCCGATTGAAAAAAATATTTTACCTTTCGATTACATTTGCGTCAAAGAGCATTTTAAATGTAATCACTTTTCAAGTTACGCATAGATTTTGAGCTAGAGGACATAAAAGTAAATTGCATTTCCCCCGATATCTGTGTTTCTAAAACTCCGATTCGAAATTTTTTTTTTCTCCAGCGATACAGCTCCTGATGGGAAATGTTTGCATATAATTTTTAATATTTGGTAAAGAAATGGTTTGGCTACCATGGGGCGTAAGTCTTAGTTCCCGCTTCTGATGTATTTGTAGCAAAATCTGATCTAAAATCTCGATTGAAAAAACTTTGTTTGGGGACCGATAATATTCACGTCGATAAACCCTTCGAAATATTTTCTGCTTAAAATAATTCATGGTTTTTTCGTTAGGGGAGTAGATGTATAACTTATTTTTGTCAATATCGCTACTTCTAAGAGTTTAATTTCAAATTCCTTCTTTGTTGGATAGCGTTTCCGGTGCGAAATGTTTATTACACATAACTTCAAAATTTTCAAGTAACGCATAGACTTTCCGCTAGGGATCATTAAGGTAAATAGCGTTTTCCCCGATATTTCTGTTTTTAAAACTCCAATTTGAAAAATTCTTCCTGTATCGCATACAGCTCCTGATGGGAGATGTTTTTCATATAATTTCTTATATCTGGTAAAGAATGGTTTGTCCATCAGGGGGTATAAGGGTTAATTTCTTCTTCGGATGTATTTTCAACAAAACCTGAGCTCCCGAAAACTCGACTGAAAAAATTATTTCCTGGACCGATACCGCTCACGTGATAAACCTCTTGAGAATACTTTCTTCTTGAAATAATGCATGTTTTTCCCGCAAGGGAGCATAGATACATATCTTATATTTGTAGATATCCCTGCTCTTAAGAGTCCAATTTGAAAAAATTGTACTTTGTTGGAGAGTGTTTCCGCTGCGAAAAGTTTCCCATATAATTTCAAATATTTCTTAACGCAGAAGTCTGCAACCAGAGGGAGTAAGTTCGCGATTCCGTTTACAGCAATATCTGTCGGATTAAAAACCCTATTGAAAAACTTCCTTCTACAGTCATACACTATTGTTTTTCATACCAGTTCCATTGACTTTGACTAGCTTTGATAAATTGAATTCGCATCAGAACGTATTCAAAAGCGCGCTAATTACACCCGAAAATTCAGTGTCATCTTTCTTGTTTATTTTCTCTGAGGATCCTGACCGCATCAATTTGAAATCGGAATGTTGAATAATGATGATACATTTAGGATTGTTTTCAATTACGTCACGATATGGTGAAGCCGCAAAGTTACGTCCCAGAGATTTATCGACTTTTAAATAGCGCAGATGTGTGAGTAATGAAATGTGAAATTAATTTTTTTTATCGAAACCCAAATAAAACAATGTCATTCTCGGATGTGATCAACGTGCAACTTTGGCTGCACCAAGAGGGAGCATAACAACGCTGTCTCAATTCTGTCAAAGTTGGAACGCACCGAGTGAGATATCAAAGAATCGAAAAACTGTTTCTGATAATCTGAAATTCTAATTTTAAGGAATAGTTGCAAAAAGCGTATAAATGAATTACGTACAGCAGAGTTAAAAAAGCGAATTACGTATAACCGAGTTAAAAACGCGTATAAGGGAATTACGTATAACCGAGTTAAAAGCGCGCAATAAATGAATTACGAATAACCAAGTTTAAAAAGCATATAAATGAATTACGTATAGCGAATTAAAAAAGCGTATCAATGAAATACTTATAACCGAGTTAAAACAGCGTATAAATGAATTACGTATAACCGACTTAAAAAGTGTTTTAATGAATTACGTATAACCGAGTTAAAAAAAGCGTATCAATGAAATACTTATAACCGAGTTAAAAAAAGCGTATCAATGAAATACTTATAACCGAGGTAAAAAAGCGTATAAATGAATTACGTATAACCGAGTTAAAAGAAGCGTACAAATGAATTACGTATAGCCGAGTTAAAAACGCGTACAAATGAATTACGTATAACCGAGTTAAAAAACATCTAAATAAATTACGTATAACCAAGTTAAAGAGCATATAAATTAATTACGTATAGCAAGTTAAAAAAGCATATCAATGAATTACCTATAACCGAGTTAAAAAAGCGTACAAATGAATTACGTATAACCGAGTTAAAAACACATATATTTGAATTACCTATAACTGAGTTTAAAAAAAGGCGTCTAAATGAATTACGCATAACAGAGTTAAACAAACAACAGAAACTATACAGTAAAGTATCGGGACAACGCAGAATTACACATTAAAGTGAAAAACGCATAACAGGAGTTCCATTGTATTTTAAATCAGTGATCACTAATCAACCATCAAAAAAAAAAAAAAAAAAAAAAAAAATGGGTAAATAAAGACATAAGACGAAAAAGTCAATGGCAAATTTACATTTTGATATTTTAATATATGCTACCGAAGGACACCTAAAAAGCAGCCTCATAGTTAAGGACACTTCTCACGTATCGTTGGGTGTGTAACTCTGTGGCATTGTAGTGCCACAGAGTTCGTAGGGCATAATTGTCCAGAATATCAAGGTAGACGTGTTGATTAACAGGTTTGCCCACGATAACCGGGCCTGGACCATACCACGAAAAACACCCCCGCACGAGTACACTGCCAGCTCAAAAATTGACCGTAGGAACAGTACACCGCGGTAAATAGAGTTCCCCTGCTGTCACCATACCCACACAAGGCCATCAGACTGATGGATCGTGTATCTTGGATTCATCAGTGCATGGGTCCCGTTTCCATTGATCTACGGTCCACGATAAATGTTCTTTACACCATGCTAAACGACGAGTGGCATTCCGAGTGGAGATGAAAGGCTTATGAGCAGCCGCACAACCACGGTAACCCATGGAATGAAGTTCTCTGCGAATGCTATGTGTACATACCGAATTTCCAGCATTTTTACTCACCTCTACACTGAGGTCTTGTGCAGTACTCCGTCGATTAGCTGTAACGACTCTCCTGAGGCTTCGTTGTCCTCTATAACTGATTTTCTTTGGTATGCCGGTATACGTTTTGCTACTTCAGGCACGCCATGTGTCTTCCACTTATTCAGTTCATCCAAAACAGTTGACTTGGGTATGTTTAGACGCCTCTCGGTTTCTCTTATGAACGACCCACTAATATAACACCCAACAATCTTTCCTTTCTCAGAGTCAGTTCTTTTCCGCCGCGACATTTTCACTCAACCTCACAGTGCGATATGATCGCAGTCAGCTGCAGGCTTGTTTTTATACCGTTTGCAGCTGTACCGCGCATCTTTAAAACGCAGCGGATCCGTTGATTTGCTTTTGAAAGGGTGTCCGGTGACTTTTGTCAACATAGTGTATATCAGTCATTTTTCAGTCGCTCATTTTTATTTTATTATACACTGTTCTTATTATGTCATATGGTATATATTTTATATGTTTATGCCATTTTAATTATTTTCATAAGATCAATGTTCGTACTCGAATAGAAATGATTTTAAATATTGTAAATAAAAAACGTATTGATTTTTTAGTTGCTCAGTTTTCATATTATTATTCAGTTCTTTTTATGAACTGAATAATAATATGAAATCTGGGGTCGTTCACATGACAAGTTTCGCATGTAAATGTTCACAAGCAAATTTGGTATGCTGCGTCTGGCAGGATAAAAGCGGCAATGATCAGGCTGTTGATAGCCATTATCTCTTGCAATGAAAGAATGTGCGTTACTGGAAAAAATGTTTCTAATCAAAATCAGAGTCCGTGGGTTGGTATTCGTACAGGATACGTGTGATGCAAGAACTGCTACGTGCGACAAAGAATAACGCTTGGACTTAGCTCTCCTATTCCTGTCCCAGATGGAGATTGACAGCTTGTGGCTTGAGGTTATCACGTGGTCAGATAAGACACATTTCACTATTACTGGAACTGTGAACTCTCAAAATTGTCGAATGTGGGGGAACGCCACGACCAGCTTCTATTCTCGAAATACTTCTACGGAATCCACATGTGACAGTATGGTGGGGCTTCACACCAGCTTTCATCATCGGACTATTTTTTCTTCGAAACCACCACATCTCAGAGCCTATTATGGTGCACTAAAACCAGTGAACGCCATTGTTCTCTTTTGTTACACGTTGTTCTTGCTTTGCAGGAAGGGCAATGTTTGGACATTACCGTATTCATGCCAGACGGTGCACCTCCTCATGTCGGTCGGAAAGCGAAAGAATAGCTCAGTCGAACATTTAGCAATAAACGCATAATTTATCAAGAGTTTTTGCAGTCCTCGCAGGAACTTACTCCTTGTGATTTCTGGCTATGGAAATATCTAAAAGACACGATTTGCCGCCGCGGTGGCGCAGTGGTCTAAGCGATGGCGTATGATCATTCGTCCGGGAGGGGTCCGGGTTCGAATCCCGGTGAGACATGGATGCACTGGCTCTCTCCCTTCCCTGGAACCAGCTGCCCTAAATTAGGGACGGGCGACTACTTATAGCCCATTGAGTTGCTCACGGTGGTCGTTAAACCTAAAAAATAAAAAAAAAATAAAAGACAGAATTTATCGGGACGCCCAATCCTCTTAGATCTGAAAACGGGCGTCAGACATGAAGTGGGCAACTTCGACCGCAGCATGCTGCGAGCAGCACTGTCACATGCTGTTCTTCGTTTGCAGCATGCCATCTCTTGTGATGGATAGCATATGGAGCTAATTTTGTCCTAAAACGGTTGTGCTATCAATAAGCAATAATTTCACGCACTTGTCTTTTTTTTTTTTTTTGCGTCTGCATGCCACTAGTGGCCTAATTTTGAGTTACTCCCCCCTCCCGCTAAATCGTTTCACCATGCCCTCAATAAGCTACTTACTAAGTTTCGTCCTGGTATCTCCATTTCTGGTTTTTCTAGATATCCGAGAAAAGGGAAACTCATTGCATAATCACCTGATATCTACGCATCCAACATATTCCATTTCCCCCTATTTCAACCTTCGCATTAACTTCAATGTTACTAATGTAATAAGCTTTATTTAAAGTATATCAATCAATCAATCAATCAATAAATAAATAAATAAAACATGTGTGTGTGCCATTATTAATTTTTTTAGTTACTGAATGTTGCGTAGTGTTCAAGAAAATGTGTCTGTGTCAGTTCGTTTATACATAGTTAATAAGCGTATCACTGGCTATTGCCCTTTCTATGGTAGTGTCGCGGGTACGATTTGTTACTTTAGAGACACACGTATCAAGTGTTGGGAATCGCTGAATTAGAGTAACCCTATCATTTTCCCGGTATGATTATACTGGTAGATTTTGATACTATGCATCTTTCCCGACAGAATAAAAAAATCCCAAGTAATAAATTTCGATGTAACGGAAATAGGTAACGGAAGTGGTCAAAACCATTGTTGAAATCTGATTTTTTAAATGGAATCACATGAAGTGACGCAACAAAAATAGTTAATTTCATTGTTACTCAACAATACATTTTACTACACTATCGCCGAATATCATTTTATCACGTTATATATGAACGTATTATGTATACAAATACGTTTTAAAGCGTTTTAAGACAAAACAACATGTAATTTGAGAGAAAACAACACAACCTTTACAAATCAAAATATGCGCCGTCATTATCTGTTACCTTCCGTCATCGGTCGGGCAGCTGATAGATTCCAGCCATGAAGAAAACTTCGTCGTCTGACGCCATGAAGTCGTCAACCCGTTCTTGCACTTCGTCACATGTCCGGAACCATATAGCAGACAAACCATGTTGCATCGATCGGAACAAATGATAGTCTGAAGGGGCTATGTCGGGACTATACGTCGGGAGCTCCTAATCTTCCCAGCCAAGCGTCAATAACGTTTCCCGGACCGATTTCGCGACATGCGGCCTAGGGTTGTCATGCAGTAATTTCACGGGATGCAATCCTTTGCCTGCGAATGGACGCTTCCGACAGATTTCTTGGTTCAATCGCAGCAATTGTTGCTTGTAGCGATCAGCAGTAAGAGTTTGACCCTGTTCCAATAGTTCATAATAGAGCACACCCTTCATTTCCCACCAGATGCGCAGCAGAACTTTCTTGGAGTGAATATTGCGTTTCGCTGCCGAAGACGTTGCTTCACCGGGCTTCCCAGTGCTTCCAGTGTCGTTGCTTCACCAGTGTTTCGGGCTTCCCAGTGCTTCCAGTGTCGTTGCTTCACCAGTGTTTCGGGCTTCCCAGTGTCGTTGCTTCACCAGTGTTTCGGGCTTCCCAGTGTCGTTGCTTCACCAGTGTTTCGGGCTTCCCAGTGTCGTTTCTTCACCAGTGTTTCGGGCTTCCCAGTGTCGTTTCTTCACCAGTGTTTCGGGCTTCCCAGTGTCGTTTCTTCACCAGTGTTTCGGGCTTCCCAGTGTCGTTTCTTCACCAGTGTTTCGGGCTTCCCAGTGTCGTTTCTTCACCAGTGTTTCGGGCTTCCCAGTGTCGTTTCTTCACCAGTGTTTCGGGCTTCCCAGTGTCGTTTCTTCACCAGTGTTTCGGGCTTCCCAGTGTCGTTGCTTCACCAGTGTTTCGGGCTTCCCAGTGTCGTTGCTTCACCAGTGTTTCGGGTTTCCCAGTGTCGTTGCTTCACCAGCGTTTCGGGCTTCCCAGTGTCGTTGCTTCACCGGGCTTCCCGTTACTTCCCAGTGTTTTTTTCCGCTTGGGATTGTCGTACCATATTCACTTTTCATCACCCGAAACGATTTTCCACAGGGAAGACTTTCTATGTTGTTTATTCAACAGATTCAAAAACTTAATGACAGGCTTATACTTGTTCCTCTGGCTCAAGTCATGTGGCACCCATTTTCCTTCCTTTTGAATCTTCCCCATTGCGCGTAAACGATTGGAAATGATTTTTTCAGTTACCCCCAGCTGTTCAGCTAGTTCACTTTACGTTTGAAGCGAATCTTCATCTACCAATGCTTGCAGTTTCTCATGTGCAACCTTCTGCGGAGCTCCGCTATACGTTCTTGATCGCCAAAATATAAATCACCTGCTTTAAAACGTCTAAACCAAAACTCACACGTGCTTTTTGATACAATATTCTCCCCCAGAACAGATCGATGCACATGCTTTTGCAGCATTTTTTCCGTAACGAATTTCATAACGAATGCATTGTCGAATAAATGCAGTATCGCTTGCCGTCTTTCACCTACTGATATTCAAGTGCGTTTGACTGTTGGGCAAACTTCTGACGGTTGCATGACAACAACGCGGAGGAATGTCGGATATGTAAATTAGCGGTATACGTCACACAAAAAACGCTTTAAAACGTATTTGTACACCTAATAACAATATCTCACTACAATCTGGGTAAATTACGAAAAAACTGATGATAAATGTGACAAAAACCATTTACAAAACACATTTTAATGCTGCAGTAGACGGTGAAGCCACTTTAGCTAATTTTCTGAAATGTCTCGAAAACGGTGCGAAATTCCAAAATATCTCGAAAACGGTCAAAGCAAAATTTGCTTTCCTCTCGGGGGAAGGGGGCTGCGGCCTTCTGAGTGAATCAAAATTTTGCAGGACAAATTCTTTTATTTTTATTAATATGTTTCTTTTTCGTCCTATCTTATTTTTATTTTAATCTTAAAATGACCGTATTTAAAATACCAAAAAGTAAAAGAAGATTCAGCAAAATAATGCTTCCCGATTGACGGCCGCAATTAAAACGTTAGTAAGTCATGAAGTTTTGACACCTGCTACGCTCGTGATTTCGTTCTATGGCTCTTAAAGAACTACAAATGGAATTGATTGAGCTCTCAGAGGATGACATTTTAAAGTCCTTATTTGACGCTAAGAAAGATTCTATTGAAATATGGAAAAATGCAATAGAATGCCCACTCTTTTGGCAATATGCACGAAAAATGCTTTCTTGCTTTTCAACCACTTATTGCACTGAATTTACATTCTCCAACGTAATCCAAGTGAAGTCGCCCTAAGGTCACAAATGACGGATACCCATCCAGAGGATCAGCTAAAAGTGGAGACTTCCATGTTGTAAACAAATATTCAAAAGCTTTCCAACAAAAAGCAGTCACAACAAAGTCATTAAACGACTAGTTAACTTTAGAATTAACTTTTTTATTAAATTTATAACGAGGAACAATACACCAATTAAGTAGTAAATAGTAACGCTGTACTAGTGATCCGATTTATTGGCGTAGAAAATAAACACATAAGCTTTTCCAAGCTTTCGCACATCAACCATATGGCTTTTTCAAGGAAGTTAGACAGAAACTGCAAACTGAAAAATAGAACGCTTAACAATTTGAACGCGGGAACTTGACAATAAATAGATGCGACGTTATATTCATTTAAAGATGCGAGGCATCACGTTGGTTGCACGCGGGATCCTGGTAGAGTAAAGGTGTTACTTGAAGAATTGGTTCCAAATTCGTGGCAACTCGAGCGATGCTTGCAATGATTGTGTCTCGCTCGAGTTGCCACGAATTTGGAACCAATTCTTCAAGTAACACCTTTTCTCTACCAGGATCCCGCGTGCAACCAACGTGATGCCTCGTATCTTTAAATGAATATAATGTCGTATCTATTTATTGTCAAGTTCCCGTGTTCAAATTGTTAAGCGTCCTATTTTTCACTTTGCAGTTTCTGTCTAACTTCCTTGAAAAAGCCATATGGTTGATGTGCGAAAGCTTGGAAACGCTTATGTGTTTATTTTCTACGCCAATAAATCGGATCACTAGTACAGCGTTACTATTTACTATTTAGAATTAACATTTGTTTTTTCATTTTTTGAAGTTAGTACACAGTGAGATTTTTGCAAAACAATGAACATTTTTGATGAAGTCTCTTGAATGCGGCCGTGTTATACACTGCCGGACAATTGCTAAGGACGGATGACAATAGCAACGATAGCAACCATAAAATGGAAGGCAGGAAAATGTGGAAATTAGAATAAGTGCGGGATACAGTAAGACGTGTTGTGCGTATGCAAATTTTGGATTGCCGAACTTGTTCGTGACGTCATAGCGCTGATAAGAGATATGAAGGATTTGACGCGTATTGACCGTTGTTGTTCAAACGCAAAGTTGAAAGAGAAAGAATCAATTGACGAACTTGCAATTTTCAGTATGTCTTCCCGACATCACCTAGATGATTTTACGCGTGGCCGTATTACTGGCAAGATTGAAGAAGGGCGAAAAATAACAGATGTTGCCAGGGAGTTCGACGTCAGCCACAGTGTTGTTTCAAGGCTTTGGAAATCACTTCAAACAAATGGAGAGTGTAGCAAACGTCACGGGGGAGGTCGTGTTCGCAGTACGATACCTGCAGAAGATCTGTACATAGTGCTATCAACAAAAAGACACCGGCGCAGCACAGCTACTAAGGTAGCAAATCAGTTTATGGCTGCTACTGGCAAGCGGATCTCCCGAAAAACTGTCGCCAGATGTTTGCATGAAGGAGGACTATGCGCCCGCCGTCCTGTTGTGTGCATCCCATTGTCCAGACGTCACCGTACCGCCCGTTTGCAATGGTGCCATCAACATCGCAATCGGACTGATAACGACTGGTCTGCTGTCCTCTTCTCAGATGAGAGTAGATACAGTCTATCGTGTGATTGTCGACGACAACTGATCTGGCGTGATAGTGGTACAGCATATTGTCCAGCAAACATACAGGAAAGGGACCGATATCAGACATGTAGTGTCATGGTATGGGCTGGCATCATGATCAATGGCCGTACGTCCCTCTATGTACTTCCAACTGGGACTATGACTGGCCAACGATACATTAATGATGTTCTGCTACCTCATGTTCGCATGTTCCGTGGTGCTGTCGGTGATAGATTCATTTTCATGGTCGACAACGCAACATGTCATCGAACAGTCGCTGTCCAGGAGTGTCTTAAGAGCGAGGATATTCAACGCCTCGTATGGCCAGTACGTTCTCCAGATCTGAATCCCATTGAACATGTGTGGGATGCTTTGGGGAGGAGTCTTGCTGGTCGCCAATGCCCTCCAATAAACAAGGACACCCTCATCCGTGCACTGACAGAGGAATGGGATAAATTACCCCAACAGCTGCTTGATAATGTTGTGCAAAGCATGACACGACGTGTGGAATCTTGCATCGCCCTCCATGGTGGCCATATCCCGTATTGACATCTTACGCCGGAACGCCTGCGGACGGTAATTGCATTTTTTTCACGTTTACGTATTCTGCACAAAATGGCCTGTTTGTCCCTTGAACACGTTCCAAAGCCTTCTGGATTTCAGAGCACAATAAATTGTCTTTCTTGTAATGTCCTGGCATTCTGACATTATTTTATTTCACTTGGCATCCAACCACACTTACTTTTTTATGCGCTATATAGCCGTTTATGATCCGTCCTTAGCAATTGTCCAGCAGTGTATATTACATCTAACCTAATACGGCCTTCCAACATGAAAAGGTTCCCCCACATCTGGCCTAGACCAAAAGTTACTAATCTCAAATCAAGTTGCCTTAAGGTCACAAATAAAAAAATTAAGGTAATCAAGTAAACAAATTAAAAAATATTATATTATTATACATTATATATAATATATATTATATAGATATTAAAATATATAAAAAGTATGTAAAAATTAAAGTAATAAATTAAACAAAAAAGTTAAGATAATCAAGTAAACAAAAAAAATTAAGGTAATCAAGTAAACAAATTAAGGTAATCAAGTTGCCTTAAGGTCACAATTTCGCCGCCCCGGTGGCGCAGTGGTCTAAGCGATGGCCTTTGATCATTCGTCCGAAAGGGGTCCGGGTTCGAATCCCGGTGAGGCATGGATGTTGTGTTTGTCTTATGGCACTGGCTCTCTCCCTTCCCTGGAACCAGTGACCCTAAATTAGGGACGGGCGACTGCTTATAGCCCATTGAGTTGCTCACGGTGGTCGTTAAACCTCCAATCAAAAAAAAAAAAAAAGGTCACAATTATGAAATCAAGCCGCATTAGGGTCACAAATGACAGATACCCGTCCAGAGGATCAGCTAAAAGTGTGGACTTCCATGTTGTAAACAAGTATTCTCAAATGCTTTCCAACAAAAAGCAGTCTCATTAAACGATTAGTTAACTTTAGAATTAACATTTGTTTTTCATTTTTTAGAGTTAGTACACAGTGAGATTTTTACAAAATAATGAACATTTTGATGAAGTTTCTTTCTTGAATGCGGTCGTGTTAAATTACAGCTAATTTAATGCGGCCTTCCAACATGAAAAGGTTCCCCACCTCTGGTCTATGCTAAAAGTTACTAATTTCCTTCACTAACACACTTGCGATTCAGGTTTTTTTTTCTGCCGTAAGGTCGAACCTTAGTTTGCGCATGCGCAGATGGACTTTCGTTGCAACATCACATTTCATCGGCGCCAGGGTCGTTCCTCACGTTCGTTTAAAACTGAATAATATACAATAATATTCTTTTTGGAAAACTAAACAGTCGAAATGCTTACTATTGCCACCGCAATAGTTTAGTAAATATTGAGTGTGTGCATCTCCTCACTAACACACTTGCGATTCAGGTTTTTTTTTCTGCCGTAAGATCTACCCGTTTTTGTAATAGATGCAAATTGCGATCGGAGTAGTTACGTCACACATGACACTGCGATGCCGAATTATCGGCCAATAAAGTGTGGAGCAGTGGAGCACATAAATGCACTAGGTTTGTCCGAGTAAGTCAGTCGTAAAGGAAATCACGGACGGTGTAACATGGCATGTGATAAGAAGCACAGTACACGTTGTTTACTGTACGATTTCGATAAAGGCAATACTGCAGCCGCGGCTTGCCGCAACATCTGTCAAGTGTATGGGGAGGATGCAGTTGATGATAGCTCATGTCGCCGTTAGTTTCGGAAATTCCGGAACGGAGACAGAAGCTGTAAAGATCAGCCACGTCCTGGACGTCCATGCGCTGTTTCTGACGAGGATGTGGACCTAGACATAACAAATGACCCACATCTAACCGTTCAGGAATTAGCGGAAACGTTGTCGGTGAACAGAAAAACAGTCTAAAGACGGATGCATGCGCTTGGGTTCATCACCAAGTACAATAACTGGGTTCCGTACCAGCTTTCTGCAAAGCAACGAGAGGAGAGAATTCGTACCTGTGTTTCTTTGCTTTCTTGTCACAGAAATGAACCAGCTTTGGGACGAATTGTAACGGGTGATGAGAAATGGGTACTGTACCATAATGTAAAGCGTCAACTGACTGTGTGCCGAGATGCAGAGCCTGCTCCATCGATCTCAAAAGGAGGACTGCATCTCAAAAAGGTTTTGTTGAGTGTTTGGGGGGGATGTCCAGGTAATTATCCACTGGGAGGTGTTGGCACATAACCGAACGGTAAATGCTGACCCCTACTACCAACAGTTGGACAGATTGCAAAAACCACTGACATCGAAGTGGCCAGCACTTGTCAGTCGCAAAGGCGTGATCTTTCATCATGATAAAGCCATACCTCATGCTGCTTTAATCACTCGACAAAAATTACTGGACTTTGGTTGGAAAGCGTTACCTCACCCGGCGTATTCCCCTGATCTGGCACCTACGGACTACCACCTTTTTCGATTGTTACAGAACGCCTTTCAAACCTTCGATGATGTGAAAATGGCGTTACATGACCTTTTTTACTCTAAAACACAGGAGTTTTTCCGGCGTGGGATTCGTTTACTCATAGACAGATGGCATGAGGTCATACAGAATGATGGGAATTTTGTGAAATTCTAGGTACGTTATTTGTTGTGTTCTCCTTCTTTCTTTGTAGCCTACAAAAACGGGTAAAACTTATGCACACACGCAATATTTACTTTTATGATACACATATCTTTCATTGGTTTTGCGACAACAATATTCATTAATCCACCTACCTATGTACCGCTCAATATCAGGAATAATAAACTTTATTGTTTGTTGTTCAACTTAGTATTTAAGTTTTATTCCACTTAGTATGTATTCGACTGTGGCTGGGTGTGGTGGTCGTGAGTGACACGAATCAATGCAATGTGTTGTACATAAATTAATGTATACCCTCGAATCCCTCGTTTTACTTCACACCCAAAAAGATCTTGGCATGCGAAAGATGCATAGCACAAATAATCTACGATTTTCCCTGTGTTTTCAAACTTCAAAGCAACTGTTTCGGCATATAAATAAAAGCACACTGTTCAGTATTTTCACTAGACTTCGAAAATTACGTCATTTTGTCTTCAAATTCTGCGCTTGCCAGTCGTTTATTTCAGCTTAAAGATCCAAATGTGGTCCGTAAGTGCCAAAAGGTTGATGACTTCTGAACTAGATTACTCGACTACTGGGAGCCAATGTGCTTGTCTTGAAGAATGCATGGAGGCCATTAACTTGTAGCCAATAATTTAATTACAGAGCACTTAGCGCTTGTTTCCATGCAAAAAATGCTACAACTCTATAAACCTTGTACTACTAAAAAAAAAAATAAATAAAAAAAAGATAAAAACTGGAGCACAACAATCAACCGATTTCGGGCAAAGTCGCAAACAATGTACAATGCGAATAAATGAATGCCATGAGTTTTCAATATTTAAAGACAACAGAGTCAACCATCAATACAGGATAAAAACTTATGAAAGGGGAAAAACCCTTTACAACTTAGGTAAAACTTTACTAAAAGTTAAAATATTTACAGATTAAAAGTGAGATCTGTTGGGAGCACTTTGTCCCATCCTCAGACTACAATAGTATGTGCCTAGAATCCGGCCTGGAAAGAGGCCAGTATCCTTTTGACTCCATCGGACGTGTCTACTCTTCTTTTCACAGAAAGCTTGCATATTCACTCCCAGTTACAAGTCTCTTTGTAATGACTCATTACCTAGTGAAATACCACATCCGTGGAAATTGTTATTTCCAGGAGGGTATCCACGTCAGACGGAATAACCCTGTAGGTTTCTAAATTTATGTCATAACTTACCTTATGCGTATCATAGGCAAATTTATGTCATAACTAACCTTATGTGGTTCAATATTGTGTAACGTTGATGAATTTTCTTTTGCAAACTAATTTTCGCTAGAGTGCTGCGGGGTGAGTATTCTTCAAAATCGGTCCTACGTCATGGAAGCTCTTGGACATTGCATCTACACTGAAGAGCAATTGAATTAGAGACAGCTGGCGTTATGCAAATGTGACGCTGCGGCGGCCTTGAAAACGGAAACGACATGACGTATGCAGCGATGCGACAATATAAGGATTGATGCGACGGGAATCAGTAAGAGTCGGACGCAGTATGGGTAAGACGAAGGATCTAAGCGCATTTAATCGTGGGCAAATTGTCGGTGCCCGACGAATGGGTCACTCCATCTCGGAAGTCGTGCAGGAACTGGAATTTTCATGAGCCACTGTGTCACGGGTGCACTGTGAGTACACCGAATCCGGAAAAACCATCCCTGCAAGGGCCAACTGCCGTGGCCAACAGGGTGTGGATGGGCGGGGTCATCGTCGGCTAGCTCGCATTGTAACGGCGGATAGATGGGCGACAGTGCAAGAAATCACTCGACAATTTAACGCTGGTGCACAAAAACGTGTAAGCAGCCACACCATCCAGAACCATCTCCTCGCTATGGGGTACAGAAGCCATCGTCCCACGAGGGTACCGCTGCTGACCGCACATCACAGGGTGCAAAGGTTAGCATTAGCGCGGGAACATCGCCACTGGACCCTAGACATGTGGGAAAATGTTGCTTGGACTGATGAGTCGAGATTCACGTTGGTACATGCGGATGGCAGGATACGAGTACGGCGCAAACCACATGAAGCGATGGATCCTTCTTGCCAGCAGGGTACTCTTCAAGCTCGTGGGGGTGGCATTCTCGTCTGGGGACAGTTTATGTGGACTGAAAGGGGACCCCTGGTACGTGTGACATCGTCCCTCACAGGTCAACGTTACTGGGATATCCTGGACTACCATTTGCTCCCGTTTGTGCGCCTTCAACATCCCACTGGGGACCTCATCCTGCAACAAGACAATGCACCGTGCCATCGCTCCCGAATTGTATCCGAATGGTTGGATGAACATTCCACCGACGTGACCTCGCTTCCTTGGCCAGCTAGTTCACCTGACCTCAATCCCATCGAGGACATCTGTGATGCCATCGAGGCTCTGACCCCCTTCCACCAAATCTTCGTGAACTGTGGGAGCTTGTTCAGGGGTCGTGTATCCGAATGGCTTCCCAACGCTTCCGGTGTCTTGTCGAGTCCATGCCGAAACGAATCGCTGCCGTCATCAGGACGAAAGGTGGGGCTACACGTTACTAGACAGGTATCTCTAATTAAATTGCTCTTCAGTGTATAGAGAGCACACTGGCACATACTATTGCAGTCTGAGGATGCGACATAGTGCTCCCGAAAGATCTCACTTTTAATCTGTAGATATTTTAACTTTTAGTAAAGTTTTACCTGACGTGTAAAGGGGTTTTCCCCTTTCATAAGTTTTTATCGTATATTGACGGTGTTGTCTTTAACTTCTGAATTTTAATGGCACGAATGTTAACCACTCTTATATTTTCAACATTTTTGGAAATTAATATGAGTAATCCACTGGGAAGTGTAATTCCCAAATGCTTGAATACAAGTGATGAATCTGACGCGCGTTGGTTCAATGAGGTATCGGTGGTGTTTGTCGCTTCAGATTTTATTCACTTGGGCTATCTTTCGGGTGATCCAAAGTGCAGGTATGGAATTTGAGAAGCCAGATGTCTGCTAAAGAAGCATCGTATTGAGACAAATGTGGGGACAGGATTTCTATTTAGAGGGAGTCGAGGAAAATTTCATATACACTATATTATCAAAAGTATTCGGACACTACCAAATATTTGCATAAATGCAAAGAATCGCAGAAAAGTGCGCTGTGAGAGGGGAGGTACGTATATAAAGCTGAAATGTTCTGTCGTGTTATCTGTAACCCTTTTTGTTTTTGTTTGGAAGTTTAACGGCCACCGTGAGCAACTAAACGGGCTATAAGCGGTCTCCCATCCCTAATTTAGGGTCAATGGTTCCAGGGAAGGGAGATATCCAGCGCCGTAAGACAAGCATAACATCCATGCCTCACCGGGTTTCGAACTCGGACCCTTCTCGGACGAATGGTCATAAGCTAGTGCTTAGGCCACTGCGCCATCTGTGCGGCACCAGTAACTTTTAAGTAGATATGCAGCGTGGACATAGACTTTCGGAGTTCTAGCTCAGGCTGGAGTTCTAGCGTGGGCTGGTCATAGAATATCATCTAAGTAACGTTTCCATACAGAGCATTGCAGATAAACTAAACTTACCAAAATAGACTGTAAGTGATGCCATGAAGAGATGGAAGAAGAACGGTGCTACTACAGCAAAAAAATGTTCAGGAAGGCCGCAGAAACTGACAAACGTGACAGAAGAGCCATGGTAAGAAATGTTAAGAAATATTGTTTTTCTTCTGCAGTTTCTATCGCTGCTGAAGTAAGAAATGCATGTAATGGCTCGATTAGTGCCATAACTATCCGCAGGGAGTTGCACAGAGTGGGTTATTATGGTAGAGCAGTGGCACACAGGCCACACAGGCCACACATCACTAACGTGAATGTGAAACGCCGTTTTGAGTAGTGTGTCTCCTGTCGTTCCGGAACTGTGGGCGACTGGAAAGCTGTTCTTTGGTGTGATGAGTCACGCTTTTCACTCTTCCAATCTGATGGCCGTGTTTGGACTTGGCGACAGACCGGCGAACGATTTTCGTCGGACTGTGTTCTTCCAACTGTTTTGTTCGGCGGAGGCTCCATCATGGTATGGAGTTGTCTTTCGTGGATGCGTCTATGCCCGTTGGTTATTATACCGCAAACCATGAACTCTGAAGTGTACCTCGACGTTTTGGATAATTCTGCCCTACCAACAATTTGGTAATATTGTGGAAATGTCCGTTGTCTTTTCAACAACACGTTCCAGCTCTCTGTCACAATGCACGGCGTGTGCAGAACTCATTTCTCGAAAATGGGGTGGAATTGTTAAACTGGCCATCTCGGCGGTCTCGTTCATTTCGTCGACAATCACTTGGTCGACAATGCATTTCGTCGACAACTCATTTCGTCAACAGGTACATTTCGTCGACATTCACTTCGGCGACACTATATATGCAAACTGTCGATTCCTCAAAATTTTCGTAAAATCTACAGTTTTCAATTTAGAAGCACCAAATTTAGTATACTATCTCATGGTACTCTAACTTACAGCGTACACGGCTTTTAGAAGGGGCCGGGCCCGAGGTTTCAAGGGGGCCCCATACAATATTTTCGTAAAATATAGTTTTTAATTTGGGACCACCAAATTTGGTATACTATCTCATTGTACTCTTACACCAACTTAGACCATAGATGGAAATAGTCGGGGCCCGTGGTCAAGGGGCCCCCATACAAAAGTTTCGTAAAATCTACAGTTTTCGATTTAGAACAACCAAATTTGGTATACTATCTTATGGTACTCTAACTTAGACCGTACACGGTTTTTAGAAGGGGTTGGAGCCCATACAAAATTTTCTCAAAAATTTCCATTTTTTACTTAAGAGCTGCAACACAATTCTGCACTCTAATACCCTATCTGCGAGCTAAGTTAGAGTACTATGAGATAGTATATCCAATTTGGTTGTTCTAAATTAAAAACTGTAGATTTTACGAAAATCTTGTATGGGGGCCCTTGACCCCGGGCCCCGGCCCCCGGCCCCCGGCCCCTTCCTTCTGTGGTCTAAGTTGGTGTAAGGGTAAAACGAGATAGTATACCAAATTTGGAGGTTCTAAATTGAAAACTGTTGTTTTTACGAAAATGTTGCATGGGGCCCCCTTGACTCCGGGCTCCGACCCCTTCCAAAAACCGTGTACTGTCTAAGTTAGATTACAATGAGATAGTATAAAAAATTTGGTGGTTCTAAATTGAAAACTGTAGATTTTACGAAAATGTTGTATGGGCCCCTTGACCCCGGGCCCCGACCTCTTCCGTTTATGGTCTAAGTTGGTGTAAGAGTACAATGAGATGGTATACCAAATTTGGTGGTTCTAAATTGAAAACTATAGATTTTACAAAAATTTTGTATGGGGCCCCTTTCACGCCGTGTCCGACCTCTTCCAAAAACCGTCTATGATCTGAGTTACAGTACCATGAGATAGTATACCAAATTTGGTGGTTCTGAACTTATTTTCGGTTTTTTAGGAATCGACTGTTTGCAGTGTCGACGAAATGAGTTGTTGACAAAGTGGCGTCGACGAAATGAGTTGTTGACAAAGTGGCGTCGACGAAATGAGTTGTCGACGAAGTGAACCAGACCCCATCTCAGAGTCTGGTTTTAATCCCATAGAACACCTCTAGAATGAACTGTAGCAATGAATACGAAATGGACCACAACGGTCATCTTCGTTCTCCACTCTTGCAGCAGATTTGCAGGAGGAATGGCGAGCCATTCCTCCGAGACCTACGGGAAATTGGTTGATACTATGCTTCGACCTGTTGCCGCTGTCATAGAAACAAAAGGTGGACCGACGAGCTACTAATTGCGATAATAAAGCCATTTGTTCCAAAACAGATCAGATCATATGTAAAGGATTTTAGGAAGGGAGTGTCTGACCCCAGGTCTTAAACAGCCCTTACAAATAGGAAGCTAGAAGATTTGGGCTAGAGTGCTCGATAAGAAAGTGACACGGAAGCGAAGTAGAAAGGGGGAGGAAGACGCCCTAATTTATTACCGGGAGGGGAAGTATCCGGGGTCCGACGGCTTAACGTGCCCATCCGACGCACGGCGGATGTTTAGTAGATCGGGCGTTCGTACCTCTGGGATCGAACCTGAGATCCTTTCCGTGGCAGTCACGGACGTTGCCCACTAGGCCACCCGCGGCCCTTGTCCCAAAACAAAACGACTTCTGGCTTTTAATAGTAATCAGTATCACGTATAAATTTTGAGCGGTGCTTATCTACTTACAGATAACTCAGTTAATGTTAATAATTTTGTACAGGACTATTTTATTCGAAAACAAAAATCAGTGAAGTTAAAAAAAAATACAGTGTGTCCCATAAAGGTGTAACCAATTTCAAGTAATTAATCATAAGTTTTTATGTAAATGGTCTCAATACACAACTTGTGCTAATTGACAGAACTGATCATGAAGTTTCACAGACATTCGACATGGGCGCCATTAGTCACCCGAACAATGTCTAAACGGCATTCCAATTCGAATCATGTTCGCTCCGTATTAATTTCTACCGTGCTTGTGTAATCGTCCTCTTTAGAGTCAGCAATGTCTGCAACAGGAGTGCTGTAAACCCCACCCTTGATTAATCCCCTTAAAAAAAAAGTCACAGATTGTTAAGGCCCGCGAACGTGGGGAGCCATGCAATGGGACGACCGCACCGAATCCATCGATTGGGAAATTTGATATCCAGAGACCTCCTCATAATCAAAGCTCAACAAGATGGCGCTTTGATTATGAGGAGGTCTCAGAAAAATGACCGAAATTGCAAGTTCTATGGAAAATGACCGGAATTGCAAATTCACCCAACTGGAGATTCACAAACTGCTCAATCATGTCCAGGTAATTATCAGCTCTCACGGTCGCTTCTTGAAAGAAAAAGGGTCCAATAACACGGTCGACCATTATGCCACACCAAACATTCACTTTTGGGCTAGCATGTTCATGTTCCATTGTGCAATGCGGGTATTCTGTTTTCTAAATTATCAGAATCTGTTTATTAACCTTTCCGGAAACATGGAAAGTGTACTCATCCGAGAAACATATTTGTCTCAAGAAAGATTCAGTACTTGTAATGTTCTTCAACATCTCTTCAGTAAACTGTTTATGTTTCACATGATCATCTAGGGTTATGTGATGGGTCTGCAGTTTATACGGGTGCATTTCCAATCTCTGACATAACACTTTGTGCACTGACGGCTTGGGGAAGGCCACCTGTCGTTCTGATTGACTTTCTAGGGCTACGAGTGAATGTCTGTCTCACCTCCTCCTCCTCTCTTTCTGGAACCAGCGTTGGTCATCCAGGGCTTTTCTTTGTAAAGACGCTACCAGTTTCCTTGAAAGACTTGTACCACTTTCTCATACTGCTTCGTGTGGATGGTTTGCTCCCATATTTTGTTCTGAAATTCCGCTGAACCTGCGTTTCGGATCGGGTTTCAATAAACCACTTCACAATCTGTGCTTTCGTTGCAGGATCCATTGGGTGCACTTCTAGAAAACTTGAGGGTACTCCGTATCACCTGTGACAAAGGGAATGCTAGTATTAGTTTTGTATCCAAAGTTATCATTTGAAATTGGGTACATTTTTTTGGGACACACTGTATTTTACTTACGACATAAATTTATAGTACATATATCTAAAAAGATAATGGTCCTTTGGACACTAAAACAGGTGTTTCGTAAACCTCATCTAAAATGTCTCGCCTTCGTGTTCCCTACCTCGCCATAGAGATCCTATGAAGAAGTCGCCTTCTTCCTGGACGTCTCCTGTCATAAAATGTAGAACAAGTAACCAGAAATGCATTACTAATTGCTCACACAAATCACTAACTCGTCTAAAATATTGCGCGGGTGGGCTACTGAAACTATTTTTCCACATTGAAAAGCACACACAGAACCTCAGTCAGATTTAAAAAAATAACTCTGACACACGAGTTTTAGCAAAAGCTGGACCGGTAAACTACACTGCTGAACAATTGCTAAGGACGGATCATAAACGGCTATATAGCGCATAAAAAAGTCAGTGTGGTTGGATGCCAAGTGAAATAAAATAATGTCAGAATGCCAGGACATTACAAGAAAGACAATTTATTGTGCTCTGAAATCCAGAAGGCTTTGGAACGTGTTCAAGGGACAAACAGGCCATTTTGTGCAGAATACGTAAACGTGAAAAAAATGCAATTACCGTCCGCAGGCGTTCCGGCGTAAGATGTCAATACGGGATATGGCCACCATGGAGGGCGATGCAAGATTCCACCCGTCGTGTCATGCTTTGCACAACATTATCAAGCAGCTGTTGGGGTAATTTATCCCATTCCTCTGTCAGTGCACGGATGAGGGTGTCCTTGTTTATTGGAGGGCATTGGCGACCAGCAAGACTCCTCCCCAAAGCATCCCACACATTTTCAATGGGATTCAGATCTGGAGAACGTGCTGGCCATACGAGGCGTTGAATATCCTCGCTCTCAAGACACTCCTGGACAGCGACTGTTCGATGACATGTTGCGTTGTCGTCCATGAAAATGAATATCACCGACAGCACCACGGAACATGCAAACATGAGGTAGCAGAACATCATTAATGTATCGTTGGCCAGTCATAGTCCCAGTTGGAAGCCCATAGAGGGACGTACGGCCATTGATTATGATGCCAGCCCATACCATGACACTACATGTCGGATATCGGTCCCTTTCCTGTATGTTTGCTGGACAATATGCAGTACCACTATCACGCCAGATCAGTTGTCGTCGACAATCAGACGATAGACTGTAACTACTCTGATCTGAGAAGAGGACAGCAGACCAGTCGTTATCAGTCCAATTGCGATGTTGATGGCACCATTGCAAACGGGCGATACGGTGACGTCTGGACAATGGGATGCACACAACAGGACGGCGGGCGCATAGTCCTCCTTCATGCAAACGTCTGGCGACAGTTTTTCGGGAGATCCGCTTGCCAGTAGCAGCCATAAACTGATTTGCTACCTTACTAGCTGTGCTGCGCTGGTGTCTTTTTGTTGATAGCACTATGTACCGATCTTCTGCAAGTGTCGTACTGCGAACACGACCTCCCCCATGATGTTTGCTACACTCTCCATTTGTTTGTAATGATTTCCAAAGCCTTGAAACAACACTGTGGCTGACGTCGAACTCCCTGGCAACATCTGTTATTTTTCGCCCTTCTTCAATCTTGCCAATAATACGGCCACGCGTAAAATCATCTAGGTGATGTCGGGAAGACATACTGAAACTTGCAAGTTTGTCAATTGATTCTTTCCCTTTCAACTTTCCGTTTGAACAACAACGGTCAATACGCGTCAAATCCTTTATATTTCTTATCAGCGCTATGACGTCACGAACAAGTTCGGCAATCCAAATTTTGCATACGCACAACACGTCTTACTGTATCCCGCACTTATGCTAATTTCCACATTTTCCTGCCTTCCATTTTATGGTTGCTATTGTCATCCGTCCTTAGCAATTGTCCGGCAGTGTATTACTTTTCATCTTCTACCCCGGTTCATTATGCTTCACTTTCTTCCCGAACTTAGCTTGATCAGTGCAGACATTTTTTTTTTGTTGTTGTTCAGAGTTGAAGAAATATTCTTCTCTTTTCTTAACAACGCTAGATTGCAGCAGAATCTGCACGCGGTCGGAGAATATTCCGATGCTCTTAACACACAGAGACTTTGTTAATTCGCCGTCGTGGGTGGTGCAACGGATAGCCCGCTCGAACGGAAATCAGGAGATTCCCGCTCCACGGCTATGAAATTTTCAAGTTTTCTGATGTGATTTAATTCACGTGTGAAACAGTAATTACAGTCGATTAGGCGATGTCCGATTGTTGTGTTAATCATCCTTTTTTTTTTTTTTTTTTTTTGATCGAGGGTTTAGCGACTACCTTGGGCTATAAGCAGTCGCCCATCAGTAATTTAGGGACACTGGTTCTAGGTAAGGGAGAGAGCCAGTGCCCTAAGACAGACACAACGTCCATGCCTCACCGGGATTCGAACCCTGACCCTTCTCGCGCGCGATATCAGAAACCAGCGCTTAGACCAAGACGGCTCAGTGCAGACGTCTACTGTGGATGTCTGCCCTCCACATCACACCATAAATATTTATATCAGTTTAATGGTTTGTGCAAAAGCTGATGCTTAAATGCATTGGTTTTGCAATTATTCAAGAATAATGTTTGTGCTGCGGCACAAGATTATCTGTCCATAAGATAGATCTTTAAACGTCGGTGTTGGCGGGGATGAGTGAGGGGCGGACCCCAGGGTTCCTCTTCCTGGACGCGTGTCTGCCTGGGGATCTCTCAGCCACCGGATGACATAAAGAACCAGTGTAATATTTGTTATAAGTGGAAGGAGGACGAGCATTATTCTGTTATAACACCTGATTATCAATGTTTGACGATACGCAGATGGGCACTGGATAATAATAATCTGTCACGGTGCCCTTCATAAACAACAGAATTGCGTTCTCTCTCTGCCTGATGGTTTCTCCAAACCCGTTGCAACCGAATTAATCTCTCTCCTTTACATAGTGTTTTTGTTTATCAGTCACAACAAGGCTAAATACAAAGCAGCTAGTAAAAATAAGAAATCACGTAAGAGCTTGGGTAGGGTCAGTTTAGGCACAATACAACAAAATTATATACAGTAAAGGAAATGATTCACTATATATATATGTAACCAAAGTACATCAAAAAGAATGTTGTTTTTTCGGAATATAAGATGTACCCTTATTTTTGCAAAATTTAAGAAACATTAATACATTAATACGAATCGCTCAATCCCTCTCTTTACTATCTCTTCAAATCAAAAATCTTCTAATTTCTATTGGTATCTCAAGAGCCTTTTTTACCAGACTTAACTGTGTACGACAAAAAGACATTTTAAAGATTTTTATTAAAACAAAATTAAGTTATATGGGTAAAAACGGTAGCTTATGAATCATTGAAATGTGCGAAATTAGCAATGTGTGATACTGCTGGTGAAAACAACGCAGAGAAACGCCACTTAGTCCATCAGCCAATGACATACATGCGTTGCAGAATTTTCCTGTGATATCACACCTTTCTATAGCCAATGGCCTTAGGACCAAACCAAGAAATACCGCAGACAAAGGGCAACATTCTAGGTACCTGCAACTAAACCTTGACTGAACCATACACTTAAGCTAGAGCTAGTCTCACGTAAGCTTTTGTCTCTCTAAGCTTTAACTCCTTTTTCTCTTACTTAAACATACTATTGTACCCACCGTAAGCCAACCAATCCTGCCCGAGGCACAATATCTTCAGCAATGTCTCGATCTTATCCCTCGCGCCGAAGGAATGCGTAAAGTCGTTCTAAGTCCGTTAGATCTTTTTCGTGACTGACTGGGGTGTTCGTCGGCACAGCAGAGATGTTTTGGAGGTTATCTTTAAAGTTAATTCTACGGTAGTTATACTGTACCAACCAAAGTTTGCGGTTAAGAAGTATCCGCTAACGGAGTTTTCGCCGTACACACACACACACAAGGGATCGCAACAACACTCCATCAGGAAGGAGTTTGCACCAAAAGCATATGACGAATATCCTGGTAATGCCTTTCGTTGGTGCATATAAGTCTGTCTTTCGTTTTCATACTGTGTTCAGCGTCAACAAAATAACTACAACTACAGCTCGACCGGTTCATCCAGTGATATTATTGAAGGGCATTCTATCCTTGCTTAGGCCTGCTGTTTGCGCACAAAATTGAAATGCACAGCGTGTGAATAAGTTTACTGAAAATTGTAACTCCTAAAAGAAAGTTATACACTTCAATATTTTCATATCGAAATACTTTAGTTAGTTAGTCGCATGCAGTATTCCGTGCAGCTTACCAGGGATACAAGGCAACCTACTCTGTGAGGTGAGGGCCACTGATATGCACGAAAGGAACGGTCCGCAGCGTGAGAGGCATATGAAACGATGTGTGGATATCCTTAACTTCCGTGACCTTCTCGAATGTGCCGTAGGATCAAGAACTATACACAGTCGTACGAGTTTCAGAATAATATGGCCACCCCCGAATCACAGTGTACCCGCCCAAGTGCGTCACAGAGTGCACGTGACAAAGTCGACCACACGGAGATATTAACAGCCAGCCAGGACAGATAAGTCATAGTGCGTAACGTCAGCACAATGAGAAGAGGTAGTGATCTGACTGAAGCGCAACAAGGAATGATCATCGGCTACCTCGCCAAGGGTGGAAGCATCTCAGAAACAGCAAGACTTCGTGGGCTGTTTGCAAGGTGCTGTAGTAAGGGTGTACCAAGAATAGGCCGCTGGCACACTGAAAACCTTCCGACGTTATATCTGCGAAACTCCAGAGGCAATCGACCTCAGACGTGAATGTCGCTTCCGTTGACTGGTAAAGGGCAATCGACGCGTAACAGCGCCGCAATTGACCATGCAAATGAACGCTGGGGCACCGAGGTACGTATCCCCGATAACAGTGGAGCGAACCCTGTTACGCATGGGTCTCCGGAGTCAACGCTGCGTCGATTCGCCCAAGTTGACACAGGTCCATCGGCAACGACGGCTGCAGTTCGCATGAAACTACCGTCATTGGACAGCGGAAGAGTGGGAAAAGGTTACCTTCTCCGACGAAACGAGATTTCTACACCACAGAAGTGACGGGAGGTGACGGATACGGCATCAGACACACGACAACCAACACCCGGACACAGTTGTCGGTCAAGTACAGGCCTGCGGTGGCAGTGTGCATGTCTGAGGGATATTTTACTGGTATGACCTGGGACAACTGGTACCACTGGATGTGTACCTGAACGCCAATGGCTACCAGCTCATCCTCGCTTACCACAAGCATCCCTTCATGTTGGACATTTACCTTGGTCGTGATGGTGTCTACCAACAGAACAATGCTCCCGGACATGTCGCTAAGGCGATGCGTGACTGGTTCCAGGAACACGACAGCGATGTCTCCGTTCTTCCTTGGCAGGTGAAATAGCCCGAACTCAATCTCCTAGAGTACTTGTGGGACTGTCTGGGTCGGCAGGTTCGACGTGTCAACCCACAAACACGACATTTCCGGGATATCCATGCTGTGCTGCAGTCCGAATGGTCACGTGTGCCTCCGGCAACCTTCCACGGCCTCACTGCGTCCATGCCACGCCGTCTCGCCGCTGTCATCCGGGCCAAGGGTGGTTATTCCCATTATTAGGAAGGTGGTCATATTATTCTGATACGACCTTGTGAGATCTGACTCTGTAGATGAAAGTCCCACAGAGCATTTAACGTTGAAAGGAATCTTTGAAACCCTACCTTGGAATCCCCTTCCTATTGTTATGTTCATTATCTCATACACATTCGTTCTATGATGTTTATAGTTTAACATTTTGCATAGTGCTATGTCGTCTGCGTTCAAATAAATTTTGCGTTTACTTGATAGTTGCAACAGTGTGTGTGTGTTTTTTTATCTAGTTCGGCATTTTTAATACAATTATGGTAAACAGGAAGTATAATTAATAAAGCACAATTGACGTGGATTAGAAACATCAAACAGAAGTCATCGCTCTTTCAAAGTTTATAAGTGAGTCACGAAAACATTATCATCCCTCACCATCGGAAATCGAACCCAGGGTCTTCCAGTTACGCCCCGGACATGCTACCACTGCACCACAGCGGCCTCGAATTCTCCAGACTCACATAGGACTAACTGCCAAACCACATGGCAGGTTGCTTCTTGGAGCCCCGCACAATGCTGGGGATTCACCGCAGATGAACAGCAGCAACCGAACAAATAACCAGAAGGCGAATGAATAATTAATACAACATTATCGACTTGGATTAGGAACATAAAACAGGACTCATCGCTCTTTCCACGTTTATAAGTGAGTCACGGAAACATTCGCATCGGCTGCCACTGGGAATCGAACCCAGGGTCTAGCAACCTGCCGTGTGGTTTGCCAGTTAGTCGTATGTGAGTATGGAGAACTCGAGGCCACTGTGGTGCAGTGGTAGCATGTCCGGTGCGTACCTGGAAGACCCTGGGTGCAATTCCCGTTGGCGGCCGATGAGACTGTTTCCGTGACTTGTAAACGTAGAAAGAGCGATGGCTTCTGTTTGAGGAAATACAATTTCTGAAAGACATAATACTTTATGAGAAAGTAAAAACTATGTACTTTTTTTTTTTTTTATCAAAGGGGAGTTATTTCAAGTCTCGTTCCTCCAGATAAAAAAAAATGCTCGGGTTCTGAGCACTGTGCTTTAGATTTTTTATTAATGAAAGCTATTTAATAGTCATATCTGGTTATCGCTATGCATTTCTAGATTTTCTACATATGGAAAAATTTATAAATGCGCATAACATTGAACGTTTCGCAAACTACGCCATTTCAATCTTGGTAGAAGTCCCAGAAAGGTCATTTCCAATTATTCGATAGTCGGAAGAAGTACTCTTCTTTATTCCATCCTTCTTAGATCACTGCTTTGGTACATATTTGCGATAAGACGCTATTCTCCGCGCGTGCCTTTTTGTTTGAGAGCAGAGTGTTTGATCAACATACCCGTAGTTGAAACTCTCCGTCTGAGTAGTTCTTTTTTTCTTTACTTTTCCTTTCTATGCTTCTGTGGCTTGCTGATGTTCTAATCCTTGGAAGACATTCATCTCGGTGGGTGCCCAGCAGGAGGTTTCGGGCTGTCTTCGTGTTCTCGTGTAATCTTCTCTGCTGGGATTCATGGGAGCTGCGGAAGGAGGTCTCACAGTCACAACGCGGTGAGATCATGGGATAAAAAATAAAAGAAAACCATGAGTTAGTGTTGAAGACGCTCGATAAGATCAGATTGAGGTGAACAGGTCTTCAACGTTTTTCGCCAAGCGAGTATTTCTGTGGAAGATTTGGCCCTATGCGAGTCCCTCCTACATTTTAATGCTGTGCGATCCTGCAGATAAAAAGCTCAAAAAAAAAAAAAAAAAAAAAGGTTACGTGGCAATCGGGAAGTTTCCACTGTGTCTACAAAAAACAGAATTTAATAAAAGTATTAGTTGTTACACTGTAAATTTTTTTCTTAACTTCAAGATCTGTGATTCCTTCCGTTAATTAACGAAGCATATTTCTGAAGCTATCTTTTCCGTGAAATGACGGAAAAAAAAATATGAATTTCACGGATTTTTCATACGCCAGGAAAATTCTCAATTTTCAGATACCTATCGGCAATTACTTTCTCATATTGACGGTAAATCGCCATTTTTAAGATATTTTAACGGAAAATCCTGCATTTTTAGATACCTTTTCGAAATTCCTTTCGTATATTAACGGAAGATTTCTGTTCTCACTTTTTCCGTATCCATATGACGAAAACTTCCGGTTATAGGGGCTATTCGCGGGAATACTTGAGGTTTGATTATAGCTATTAAATTTCAATCGTCTGTCGGGGGATCTGATTTGGAAGTTCTGTAGTGAGATTGGATATTGTGGATGGCATATGGCATGAAAGTTTGGCTATTGGGTCACCGGATATTCCTTCCTTCTGCTCCATTTTGTGCACCTTTTGTATATTTTGTTACTATAAGAAACCGTGTACCTAAAGTATTGTACAGGTGACTGTACAATACAAATTATGAAGATGTGAATCCATTTTTTAGTGTAAATACGACATGAATGGTAAGTCAGGTAATATCCGAAAACTTGAAAATTTCGTCGTCCGGGCCGGAAACCGAATTCGCGCCTTCCGGCTAGCACCCGAGTATGCTAACCACTACACCACCCAGAACGACCAAGTCTCAAGTTTCCGATTAATTTGAAATTTTCAAGTTTTCGATATTAACCGACTTACCATTCATGTCATATTTACACCACAACTTTTAAATGTGTATTGTACAATGGTGTAATTCCGTATTTCATTCATTGATTGTATGATGTGTGCGTATCGGTTTGCGCACCCCTTAAGACAAAACTATTAGAGCTATCAAAAGTAAACTTTCTACTTAGGGGTTTTGTGAAATAATACTCTAAAACAGGGCATATTTCACCTTTTCTTAAAGATAATTGAAAGTCATTATCAATTTAAAAAGATCTCAAGCTCCAAAGCATTCTGTCGCTTCGAAAAATGAAGATGAAAAAAAAAAAGTACTTAATTTTTTGAAATGTGCTCCTACAAAAAAATAAATAAAATTATTACAAATCTATTCAAAAAACAATAAGCTCCAACAGAAAA
The DNA here is from genome assembly GCA_039090855.1 of Macrothele yani. NCBI lineage: Eukaryota > Metazoa > Arthropoda > Arachnida > Araneae > Macrothelidae > Macrothele > Macrothele yani. The sequence goes on from CM076998.1 coordinate 94,641,225, forward strand.
TAAAATGACAAATTCACTCGCATTAATGACAAAAACATTTCATCATTGCTCAGTTAGAGTTCTACCTTGAATGTGACTACGATCACTGAGTATTTCTGGGTCAGCGAACCCAAACGATCTCGGATCGAATCCAACAAGGGAGAGGGTTTTCTGGCGCAAAGGCTGAAAGATTTGGCCTTTGATTTTGTAAAATGTCTGTATAAATACGGAAAAACCTCAAACGAACTTTTCTGAAATAAACGGAATGACTGACCGGAAAATCTGTGAAAATACGGAAGTTGAAAGGAACGAAAACTTTTAAAAACGGAAATTTCGTTAAAAGATTGGCACCTACCGTCAACTTTGCTGCACGTTATTTTCAGAAATTTTCTTTGAATTCAACCACTTATTTTTTACAGTGCTTGTTTACATTCCGATGTAAAAATTGTTCGATGCATTTCACCTTATTTTTGATATCCACCCCTTCAGAATCATTTAATTTCCATTCAGGAAATTCATTTGTGGTCAACCAAAGTTCAGGATAACAAAAAGTCGAAGAATTGCATCATATAATTTTTCCATCGGAATATGGAGATATAGATCAACAAGGACTTAAAAAGAAAGCAATTACCTTTTTTTTCGCTTTCCAACAGTAGGTTGAAGAAGCGTATATGCTCTAGCTTTGTCCGTCCGTCTGTCTGTCTGCACGATAACTCGCGTAAAAATGCCTCGATTTAGATGAAATTTTAGTATGTGATACGGGACAACCTGGGAACGAACCCTATTGAAAATGGGTTTAAAGGTCAGGACACAGGAGCGGGATCCATTCGATCGCCCTTATGCGTCATAACTTACGTAAAAATGTTCCGATGGCGACAAAACTTTATCATGTTCCGGAGGTATACTGTACCGATTCTGTTGAATAGCATCGAAATGGGGTCAAAGGTCAGGACACAGGAGCGAGATTTATTCCACAGCCATTATCCTCATAACTTGACTAAAAATGCTTCTATTGCGACAAAAGTTTAGAATGTTGTTCCGGAGGTACACTAAACCGGTTCTGTTAAAAACAATCGAAATGAGGTCAAAGGTCAGGTCTCAGAAGCGCGATTTATTCCACAGCCATTGTCCTCAAAACTTGACTGAAATTGCTTCTATTGAGACAGAACTTTAGTACGTTGTTCCGGAGATATACTGAACCTGTGTAATACATGTATAATCGAAATGGGGTCAAAGGTCAGTGCACAGGAGCGAGATATATTTCACAGCTATTATCCTCATAACTTGAGAAATGATTTCTGGTATGTTGGAAAGCGTATCATAATCAATGCATTGCATGATTTTACTAACTTGTTTATTTATTAACTAACATCCCAAGAGGATCAGTCTAAGTATCACACAGTACTTTCCTTCACAAATTTTATTGTTTGATGGTCGACCTGATTTAACTCGGAATTTTCATCATATCTTTAACAATATTGGAGTTACGATTATGTCTTGCATAGCTCTGCTTATTTATGTCAACTGCTCATTTATGTAAAACGTATTCTGCTCATTTATGCCAACCGTGCCTGCTCATACACCGAGATTGAATATGTATAAAACAATCAAAAGCCTGTTAGAAACAGACAATGCCTAATAAAAAATATCGTTCCTGTAGTTCGTGATGGGAAAAATTACTTAAAAGAGAAGTTTTACACATTTAATTTGCAAGAACTGTGCAAATCAGAGCGAGATACCCACACGTCTTAAAACTTCCATAAATTTGAGTAAAACTATAGAACTACACAAGTTCCTGGGCCTTCAGAAAATGAGATTAAATGGAGCAAGAGCGTTCTAATATTTTTGCAAGTCAGGGAAAATTGAGAGAGACTACACATGTCATAAGACTTCCGTAAATTTGAGGAATGGAACAGGACTACACTCGGCCTAAGGCTTCCGTAATTCAGAGCCAATATAATAGGATCACAAGCGTCCTAAGACTTCTGCAAATTTATGTCAACTTCTGCAAATCAGTGCGAATTGAGCAAGACCACATAATCTTTAAGACTTCCGTAAATTAGGGACGGGTGACTGCTTATAGCCCATTGAGTTGCTCACGGTGGTCATTAAACCTCCAATAAAAAATAATAATAATTGGGCAATGGAGTAGGTCTACACCCGTCGTAAGGACTTCCTCGAATCTATGGAACATAAACAAAATCCCACACGCCCTAAGCTAACTTAAATTCGAGAAATACAGCCGAAATACACACCTCCTATGATTTCCGCAAATAAGAGTAAATGCTATTGAACCACACACCTCGTAAGACTCGCAAATCATAGCAAATACTGCAAGTCTACGTGCATCCTAAGTCGTCTGCAAATCATGGGAAATAAGCGAAATTGCTCACGCCTAAGACTTCCATGCATATGATCAATAGAGCGGAACTACACACGTGTTATGACTTCCAAAAATAAGAATAATAGCAACACCATACTGGATTTCAAACTTTTGTAAATCAGAGCAAATGGAGAAGTACCATACGCGTTCTAAAAATTGACCAAATGAAGTGCAAATTGAGAATGACCACATAAAAACTGCCTTAAGAGTTTCCGTGAATTTGAGCAATTGAACAGGATCACACACGATGTACAGCGTTCGCAGATCGGGGAAAATGGTGCAGGACGACACGCGTTCTGTGACCTGCAAATCGGTGCGAATTGAGCAAGATCATGCAAGCCTTAAGACTTCCGTAAATGTGGGCGATGATACAGAACTATACTCGCCCTAAGGCTTCCGTAATTCAGAGCCAATAGAATAGGACCACAACCGTCCTAAGACTTCTGCAAATCAGTGCGAATTGAGCAAGACCACACAAGTCTTGAGACTTCTGCAAATCAGTACGAATTGAGCAAGACCACACAAGCCTTGAGTCTTCTGCAAATCACTGCGAATTGAGCAAGATCATACAAGCCTTAAAGGACTTCCGTCAATTTGGGCAATGGAATAGAACTGCACTCGCCCTAAGGCTTCCGTAATTCAGAGCCAATAAAATAGGACCACAACCGTCCTAAGACTTCTGCAAATCAGTGCGAATTGAGCAAGACCACACAAGCCTTGAGATTTCTGCAAATCAGTACGAATTGAGCAAGACCACACAAGCCTTGAGTCTTGTGCAAATCACTGCGAATTGAGCAAGATCATACAAGCCTTAAAGGACTTCCGTCAATTTGGGCAATGGAATAGAACTGCACTCGCCCTAAGGCTTCCGTAATTCAGAGCCAATAAAATAGGACCACAACCGTCCTAAGACTTCTGCAAATCAGTGCGAATTGAGCAAGACCACACAAGCCTTGAGATTTCTGCAAATCAGTACGAATTGAGCAAGACCACACAAGCCTTGAGTCTTGTGCAAATCACTGCGAATTGAGCAAGATCATACAAGCCTTAAAGGACTTCCGTCAATTTGGGCAATGGAATAGAACTGCACTCGCCCTAAGGCTTCCGTAATTCAGAGCCAATAAAATAGGACCACAACCGTCCTAAGACTTCTGCAAATCAGTGCGAATTGAGCAAGACCACACAAGCCTTGAGATTTCTGCAAATCAGTACGAATTGAGCAAGACCACACAAGCCTTGAGTCTTCTGCAAATCACTGCGAATTGAGCAAGATCATACAAGCCTTAAAGGACTTCCGTCAATTTGGGCAATGGAATAGAACTGCACTCGCCCTAAGGCTTCCGTAATTCAGAGCCAATAAAATAGGACCACAACCGTCCTAAGACTTCTGCAAATCAGTGCGAATTGAGCAAGACCACACAAGTCTTGAGACTTCTGCAAATCAGTACGAATTTAGCAAGTCCACACAAGTCTTAAAAGACTTCCGTAAATTTGGGCAATGGAAAATCAGAGTAATAGCAACACTCGCCCTAAGTCGCCCCGGTGGCGCAGTGGTCTAAGCGATGGCTTCTGATCATTCGTCCCCGATTGGGTCAGGGTTTGAATCCCGGTGAGGCATGGATGTGGTGTTTGTTTGTTTTACTGCACTTGCTCTCTCCCTTCCCTGGAACCAGCGACTCTAAATTAGGGACGGGCGACTGCTTATAGCCCATTGAGTGGCTCACGGTGGTCGTTAAATCTCTCAAATAAAACAAAATCAATCAAACACTCGCCCTAAGGCTTCCGTAATTCAGAACAAATAGAATAGGACCACAAGCGTCCTAAGATTTCTGCAAATCACTGAGAATTGAGCAAGAACACACGAGCCCCTAAATTGAGCAAGAACACACGACTTCCCTAAATTGAGCAAGAACACACGACTTCCCTAAATTTGGACAATGGAGAAAGACTACATATGTCAAAAGGTTCCGCAATCCAGAGCGATTGAAGTAGGTCCACACACATCGTAAGACTTTCGCAAATCAGGGAAAATGAAGCAAATACACACGCGTTTTAAGATATCCACAAATCTGGCTGAATTGAGCAAGACACCGCCCACAGGGCTTGAGACTTCAGTAAATTTGAGCAATGGAGCAGAAGTACGCAGGTCCTATAACTTTCAGAATTTAGAGAAAAATGCAGCAGGATCACACACGTCTTTAGACATCAGTAAATTTGAGCAATGTAACTGGACTACCTATGTCCTATGACTTCCAAATATTCGAGTAAATGGAGAAATGTCACACACACACACACACACACAGAGACTTCCGCAAATTAGAGCAAATGGAAAAATATCTCTGGTACTTCCACTATCGTTTACTGTCGTCATCGCGTTATATGGTTTGTCACTAGCAAACCGACTTGTTATGAACGTGGCATGCACTTTCTTGATGTCTTCTTTTGTGCTTTCCAAGATGACGTCAAAAGAGCATTGCTTCAGCATTTGGCGTAAGCGAGAATCTTTAAGGATTTCTGCAATGAAAGTTTAACCAGACGTGGAGTAAATGATACAAAATTGAAGACTCATCTCATTAAATCAACGAATTTTAATAAATCACTTTGCTTATGTTTCACCTCAGAGTTTTACTTACATTATTTATCACTTACATTATTGATTTTACATTGTACTTGACATTGTCTCTTACCGAGAAATAAAGGACGAAAAAGAAATATCATATTTCCATTTTAGCTTTCTATGCAGTCTTTCAGCTTAAAATTTGGCCGAAGCTGCAATATAGTAGGCCAAGTCATGCAAGTGACAGAAGCTATGTATTCCCCGGAAGTTTCCGTTTCTGCAGGCAGCCACGTGATTGAGTTAGCTTGGTAACTAGCCAGAGATGCATTTACCATCCCTTTGCCGTTTCTGTTATCAACCATTCTAAAAAAACATGCAGTTATTTACATTTCGCTGTGTCTCTGCTAGCAGCCTTGTGTCTACTTTGGTTGTAGGATACATAATGAGTTGCCGGTTCGGCAGGTACACCTGCCCTCGTTACCCAACTGGCTGATTCCAACACATAAGATGGCATGTGAACGTGGTGTGTGTAAATCAGGCAGACCAGCTTGTCGAGCATCAGTTAACTTCGACTGAGAGTCGGAATGGCCAAAACGAGTGATCTGAACGACTTTGAATGTAGCACGACAATTGGCGCCAGACTCCAGGTTCGAGTATGATCCAAACGTCTGATCAGTGCTTTTCACACCCAATCCTAGCAAGGGTTTACCGTGAATGGGGCGACATCAGGAAAACTCCTAGCAGTCGTTCATCCTGTCCACGAAAATAGCTGATGGATCACTGGCGTCAAAGGAGCCTCGAGAGAATTGTTCAAGCAAAAAGACGGTAGAGGTCTGCACTAGCCAGGTTTTTATTTTCATCAGTTAAGTGAAATTTTCCGATCTTGGGCCTGGCCAGGCCTGTACTAGGAGGTTTCGCACGGTAACCATTTTAAATCTTCTGTTGGCTCCCATTTTAAACCTTCTGTTGGTTCTCATTTTAAACCTTCTGTTGATTCCCATTTCAAATCTATTGGTTCCCATTTCAAATCTTCTGTTGGTTCCCATTTTAAACCTTCTATTGGTTCCCATTTTAAACCTTCTGTTGGTTCTGATTTTAAACCTTCTATTGGTTCCCATTTCAAATCTATTGATTTCCATTTTAAATCTGTTGGTTCTGAATTTAAACCTTCTATTGGTTCCCATTTCAAATCTGTTGGTTCCCATTTCAAATCTATTGGTTCCCATTTTAAACCTTCTATTGGTTCCCATTTTAAACTTTCTATTGATTCCCATTTTAAACCTATTGATTCCCATTTTAAACCTATTGATTCCCATTTTAAACCTATTGATTCCCATTTTAAACCTCCTGTTGGTTCCCAATTTAAACCTTTTATTGGTTCCCATTTTTATTAAACCAAATTTAAACATTTTATTAAAATGTTTAAAATTGGTTCCAAATTTAAACATTTTATTGGTTCCCATTTTAAACCTTCTATTGGTTCCCATTTTAAACTTCTATTAGTTTCCATTTTAAACCTTCTGTTGATTCCCATTTTAAACCTCCGATTGGTTCCCATTTTAAACCTTCTGTTGGTTCTCATTTTAAACTTTCTATTGGTTCTCATTTTAAGCCTTCTACTGCTTCCCATTTAAAACCTTCTATTGATTCCCATTTTAAACCTTATATTGGTTCTCATTTTAAACTTTCTGTTGGTTCCCATTTTAAACCCTTCATTGGTTCCCATTTTAAACCTTCAATTGGTTCCCATTTTAAACCTTCAATTGGTTCCCATTTTAAATCTATTGGTTCCCATTTTAAACGTTCATTGGTCCCCAATTTAAACCTTCTATTGGTTTTCATTTCAAACCTTCTGTTGGCTCCCATTTTAAACCTTCCATTGTTCCCATTTTAAACCTTCTATTGTTTCCCATTTTAAACATTCTGTTTGTTTCCATTTCAAACATTCTGTGCCCTTTAGGGCAGGGCACAAATGCTGAAGGAAGTTTATGACAACAATTTATGACAAATATAGCGATGAAGCGACAATATATTATTTATGAGATTGACACAAACATAGTTACTGTAAAAACGTACACAAAGATACTTTATGCATAATTAAATCACTTGTGATCAGTGACTTTGTTGTACTAATTATGTGTGTCACTCTACACATTTATTAAACAATTTCTCTTGAAATCTATATCTAAATGGAAGTAATACGAGATTATATTTATATTTACTGACGCAGTTATTTGTAAGTGCGTATGACTACTTGTATTTGAGCATGTTATGTACTCGTTTACGATACGATTGTACTTAAAAAAAACCGAGTAGGTTCGGGTTCTCATTTTTTAGTTGATGTTTTTTAATAGTGTATAGATACGCAGCAATAAGTGGTTGAAAAGTAAGAAAGCATTTTTCGTTCATGTTGCCGAAGGAGTGTTTTTCCATATTTCAATTGGATATTTCTCAGCGTCAAATAAGCACTTTAAAATGTCATCTTCTGAGAGCTCAATCAATTTCGTCTCCAGTTGTTTAGGAGCCATAGAACGAAATCATGAGCGTAGCAGGTGTCAAAATAGCCCCCATGAGTTACAATTGTGGCCATCAGTCGGGGAGCATAATTTCGTTGAATCTTCATTTACTCTTTGGTATTTTAAATACGGTCATTTTAAAGATAAAAATAAAAATAATAAAAGACAAATAAAACATATTAATAAAAATAAAAGGATTTGCTCTGCAAAATGTGGATTCATTCAAATGGCCGCAGGTTCCTTACGACCAAAAGTTACTGTGTAACGAAGTAAATTTCTCCGTCATTTTTATCCGCGCCAGGATTCGAACCCGGGTCCCCTCATTCCGGAATAAGTTGCTCTACCAATTGAGCTACGCGGACTTTTATTCTGGTTCCTATCTGCCTTTATGTCGTGTGCGTCCTTCTGGCAGGTACGTCACATCTCCTGGTACGTTACAACTGATCCCTTTCACTAATACGCTTGCGATTCAGCTTTTCATTCTATCGTGAGGTAAGATTTTAGCTTGCGCATGTGCAGATGGACTTCCGTCAATACATCACATTTCATCGGTTTCTAGGTTGTTTCTTACGTTTGTCTAAATCTAAATAATGTATAATAATAATAAAAAAAAATATTGTTTTTGAAAAACTAAACAGTTGAATTACTTACTATCGCCGCGTAGTTTAATAAATATTTACTATTATGACTCTCATGTACGAAAATAACATTCATTAATCCACTTACCTCAGTACCTCTCAATGTTAATATTTAGTAAACCTTGTTGTTTGTTGTTATGATTTAATTCCCCTTAGTATGTACCAGACTGTGGCTAGGTGTGGTCGTGCATGACGCGAATTAATGCAAAGTGTTGTACGAAAATGATTCTTTTGTGTGTGAAGCTACTTTTTGTTTGTTTTTTCCTTGAAATTTAAATTGCGTATGAATTCTGATAAATGTCTCTAAGTTTTTTGTATTGGAGATCATGAGTGTATTGGATTTTTCGCGATTGATGGCTGAGGTTGCCGTAGATTCAGAGACATGTATATGAAGTGTTCAGAAGAGACCTTCTTCTGAAGGTTAAAACTGTTAGTCATCTGCAGAATGGATTTATTAGCACGTCTTTTTCAAAAAAAAAAAAAAAAAAGACCGTGCTTATGTTATCGGTTTGTCCTTCTGTAGACACCATATCTCTGCAACTATTAGTCTGATTTGAAAAATTCTTTTTGCTTTGGGAAGCTTGAAATATGCGAATGACGATCCTTTATTTCGTTTTTCATTTACGATGTACAATTTCGCCGCTAGAGGGCGTAAATGCAGATGATGTCGAATTCAAAATACATTTTATTCCATATATTTGTTTCTAAACATTCGATTGAAAAACATTTCTTATCTTTCCATTCCATTGATGTCGAAGAGTATTTTAGGTACAGTTACTTTTTCAAGTTGCACATAGAATTTTCGCTAGGGGCGGTAAAAGTAAAATACGTTTTCCCCGATATCTCTTCTTCTGAAACTCCGATTTGAAAAAAATCTTCAGTGGATGCATCTCTTGACGGAAAATCTTTTGCACATAATTTCTAATTTTTGGTAAAAAATGGTTTGGTCACCAGGGGGCGTAAGTCTTAATTTCCGTTTCTGATGTATTTGCAGCAAAATCTGAGCTTCTAAAATCTCCATTGAAAAAATTTCGTTTGTGGACTGATACTACTCACGTCGACATTATTTTAAGAATAAACCATGCGTTATTTATCCTTAAAATAATGCATGGTTCTACGCCAGGAACGTAGATGTAGATCTTATTTTTGTCAATTGCGTATGAATTATTAAATAGGAGTCCGATTTGAAACATTCCTTCTTTTTTGGATAGTGTCTCATATGCGAAATATTTTCATATAAATTCAAAATTTTCAAGTAAATCATAGTTTTTCCGGGGGCGCCTAAATACTCAGAAGAGTATTCATAGAAATAACTAGAAATTCTAAAAAATAACACAGAAGAGTATTCTTGCACCTAAATACTCAGAAGAGTATTCATAGAAATAACTAGAAATTCTAAAAAATAACGCAGAAGAGTATTCTTGCACCTAAATACTCAGAAGAGTATTCATAGAAATAACTAGAAATTCTAAAAAATAACGCAGAAGAGTATTCTTGCACCTAAATACTCATCTGCGTTATTTCTGCTTCTAAAACTCCGATTTGAAAAATTCTTCCTGTATCGCATACAGCTGCTGACGGAAATTTTTTTCATATAATTTCTAATATTTGGTAAAGCATGGTTTAGCCACCAGGGGCATCAGTGTTAATTTCTGCTTCTGATATATTTGCAACAAAATCTGAGCTCCTGAAAATTCGACTAGGACCGAAACCGCTCACATCGGAAAGCTTTTTGAGAGTACTTTCTTCCTAATATAATGCGTGGTTTTTCCGCCAGGGGGGGGTAGATCCATATATATTGTCCATATCTCTGCTTTGAAGGGTCCGATTTGAAAAATTCTTTCTTTGTTGGAGAGCGTTTCCGCTGCGAAATGTTTCTCATATAAATTCAAATTTTTCTTAACGCACAAGTCTACAACCAGATGGCATAAGCTCAAGATTCTGTTTACAGCAATATCTGCGGGATTAAAAACCCGATTGAAAAACTTCTTTCTTCCGTCAGATACTATTGTTTTCCATACAGGTTCCATTGACTTTGAAAAGCTTTGATAAGTTTAATTTGCGTCAGGACGGATTCAAAAGGACGTGCCCATTACACCCGAAAATTCGTGACATCTTTTTTGTTTTATTTGTCAAAGCAGGAATTTTCCGGACGGATATGGTTTTGTTTTCTGTTTCATGGTTTAAATACAGTTTGTGTGAAAAAAAAAGTTTGAGTATTTTTTGTTGTTCCTATGGGCTTTCATTAGCCATGTAGCACAGTTTTTTTAAATGTGCTCTTTTTGTTATAACAAAAGTTGTTCTGTTTTTGCGATATTGGTTACTGTACGCAGTGTCTATTATACAGAAGTCTCTGACTACGGAGAGCCGAAGGTAGGTGGAAACTAGGGGCGGATTGGACCGAATGTGCTGATGGACAAAGTTTAACCGAAAAAACTGCCCATTTTATTAATATTTTGTATTTATTTACTATAAATGTACCCGTATTTTTGTGCATAAAAACTTCGTAATAATTACAGAGTTAAAATTATTTTTGTTTGTAAAAACGGTCTTCACGAAATTTCTGCGGAGCTTCTTCCTTTCCTGCTACATTGTGGGTGTCAGCTTGCTGTTTATGAACATGACGGAGCTATATACGCGAACTTGGGAACTATATGAGAGAGTTCGTAATCAGAAGTCCATCCGAATTTTGCTTGAATTCTCTCTCGCTATATAAATTCAGTTCTTATATGCAATAAAGTATTTTGTTTCGACTTGTCTGTCTTGTAATTCTGAGTTCACTGAATATTGAAGCCCTTGAATCGGAGACTTGGGAATGCTGTACTCCCAGATCGTATTAAAGAACGATAGAGATCTCGCATATACCCAATACAGCAAGAAAGAGCATTTTGTTAGTAAAGAAAGCGAAAGAAACAAACAAACAAACAAAAAATAAAACAACTGGTGAACATCTCTTCGACTTGCGAAGGAGTGAGAAAGTAATGTGCTATATTAGCAATACAATTCTATGAGAAGTTCTTGGATATCAATGGGGAACGAATCCTCATGAAGAAATATTTCTTCACAAATGCTTGAAAATCATATACAAATATCCCTATCGGATTAAAGGAGCCGTATTTTCATTGTTCCCATGTAGCCATCTCTACGAACGCATCGGATTGTATCGACTACAGCACGGGTGGTAAATCTTTTTGAGAACGTGTGCCCAAATTTGCAACAATCTACTAAAAATTTCTCTTGGGTACCCTTGGAAATTATAAGAAGCAGATTATCATTTATTTATTCATCACTGTTCACTCATAAACAACAGAAGGAAAATATAAGCTAAGCGAAGTCAGTGCCAACTTTTACTTCTATTATTGCCCAAATACTGATGTGTACACTGGGTCTTCCTCTTGGTCTGAGAGTGAGAGGTTGTTGCACCCTTGCACTCACCACTCTTCTCTTGTCCATAATATCCCTTCGAGTTACGGTCAGGGGGGATCCTTTCACGCTCCTTTTTAGAGTAACCCAGCTAACTGTCATCTTCTCCCGGTCTTACTGGGGGCCCTCTTTTGGGATATTTCATTGCGAAGGCGTATTAAACTCCGACAAATAAGGGCTCATAGTGACGAAATTATTTCGCCATTATGAGCCTTACTTGTTGCTTTTCCCGTTGTAAAGGCTCATAGTGGCAAATGACGCAGACTTTCCGTGCCGTCTATATGTATTCCGCACCGATTGGTGACCTCACTGCCAGAGATTGAAACGGGTCACGGGTCAACGGTTCAGCGTGTCAACCGGTCGACAATATCTAGCTGGTCAAGGGGTTCTTGACTCGATTTCAACCCGGTTTTATTTCCGTTTGATCTTTGAAAAAAAACAACAAAAAATCCGGGAAAAATGCGCACTGTGTAATTTTGTGCTCGAAACTGATGTCCGCGTAGAGAAAAATAATTTGTCATGCAATATGAAGGAAGAAAGTCCTCAGAAGGAGAAAAATCCCTTCCTTCTGAAAGGCAATGATGAAAACAACATTAACATTTTGGAAACTTTCAACTCATCAGAAACTTGTGAAAATTGGTGTTGCTGTAAAACATACACTGGTGTGCAGAAATTAAGGACGAAGTGGAGAAATTAACATAACAGCGGAACGAGCAAGCAGAACGGACCGAAAGACCACTCAGGAAATAGACTAGGGTCCGGTACGGTAGGGCATGCGCATATATGCAGCATGACGTAGGGGGGGGGGGTCGGAAGTGTATAAAGCACACGGGCGGTGTACGCTCAGCAATTCGGTGAAAGCTATTGCACGGCGTACATCGGTTTGAACGATGTCGAGTTGCTACCACCGTGTGATATGGCCAACAGGCAACCCAGTAGATGACATCTGGATAACTTTACCCGAGGTCGAGTCATTGGGAAGTTGGAAGAAAGTCGAAGTGTGACTAGTGTGGCCGAGGAGTTCGGGATCGCTCACAGCATCGTTTCACGAGCTTGGAGAGCATTTCAAACGACAGGAACAGCTGTCCGAGAGTTTAGCAGTGGTCGACCACAAACAACCACGGTGGCGGATGACCGGTATATTGTCCTACATGCGAGAAGAGACAGACGGCAGACAGCGGGAGAAATCGCAAGGCACATGCAACAGACAACTGGACGTCCGTTATCGCGTTTTACCGTGGCCAGGAGGCTGCACAGAGGTGGTCTATTTGCACGACGACCAGTACGGTGTGTGCCATTAACGCCTGCTCACCGGAGACGGCAGTTTCTGTGGTGCCAGGAACACAAAAACTGGACACATCAGCAATGGGGTCGAGTTCTCTTTACGGATGAGAGCCGATTTAGTCTGATGAGCGATTCTGGACGTATACACATCTGGAGAGAGCAGGGAATACGCAATCACGGCTCCAACATCATCGAAAGGGACCTTGGAGGTGGCGGAGTTCTCGTTTGGGGCGGTATAATGCTTGGTAGCCGTACTGACCTCCACATCTTCCATGGAGGTTCAGTCACTGGTGTCTTCTATTGTACCGAGGTTCTCCTGCCTCACGTGCGTCCGTTTAGAGGTGCTGTGGGTTCTGAGTTCCTCTTCCATGGACGACAGCGCTACACCTCATCGTACAGTGGCTGTCGTATAGCTGTTGGAGAGTAAATATATTCAACGCATGGATTGGCCCGCAAAGTCCCCGGACTTAAATCCAATCGAACACGTGTGGGACCTTTTCGGGAGACACTTGGCAGCACGTCACCAGCCACCAGCAACGATTCCGCAGCTGAGATTGGCGCTACAAGAGGAATGGGCGGCGATGCCTCAACAGCTCCTTGACAACCTCGTTCTCAGCATTGACAGACGTTGTAAATCCTGCAACGCAGTCAGGGGTGATTATATCCCCTACTAAAGACTGGATTTTTCTTGGCAGCCGCCTGTCACATGGACGTTTCTGTCTTCTGCCCTGTTGTGCTCGAAGCTACCTTTTCAATAAAGTGCCTTTGTATCCTTTGGATTCCTTGTTTGGACGGTTTTGCTCACTTGTCCCATATTCTTACATCTTGGGGATCTTATGGTATGATTTGAGTCGATGTGGAGCACTTCTGCACGACGTTACATTCGAAAATCCGTCTCGTCCTTAATTTTTGCACGCCAGTGTATTTTGAAGCTTGATATGTTATCAAGAAAATAGCAAAAACTGAAATTAAACATAGAAGTTGCTTAATTCAAAAATTTTGACTATAGCGCCATCAAAAGTAAGTGGAGCAGCCTTAAAATTGCTGCGAAGGAATTTTTGACTCTCACAGATGCGTTTGAAAACATGTGTAAAACAGTTTATTTATGTCTTTCAAATGAAGGACGACAGTTTCAACACTTCCTGTAAGTAAGTGAGTAAATTATACGTTCTTACACACTAATACATAATACAGTACATTTGTTTGATTGCCATATAACCGAAGATACCCACTGCGGAGATCCTGGTTTAATCGTCCTATATACGCATATTACAGTTCAAAGCAGATTTGTCGAAGTCGGTTCCAAATTATAAGACGTCCGGATCAGGGTCGGATCCGAATCCAAAATGTTTGACCCGTTTCCAGCTCTGGTTACTGCCACGTGTTGTTGGACGCGTCCACACGTGGATACAAAGGGTGATAATAATTATTTTCCCCTGTAGATATGTCTACCTTCGAGATTCGGACTCGGGCCGAGCAGTAAGCATAGGCTTCATTCAGTAGGCACTCTACTGGTGTCTACTGAATGGCCATGGTGTTTTTACTATGATAGCATAAGTAATTCATTCTTGGGAGTTTATTCATCATTCATGAACCACGCAAAGGAGTCACTCAAAGCGCTTGAAAGTGCAAGTCCAAGCAGAGCCTAAACTAGTAAGAGTTTTCTACAATTCACCGTTCACGAAGAATGATTGGCCAACAAGCGTATTCACAGATCTTTTAGACAAACTGCCCAAAACAGCAAGAGCTTAGGAGATCCATTCACTGCATGCTCACGAATGAATCGTCGCTTCTAGTGAACGAGCGAATACTTTTTCCCATTGTTAAGTATGTCATTATTTCTTAGGTGACTGCTGATGGCTCCCTCCCATAACGGTTGACACTGTAAATATACGAAGAAATAGCGCTTTCCACGTTTTTCTGCAATAAACACACAATTTTTTCACCATTTCTGTCGTCCTTTGGATTTATTATCTATAATTAAATAGTTTATGCCGTTAAGCCCCACCAGATGGAGACATCTCATTTGCTGAGCCCATCCTGTGGCTTTGTGAAGTCAGATGCTGACAGATAAATACACATGGCGCCGTGGATTGTTTGCACCTTTGCGTAAGGCGAACACACTCAGCTAGTTAATCGAGAGATCTGGGTTTGAATCCCAGGGTGTCGAAATATTAGGTGTACAAATAAGTTTTAAAGCGTTTTTGGTGTGACGTATACCGCTAATTTACATATCCGACATTACCCCGCGTTTTTGTCACGTGACCTTAACTGGGCCAGAGTATAAAATGTCACACAGAAGTTTGCCCAGTAGTCAGGGCCGCGGGTGGCCTAGTGAGCGACGTTCGTGACTGCCGCGGAAAGGACCTCAGGTTCGATCCCAGGCAGGTACGAACGCTCGATCCACTAAATATCCGCTGTGCGTCGGATGGGCCCGTTAAGCCGTCGGACCCCGGGTACTGGACCCCCCGGTAATAAATAAGGGCGTCTTCCTCCCACTTTCTACTTCGCTTACGTGTCACTTTCTTATCGGGCACTCTAGCCAAAATCTCCTAGCTTCCTATTTCTAAGGGTTGTTTAAGACCTGGGGTCAGACACTTCCTTCCTAAAATCCTCTAGATCTGATCTGCCCAGTAGTCAAACGCACTTGCACATCGGTAGGTGAAAGATGGCAAGCGATACTGCATTTATTCGACACTGCATTCGTTACGAATTTCATCAAGGAAAACATGCTGCAAAAGCATGTGCATTGATCTGTTCTGTTCTGGGCAAGATTATTGTATCGAAAAGCACGAGTGAGTTTTGGTTTAGAAGGTTTAAAGCAGGTGATTTTGATCTTAGCGTTCGAGAACGTAGTGGAGCCCCACAGAAGGTTTCACATGAGGAACTTCAAGCAACGCTGGATGAAGATTCGTCTCAGACGCAAAATGAACTAGCTAAACAACTGGGGATAACTCAACAAACCATTTCAAATCGTTTACATGCAAATGGGAAAGATTCATAAGGAAGGAAAATGGACGCCACATGACCTGAGCTTGAGGAACAAGAATGAGCGTGTCATGAAGTGTTTGAATATGTTGAATAAACAACACAGAAAGTCTTTCTTGTGGAAAATCGTTACTGGTGATGAAAAGTGGATATGATACGACAATCCCAAACGCAAAAAACACTGGGTAGATCCCGGCGAAGTAACGACTTCGACACCGAAACGCAATATTCCTCCAAGAAAGTTCTGCTGTGTATCTGGTGGGATATGAAGGGTGTGCTCTATTATAAACTATTGGAACAGGGTCAAACTGTTACTGCTGATCCCAACAAGCAACAATTGCTGCGATTGAATCAGGAAATCTGTCGGAAACGTCCATTCACATGCAAAGAATTGCGTTCTATGAAATTACTGCATGACAACGCTAAGCCGCATGTCGCGAAATCGGCCCAGGAAACGTTATTGACGCTTGGCTGGAAAGTTTTGAAGCACCCAGCGTATTGGCCCGACATAGCTTCTTTAGACTATCATTTGATCCGATCGATACAACATGGTTTGTATGCTGTACGGTTCCGGACATGTGACGAAGTGCAAAAACGGGTTGACGACTTCATCGCGTCACACGACGAAGTATTATTCTTGGCTGGAATCCGTCAGCTGCCCGACAGATGGCATAAGGTGATAGATAATGACGGCGCATATTTTGATTCGGAAAGGTATTGTTGATTTCTCTCAAATTACATGTTGCGCTGTCTTAAAACGCTTTAAAACTGATTTTGTACACCTAATACAATATTTCGGTTGCTGTGTGTTCTTTACAGAAAAACGTCGAAAGAGCGATGCCTTTGCTTATTTACAATGTCTCCAAGGATTTAGAAGGGCCGTCCCGGTGGCGCAGTGGTCTAAGGCGATAGCCTCTGATCATTCGTCCGAAAGGGGTCCGGGTTCGAATCCCGGTGAGGCATGGATGTTGTGTTTGTCTTACGGCACTGGCTCTCTCCCTTCCCTGGAACCAGTGACCCTAAATTAGGGACGGGCGACTGCTTATAGCCCATTGAGTTGCTCACGGTGGTCGTTAAACCTCCAATCAAAAAAAAAAAAAATTTAGAAGGTTTTCACGGTTGACCCTTATTAATTCTCAACATTGCTTTTCTTACTGGAAATTCGTTTCGGAACTCATTGCAGAGGAAGAAAGCTAAACGTTCTACAAACTGTAGACTACAGGCATTGGAGTAATTATAATACAGTGAAACCTCCATTAATGGACACCTCCGAGCAACAATAACCTCTGAACAACAGCAAGTTTTGGTGGGTACCCAACAGCTTCCATAGGATTAACAATAACGGTAACCTCCGAACAACAAAACCTCTTAACAGCGGTCAACGGACACCCCAAGCAGACCCGACGGACATCAAGCTGACACCCTGTCTTTTGGATTTTACGTAGTTCTTTCGGTACTTCGACAAGAAGAAGAATATAGGGACAAAGAATGTTGCTAAAGGTATAAAGCGTTGGATTACGGCTGGTACAATGCTAGAGCCGCGGATGGCTTAGTGGTTAGTGTTTCAGACTATCGATGCTGGGTCCCCAGGTTCAAGCCTGGGCTGATCTTTCAGAGATGGTGTGATTTACTAACAATCGCTGAATATCCGCCGTGCATCGGACGAGCACGTAAAGTGACAGCCCCCAGGCTGGACCCACTGGTTAAATGGGTATCCTTTCCTGAAATTCTCTCACCCATCTATGTGCAATATCGTACTTGTACGGTGGCGCCATCTACTGTACTCTAATCTCACTACAAACTGTTCTGTCAAAAGTCGCTAGACTTGCTCTCATTGTTTCTGTGTCCTGCCCAAAAGGCGATCTCGCTGTAGGTGGCTGGGACCTAAACTCTACTACCTGTGGACGGAAGTCCTAAAAAAAAAAATAAGAATGAATAAAATGGTACAATGCTATGCTTAAGTGAAAAGAGAGGAGTTAACAGTTTAGTTCTACGTGAAGCAAGCTAAAGCTCCCACGCATGTTCCAATCGCCCCCGGGGGCTGCGGTGGTGGTTGATGGGGGCAGTGGATTTTTGTCCGTTAGGAGCGATGCTTCTTGGTTTGGTCCCTGTGGGATCTGTTCCTGCTTTACGGCGCACGGCGAGCTAACTATGCAGTTACGCTTTACTAACGAAAATTTTCTTTCCTATAGCGTACCCTAACCAGTCTCCTGGATTGCTATTTTTTAGGGCTGTTTAACACCAGACGTCAGACACTGTTTTCTTAAAATCTACTACACCGTGAATTACTTATTTAATTATTATATTCAGTTTTATTTAGCATGTGTAAAGAACACTGCAACGGTTTCTTTATTGTGTATAAGCTTCTTATATTTATTCTGCTTGTACAGAAACGTACGCAACGGCCTAGCAATGTTAAGCCTAACATCAGAACAACGACCATCTCCTAACAACGGTTACTTTATTCAGGTCCGAGCAGTGACCGTTATTCGGAGGTTTATTGGAAAAAAACCCCGTTAGTTCACAGTTATTTTAATTTTTCGTGTCGATCAAGGCTTCTTTGGGATCTGGCTCAGCTTCTTCGGGACAAAGGATTCAGTAATTTGAATTTTTTTACTCTCAGCTTCAAAAAGCGACTGATGGTATTATTTAAATTAGCCATAGTCTTTTGAGGAACATTAGATGTATAACGTTCCTTTGATTCAAATTTTCTTAGTTAGTAGAGTCGAAAATAGCCAATCAGTATGTTGAAATAGCTCCAGTAAAAGATGGTTGGATCAAATAGTTCCTCACCAGTGTAGTCAAATAATTGTATACTACAAGCATTGTGATGATTACAATATTAAGACAAGAAAGATGATACCAAATTTTCGGTTTTAATGAGCACGTATTTTGAATCCTTACCGATGCGAATAAAATTTATCAAAGTTATTCAAAGTCAATGGAACCAATTAGAAAAAAAGATCAATTGAATTCCTACAATCGATAAAACATCCAGAAATAGAAGCAGCGACTTACTTCTTCCAATGGCTAAAAGATATGTACAAAAATTAACAAATATATCAGAGGCAAAGAGATTTTCTAATCGAACAGTTAAAACAAGAAATATGAAAGGAAACATGACTTGACTCCACGCATTCTAACGGAAGAATTTTGCATAATGTCAAAGTTAAAAATAGGCGAAAAATATTCTTCATGGCAAAAGCTATGCCGAGGAAAAAAAAAAAAAAAAAAAAAAAAACACACTTTTAAGATGCATCTCCCGGAAGCAGAGATAGCGAGAAAAAGTTTTGACCTTTACGCCCCCTAGCGGGAAAGCTGTGTATTATTTAAAGGCAATGCTCTCCATTCTTATTGCAGCAAATGGAATACAGCATCAAA
Organism: Macrothele yani; assembly: GCA_039090855.1. Taxonomy (NCBI): domain Eukaryota; kingdom Metazoa; phylum Arthropoda; class Arachnida; order Araneae; family Macrothelidae; genus Macrothele; species Macrothele yani. The sequence continues at coordinate 94,660,374 of CM076998.1, forward strand.
ACAGAAATTTATCAATAGGGTTTTTAGAAGCGGAGACACAGCTACAAACAGAAGTACCCAAATAACACCTAGCGGCAGAACACCTCAAATCCAAACCTAAAGTGTTACACAAGGTAAATAGTACCAGGTGTTAAAAGAATTTTTAAATCGCACATTTAGAAGCAGAGATATTGAGAAAAACAGATTAAATATTTGTACCCCTAGCAGAAAAATTGTGCATTAATTTGGGAAGAAAATATACACGAGGAGTTTTCGTATTTAGTAGTATCTGGCCAAAAAAGAATTTTTTCAGTCGGGGTTTTAGTCCCGCTGATATGACTGTTAACGGAAGCTTGAACTTACACCCTCTAGTGGCACACTTCCGGGTTAAGAAAAAATGCAAATTATATGGAAAACATTTCGCACCATAAACAATGTACAACAAAGAAGGGATTTTCCAAATCCGACTCTTAGAAGCAGAGATATCACCAAAAATAGGATATGTATATACGCCTCCTAGCAAAAAAATTATGTCCTGTTTTAAGGAGGAAGTATTCTCAGAAGGTTTTCCGTGGTGAGCGGTGTCGGTACATGAAAGAAATTTTTCAGTCGAGGATTCAGAAGTTCAGATTTTCTTGCAAATACATCGGAAGCAGAAACAAACACTTACGCGCCTCCGGTGGCCAAATAATTCTTTACAAAACATTAGAAAACATATGCGAAACATTTTCCGTCAGAATGTGTATCCGATGTAGGAAGAATTTTTCAAACCAGACTTTTAAAATCAGATAAAAAAAAAACGCAATTTACCTTTGTGGCCTTTAGCGATAAATCTGTGCATTACTTGAAAACGACAATGTACCAAAAATAGTCTTCGATATCAATGGAATCGAAAGGAAAAATAATGTTTTCAATGCTATATTTAGAAACAAATATATGAAATAAAATGTGTTTTGAATTTGATATCATCTACTTTTACGTCCTCTAGCTGCGAAGTTGTGCATCGGAAGTAACAAGAATGCAAGTATCATCATTCTTACATTTCAAGCTTCCCAATGCAAAAAGAATTTTTCCAATAGGTCTAATCATCATCATCATCATCATCATCATTGTCAACCATTATCAATCCACTGCTGGACGAAGGTCTCCCCAAGTTTCCTCCACAACGGTCTGTCTTGAGCCAGTCTCCTCCATGTCACCCCTGTAATAGTTGTAGAGATATGGTGTCCACTGACGGACGGGCGGACACAGTGATAACATAAGCACGATCTTTTTTTCTATACAAAAGACGTGATGAAAAACAACGTTGGTTCATAATTATTTGAAGTTTTTCGTGTTGATTAAGGTTTTGCTGGGTTCTCGCTCAGTTTCTTCGGGACAAATGGCACTCAAATATTCAAATTGCACGTGATATCATCAACGATGTCAGGGGCGCAACTAGGACGTTTGTCACCCAGGCCAAAGTAAGAGTAAGTAAAGGGCGGGGATACGGAGTTTTCAAATTCTAATTCCATTTCTAATTTTCTTTATTTTCTTACTTTAAGCTTCAAAAGATGATTTTTAAATCCACATTTGTCACCCCGATGGCGCAGTGGTCTAAGCGATGGCCTCTGATCACTCGCCCGAAAGGGGTCCGGGTTCGAATCCCGGTTAGGCATGGATGTTGTGTTTGTCTTACGGCACTGGCTCTCTCTCTCCCTTCCCTGGAACCAGTGACCCTAAATTAGGGACGGCCGACTGCTTATAGCCCATTGAGTTGCTCACGGTGGTCGTTGAACCTCCAATAAAAAAAAAAAAAATCCACATTTCACTTCAAATGCGTTGTTTATTTTAATCTTAGTTCAAAATATTAATTATAGTTAAAGAATATTTAAATTTTTGCTTAAAATAAAAAATATTTTAAACTGAAATACTTTACTTAAGGTTTTTAGAAGTAAAATATCGGTCAAACTTATGCGTCAAAAATTGGTACAACATTGTCTACATAAAATGTCCACAAAATCATATAATGTTTCATGCTTGAACAACATTTTCAAAACTTCGCTTTGTGAGCTTTTTTTTTGCCGCAAATATTTTTATTAAATCATCGTAACCAAGTGAGGCTGCTCGCTTATTTTCTATCGAGATTATGCTCAAATTTGTCAGCCTCTTATGCCCCATGATGCTCCTTAAGAAATTTTTTATCAGTTTTAATTTACCGAAACTTCTTTCACCAGAGGCAACAGGCTGAGAAATATTCTTAATGCTTTATGGTGTCACGTTTGGATATGTCTCTTCGAGCCTATTTTTATAAATCAGGCTCAAAATGGTCGCTGCTGGGGAGGTTTTCTATTCTGTGTCAAATTCTAAAGCGTGGTACTTGAAGCTATTCATTTCCTGTACAAACTCTTCTTCATTAATATCATCATAAATCTCTGCCAGTACGTTTGCGAAACTTCTTTCACCAGAGGCAACAGGCTGAGAAATATTCTTAATGCTTTATGGTGTCACGTTTGGATATGTCTCTTCGAGCCTATTTTTATAAATCAGGCTCAAAATGGTCGCTGCTGGGGAGGTTTTCTATTCTGTGTCAAATTCTAAAGCGTGGTACTTGAAGCTATTCATTTCCTGTACAAACTCTTCTTCATTAATATCATCATAAATCTCTGCCAGTACGTTTGCCTTAATCTTCATATTTTTAATTTCCATTTTCTGGATCTCAGCACCATGTAGAAAGCTAAACTGTTCACTTATTTTTTCCAATGCCTGGAACCTGGTTTTCAGTTCACTTATGATTCTGTCAAGGATTTCTAATAACGAAACCCTAAACAAATCCTCTTGTGAGTCTGAAATATCATCTTGACAGCCTTCGTCGAACATCTTTTTTTTCTTCTCCTTGTTTCTTTGAAGTCGGTTGCTAGGTATTTATTCTGGGCTATGACTTCGGCTCAGCGAGAGCTTCGGATGCGGCACTGTCTCTCGTGGATTGCAATAAATTTAAAAGGACATGAATATTTCTCACTGACTTATCAATCGTCATATCATATCTTTGAAGAAATTGGTTGACAGGGTTGATCTACTCCAGTACTTCATACCACAAACAGGTTACAGCAACAAACTAAAATTTCCTAAGGTTAAATAACTTTATCAAAGTATTTGTGTACATCTTTAAATGCTTCCACTTTCGCTGAACATCTTGTATTGCTCTGATATTTTAAGGAAATTGACATTTTTTTTTAGATTCCTTTCTTGTTGCTGAAGCAGCAACAAAACAAATATAGGCTGTGAAGCGTTCCAAAGAATGTTTGTGTTTCACAGATGCATTAACAGCATGTGCTCCAACTAAATTTAGAGAGTGGGCCGCACATGGTACAAAATATGCCAGTTTGTTTTCCTTGAGTATCCTTGATTTTACTCCTTTGTAAGATCCAGCCATATTTGCTTTATTATCATAAGACTACCTCTGCAGTCCTACATTTCCAGACTTTTTTTTGATAATTTCTTCCGAAAAACTAAGACCTTTCTTATTATTTACGTTAAAGAAATCAGTGAAGCTTTCAGGACCGCATTTACTTATTTTAACATGACTGAGATCATTCGTTATTGACTGAGACACTCACTTATTTTAACATTTTAACATGACTGAATCATTCGTTTAATGACTGAATCATTCGTTTAATGACTGAGATCATTCGTTATTGACTGAGATCATTCGTTATTTTAGCATAACGAATGATCTCAGTCATTTGCTCGTTGTAACTTATATCAAGTTTACAGTCAACTATGAGTGAAAAATATTTGGCCTCTAATACATCGTTCAATACATCTTGCCTTACTTTTCCAACAATTGTATCTAGGAACTCATCCTGAATTTTTAAGGAAAAGTAACTTTATCGTTCAGTGTGTTCACGCGAAGGAGCGTGGTAGTGCGATATAAGCTCAATGGTATTTGCAAATTTACCACGGTTAGGATCTCCAAAGTCACACCTTTCTTGTGATCCCCTTAACGAACTTCCCTGCTTGGCCAAGAACATTATGGCATCGACAGTACAATAAAGGACTGCTTTCCAATGACCTTTTTCTTTAGCTATCTGGTCTTGCAGTTCTCTGTCTATACCATCCATTCCTAGTGAGAACTCAACAAAAACAAAGCTTATGGTTTGGGGAATTTCCATGGTGTGGAATCCTGTCATTGAGCTTTTTCCAATGCACAAACCCCTCTTATTAAGCAAAAATGACAATTATGACTGTGTTTCTGTCAAAAGGTGCCTAAACAGCATACATGGTACGCAGAATAAAGCAAAACAGTCACACTACCAATGCAAGAGATGAACAACGGTCACAAATACGAATGTTCAAGAGAGTCGACCATAAAAAAATGAAGTGCCAGCGTTAGTCATTTCAACTCTCACGAACATGTCTGCTGACACGCCCGGTGCGTCATAACGGCGCCCGCGCCTCCACTTTCCTCCTGCCAATATTTCGTGCCTTCTCTCGGTGCCCCTCTCAAAACATGTCCCGGAGCACGTGCCCAGCCTGCCCTCACTGGTTGCGGCCGTGAACGACTTTTTTATTTTTTGATTGGGGGTTTTACGACCACCGTGAGCAACTCAATGGGCTATTAGCAGTCGCCCGTTCCTAATTTAGGGTCACTGATTCCAGGGAAGAGAGAGACCCAGTGCCGTAAGACACACACAACATCCATGCCTCACCGGGATTCGAACTCGGACCCTTCTCGGACGAATAGTCATAAGCCAGCGCTTAGACCACTGCGCCACCGGGGCGGCGAACGATGTTTACGGTCACGGGTTGTTGTTAGTTGCTTCCACGCGCTTTTTTTTTTTTTTTTTTTGATTGGAGGTTTAACGACCACCGTGAGCAACTCAATGGGCTATAAGCAGTCGCCCGTCCCTAATTTAGGGTCACTGGTTCCAAGGAAGGGAGAGAGCCAGTGCCGTAAGACAAACACAACATCCATGCCTCACCGGGATTCGAACCCGGACCCCAGACGGACGAATGATCAGAGGCCAGCGCCTTAGACCACTGTGCCACTGGGGCGGCTCCACGCGCTTGATAGAAACGGTGTGGATGCCATGTCGTTGACAAGTTGCTAAGAGTTTTGATATATAATATGTATTGGACTCCGAACATGGGAAAAACTATTTGTTATTTACACAAAAGTATCATGAATGCTACCAACTCAAGCAATACTAGTAGAATGCCTCCGTTTTATATCAACAACTCCCTCACGAGTCATATGTCATAACACAACTCGCGTTTTCTGCCAGATTGCGTGGGCGCATCCCGGAGATGCTGGCGGTCTCTGTTGATAACACTTTGGTTGATACATGACAGTATACATATATGGAAAGCTTTCAAAATATCAAGTTTGGTCGTCGAAACCGGCCTGCCGATTAGTTTCACTCCTTTAAAAATAATTCCACGGTCATTTTCACAACACTGATTTATCATCGATGACTTCTTTAGGTTACTTGCAAAGCTTGATCAATCTGTCCTTTGTACGCACGGAAACGAAGCGTTTTGTGTAAAATTTTCCTCAGCGAGAGCAGGGGATTCTGAGTTTGAACAAAGCTCAGAGCGTGGGTTTCAAGGGATTACGTACGAAAGCTGTACGCACTGCATGAACAGTTTCTTCACTGACACCTGGTCGGCCCGTTTGTTTTCGGTCATCAACTCTTCCTATCTCCTTACATTTTTTATATTATTGGAGGTTTAACGACCACCGTGAGCAACTCAATGGGATATAAGCAGTCGCCCGTCCCTAATTTAGGGCCACTGACTCCAAGGAAGGGAGAGAGCCAGTGCCGTAAGACAAACACAACATCAGTGCCTCACCGAGATTCGAACCCGAGCCCCTTTCGGACGAATGATGAGAGGCCCTCGCTTGGACCGCTGCGCCACTGGGGCGGCTCCTTAAATTTTGCATACCAAGCTCTCATACTTTCACAATCAGGTGGTGGACGTACGGACTCTCTTCTGAAATTACGCTGAACAGTTGTCGGAGACTTCGTCTCGTGGTACCACAGAACACATTGCGAGTTTTCCTGCAAAGACATCATTTTTGACTTTTTTCAATGGCAACGCCACCTAGTTTTACTCAGCATGCAACTACGACATCAACAACAACAAACCTCTATTAATTTACATGCATCATGACACAAACTGCTATCATAGTTTTTGAAATAAAAATTTTTCTTAATGAGGGAAGGACTTTATTTATATTCACCCTGTGCAGCCCATTTTTCCCTGTGTGTACAGCCCATTTGTTTCTGGTCTATCGAATGGATACAGACCCAACCAGTTTTATGCAAAGTGGTAAGAAATCTAAAATAAGCAGGAACTTTTAAGTGCAACCCACATCCATGAGAACGTGTATTATGTTGAAGGTAAAATTTACATGCCCTGCTGAATTCTTTTATTGTTTCTATTTAACACGTGTGCGAAAGGATTTTTGAATTAAATTCGCTCGAAGAAAGCAATTTCAGAGGTGATTCATTATACCAACCGCACCTTCTGCTCGGCAGTGCCCGGACCACCTGATGTTAGAGAAGGAGAGAATTTCTCACCAGGGTAATTAAGCGTTGCCTGGGTTTCGCACGGGAGATGATGGTTTTTTTTTTCTTCTGAATTTCTTTTTCAAATGATTTTCCCAAAAGCTAACTACCGAAAGCCAGGCACGAAAGACAAAATTAAACGCCGGGTATTTCTAGTGCAGCTGCTTAATGATGAAGCATGAGTTTTGTAACAAACGCCAAAGATCTCCGATTTTTTTGTTTTGTTTTTGTTTTTCAGGAAAATTTCCCACCTAAGGTAAATCCGATAAAGTTTTAATGTACCGTTTCAAGTGAAAAAGCAGTAAACGTCTGCTACCGATACGAGGTCAAATGATTCAAAAACGAATTTAATTTTTCAGTTGCATGAAATTATCTAAACACTGGTCATGATGTTTTAATGGTATCCGTGAAAGGATACAAATTTATTATTCTTCCTGGTATGTATCATTTCAAATAATTCTGATTATTGATTTGATGTATCATGTGAGAAGAATGTTACCGCGGAATTTTCTATATCCCCGTAACATTTAAATTTCATCCGTATAATTTTGCTTATTTATTATTTTTTTTAATTTTTTCTCTAAAGCGGTAGGAAATAAATATTTAAATTGCCAAATTAGAATATCAATGATTAAAATTACTTTCCGGTGAAGCTGAGCCAGGCTACCCGAAAGTTTCGGTTGATAATTAGAACAGTCTTAATTGCAATCAAGCCAAATAAAAAGGGGAAAATTATATATTTTTTTCGCACGGAAACTCGATGAAAATCCCAGATGGGAAGGAAGAGAAAGGAAGACATTCACAGTTCTTTTTTTTCTCACGGAACGCAGGGAAGTAAGGTATAATAGCAGTAGTCTCGTATCCGAAGCTGAGAGAATAGCAGGAGCACAATAAATCCTTTTGGGGGCGTCACCCCTTTTCTCAAGCAACGCTTGCGAGCATCTCTGCATTGTCCGGGGTAGCGACGAAATTCGAGATAAGTCACGTCGCCGGAAATACCTACGTGACAATCTTCGCTTCTAAGTAGCTAGGTGCGGTTAATAAACAAAAAGGTGCGAGAACAAGTTGACAGCTGAAAGAAGACATAATTTTTGGGAAAGTGACCCGAACTGAACGGATGGCCAGCGAATCGCATAGCAGGGTTATCTGTGAGGGCCAATGACATAACCCGACGCGATTCGGACGGCCGGGCCGTCACGCCTCAAGATGGACACCAGACACGGGAAAAACAGAAATATGAACTGAATGAGGAATGAAGAGTACAGACTAGAGACGAGAGGAGACAACACCAGAAACACTCGAGAATTGCAGTCTGAGTAGAAGAGAAGTCTCAGAGGTTTCGGAGGAGAGATGTTTCCAAGATAGAGAAATGATGTAGTTAAGAGTTTAAAATAGTCTACGACCAGCCAGCAACAGAGTTTCACGATCGGGGCTTCCCAAGGAAAAGAGGGTATGATGACTTTTATCTTACGCATTTCTGATTCATGCCTCATAGATTTTCATGTGCTATGCAGGACTAGTTACCCGAAAGTCTCTCACATAGTGCATTAACAATTTTCCTCTGGCGCACCGCGCAGTGTTTTAAACCAGTAACTAAAGTTAAAGTCAATAATATTTAAGTGCATTATACCTGTTTGAAATAAATACTAAATTGTTTAGTTAAAACAAGCAACCTCACCGGTACATTGTACCTAGCTCTAAGACCATCTTCTAAAAGAAATAAACAGTTAAATTTTAATTCACGTGTCACTCAGATCATTTCTCCAAATGTCATTAGAGTTCAATTAGTGATTTTTTTATTGTTATTCATGCAACTTTTTATTTCAACTTCTTTGCGGCATATGAATGAGCATGGAAACCCCATGCTAATTCATATGAAACACAACGCGATGCATTTGTCGACCCTGAGCTTGGAGACCCTTATTTAGGGAATCCAAATTCATTGTTGATACCACTAGGCGAAATTTTGGGGGTGAATTGTTTAGTATTGAATTTTGACCTTTTTAACTTTTTTCCCACTACGGCGAATAAGACGTAGTAGTGGTTTGCTGATACCCGACAGGGAGCGATAATAAGAATATGCTTTCAGCCGCATTTATATTTTGAGCTTGGTGGAGCATTGACTTTAGATTTCAATGAGAGTCAGACATGGACGTACTTTATATTGCTTTGCTTTTAACGTTAACAAGCAACCCTAAAGAGAACACAGTAAACAACTATTTACTATTACGAATAGGAAAACGGCACTGAGCCACTTTGCGTAGTTTGCAAACGTGCACAAGAGTATCTATTTACATCCAGAATAGCTGCTTTAATTTTGGACAACAATTGGGATGGTCTAGTTTTTATGAAATTTTGGCGTTTTGAGCTGCGAAACAACTACCAGAACATACCGTCTCAATTATCTCCGTAACTAATAGGAATAGGGAAAAGATACTGGGACACTTTGTGATAGGGGAATTTCCGGAAGAATTAATTCTTCACACTTGGAAGGCATATCATTAACGGCATATACGCTCGTGTCCAAAAATTAAGGATCACTTATATTTTCAAAGCATAACTTTTATTCGCAAAGGATGTGGACGAAAATATTTTAATACGGAGTAAACAAAGACGGAAAGGATGTATTCACATATAAATAAGCGTGAATTTGTGCATAGAGAAAATCGATAAAAGAAAACAACATACCATTTTCTAATTGTAAAATTAAATGTCGACGAAACACAAAAACAAATGTTTTTATCGTGTTTCACATGTTAATATCCTTTACTGATAAAAACACACCATGCACTTCATTAGATCTTTCAAAGACACATCGTCTTCATCATCAGATGATACAGTGTAATATCAGATCAGATCATATATAGAGGATTTTAAGAAGGGAGTGTCTGACCCCAGGTTTTAAACAACCCTTAGAAATAGGAAGCTAGGAGATTTGGGCTAGAGTGCCCGATAGGAAAGTGACACGGAAGTGAAGTATAGAAAGGGGGAGGAAGACGCCCTTATTTATTACGGGGGGGCAGTACCAGGGGTCCGACGGCTTAACGTGCCCATCCGATGCACGGCGGATATTTAGTGGTTCGAGCATTCGTACCTGCCTGAGATCGGACCCGAGGTCTTATCCGCGGCAGTCCACTAGACCACCCGCGGTCCCCAGTGTAATATCACTAGAAGGACATTAACTTAAATAATGTTGGGCGACGTCACAAACACATAAACCACACCATCTATGAATGAACAATGCTGAATACAAACACATTTCACATACCCCATTAATATGAAGAATTACTAACTAATACAACTGTCCATAGTTGGTAATTAGTAATTCATATTAATGGGGTATGTGAAATGTGTTTGTATTCAGCATTGTTCATTCATAGATGGTTTGGTTTATGTGTATGTGACGTCGCCCAACATTATTTAAGTCAATGGCGTCGTGGACCTGGTGCACATCCGAAATGTCGTTCAGATTTCTATGCTACATCTGCTTAGCTTCAGTTGCTTGAAACTTCTTTGCCCTGGGTGTCACGGTAGCATGTCCGGACGGAAATCGGGAGAGGATGGCTTGATTCTTGTTCCAAGGCGACGTAATCATTCAAGTTTTTTTAAGATGGCTACATGACGAACACTAAAAAGTACGGCATCTATATGTTGGCGATGATATTTCAAAGAGAGGTGGGTGATTCCCAGTCCTTGATGTTCATGAGGCCAGCAAAATTGCTATAAAAAAAAAAAAAAAAAAAAAGAAGAGAGAAAAAGTGGCGTTAACGTTTTTCTTCGATGACATTTTAAAATCTCAGACAGCACTATAAACACTTTAAACTCTTAATTTTCTGATTAAATGAAAATCTTCTAAAAGTACACTGCCGGACAATTGCTAAGGACGAATGACGATAGCAACTATAAAATGGAAGGCAGGAAAATGTGGAAATTAGTATAAGTGCGGGATACAGTAAGACGTGTTGTGCGTATGCAAATTTTGGATTGCCAAACTTGTTCGTGACGTCATAGCGCTGATAAGAGATATAAAGGATTTGACGCGTATTGACCGTTGTTGTTCTTTTTTTTTTTTTTTTTTTATTGGAGGTTTAACGACCACCGTGAGCAACTCAATGGGCTATAAGCAGTCGCCCGTCCCTAATTTAGGGTCACTGGTTCCAGGGAAGGGAGAGAGCCAGTGCCGTAAGACAAACACAACATCCATGCCTGACCGGGATTCAAACCCGGACCCCTTACGGACGAATGATCAGAGGCCAACGCCTTAGACCACTGCGCCACCGGGGCGGCCCGTTGTTGTTCAAACGCAAAGTTGAAAGGGAAAGAATCAATTGACGAACTTGCAATTTTCAGTATGTCTTCCCGACATCACCTAGATGATTTTACGCGTGGCCGTATTATTGGCAAGATTGAAGAAGGGAGAAAAATAACAGATGTTGCCAGGGAGTTCGACGTCAGCCACAGTGTTGTTTCAAAGCTTTGGAAATCATTTCAAACAAATGAAGAGTGTAGCAAACGTCACGGGGGACGTCGTGTTCGCAGTACGACACCTGCAGAAGATCGGTACATAGTGCTATCAACAAAAAGACACCAGCGCAGCACAGCTAGTGAGGTAGCAATTCAGTTTATGGCTGCTACTGGCAAGCGGATCTCCCGAAAAACTGTCGCCAGACATTTGCATGAAGGAGGACTATATGCCCGCCGTCCTGTTGTGTGCATCTCATTGTCCAGACGTCACCGTACCACCCGTTTGCAATGGTGCCATCAACATCGCAATTGGACTGATAACGACTGGTCTGCTGTCCTCTTCTCAGATGAGAGTAGATACAGTCTATCGTCTGATTGTCGACGATAACTGATCTGGCGTGATAGTGGTACTGCATATAGTCCAGCAAACATACAGGAAATGGACCGATATCCGACATGTAGTGTCATGATATGGGCTGGCATCATGATCAATGGCCGTACGTCCCTCTATGTGCTTCCAACTGGGACTATGGCTGGCCAACGATACATTAATGATGTTCTGCTACCTCATGTTCGCATGTTTCGTGGTGCTGTTGGTGATAGATTCATTTTCATGGACGACAACGCAACATGTCATCGAACAGTCGCTGTCCAGGAGTGTCTTGAGAGCGAGGATATTCAACGCCTCGTATGGCCAGCACGTTCTCCAGATCTAAATCCCATTGAAAATGTGTGGGATGCTTTGGGGAGGAGTCTTGCTGGTCGCCAATGCCCTCCAATAAACAAGGACACCCTCATCCGTGCACTGACAGAGGAATGGGATAAATTACCCCAACAGCTGCTTGATAATTTTGTGCAAAGCATGACACGACGTGTGGAATCTTGCATCGCCCTCCATGGTGGCCATATCCCGTACTGACATCTTACGCCGGAACGCCTGCGGACGGTAATTGCAATTTTTTCACGTTTACGTATTCTGCACAAAATGGCCTGTTTGTCCGTTGAACACGTTCCAAAGCCTTCTGGATATCAGAGCACAATAAATTGTCTTTCTTGTAATGTCCTGGCATTCTGACATTATTTTATTTCACTTGGCATCCAACCACACTTACTTTTTTATGCGCTATATAGCCGTTTATGATCCGTCCTTAGCAATTGTCCAGCAGTGTATTCAGAGCACGCTAATACAGGGTAAGTCAAACGTCGCAGGACACCCTTCTATTTCAGATACGGGAGAGAAAATGAAATATCTGAATACCCCAGCAAAGAATCGGCGAGGTGGCCTATCGTTTAAGCTATTTCCGGAACATGGCCACCATCTTTAAATCCGCCATATTGGAACAAAGTTAAATTTTTCACATGGTAACGGGGTCATGTTGCATATCCAACAAGACCAGAATTTTTTCAGAAATTGATTGTTGTAATCCGATTTGGTATAGATGCTGTGGTTCACAAGTTATCAACACAGAAAGTTTGAAAAATAACAACTTCTAAATACCCTGTGATGTACAGTTAATTAATGTGTTGTCCCTGTTGCGGAACACCGAGCTTAAGGCGCTTGATCCAGTCGTTATAAACCCGCACGAGAATATCGGGAGAAATGTGGTACAGGCCTCCAGAATACGTTGCACAATGTGGTGTTTGTCGCGGATTTTCTCAGCATACACCAGGCGTTTCAGATGACCCCCACAGAAAAAACGTCGAGTGGTGTGAGCTCGGGGGTTCTGGCTGGCCATTCTACAAGACCACGCCGACCAATCCAATGACCAGGGATTTGAAGATCTGGCCATTGACGAACAGTTGCTGCTCAGTGTGGTGGAACTCCATTGTGTTGGAAACAACAGGGGAAACTTCCATCTTCATTCAGAAGGGAAGGGAATATATTCCAAGTAGCACTGAGCATTTAGGTTATTGTCGATAAAAATGGTCCGATTACACGGGTGTCCCATATTTCAAACCACACCCATAGCCTTTACATTACCAACGACGTTGGATGGTTCCTTCCAGTGAGGGTTTCTGTCAGTCCAGTATGTGTGGTTCTAACGGTTAACCTGACCACTTATATAACAATTGCCCTCGTCACTGAACAAAATTCTGTGTGCGAATGAAGGACCTCATTGATAGTGGTCTAAAGCCCAATTGTAGAACTCAACACGTCTGTCAGGGTCATCCTCTGATAGTTGCTGCTGCATCTGGATCTTGAACGAATGCCAGTGAGCGGTGTGAAGAATCCATACAATAGCTGACTGGTTGATACCACATTCTGCTGCGGCAACCTGTGCTAAGTTGTTAACTCTTTCCATAGGATGCCAAGGCTGTTGTAGAGGTTTTCCCGTAGGGACCAGTTTTCGGCCGACCACTACGTGGCTTGGCTTTCTCACTCACAGTTTCTCAGAATTTGGATATCTAATATGCGACAGTGCTATGTGAAATTGGTGAACTTTCTGGGTGTCGGTTGTTGAAGCCTGAGGCTATGATACGGCAGCTGCGTTCCCCAAACATTAGGATCACCTCAATCCTCTCTTTTTTCGTCAATGTCATCCTCAGTCACCTGCAACAATGGTTATTTCAGCTTTCTGTGTTGACAACTTGTGAACCAAATATTAAAGTTTCTATCTTCTCTCACCTATACTTGGTCTTTTTTATTTGGGGTTCAGCTACTACCATTTGTAAACTTATAGGACTGTAAGTAGTCTCCCGTCCCTAATTTGGGCCTACTGGACGTACTAAAACCCAGAGAGCAAGTGGTAGCCGAGCACACGACGTTTATGACCGGGGTTGACCTTGACTAATCAGGCTCTTACAGACCGTACTCTTGGCAACGGAAACGCAAATCACATCCGGGTTAAATATTGGAGGCCCAAAAGCGTCTGCGAGCGAGCGGTTCGTGCATACCATGGGCAACGGAAGACGCCACCGTACTCGTGTGTCCCTTTTGACTGCTCGTCATCGGACATCACATCTCGCCTGGTGCCGAGAATATCCAAACTGGATCTCAGCAGAGTGGCACCAAGTCGTGTAGTCAGATGAATCCCGTTTTCAGCTGTACCGAGCTGGCGGGAGGGTTCGAGTGTTACGACTACAACATAAGGTTATGAACCATCGTGCCAAGTCGGCTCTGTTCAAAGCTAATGTTGCTTCTAAATAATAGTTTGCGGAGCCTTTTCATGGGACACATTAGCTCACATAATGTGTCTGGAGAGGTCCTTAACCGCTGGGCGCTACCAGCATATGCTTACTGATCACCTACACGCTTTCCTGGTCTTCGCAATTCTACGCCCGATGGTCTGTTTCAGCAGGGTAATGCGCCGACCCGGGCCGCAACCACACAAGCATGGATCGAGGAACATTCATCTGAGTTTGTAATTATCCAGTGGCCCCCATGGTCCCCGGACATAAACCCTGTGGAAGTTCTCTTGAGTGCCGTGGGTGGAACATCAGATCCATGGATTGTGGACAGATGTCACACGTGGTGATGTGGACAGTTCTACAACAGGCATGGCTCGCATTACCTCCGGAAACCCATCGGCATCTGGTGAAGTCGATGCCTGGCTGTGAACGGGTTGTTACTCGAGCTACAGGAGGACCAATACCCTATTCGGTAGGTATCGCAAAAATTTTGTCCGATTGAAAGTACACCGATGAACCATTACATTATGGCTACCTACTTAATAAGCTGTATGACCCTCTTTAGCCCGCAAAACAGCGGACACTCGGCGAGTCTTCGATTCGATGAGGTGGCGATCGGTATTCTGGTGCATCTGATACCATAATGTCAACAGCAGGTCCTCCAGTTCCAGTACATTTCGGGGTGGTGGTGATTTAGCGCTAACTCGCTTTTCCAAGTCGAACCACAAATATTCGATTGGGTTCATGTCAGGTGAATTAACAGAGTCATCATCATGTTCCTCGAACCACTCCTTGACGATTCTGGCGGTGTAGCATGGCTCATTCTCCTATTGGTAATGGTCATCATCAGCAGGGCACACAGTTGTCATGAATGGGTGAACTTAGTCCGCAACGATGTTCAGATACCTGGCAGCTACCAGGGAATGTGCTGTTGGGATAATGGACCCTAAAGGTTCCCAAGAAAACATCGCCGACATCATAACACCGCCGCCGGCCTGTTTCCGCCTAACAATTCAGCTAGGTGCCATAGCCTCTGTTGGTAATAGCCGTATCCGCGCTTGGTTGTCTGCATGATGCACCAGTAATTTTGATTCATCATACCAGGCAACTTTCTTACAATCATCAACGGTCTAATCTCGATGACGATGATCTTGGGAGCATTTCATGCGTTGTTGGCGATGACGTGCAGTGAGCTTGGGGACCCAGCTGGGACTTCGGATACGCATGCCCATACGCAAAAGGCTGCAATGAACTGTGTGATGTGACACATTGCTCTGATCACCACTGTTGCAGCTGTGGATGATTTGTCGCACTGTGGCCCTGCCGTCGCTGTGAACAATGCACGAAAGTCTCAATTTCCCTCCGGCATCGATGAGCTGCGGATGACACATGGCTGGACGATGGTTCGTCGTTTGGGCATCTGTGCACTACTTTCGATACGTACTCACTACGGCTGCACGCGAACAACCCACAAGCCGCGCCGTTATCAAACTCCGATAAACTGGCAGTTTTTCCCATTCTGACTGGAAACATTCTATAACTAAGCGAAAGCCAGTTCTCAGGTTGTATATATACTGTTCTGTAAACTTCACCCGCGCCATCGTTCGGTCTCCGGGCGCACTCCTTTCTCTAGGCTGGGGGTGGTCATAACGAAATTGCTAATCGTTGTATATATTCATTATATTGACAAAAGCCATCGGACACCCCTTCAAAAGCAAATGAACGGATCCGCTACGTTGTTAAGATGCACGGTACAGCTGCAAACGGTATAAAAACTAGCTTGCTGCTAACCGCGATCATATCGCACTGTGTGGTTGAGTGAAAATGTCGCGGCGGACGAGAATTGACTTTCAGAAAGGAAATATTGTTGGGTGTTATATTAGTGGTTTGTCCATGGGAGAAACCGAGAGGCGTTTAAACATACCCAAGTCAACTGTTTTGGATGGGCTGAATAAGTGGAAGACACATGGCGTACATGAAGCAGCAAAACGTACCGGCAGACCAAAGAAAATCCGTAATACAGGACGTCGAAGCCTCAGGAGAGTCGTTACAGCTAATCGACAGAGCACTGCACAGGACCTCAGTGTACAAGTGAGTAAAAATGCTGGAACCCGGTATGTACGCGTACCATTCGCAGAGAACTTTATTCCATCAGTTACCGTGTCGTGCGGCTGCTCATAAGCCTCTCATCTTCACTCGGAATGCTACTTGTCGTTTAGCATGCTGTAAAGAACATTTATCGTGGACCGTAGATCAATGGAAACGGGTCTTATGGACTGATGAATCCACATACACGATCCATTAGTCTGATGGCCGTGTGTGATTATGGCGGCAGCCGGAGGGAACGCTGTTTACCACAGTGCACTGTTCCTACGGTCAAGTTTGGAGCCAGCAGTGTACTCGTAGGGGGTTGCTTTTGTGCTATGGCCCCAGCCCATTGGTTATCGTGGACAGACCTGTTAACCAGCACGTTTACCTCGATATTCTGGACAATTATGCCCTACCAACTCTGTGGCAATACTATGGAACCGAGCCTTGTTTGTACCAGCAGGATAATGCACCGAGCCGTAAAGCAAGGTTTCAAAATCGCTTTATTCTAATTTATCATAAGAAAACATAAGAGGGAGACGTACAGTATTGGGCGTCTCACTGGGAAATAATACAAAACTGTTAAAACATGATGGTATATACACTGCAATGACAATGGGGATGAATAACAAATGCTGCAAGCAAAGCTTATTGAATAAAAATAGCATAAGTGACAGAGAGAAAACACATCGTGTCACATGACATTGGCTGGGCATGATTTACAGGATAACACAGGCGAAACAATAGTACACAATTAGAAAAAGAACAGCACAAACACCGCCGTGAAGGTAAAACATTACATACATGAGATAAAAACATAGCATGTACAATTGTGCAAGTTATTTAACGAGGGCACCAAAGCAACATAATACAGGCGGGGTGAAAGTAAGTAATGTACACGAGTAAGCATGAAAATACACTGAGATGGCATTAGCATTCACAATTCAACGGTAGTGTGGATTGCACGAGTCGTAGAGTGGAGGAGGGGCACCAGGGTGCCACGGAACTCAGCAAAGGAGGTGTAGAATGTCCTAGGGTACTGATAGGTGTAGCAGTCCAGAATCAACCGCAAACCATGGAGCGGCCGGCGCCCAGGTAGCATAGAAGGTGGCTTCTCGACAACTGGAAGAAGCCGACTGGTACTCCAGGCGGAGTCGATAAAGTAGTCGATCTTGAAAATGGCACAAAAGCGGCTGCGCTGGCCTGGTGTAAAGAGACCGACGAGGAAACGCTGCGGAGTTGTTGAAGGTATACGTAAATAACGTGTTTAACCAGCACGAAAAGATAGGCACATACTGACGGAAGAGGCGTAGGTGGATGAGCCCGCAGAAGAAGATGTCTGTAGGCAGTGAACGGAAGATTTTGAGAACAAGAGCGACTGGCAATCCGGAAAGCCTAATGGAGGAGAGGCATCAGGATGGGACAGTAAAGGTAGACGTGAGAAACGTCTGCCTCCTGTGCGCAGAAGGAGCAGAGAGGGGAGGAGAGAAGAGACATGCGAAAGAGAAAATACGGAACAGGGAGGCGATTATGCAAAAAGAGCCAGTGGGCGTTAATTTCAAGAGGGGCAGATAAGGGTGAGCGGGCAGCGGCCCAGACAAGAGGAAGAGAAGCAGGGGGAACCTCCAGAATAGAAAGCGGTGAAGGGGTGGCAAGGTGCACTAGAAAACGATAAAGAGATTTAGAGGAGAGAGAGGAGAGAGGAAGAACCGAGTTTGTGAGTCGGAGGAAAAACGGCAGCGGAAGAGGGGCAGAAAAGACAGAGACGAGACCGGTGGGGGAGACAAGATCAGGGAAAAGCGAAAGAAGTGCAGTTAGCAGAGAGTCATAGACCAAATGGGCGGATGGGGACGAGAGAATAGCAGGGGGGAGGCCAGAGAAAGGGCGCCAAAATAGATCCGAGTTAGTGAGGTCTTGCACAGTTACTACACCTGCTCGGAGCCAAGAGGGGAATGAAAAACAGGGGAGATGGGGGGGATGAACAAGGGAGTTGAAGAAGAGGGGTTCAGAAAGAAGCTCTAGAGTTGAAGAGGGAGGGGAGCGAATGAGGGGGAGAGAGCGAAGGTGAGTGAGGGCTTCAGAATATGCAGGTGGGTGTTTGGAGGGGGGAAAGGACAGCAATCCATGAGAACTAAAGAAAGAAAGGAAAAATGTGGGTTACGCAAGGAGGCAAGAACGTCACGTACCTGAACTGCGGAAGCCACTGGAGCCGTGAAAAGGTGAATGAAGCTGATCACTCGGCTTGCTTTGTAGCACAGCGGGACATCAGGTAGGCCAGCACCACCATAGGAGGGAGGAGCACAGAGCTTGTGGACGTTAATCCAGTGATGACCCGCCCACATTACTCGAGTAAGGCAGCGTGTAACCTCCTGGAGACAGAAAAGCGGGGTCGTAGATGCAATCCAAGAATGCTTGCAGATGGACAGAAGGTATGTCCTGGTGAGATTTGCACGCTGGTAGTAGGACGTACAGAACTGCGCACGACACCAGAATTCAGCTGTGCGGAGGAGGCGAGGATGGAGTTCCGAGCGAGTTGCACTGGATGTAGCTTGTGGTGCGTCTAAGTGCACACCCAGGAAGCGTTGGGTAGTGGATGACCATGTGGCCCCCCATGGAGCATCCAAGCGATTGGACCACGACCCGCACCACAATCCAGTGCTCTTAGACGTATTCAGTTCAGCTGCAGAACATGAAGCATATGCGGAGAACAAACGACGAAGCAGTTGGAACTGTGAGTCGCTATGAATGCAGACGGTGATGTCATCTGCATAAGCAGAGTAAATGACTGAGTGATGCCGTGAGCTGGCAACTAGTGGTGGAAGTTGTGCTAGGAGAGATGTTTGCAGAGAGCGTAGAAAAGGCTCGACGGCAATCGCAAACAGTTGACCAGAAAGCGGGCAGCCCTGACGAACTCCCCGCTTGAAGGGAACATGTGCTGTGAGAAAAGATGCCGTCTTGACATGGAAAACGGCGTCCCGGTAGAGGGAGAGAAGAACGGAGACAAATTGTGGAGGAAAGCCAAAGTGTAGCAGGGTTTGTGTTAAATATGCGTGTGAGATATTATCGAAAGCGAAACGGAGGTCTAAGGAAAGGAGAGCAAGAGGTTCAGAATGAGTCTTGGCAAGATGAATGAGATCGCGAAGAAGTTGAACATTGGAGGAAAGAGAACGGCCAGGAACAGTATAGGTTTGAGAGTCAGCAAGGATGTGAGGGAGGATAGAGTTTAGTCGACGGGAAAGAAGCTTAGTATAGAGTTTATAATCTTGATTGAGAAGAGAGAGAGAGAAAATGGGGCGCCAATTTCCCAAGTCAAGAGGGTCACCCTTCTTGGGAAATAGGACCACATGTGCGTCCATGAAACTCCTCGGGAGGGGGGAGCAGTTAAATGCAGCAGAAAAAGCGGAGAGGAGAAAAGGCAACAAAAGAGGCAAGAACGCACGGTAAAAAGGAAAGAGAGGCCGTCCGGACCCGGAGCGGCATGGGGGTTAAGGGAAGAGAAGGTGTCGGACACCTCCGTGGATGTGGGTGAAAGAGACAGGGTGTGAGCAAGATGAGACGGAACTTGAGGCAGGTTATTGACAAGATGGGGGAGAGCAGAGGGAGAAGAGGGAGGAGTTTCACTGAACTTGGTGGTATAGAACTGACGAACGTGAGAGCAAATCGCTGCCGAATCGGATGTGATTTCGCCAGAGGGGAGGCGAAGATGACGAAGCGAGGTAGAAGACTTACGTGCAGATTCCATTGATGTTAGAAAATCATAGGTGCATTCCTCCGGATTGAGATGTTTAATGCGCAGACGTAAAAGTGCTTGCTGCGCAAGAGGTTTCAGCAAAGCCTGGAGCTCCGCCTGATATGCTGGAAAAAGCGGATCTGATAACCCAATCAGTGTGAGCATCTGCCTGGCGTGATCGAGACGCATCTGACTAGAAGTCTTCATGGTGAAGGAAAGTTGCTTGATATGTAAGAGGAGCTGATGCTTGACACGAAGCCAATACGTCAAGGTACAGGGTGCGGAATGCAACCCTGCGCGACGAGCAGCGAGGAAAGAACGGACAGAGGCACAAAATTCAGGATCAGTGAGGAGATTGGAGTCAAATGTCCACGGACGTACAGTCCGAGGGAGTGACGCCGCAACAAACACTGTGAGGGTGACCGTGCAGTGGTCTGAGGAAGCAGTAGGTTGATGTTGCAACTCGGTAATAGACGCAAGAAGCGGTGTGGAAACGTAAACCCGATCCAAGCGTGCAGTTGATGGAAGCTGACTCCCAGACGAGCGCCACGTGTGTGAGGTCTCTTGTGGATGAAGGCGCCTATAAGCATCGGTGAAGGGGAAATCAGCACCAAGGTCATGGAGTAATGCGACGAGATCCGTCCGACGCTCTCGTGACGAAGGAGAGCGATCCAGAGCCGGGTCAAGGGTGCAATTGACATCTCCACCCAAGAGCACACGATCCGAAGGTGAGACTTTCGAGAGAGCTTTACGGAGTTTGGTGAACAAGATGGATAAATGAATAGAGGTGCATGGAATATACACATTAAAGATGTGAAATCGAGCTCCGCCAACTGTGAAGGAGACTTGCTGGAGTAAATCTCGGCATAAGTTCTGCACTGAGAGTGCAGTGAGGGTGGATCGGAAATGTTGATGTATTCCGATAGCAAGTCCACCATGAGATGAGTAGCGGAAAGCATGATGGAACACATAATCGCTAGCAAGCCAGCGAGTAAACAGAGTGGAGGAATGGCAGTTTGTTTCTTGTAGTAGTAACAGATCGGCCCCGAGGGGCGAGAGGTCTTCCATTACAAGAGCATTCGCTAGGGGGCTAGCGAACCCTCTGCAATTAAGGGTCGTGACCTTGAATGGACTGGTCAGTCGTTGGTTGGAGGTGTCGCGGAGCAACTTTCAGGAGTTGTTGTAATCGGTTTGCGCAGCCAAGGGTCCATGAGTGGTGCAGGGGTCATGAACAAACCCACGAAGGTACTTAGCAATGCATCCGGCTTGCAGGAGCAGCACGGGAAGAATGTCTTCGCGCTCTCGGAGGTAGTCATACGTCGACTCCAGGTTCGTGGTGTGGGTGCAAAACTGATAGTAATCTCCAAGATTGAGAGGTTCTGAAGGAGCACCACATTTGGAGAGTACACTTGAAAAGACCTCAAACGAAGGCGGAGACCCATCATCATCAGTGTCCCTTTCAATTTCTGTTGGCGCAGGAGAAGGAGAAATATCTCCTGAAGATTTGGTAGTACGGAACGGTTGCCCATCCGCAGAGGAAGATTTCTTCTTCTTCTTCCTCTACGTCGGGTACCTGTACGAGTGCCAGAAATTCGTTTTCCAGGGAGCGACGATGCTCGGGAAGCTGACGCAGAGTCAGAGGAGTTATCGGCACCGCCGTCACACTCGGAGACACCAATAGTGAAGACTGGTGGGAAACCAGCGACGAAGTCTCCCGATGTTGCCACGGGATGAGGAGTAATAGGTGAGGTGAGCACTGGAAATTGAAGGTGGGAGGTGATATCAGCATCAAAAGACGCTCGTGGACGAGAGGCTGTAGATATACTTTTTGTGTAACTCGGCCCTGGGGCAGTTGGCACATTTGAAGACGGTGAGGTCGAGAGCGAGATGTAGCAGGAGGCTGCTTAGAGGCGGTAGGCACTGTAGAAGCCGTGGGAGCTGGATACTCGTTGTTGGGGCATCGAGCACGCTGATGCCCAAGTTCTTTACAATTAGCACAGTGTTCTGATGTTAGCATGTCAATTCTGTAGGAGAGCTGCCCACATCGGACGTTTAGGATCCGTGGGAACTTACGGAGATGCTCCTCTGATGGAAAGATGAGTCGAACACTCCGGCGAAAACTACGAACATTCTTATTTGCAGGATCCTTGGGCGCAGCTGAATGTGTGATAACAGGACCAACAATCTTATCACACTTACTAAGTGCAGTACATATCATCGCATCTGAGATTTCGGGGGGCACCGGATGCAAGGAGACCTGAACAGGGCGCCTGGCAATCGGTTCAGCTTCCAGGTGGTGGTCTCCCAGGTCAAGACCAAAGTTTAGAAGCGTGTCTGAATGCTCTTTGGATGTGAAATAAACAATCACCGTCCGCGGCCGGCGGGTGAGGTGAGTAATGGCTCCGGCTGGAAGAAAAGCAAGGAGCGTATCACAATAGACTTTCAGCGGTGTATTCGGAAGAGCATCTAGGCACACTCCCAACTCGCGGGTGGAGTGAAGTTCCTGCGCAGCGGGTGAGAAGTGCGGAACGTCCAATTGAAGTGAGTCACCATGTATCTGGACATGGGCATCTGCAAGGGGAAGGCGAGTCGATTGCGTCGGTAGGGACGCACCTGAGGTAACGCTGGAATAAGAGCGGGAAGGCAATCCTCCATTTGAAGGCAGAGGTGCAGCGCTGGATGAAGGAGTTGACACAACGCTGGGTAAGGCTACCGAGGGCAGAGAAGCAACGCCCTCAGAGATATCCATTACGTCATCGGTAGCATCAGGAACGAACGTCATAGCCTCACCACCAGGAGGGGTGGTGGAGTCAGAGAGTTGAAGCGTAGAAGAAGAAGAGCAATAGGCATCAGGAGGAGGACGATATTCCCTATCATCAAGGACGGACGCTGATTGGTTTGCTCCGTCAGAGATAAGGATCGACGTAGTAGGAGAAGCTGTGACGAGAGCGGGAAATCTGCTCTTATCAGCAGTCGCCATCGCCGATGGCGAGGCCTAATTTAGTAAAAACGACCAACTGGTCGAGAAAATAAAGTGCTGATAGCTAATTGAAAATAGTACTCACCGACTCGGGAGATGTCTTAAATGAAAGATACAACCTTCGTCTTGAAGGCACGCACAAAAGTTAAACGACAGAGCACACAAAACACACTCAGTAGACGGCGAAACACGGAGCTCAAAACAGACACGACTTACGTCCCATAAAGCAAGGACTGTTACGGCGTTGTTGAACGATGATTCCGTATCGTGTGTGGACTGGTCAGCACAGACCACTGATCTGAGCACCTATGGGATGAATTAGAGCGCCACATAAGAAGTTTGGAACCAAAGCCTACTACTAAGCAACAGTTAGCAGCTGTATCATGTACTGAAAGGAAGCGCATACCGATGTACTCATAAAAGACAAAGGTGGACCGACACCTTACTAATGTATGTCAATAAATGCTATGTTGTGTTTCTATTCCAGGTGTCCCGTGACTTTTGTCAATATAGTGTATAAGCATACGCGCCCCATCGAATCGAGGCTGTTTTGAAGGCTAAGGGTGACCTAGCACATTATTAGGTAAATGTTCTTAACAATTTGCTCCTTCATTGTATGAGACTAGGGCAGGTGTACGTGATAAAGTGTCATCTTAGTGTATATTCAACAGCTATTTCTAAGTAGTTAGAAATTAGTCTTTGGTGAAAAAGTGCCAGTTTCAGTGATTCATTTTCTGTTCAGAGATAACTGTTTCACAAATCAGCTGGGGTTTTTTCAGTCATTTCTTTTAGAAAACCACACAATTAAAAAACACGAAGACATGTTGGCGCAATTAATTCTCCAAACAAAAGTACTTCGTAAAAGGACGTACACGGTGCATCCCATTATTCTCAGGAAAGTCGTTACTTCAGATCTTAAATACCGTAATCTCTGACTGCATTCAGCGTTTAAAGATTAATTACATCATGTAACTGCCTTGCGATGTCTGCCGTAGCAAAAATTTAATATAGCAAATGCTCTCCGTGAAACCCGTGTTTTCAGGAATTTTCCAAAGTGAACGGATGCAGCTGTTTGCTATATATATATTCAGTCGTACACGGCGCATTTCTTGCGTGATATGCCTTTAATTGACGGCAGAGAAATCATACTCATTTGTCTAAAAGAGATCTTGAAACTGATGTGATTACGGCTGTTCTTCGGAAATGATTAATTTTTCGTCTGCCTTATTTCATGCTCAATTGCTTGAAACTGAACAAAATTTCGTCAGTGTAAGGAAAGATTTTCGCTGTGCAATCGAATGTAATATGCGCATTTCCACATCAATCAAAAGTTTCCAAGCAAACATTTCAAATTAATTGAACCGTATTTTAATAAATATTTCTTCTTCTTTGAAATCTCGGTATTTTTACAGAAAACATACAATGAAACAGCAAATTATTAGTAATACCTACCTAATAACGTGTTGACTTACCCTTGACTTTCAAAAGAATTTCGATTCGACGTGGCATGTATTTAACGAGGTGTTGATATTGTTCTGCAGGTGTGTTCAGCCAGTTGATGTGATGGCGTCCGTCAATTGAGGGAGGAGAATCTTTGTTAGGAATGGGTCTTTCAATCGCATCGTAAAGTTGCTCAATTGGATTAATACCTAAGGGCCATTTTAGCAGATTAAGGTCACTGTTGAGCTCTTGGATGGAGGATCTTTAGGCCATTTTAGCAGTTTGAGGCTGCTGCTAAACGCTTGGATCGATGCTTTTTTAGGCCATTTTAGAGGTCACTGTCGTGCTCTTGGATCGATGCAGTTGTGGCCATTTTAGCAGTTTTAGGTCACGGTCGTGCTCTTGAATCCATGCTCTTTAGGCCATTTTAGAAGTCTGAGACCACTGTCTTGCTCTTGGATATCCAGGCCATTTGAGGTCACTGGCGAGCTCTTGGATCGATGCTCTTTAGGCCATTTTAGCAGATTGAGGTCACCCTGATCTTAGATCGATGCTCTTTAGGCAATTTTAACAGTTTGAGGTCACTTGGATCGATGGTCTTTAGGCCATTTTAGCAGTTTGGGGTCATTGGCGAGATCTTGGATCGATGCTGTATAGGCCATCTTGGCATTTTGAGGCCACTACCATCCACCAAACCACCAAACCCATGTACGGATGCGATTGGTTCACAATGATATTACGATACCTTGTGGCACCCAAATGCAGTTCAAAAGGTATTAAGATACCCAATGATCACCATGGAAACACATTACAGACAATTGCACCGCCTCCACAGACTTGTACAGTTAACTCTATGTAGCTGGGTTCTATCGATCAATGCTGTTGACGTCATATTTTAGCTCGTTCATCGGAATATATGAATTAATTGATAACATGATTCATTGGACCAGGCGACTATTCTGTCAATCTTCAAGGGCCCAGTCTTGATGCTCCCGTTAGCTGCAGACTAACTTGAGGGTTTCAGCAGAAACTAATGGTACACGAGGGGAACACCTGATGTTATAGCTCATTTGCGCCAATTTGTGCATACCCGAATTTTCCTCTCGATGCCGCTGTTGTACCGCGCAGTTGCTTGACGCAATGACGTTGGTCTGTTAATGGTAAACCCATACTTGCTTTCGTTCAGCATGGTTGACAGCGGGTTGAATGCTAGACAGAACTATAGTGGGCTAAGTGAATCTTCGTGGAAGATTCTTCTCCGTATGTAAATGGGCTTCTCATTATGTTCTCGACTTTGATTGAATTGTCTTCCATCCTGTCATGGCCGTCTTAAGGAATTTGATTACTACAGGACTTACTCTGTAGATCTCAAGGACCTCTATCAGCCAGCTGTGGGGTACGGAATCGTAGGCTTTACAGTAATCGATGCATGCTGTGTACATGTTGCGGTGCATCGTGAAAGCTTGCTCCATTACAACCATGTCGATGGTAAGCTGTTCTTTGCATCCTCTACAGTCCAGTTGGTATCCCTTTTGGTGTTCTGCCGTAATTGCTTGTTCTTCTAGGTGCCTCATTATCTGATTGGCGATGCACGCTGTTAGGATCTTATACAGCGTAGGTAGACAGACACCCTATTGGTCGATAGTTGGCTGGATAACTTGTGTCTTCATCTTTAGCCTTTAGTATGGTTACTCCCTGGGTGAGGAAATCCGGGATGCGGGCAGGATTTTTAATAGTAATAATAATAATAATAATAATTATTATTATTATTTTGTTTTCATACGTAAGTGAGAATGGCACGTGTCTGATGGCTATTGGGCGTTACAAATACACTGCCTGACAGAGAAAATGCCACACCACGAAGACGTGAACGCCGCGCCATGCAAATTGCAGGGTGGGTGCACACGTACATGTTATGCAAATGATTGCGTTTGCAGGCCAATCGCACGAACGGGGGCGCGGGATATAAGCGGACAACCAGCTTATGAGCCCATCAGTCGAGATGTCGTCGCGGCAGCGAGAAGTGAGTGGTTCTGCTGTAACCGTGTCTGGAGAAAGAACAAAGGGTGCCAATACCGTTAAGATGCCGTTGTACGCGATTTCGTCAAACGGATGAAACACGAGAGGTGTCATCGTAGGCCTTCGTACCGCAGGATAGTCCTTGCGTCTTATTGCGGAAGAAACGCAAAGTGATGCTATAACCGTCGGTGGTATTTAGAGACAGTGGTCCCAGAAAGGATCTGTGCAACGTTGTAGGTGGACCGGAGCACGGAGGCGGACGTCCTAGCGCACCGATCGTCGAATCCGACGTCATGCAGTAGCGCACCTTCAGGACACAACGGGCGACATTTTTGCGGAGTTTTACGGGAGGCTTTAATGCTCCGATATCGATGCGGACAGTGTCGCACCGATTGGCTGTGTCTGATTTGCTGTCTAGCCATCCGTTGCGAAGGCTACCCTTAACAGCGAGCTATCGTCGTCACAGCATCGCGTGATGTCGCTGCAGAGCTGCGTGGGGTGCCGAATGGAACAGTGTGGTGTTCAGCGACGAATCGCGGTTCTGTCTCAGCACGGATGATCGCCGTGTGAGAGTCTGGAGTCAACGTGGCCAACGGGCGGATTCCTCCGCCATTGTGGAGCGCCACACGGTAACGTGGAATCATGGTTTGTGGTGCTAGGAGCGCCAACAGCCGCTCACCGCTGGTACGCATTACGGACACACTGATGGCACACCGCTACGATGACGAGGTGATGCGGCCCGTGGCACTACCGTATCTTCAGGGCATCCCAAACGCCGTTTTTCAACAGGATAACGCCCGGCCGCATACCGCTCGGAATAGCCTGAATGCGTTGCACGGTTGTGCTGATTCTTCCGTGGCCTGCACGATCCCTTGGCTTCTCGCCCATCGAGCATCTGCGGGACACGATTGGACGTCGGTTGAGTACCGTCCCACCCCCGCAAAATGAAAATGAACAGGTATTTAACTCTGATCATGATGTATTCCACTCTTGTCATTTTTCGGATCCACGAGTTCCTCTTCTTATCTCTCCTGGTTACACCAAACATGCACTTCTCCATGCTTTTTGAGTTGTCTGCAGCCTTTGTATGTCACTTTTAGTTAAGGTCCACGTCTCTGCACCATACGTAAGCACTGGAAGAATGCATTGATCAAACACTTTTCTTTTAAGATATAATGGCATATTGCTCTTGAAAATTATGCTGTTTCTTCCAAAAGCTCTCCAGGCAAGTTTTGTACGCCGATTAGTTTCTTCATCAATGTGACCCTCACTTGATATCTGCTGTCCAAGAAAAACGTACGTGTCTGTTATCTCCAGCTTTTCTCCATCAATCGATAAATCTTCATTTATTGTAAAAGCATTGAACATCTTTTGTTTTCTAAAAGTTCATTTTTAATCCCACTTCTTTACTCTTGTCAGCAAGTTCCTGGATCATACTCTGCAGTTCTGATGGGGTAGTTGCAAAAATGACTACATCATCAGCAAAACGAAGGTGGGTTAGATAATCTCCATTAATCTTTATCTCTTTGTTTTCCCAGTTCAGTGATTGAAAGACATTTCCCAATATGGCATTAAAGAGCTTCGGAGATATGGTGTCACCTTGTCTCACTCCCTTTCCAATTTTTATGTGTGTTGTATTTTCAAACAGCCGAATCTTTGCACTTGCATTTTCATAGATGTTATTAATAATATTAATGTACGCATCTTCAATACCGCAGGATTTCAGGGCCATTGTAACTGCTGATGGTTTCACCGAATTAAAGGCTGTTTCATAATCGATAAAAGCCATGCACAATGGAAGTTCATATTACCTCGCTCTTTCAATTAGTTCTCTCAGTACGTGGATATGATCTATTGTGTTGTAGCCACTCCTGAATCCAGCTTGTTCTCTCGGTTGAGCCATGTCCAGTGTTACCTTCAAACGGTGTGAAAGAACTTTAGTGAAGATTTTATAAACCACTGATAGGAGGCAGATAGGTCTGTAGTTCCTGAGATCTTCAATGCCACCTTTTTTATGTAGCAGGATCATTGTAGCGTTGTTCCAATCCCCAGGAATCTTCCCTTCATTAAGGCATGGAGTGAAAATTTGGGCGAGTACTGTTTCGATTTCTCCACTTGCTTCTTGTATGATGTCTACAGTAATTCCATCTTCTCCTGGAGCTTTTCCATATATATATAATTTTTAACTACTATATTTACATATATAGACGTAATTATTATATATCTCATACAGGGGTGCATTTAGACGGGGCCAGGGGGGGGGGTCTTGGCCTCCCAAAAAGTTTCATTTTTTTTGTTTTCGTTAAAATGCGACTTACATTAGAAAAATATGCTTTAATTTTTCGTTTTTTCATTAACTTTAATTTTGTTCTGGTGGATTCCCCAAACTTTCATTTTTTGCGTTGCCTCCCCCTCCCCCCAAGAAAAATTTCAGCTAAACGAAGAGGATGTTCGGGGGAGGGGGCTGGCTTTAAATTTTTATCTAATAAAATACATTTAACACATTCTTCGTCCTGAATCACGATTCCCAGACAATTATTTATGATTTGTTTACTTATTATATTTTGAAGAATAGCATGCATCGTAATAGCAAAATAAACTACACTACTAGAACAAATATTAAAAATAATATAATTGGAGAAATATTTCTAGCATAAAAAAGAAACGAAAATTTCTTTTTCATCATGGCCTGAATTTATTGACATTTGGCTCGGTAACCTAGAATGTCTCCGGAACGGGGGTCGTTTCCGGGAAGGCTTCGCCCCCCCCCCGAATGTATGCCTGAAAGAAACACTGGGAGCAAGGGATATTCATTATCGAAGAGTACATTCGATCATCAGAAAGCCCCGAAAAGGTCAGAAAAGCGTTCCAGGTAAAGTTTGGTGTCAAAGTTGGGCCGGATGGGCACACAATATCAAACCTCGTCCAGAAATTTCGCCAGACAGAGTCAGAGTTAGATGATCACTCTCAAAGCGGCAGGCCCTTCACAACAAGGACTGAACGAAACATTGAAAAAGTTCGAGAAACATTTGAAAGAAGCCAAAAAAAAAAAAAAAGTCTGCCAGGAGAGCGTCTCAGGAGTTTCCGCGAGAACGTCATTGCTTTGGATTGTACAAAGCACCACGGACGCGGACTCGACTGGCCCCCGTATTCACCAGGGGGCATCTCAAAGTGTATCAGAGCAACCCAAAACCTTTGGAGGAGATGAAATCATCTATCGAGTGTGAAATCTTGGCCATTCCAACAGACGTTCTCCACAAGGAGGTGTCCAATTTTGGGATCAGATTGCGTAAGATCGTCGAGGTTAAAGGCAAACATATTGAACATGTTGTAATATAAACGACAGAAGATGTAGATTTTAATACACTTTTGATAAGATTTGTATGCCTTTTCGTTCAGAAATAATACAACATTAAACTTGATAGGTGCGTTTTGGGACACCCTGTATGTATAGAATGTTTTGCTCCGTTGAGTGATTTGAGGTTTGACATTTTTTTCAGGTAGCTGTACTTTTGCTTTTAAATTCGTTTTGTAGAATAGTTAGTTCACTTGCTGTTGACTTCTTCACATTAGTTATGAGTGTAAGTTTTCTGTGACAAAAACCGTACTGTTGAAACTGCTTTCCCATGTTTCTTCATCCCTTACTTCTATCTCGGTCTAAATTTAAACCGGGTTTCCATGGATAATCTGACTTACTTGACTAATCGATATCCGAGTTGCGACCTTTAGTTTTCTTTATGCAAATGGACATAGGAAAATCAATATGGAAATATCTGGATGCATGCTTTTGTCTGTGGGTCTCTAGGTAAGTTGGAGGGCGGCATGGTATTCCTGAAGAGAAGAAGTTCTTCACGCAACCACATGCGGAAATAATATTTCTGCTTTAGCCTTTCCAATATGGCGCCGTTGCCCATGAACAAAAGTTATTCGACTAAAGATCACCACTGCATCACTTCAAGAGCAAATTTTATAGCCCCTATCATTTTTCAGTAACGTGATGCGAAATCATTCCATACTAATAAAGATAAAAAAAAATAAATTAAAAAGGAATTCAAATCACTAAAAATACTGATAAATACGGTAATGTTATCTTTTTTTTTTTACATACATTGTAGTTTTAGATTTTTATGTTTAGCACAAGTCATGTTAGTAATTCTAGAAGAAATTTATTCCTCTCATAATTTATAAAGCGGTGGAATTACGATTGGAACCAAAAAAAATGTGTAACGGACTGTGTGACGTTTCGAAAGGACAACAAATAATTTAAAGTATATACTGATGAGCCATCACATTATGACCACCTCCCTAATAAGCTGTAGAACCAACTTTAGTCCACAAAACAGCGGCCACTCGGCGACGCATCGATTCGATGAGGTAACGATAGGTATCCTGCGGTATCTCGTACCATAATGTCAACAGCAAATCCTCCAGTTCCCTTACATTTCGGGGTGGTAGTGATCTAGCGTGAACCCGCTATTTCAAGTCGAACCACAAATGTTGGATTGGGTTCAGACGATGTGTGGAAGAATCATCACACATTTTGTTTCAAGCTTCACTGTCAGGAGATTGATTTTTACAATTTTACGTTAGGGCACGAATATACGGAGTTTGTCTTTCTCTACCGGTAGTGTAAAACGAAATCACGTCTTCTTACTCCCGAGCGGAATGTTCTCCCGACTAAACCACGACGTCAATGCTTATAGCTGCAACTTGACGATTTGACTTATACGGTGTCTCAGTATTACGTCATATCGTCCCGCTCTTGAAAAAGGCTGCGGCACGAAATAAAAGTTTCGGATCCACCGACAACCATGCTTATTCGACCACCTCACTGTAGAAAACGGAATTTCTATTAATTACATTCGATGTGTGGAAGAACCGGTAGACACTAGTATTAAAAGAAATCCGTCTTGTTGCACGATGATATGTATTCAGCTAAAAAACGAAATCTATATACAGTTTAAAAAACACATGAGCACTTTCGGTGTCACATTGACACCTTCATCAGATGTGATTTCACCATGCTGGTCTTAAGTACGTGGAGTAGATGCATCATGGGAAAGGTAATGTCAATGTCACATGATATACCAGATAACAAGACAGTCAAAAAAGCATAATTAGCCAATGAAGATCACTTAACAGAAACAATTGCTATTGTGCTGTTCTTCCCAACAACATTGCTCCAAGGTTCAGGTAAAACATAAAGATAATAGTCATTACAGCAACGTGTATTGTAAGCCGAAATATAGAGGCTTTCTTTAAATAACAAGGAATAAACAGAGTTAGGTGTGTTTATGATCTTAGCGTTGTCCCAGTCTGGGATGGAATTTCCAGCACTTATGGTTCTTGCATGGAAGAACCCTCGAATATTTTTCTATTTTTTTGAACCTTACATTTCCTTTTATGTTGAAGCCCCAGTGTTAGGCTTTATAGGAAGACGCAAAGAGGCTTAAAGAACTTCTGAGGTCTCGGGAGCATCATGACACGAGTCCCCCCCCCTCTTCTGTCTCCCCCGCACACACACGCACGCACGCACGCACACGCACACACACACACACACGCACACACGCACGCACACACACACACATAATTCCATTGTATCATCTAAAACCGAAAAATATTGCTAGGCGTATTTTTAGCACGTCTTTTGTGAAAAAAGATCGTGCTTATGTTACCGGTTTGTCCGTCCGTCCGTCCGTCTGTACCCACGATATCTCTGCAACTATTAGCCCGATTTGAAAAATTCTTTTTGCATTGGGAAGCTTGAAATTTGCGAATGATGATCCTTTATTTCGCTTTTTTTTACGATGTACAATTTTGCCGCTAGAGGGCGTAAATGCAGATGATGTCGAATTCAAAAATACGTTTTATTCCACATATTTGCTTCTAAACATCCGATTGAAAAAATTATTTTATCTTTCTATTCCATTTATGTCGAAGAGTATTTTAGATATAGTTACTTTTTCAAATTACGCATAGATTTTCCGCTAGGTGGCGTAAAAGTAAATTACATTTTTCTAAATAACTCTTCTTCTAAAACTCCGATTTGAAAAATGTTTTCTTCAGCGGATACATCTCCTGATGGAAAATATTTTGCATATAATTTCAAATTTTCCGTAAACAATACTTGAGCCACCAGGAAGCGTAAGTGTTAATTTTTGCTTCTGATGTATTTGCCATAAAATCTGAGCTTCTAAAATATCGATTGAAAAAATTCTTTCGTGGGCTGATGCCACTCAGATCGATAAACCTTTTCGGAATATTTTCTTCTTAAAATATTCCACAGTATCTCCGCCAGGGGGCGTAGATGTACATCTTATTTTTGTCAATATCTCTACTTCTAGGAGTCGGATTTGAAAATTCCTTCTTTGTTGGATAGTGTTTCTAGTGTGACACGTTTTTCATATAATTTCAAAATTTTCAAGTAATTCATAGACTTTCCGCTAGGAGGCGTAGAGGTAAATTGTGTTTCCCCCTATATCTCTGCTTCTAAATCTCCGATTTGAAAAATTCTTTCTGTACCGGTAACAGCTCCTGATGGAAAACCGTTTGCACATAATTTCTAATTTTTGTAAAAAAATGGTTTGGCCACCAGGGGGCGTAAATCTTAATTTCCGCTTCTGATGTATTTACAGCAAAATATGAGCTTCTAAATTCTTGATTGAACAAATTCGTCGTTTGTAGACAGATAGAACTCATGTCGACAAACCTTTTAGAAACATTTTCTTTTTGAAATAATGCATGGTTTCTACGCCAGTGTGCGTAGATGTATATCTTATTTTTGTCAATATCTCTACTTCTAGGAAGGAGTCCGATTAAAAAAATTCCTTCTTTGTTGGATAGTGTTTCCAGTGTGACATGTTTTTATATAATTTCAAAATTTTCAAGTAATTCATCGACTTTCCGCTAGGAGGCGTAGAGGTAAATTGCTTTCCCCCTATATCACTGCTTCTAAATTTCCGATTTGAAAAATTCTTTTTGCACCGGATACAGCTCCTGATGGGAAATTCTTTGCACATACTTCCTAATTTTTGAAAAGAATGGTTTGGCCACCATTTGACGTAAGTCTCAATTTCAGCTTCTGATGTATTTGCAGGAAAATATGAGCTTCCAAAATCTTGATTGAAAAGACAGTGGTTTGTTCACCGATACTACTCATGTCGACAAACCTTTCAGAAACATTTTCTTCTTGAAATAATGCATGGCTTCTACGCCAGAAAGCGTAGATGTATATCTTATTTTGGCAATATCTCTACTTCTGGGAGTCCGATTTGAAAAATTCCTTCTTTGTTGGATAGTGTTTCCAATGCGAAATGTTTTTCCTATAAATTCAAAATTTTCAAGTAAATCATAGACTTTCCGCTAGCGGGCACAAAGGTAAATTGCGTTTTCTGCGTTATTTCTACTTCTAAAACTCCGATTGGAAAAATTCTTCCTGTATCGCATACAAGACCTGATGGAAAATATTTTTCACATAATTTCTAATGTTTGGTAAAGAATGGTTTGGCCACCAGGGGGCATAAGTGTTAATTTCTGCTTCTGATTTATTTGTAGCAAAATCTGGGCTCCTGAAAACTCGACTAATTTTTTTTTTCTTGGGCCGATAGTGCTCATACGGAAAAACCTTTTGAGAATACTTTCTTCCAAAAATAATGCATGGTTTTCCCACCAGGGGACGTAAAGTCACATCTTATTTTTGTCGATATTTCTGTTTCTAAGAGTCCGATTTGAAAAATTCTTTCTATGTTGGAGAACGTTTCCGGTGCGAAATGTTTCTCATATACGTAAATTCATGCTTTTCTTAACGCACAAGTCTGCAACCAGAGGGCGTAAGCTCACGATTCCGTTTACAGCAATATCTGAGGGATTAAAAACCCGATTGAAAAACTTCTTTCTTCCGTCAGATACTATTGTTTTCCGTACCGGTTCCATTGACTTTGCATAGCTTTGAAAAATTTAATTTGCGTCAGAACGGATTCAAAAGACGTGCTTATACACCGGAAAATTCGGTGTCATCTTTCTTGTTTGCTTTTCGTTTCAAGAAAATACAATAAAAATTTCTTGCAGTGTACTATTACTTTCACGAAAAAAGTCTGTCATATATAGAGTGGAAAAGGAGAAAATTACGCGACATTAATCCTGGACCTTGAAATAGCAGAGGTTAAACAGAAGCACGCAGTTTAAATCAAAGTCAAGTGAAATTCAAGGTATTGGTGCATTTCTCCGAGTTTCAGTAGATCCACAATAAAATAATCAATATAAGTATTTATTTTAAATAAATCAAATAAATAATCTGAGCACTGTGTTTAAATTTGCTTTAAATTACATAGTGATCGTAAAATTCCCGAACTCTGAATTTAGAAAACGTTGCGTATGCTGAAAAGTTCAGCCAATTGATGTGTCAACACGAATCAGCAATTCGTCGAGATCAAATACTGCGCTTGTCGAATGCCTGAAGGAAATTGGCAGAGTGCCAGAAATGAATAACCGGTTCCACGTACGCTACGCAGTTTACCCACTATAGCGTCGCCATTTGCACAGAGGCATGGGTTTGACGAGGGAGAAGAGAATTTGTTTACTTGAAGCTTATTTGCAAACACAGTCTTACAAACAGTGCAGAGAAGAGTTCAGAAAAAAAAAATTCCGCAGTATACTGTTGTATGTAAAACAAAGATACACAGTTTACTCGTACGATTTCGGAAAACTGGAAGTGTTGATGATATGCCTAGAAATGGCCGACCAAGTGTGTTAACGCCAGAAGTGATAAACGATGTTGAGAAACGTTTGCAACCGTCACCTGCAAAATCGCTTTGTCGCTTATCTCAGCAAGTGAAACTTTCTTACGGCTCAGTATAGAAAGCGACTAAAAGATTGCATCTTCATGTACACAAAGTGAAAATTGTCCAAGAACTGAAGGAACCTGTTACGCATAAGAGCCTGGTGTATTGCTGTTGGTTTCGTAAATTTACTTGATACAACAAGGGCTTACTGTACAATGTTTTCTTTTCGGAATAATGTTTTTTTTTTCCTGTGGATATATTTAAAGGACAGTGTTTATGCAAACAACCCGCATGACTTGCAGTCCTTGAAAACAAATATTATTCAGGCTATAGCAGAAATTACGCTGTCTATGCTGAAACGCGTTACGAAAAACATGTGCCGCCGCTTGGATGTCATTTCCAGTACCTTTTTTAGGTCAACATCAATTGCTCACAAGCATATGGAAGATGTATCACAGCTGTAAGTAAACTTTATGTATCTGTATAATGCGAACAAAAATTGTTCAAATTGGGGTTTGGGAACTTTTCGATCACCCCGTACAAGTTTTAGTAGAAGTTCAGTCTATGCATATATATATATTTTAACAATAAAGTACGTGGGAGATAGGCAATGTATATTAGAACAAAGTCCTCTATAGTACTGTTACACACGTTGTAGTACATGAGTTTAGAAAAGACAAGCTGACTTCGATGATAACGAATATTTATATCTGAACTTAAGAAAATCCCTACATGTACAACATATTTACATTAAATTTTGAAAGCTTATGTAAGTTACATAAGCTTTCAAAATTTAATGTAAATATATTGTACATGTAGAGACATTCTCAGGTTCAGATATAAATATTCATTTTCATCGAAGTCAACTTATCTTTTCTAGGCTCATGTGTATACTACAACGTGCGTAACAGGAATACAGAGAACTTTGTCTTAATATACATTACCCAGTACAAGTGGTTTTTTTCATCTCTATTTAGTATTTCCTTTCTGTTCCCTCTTTTAGATTCGGCAAATCTTAAAAGGGAAATAGAAAACACGCTCCCCGCAGTGTGAGTGGCTGTGGGAAAATAGCCTAGCACAGATATCTTGGGGACTCAGTCAAAACGGTGTTTGACGGAGCCCCCCCCCCACACACACACTTCCAGAGCGTGAGGCCCCCGGCGAACGCCGACTACGCTTATGTAATAAAACGTCTCTGGGAAGACGTGAGTTCGAATCTCTTGCAACGATGCAACTTGTCGCTTTTGACTCATGCGTCACCTCAGTGGTACTTACAAGCAGGGCTTGATTTCTGCACGTGCACAGGGCTTCAGAATTTAGAGGGGCCTCCTCCAAACTACCTTAATAATAATATAATTTTTCAGAACCAAAATATATTTTTCATTATAGCACGACATTACTATATGGTTCGGTTTCGAAATTTCGAATGAGATTTCGGAAACCAAATTGTTACTATTTCATGTAACAGAGCTCAAGCGTTGTACTGAGCTGTGATCAGCCAGTGTAACATCTTAATCTGACCCTTATTTGTAACAATCAAAATGCAATGGGAACAGCCTAAATTCGGAGCAATATGGTATAGTATACATGAAAAGCATTTCAGCAAACTTGTATAATTTACTCAAAATATTTTTATTTTATTATTAATATTAGTCTTGTGAAAACAAAAATTGTGAATCAATATTCACAATTATGTAGGGTTTATTTTTACATTAAAAAATGCAAAAAAAGTTTAATTGACACTACTTTATTTAAAGACTGTTGTAATAATCTACATAGAGTGTTGCAATAATTTCTTACAATGTGTGTGTGATCAGCTGTAAGACTTCGTGAGGAATTGCTTGTTACAGCTTAAACTACCACGGGTTCATCGTTTCCATTAAATTTATGGTAA
Organism: Macrothele yani; assembly: GCA_039090855.1. NCBI lineage: Eukaryota > Metazoa > Arthropoda > Arachnida > Araneae > Macrothelidae > Macrothele > Macrothele yani. Next base: position 94,697,431 of record CM076998.1, read on the forward strand.
ACTAGATGTTTTAAATTATATCTCTGGGAGGATAGTTATTTGTTTCCGCAAATGATACTATAAAACAAAAAAAGAATTGCAGAGTAATTAATGTTATAGCTGTTAGCTCTGTAGTTGCGAGGAAGTACAAGCGGTGTGAATCCCTCGTCTATTACAAGCCACATAGGCTGTAAAGTTGACGAGCATGTGGGATGTGTTTTATTGTTTTTACTGCTAGAAAAACTGTTTGCAAGAAAAATATTTACCAGTAAATATTCTTTTCGACTGTTTGACTGAAATTTTTAATCAAGTGGGGCCCAGAGATAGGACGTGCACAGGGCCTCAACTGACCTAAGTCGGGCCCTGCTTACAAGTCAGTGAAAGGGTTATTTTGTATTATACACAGTGCGTCAAAGAATTTTTAAGACTGGCGCTAGATTTCAGCCTACGGTGGTACCACCAGTGTAATCGCGAATGCGTTATAAACCGTGACCATCTGCTTGCTTTCTGCCGAAAGTACTGCGCAGTTGTTAAAGTAACTCAAACGAAACGGCCGTTCATTAGAGAAGTAAAATTTTTTTCATGTTGGATTATTAAGATGGAACAAAGGGCTGTTTTTAAATTTAACGCAAAACTTGGTAAAAGTGCCTCGGAAACGTACCAAATGATGAAACAAGTTTACGGTAAGTTTTGTTTAAGTAGATCAAATGTTTTCTTGTGGCACAAACGTTTTTTGGACGGAAGAGAGACGCTAGAAGATGTTAAGCATACCGGAAGACCAAGTTCATCTAGGACACCTGAGATTATTGAAAAAGTGCGTGATTTCGTGGCAAACAATCGATGTGCGTCACTAAGAATGATGGAAGAGTCTTTAAACAACAACAAAGAAACGATTCGAACCATCCTGCATGAAGATTTGGGCAAAACAAAAGTCTGTACTAAATTTGTTCCACACATGTTAACCAATGAACAAAAATCAAGGAGAAGTGCGCATTGCAGAGACATCATTTCAGCCGCTGAAAATGATCCAAACTTCTTAAAATTGATTGTTACAGGTGATGAAACATGGTGTTTTCAATATGATCCTAAAACAAAGCGACAAAGTGCGGAATGGAAGTCAAAAAACTCGCCACAAGCCAAAAAAACAAGAAAAGTTCCATCGAAAATCAAAACAATGCTCATAAAAGTTCCATCGAAAATCAAAACAATGCTCATTACATCCCCAAAGAATTTGTTCCAAGTGGACAAACAATTACTGGTGAGTTTTATTTAAATGCTTTGAGGCGTTTGATGGGCAGAATTCGTCGCATTCGTCCAGAATATCGAGATGGAAACAGTTGGTGTTTGTTGAACGATAATGCACCCAGTCACACCTCACTTCTTGTTAGTAGATTTTTGGCGAAAAATAACGTCTGTGTGTTGAATCATCCACCGTATTCGTCTGATTTAACACCCTGCGACTTTTCTTTGTTCCCAAAACTTAAAATGACGTTAAAAGGGTGTTATTTTGATGATATTTCGACCATACAAACAGCTTCGACGCATGCTTTAGAGGCAATTCCGCAAAGTGAACTGGAACAGGCATTCGAATCCTTATTAAATCGCTGTAACAAGTGTATTGAAACCGGAGGGACTTATTTTGAATAACAAACCAAAACAAATTATAATTTCTTGTTTCTATTTCATTTTACTGACCCAGTCTTAAAAATTCTTTGACGCACTGTGTACGTTGTGAGTGATTCTAGCCATTGTAATAAAAATGCCACTTCTATGAATCATTTTATTTTCAGAGTAGGTGAACTGTACCCGGCGCTCTCTGGGTATAACGTTTAAGATCCTGTCTGTGCACTGTAATTTCTACGGCAGCGAATTATTGCGTTGTGAGCAGCACCTTTTAACCCGCCCCCTCCCCCGAACATTAAAAAAATTGTTTCCCATGCCTACTAAATCTTGTTAGCAGTGTGGTAGTAATATCTTTGGAATAGATGAATACCGAAAAACATCGCAGTATTAAATAAACGCGCAGTGGTATGCCTCTTTATAAACTACATAAATCGCTTTTACATTTAGTGACAAAATGTTTTCTTTCTGGGCCTTTATTTGCTTCTTTTCTTTCCACACCTTCCGCCAGGAATTTCTTCTTTCCTTGTATCACCTTTTTTTTTCTGTTCTTCAACAAAAACAAAGCAATTTCAAATTTTACTCACCACGTAATTCATTTTGATTGCATTCTAATTCATGTCACACGCGTTTAGCAAACGGAGGAGATAAAACACACGGCGGTTGCTTTTACGTGAAAGTGTTTTCAGGAAAAATGAAATAGGTGAATGAGTTTTACTTTCCCTTCTGACATGGAATTCTCTCTGATGCTGAGAAGTAATTTTCGAGGGCAGTAACAAAGTTTCTCATCGCTCTCAAACATGTCTGGGCTGAGTAAGTATGTATTGTGCGGAAATCTGAGTTTGATCAACGCTTTGAGGAAATCCCGGATCTTAAAAGGATTAGAGCTGCGGCGAAAGAAGGATCAGGGGGACATTCGCCACGAGACACGGCATTATTGACAGTAACCTGTCCTCAGCTCAAGTCCTTCATATCCCGAGGGAAGATCTGCTGCCAATCTAACTTCCTCATCCCTTTTCCCTCTCCTCTCTCTCCCTCTTCATCCTCTTCTGCTGAGTAGTTCCGTTTGTCTTTTGCAAACAACTAGCATCATATTGATTTTTATCCCTTTCTTTTGCGGTTTGCTTTCCTAAGACCTCCAAGAAATATAACAGAAGTCGAAATATCTCGATAAATCTCTAAGAAACTTTTTTATTCAAATAATTGTCACTTACCATTTACTTGACTTAACATCTGCGGCAAAGCCATCGTCTATATTCACGTTTCGTGATGCATCTCACTAGTTATTAACATACAGGTAAAGAAATACAACGGCTGTTCCAAAAAAAAAAAAAAAAAAAAAAAAAAAAAAAGAGCAAAATAACACGAAATGAAGAAATATAGGTACAGCAAAATGTACAGTATGTCATTCTTTCTCAAAGTATCTTCCTTCGGATGATATGCAACGGTTTCATCGTTCAATCCACTTTTCAAAGCATGTGGCGACGGCATTTTGTGGAAGCTGCTTTAGCGACCCCTGTACAGCTTGAATAACGTCAGCATCTGTGTTGAATATTGCGCCCCAGAACGTCTCCTTCACTGTTAGAATTAACCAGAAATCGCACGGGGCGAGGTCAGGACTGTAGGCAGACTGTGGCGTAAATTCAATACCGCATTTCGTAAGAAACTGTTGAACACAAGCAGCCATATGTGGGCTGGCATTATCATGGCGTAGGGCCCACTTGCTTACCAATTCCGGCCGCTTGATCGTTATGTGTCGTCGCAGGCGCTTCAACATTGACAGTAATTTGTGGAGGTACGGCATGCTGGTAGACTAAACCTTTGTGATCAAAGAAAATTATCATCATCACTTTCCCAGCTGATTTGGTTTGACGAAATTTTTTCGGAGGAGTGGAGCCTGTGTGTTTCCAGACACTCGTTGCGCGCTTCGCGAGGGAGTCGAAATAGCGGAGTCATGTTTCATCGGCAGTTATTACCGTGTTTAGAAAGTTTGGATCCTTTGCAATAATTTGTTTCCACTCATGACACACCTGAACTGTGGCTAACAATTGTTCTCTCGTCAGGTGATGAGGTACCCGTTTTGAACACACACGATGCAGAAGCAATTTGTCGCGTAGAATGCGGAATGCTGACGTTTTTGAAATATTAGTTGACCCCGCTATGTCTTCAAACGTCATTCGTCGATCTTCCTGCAGGATTGCCCAGTGTTAACAATACCCTCCGTAACAGCACTTTCAGGTCGACCAGGCCTAGGAGCGAGTTCTGCCAACGAACATCCTTTCTTGAGATCATGGTGCCATCTAAAAATCGTTGACACACTCAAACATTTTTTTTTTTGCAAGCTTTTTTCATTAAATAAACTGGTACCGGAGCCGTTTTAGCCAAATGATAGCAAAATTTTATCGCATAACGCGTTTTACTTCTTTACTCTGAATCACTCACCTACATAGCTGTAAGGCGAAATGCAGACGTACCTTAAACAACTGCGCAATAACAAAACCAGAATCGTCTGCCACGGCTAATAACTGTTTCCATAGATACTTCCTTAATTCAGTTAGTCGTCTGCGTGATTATTTTTCCCTTTCGCACTGTTGCCAACTCAAAAAAAAAAAAAAAAAAAAAAGAAAGCTCAGTTTATACGGAACGGCCTTTGTACATTACGTTAGTGATAGTCGTAAAATAAATAGTACGGGGCACTTTACAAACTGCATCACAATGACATGAAATACTAGTAGTAAATACATTAAGCTACACAATATGGCATCAGAGTTGTTAACATTGTTTTTATTTACGCTTTCCAACCGTAGGTTGAAGAAGCGTATATGATCCAGCTTTGTCCGTCCGCCCGTCCGCAAGATAACTCACGTGAAAATGGTTCGATTTCGACGAAATTTTAGTATGTGGTAGGGGACCACCTGGGGACGAATCCTATTGAAAATGGGCGAAGCAGGGTCAAAGGTGAGGACATAGGAGCTGGATCCATTCCATTCCCTTTATGCGGCATAACATGCGTGAATATGGTTCGATTTCGATGAAAGTTTAGTATGTGGTAGGGAACCACCTGGGCACGAACCCTATTGGAAATGGGGTCAAAGGTCAGGCAGGGCATAAGAGTGGGATTTATTCCATTGCCCTTATGCGTCATAACTTGCGTAAAAATGGTTCGATTTCGATGAAATTTTAGTATGTGGTAGGGAGCCACTGGGGACGAACCCTATTGAAAATGAGCGAAATGGGGTCAAAGGTCAGGACGCTGGAGTAGGATCCATTCCATTGCCCTTGTGCATCAGAACTTACATAAAATGCTTAGATTGCGACAAAACTTTATCATGTTGTTGCGGAGGTATAGTGAACCGGTTCTGTTGAATATCATCGAAATGGGGTCAAAGGTCAGGACACAGGAGCGAGATTTATTCCCCAGCCATTATCCACATAACTTGAGTAATAATTTCTGGTAAGTTGGATAGCGTATCATAATCAATGCATTGCATGATTTTACTAACTTGTTATTATTATTATTATCACTATCATATATAACTAGTGGGATGTAAGGTCAGGTGATGCGTAACATCACAGCCTCTCCTTGACAAATGTCAACCCCGCCTTCTCGTGGTACATCCTGTTCCCACTAAAGGGGCTCTGACGACCGCCAATAGCGGTATAACTATACCATCGGGATTAGAGGAAATGCTATCCCACACTCACCAACCCGCTTGACCAGCGTGGTGAGTAATGGCCAAACCCCTCCAAAATGACTCCACAACTTAAATCTTGGCCCTCAGTCTTCGGCAGCTGGAATATACCTGGCCAAGGCAGCGGCCAGTGCGACATGAAGGCAGAGGGTGCTAAGAATCCCCGGAGGACCGGACTAGGCTGCCATCTGATGCTGACCTTGGCTAGGTATAACGGACGCTCCCTATCTTCTGATTCAAGGCTTCTTGAATTGGAAGAGGAACTACAAAGGATCAAGTGGGACATCGTCGGGCTAAGTGAGGTAAGGAGAAAAGGAGAAGATCTCATTGAACTGAAAAGTGGACATCTCTTCTACTATCGTGGGACAGATACTGGCAGAACTAGTGGTGTTGGATTTATAATAAACAAGAAACTGAAGGATAAAGTTGTAGAAGTTGAAAGTTCCTCTGACAGAGCTGCACGACTCGTTATCCAACTCTCGAGAAGATACCAGGCTCAGATTATTCAAACTTATGCACCCACCACAAGTCATGCTGAAGAAGAAATTGAAGAATTTTATGAGGAAATTCGTGATCTAAATAATAAAGGTAAGCAGCACTTGAAGATAATTATGGGAAATTTCAATGCAAAAATAGGGCAACGGCAACAGAATGAAACTTCAGTAGGTAAATTCGGTCACGGCCACAGAAACCAGTGTGGAAATACTCTCGTAGAGTTTGCAGAGGCAGAAGGGTTTTTCATCTTGAACTCCTTTTTCAAGAAAAAGCCACACAGGAAATGGACATGGAGACATCCAAATGGGACGACAAGTGAAATTGATTTTATTATGTGTAACAAAAAATTCGTCATAGAAGACTGCAGTGTGCTAAAGAAGTTCAACACAGGCAGTGGCCATAGATTGGTGAGATGTAAGATGCACCTCAACACTAAACTCGAACGTAGCAAGCTCATAAGACAAACAAAATGTATTGACATAACCAACCTTAAAAAACACCATAATACTTTCAAATTGGAACTGAAGAACAGATTCTCTGCTTTAGAAGGCCTAACATCGGAAGAAGTGGATATTTCTGAAGTTAACAGAAAAGTAACCAAAGCCCTTATGGAAACAGCAACAAAATTAGCCGGGTCTAAGAACAAATTGTATGTGAACATATTATCAGGAAAAACCAAAATGTTGATGCAAAAAGGAAGAGAGATGAGGACAACTAAAGAAGATGTGACTTCCAAAGTGGAATATATAGAGCTATGCAAGACAGTACGAAAAAGTATCACTGAAGACGTAAGGAAATTCAACTGTGAACTAGTAAGGAAAGCAATTGAAAACAACCAAAGCCTAAAGATAGCAAAGGGACATCTCAGAAAGGGAAAAAAACACATTATGGCACTCAGAAAAGAAGATAGTTCTGTAACAAGAAATAGAGGCGAAATTTTGACAAGAGTGAAAGATTTCTACTCCAAATTATATGAAAGGGATGATACATGTACTCCAGACATCATGAAAGGTACCAGTACCAGAGTTCTTCCAGTCCTTCCAGCAGAAGTTGCACATGCAATCAAGAACATGAAGCGGGGAAAAGCTCCAGGAGAAGATGGAATTACTGTAGACATCATACGAGAAGCAAGTGGAGAAATCGAAACAGTACTCGCCCAAATTTTCACTCGATGCCTTAATGAAGGGAAAATTCCTGAGGATTGGAACAGTGCTACAATGATCTTGCTACATAAAAAAGGTGACATTGAGGATCTCAGGAACTACAGACCTATCAGCCTCCTATCAGTGGTTTATAAAATCTTCACTAAAGTTCTTTCACACCGTTTGAAGGTGACACTGGACATGGCTCAACCGAGAGAACAAGCTGGATTCAGGAGTGGCTACAGCACAATAGATCATATCCACTTACTGAGAGAACTAATTGAAAGAGAGAGGGAATATGAACTTCCATTGTGCATGGCTTTTATCGATTATGAAAAAGCCTTTGATTCGGTGAAACCATCAGCAGTTGCAATGGCTCTGAAATCCTGCGGTATTGAAGATGCATACATTAATATTATTAATAACATCTATGAAAATGCAAGTGCAAAGATTCGGCTGTTTGAAAATACAACACACATAAAAATTGGAAAAGGAGTGAGACAAGGTGACACCATATCTCCGAAGCTCTTTAATGCCACATTGGAAAATGTCTTTCAATCACTGAACTGGGAAAACAAAGGGATAAAGATTAATGGAGATTATCTAACCCACCTTCGTTTTGCTGATGACATAGTCATTTTTGCAACTACCCCATCAGAGCTACAGAGTATGATCCAGGAACTTGCTGACAAGAGTAAAGAAGTGGGATTAAAAATGAACTTTCAGAAGACAAAAGTGATGTTCAATGCTTTTACAAGAAATGAAGATTTATCGATTGATGGAGAAAAGTTGGAGATAACAGACACATACGTTTATCTTGGACAGCAGATATCAAGTGAGGGTCACATTGGAGAAGAAATTAATCGGCGTACAAAACTTGCCTGGAGAGCTTTTGGAAGAAACAGCATAATTTTCAAGAGCAATATGCCATTATGTCTTAAAAGAAAAGTGTTTGATCAATGCATCCTTCCAGTGCTTACGTATGGTGCAGAGACGTGGACCTTAGCTAAAAGAGACATACAAAGGCTGCAGACAACTCAAAGAAACATGGAGTGGTGCATGCTTGGTGTAACCAGGAGAGATAAGAAGAGGAACACGTGGATCCGAAAAATGACAAGAGTGGAAGACATCATGATCAGAGTTAAATCCCTGAAATGGCAATGGGCTGGACATACTGCCAGAAGAACAGACCATCGATGGACAGCCGAAATTTTAGATTGGATTCCAAGGGACAGGAAAAGACCCAGAAGAAGACCACATGGAAGATGGGTGGATGAAATTCGAAAGTATGCGGGAGTGACATGGAGGAGACTGGCACAAGACAGACCGTTGTGGAGGAAACTTGGGGAGACCTTCGTCCAGCAGTGGATTGATAATGGTTGACAATGATGATGATGATGATGATATAACTAGTTACACACAGTTAAGGTATAACAATAACTAATAGATGCCTCAGCTCCTCATAAATCTCCAGAAAGATGAAATTTAAGAAAAAAATTGAATCACTAGTATAGAAGCAACAACGCTCATCCTGTCAGAAGAGCTTTCAAATTTTCCTATCCTCCTCGTGCTTGTCTCGTGATATTTATCGTGATATAGCGTCCTCGACTGAGCTGTGTCGCAACCATGACTTGACGTACGGTACAGCATTCCATAAAAGCTTCCTGATGCCTCGTCGCAGAAAACGGCAGTCATTCCAGCACGTTTCGGAGTTCGACAGAGGACGAATAGTGGCTTATCGCGGCAGCGGTTTGTCGTACCGAAACATCGGCGCCCGTGTGGCACGACATCCAGCCACATTGAGGCGAGTATGGATTCGGTGCGTGCAGGAGGGACGGACGCACCGACGTGAGCGACTGCCGCAGCCGCGGTACGCCACCGAACGAGAGGACCCGCATATTGTGCGGCGGGCATTGACGGCTCGCACCGCCACATCACGAACGTTAGCACAATAATTACGGTGTGTTGCGCAACAACCTGTGTCAGCACGTACCGTTCGATGTCGTCTGCAGGAGCGGAGACTTGTCGCACGGCGCCCATTGCTCCGATTACCATTGACGTTATACCACCGGCGAGTGCGGCTGCAGTGGGCCGCTGAACGCCGCACCTGGACTACGGAATGGCACGACATTGTCTTCTCCGACGAATCCCGCTTCTGCCTGCAACACCACGATGGTCGGATCCGTGTGTGGTCCCCACCGCGGCGAGAGACTGTATGACGCCTGCATTATGCATCGCCATACCGCTCCGTCACCTGGCGTTATGGTTTGGGGCACAATTGGATATGACACCCGCACCCCTATGGTACGCATCGCCTGTACACTCAACAGCCACCGCTACATCTCCGATGTTTTGGAGCCTATAGTCCTTCCTTACCGGCAGGACCTGCCAGCGGCCATGTTTCAACAGGACAATGCGCGCCCGCACGTGACACGCATCGTGCAACAATTCTTCACGGCCCACCAGGAGACACTGCTGCCGTGGCCAACCTGTTCTCCCGATATGTCGTCCATCCAACACGTCTGGTCGCTGATCGGAAACCGAGTGGCCCGGCAAGTACCACCCGCAGCTACGCCTGATGAACTGTGGCAACGGGTGGAAGCAGGTAGGACCGACATGCCCAAATCCAAAGCCTCTTTCGTTCGATGCCTCGGCGTGTAGCGGCCGTTATTGCCAGCCATGGGGGCCACACGAAGTCTTGATGTCTGCGTGTTCCGGAAGTCGCACGAGCCTGTGAGCTCAATCGTTTCATCTTTGTATCTGTTGTTATGTGTCCAGTAAATCTGGCTTTGCTATCTAGTGTCCTTCTTGGTGTTGCATTCTGGGTGGCCAGCTGTGTAAAAACACCATCTAGCAATAGAGCTGGAAGCTATATAAAACTCCACAAAGTGTTGCACAATGAAAATGATATCCGTTGTTAAAATAGTTGTTTAAATCGGCCATTTAGAGGCAGAGATATCGAGAAAAACAGACTAAAGATTTTCGCCTCCTAGCGAGAAAATAGTGCATTGTTTTGGGAAGGAAATATACACAAAATGTTTTTATAATTAGTAGTACCTGCCGGAAAAATAATATTCGGCTTTTTAGTCCCGCAGATATTGGTGCAAACATAATGTAAACGGAAACTGGAACTTACGTCCTTTAATGGCACGCTTGTGCACTGAGAAATGTTTGAAAAATAGAAGAACAGAACATTTCGCACCCGAAACGATCTCCGATAAAAAAAAAAAGTATTCTTCAAAGCTGACTCTCAGGACCAGAGATATCGAAAAAAGTAAGATATTCATCTACGCCTTCCTGGCGGAAAAACTATGCGTTATTTTAGGCAGAAGTTATTAGCAAAAGATTTTCCGAGGTGAGCGGTATCGGTCCAGAAAGGATTTTCTTAATCGAGTATTGAGATGCGCAGATTTTGCTACAAATACATCAGAAACAGAAATAAACAGTTATGTCCCCGTGATGGCCAAACCATTCTTTACCAACTGTAGAAGAACAGAACAAAATTAGAAATTATGACCAGAACTTTTTCCACCAGGAGCTGTGTCTGATGCAGGAAGAATATTTCAAAAAGGACTTTTAGAAGCAGGGATATAAGGAAATCGCCATTTACCTTTACGCCCATCAGCGGGAAATCTATGCATTTCTTTTAAAGGAAGCTATACCCCACCGCCCGATGGCGCAGTAGTCTAAGCTAGTGTTACGCAACTGGTGTGCCCCCACAAGATGAAAGGTGTGACGCGAACTTTTACCTATTGTAAGAAATTAATTGTCGAGTTCTATTTTTTAATTTTATCCCAGTTACTGTGTTTCATATGCTTGCATTTCATTCTGTACTGCTGCACTGATTAAATAAGATGATGCTTGTTTATTCTTTATTACATGCCGCGAATTTTTATGTATTCTAAGAAATTAAATGTAAATTATTTACTCGCAGTTGTTGTTATATCGTAGTTTTGCTTATTGATATATTTGAATTTCTCGCCTCTACCGCTGCGCTGTGCGACTTCTTTGTTACACTTGCCGCATGCTTTGTGTACGCTTTTCCCTAAAAGTGCGGGGATTAGCAAAACTTTCCCTGTCTTTTAATATTTTATTACTTTGTTTTGGTATTTGTCTCTGTTTGTTAGTGCTTTTTCAACTTTCAACTTACTTTTTTCGTTTGTTAGTGCTTCTTCAACTTTATTACTTTTTTCCTGTACCGATCGATGCACCCACCCACTGCTAGACTTTATTTTAAATAAGTCGGTATATGTGTCCCTTCTTAACTTTGAAGAGTAAAGGTCCCGCGTCTTACAATTAATTCAGTTCTATCACAGCTGTGCTCTGAAGTAGTCCGAAAATTGCGAATGCTACTCAGTCTTGCTATTTTCTATTACTATTTAACTATTTTATTTTTTCAAGATGGACAAGTTTCTTGTACGGAATGTTCTGTCCATGAGTGCAAGTAGTAAAAGCATTGAGCCCGACAAAAAGAAACAAAAATTAGTGCATCGGCTGTATAGTGATGATAATTATTTATCTTACGGTTATTTTCGGTGTGGTGATAAAACATGCCCAATTTCCTACATTACTGAGTTTTTCACCACAAAGAGTATCGTTCGTGGTGAAAAACTCAGTAATGCTGCTATGGTTCCCAGTAAATTGAAACGACATTTGTCAACAAAACATTCTTCTCTGTCAAGCAAAGATGTCAATTATTTTCGTCGGTTGTTGGAACAAAACAAACAAGAAAGATAACACCGAATTTTCGGGTGTAATAAGCAAGTCTTTTGAATCCGTTCTGACGCAAATTAAATTTATCAAAGCTATTCAAAGTCAATGGAACCGGTACGGAAAACAATAGTATCTGACGGAAGAAAGAGGTTTTTAATCGGGTTTTTAATCTCTCAGATATTGCTGTAAACGAAATCGTGAGCTTACGCCCTATGGTTGCAGACTTGTGTGTTAAGAAAAACAGGAATTTATATGAGAAACATTTCACACCGGAACCGCTCTCCAACATAGAAAGAATTTTTCAAATCGGACTCTTAGAAACAGCGATATCGACAAAAATAAGATGTGACTTTACGTTCCCTGGTGGGAAAACCATGCATTATTTTAGGAGGAAAGTATTCCAAAAGGTTTTTCCATATGAGTGGTATCGGTCCAAGAAAAAAAAAAAATTAGTCGAGTTTTCAGGAGCCCAGATTTTGCTACAAATACATCAGAAGCAGAAATTAACACTTATGCCCCTGGTGACCAAAATATTCTTTACCAAATATGAGAAATTATGTAAAAAATATTTTCCATCAGGTCTTGTATGCGATACAGGAAAAATTTTTCAAATCGGACTTTTAGAAGCAGAAATAACGCAGAAAACGCAGTTCACCTTTGTGTCCCCAAGCTGAAAGTCTATGATTTACTTGAAAATTTTGAATTTATAGGAAAAACATTTCGCATTGGAAACACCATCCAACAAAGAAGAAATTTTTCAAATCGGTCTCTTAGAAGTAGAGATATTGACAAAAATAAGATATACATCTACGCCCCCTGGCGTAGAAACGATGCATTATTTCAAGAAGAAAATGTTCCTAAAACGTTTGTCGACATGAGTAGTATCGGTCAAAAAACGACTTTTTTCAATCGAGATTTTGGAAGCTCATATTTTGCTGCAAATACATCAGAAGCGGAAATTAAGTCTTACGCCAGCTGGTGGCCAAACCATCATTTGCAAAGGATTTCCTATCAGGAGCAGTATCCGGTGCAGAAAGAATTTTTCAAATAAGAGATTTAGAAGCAGAGATATAGGGAGAAACCCAATTTACCTCTACGCTCCCTTGCGGAAAGTCTATGAAGTACTTAATAATTTTGAAATTATATGAAAAATGTGTCACAATGTGAAAACGCTATCTAACAAAGAAAGCATTTTTCAAATGGGACTCCTAGAAGTAGAGATATTGGCAAAAATACGATGTACATGTACGCCCTCTGGCGTAGAAACTGTGGAATATTTTAAGTAGAAAATATTCCAAAAATGTTTATCAATGTGAGTGGCATGAGTCCACGAAAGAATGTTTTCAATCAATATTTTAGAAGCTCAGATTTTATGGCAAAAATTAACGCTTACGCCCCCTGGTGACCAAAGTATTCTTTACCAAAACTTTGAAATTATATGCAAAATATTTTCCATCACGAGGTGCATCCGCTGAAACAAAAATTTTTCAAATCGGAGTTTTAAAAGAAGAGTTCGGGGAAAATGTAATTTACTTTTACGCCCCCTTGCGGAAAATCTATGAGTAATTTGAAAAAGCAACTATATCTAAAATACTCTTCGACATAAATGGAATCGAAACATAAAATAATTTTTTCAATCGGATGTTTAGAAAGAAATATGTGGAATAAAACGTATTTTGGAATTCGACACCATCTGCATTTACGCCCTCTAGCGGCGAAATTTTACATCGTAAAAAAAAAAACGAAATGAAGGATCATCGTTCGCATATTTCAAGCTTCCGAATGCAAAAAGAATTTTTCAAATCGGACTAATAGTTGCAGAGATGGCGTGGGTACAGACGGACAAACCGGTAACATATAAGTACGATCTTTTTTACAAAAGACGTGCTAATAACAAGCAACGTTCATGACTGCGACAGTGCGTGTTTCGGAAAAAAGTACAGGAAGCTAAGCTACTGTATAAGGTAGCCGAACTTATCGTAAAGGCCAAAAAAAAAAAACCACACACAATAGCTGAAAGGTTGTTAATGCCTGCTTGCAAAGAGATGGTGAAAATAGTCCTGGGTTCAGAAGCTGCTAATGAAATTTCAAAAATTCCTTTCTCTGCTCACACAATCAGCCGCCGAGTTAGTGACATTGAAAACATTATGAAGGAGTAAATCAACAGCAGTCAGAAGTTCTCACTTCACATCGACGAGTCCACCGATATTAGCATTCACGCACAATATCTTGCCTACTTTCGGTACATCGACGGAGATGTAATTGCAACTAATTTCTTTTTTTGCAAAGAATTTCCCGAGCAAGCCACCGGTGAAGAAATATTTGCTGTGACTAATGAATATGTGCTCTATAATGAATTAAAATAGAAGGATTGCGTTAGTATTTGTACAGACAGAGCCACTTCTACGACAGGCCGAGTGAAAGGATTTGTAGCTAAAGTACGCGAAGTAAATTCTAACATACGATGCGATCATTATCTCATTCACCGCGAAGCCATTGTTGCTAAGTTTTTGCCATCTTTACAGAAAGATTTGCTGGACGACGTAATAAAAGTCGTGAACCTCATCAAATCGCGGCCCCTAAATTCGCGGCTTTTTTCCGTTTTGTGTCAGGAAATGTGATCAGAACACCCTACACTCCTGCTGCACGCAGAAGTATAACACGAGAAAAAGTGTTAACGCGAATATTTGAACTTAAATAGGAGGCACATGCATTTTTGACTGTTGAGAGGCATGGGTACGCAGATTTATTTGCAAATGATAAATGGGTATGTAAGTTGGCATATCTTTCCGATATTTTCGTACACTTGAATGATCTAAACAGGAAAATGCAAGTTAGATATGAAAATATTCTGACTAGTATGGATAAGATTTAAGTTTTGTGAATAAGCTGAATTTGTGGATACAGTGAATTGAAAATGGGGTCGTTTAAGATGTTCCCGACTGTATGTCCACTTGCTGACGGTAATAAAGTGGTGAAAGAACATTTAAATCTTGCAACATAAGTTCAAGAAGTATTTTGGAGAGAGTGTTCAAGATTTCGACTGGATTCGTGATCCATTCGTTGGTAATTCAAAACCTCTTCCGATTAATATACAAGAGTAAACTCGCAGATTTAAAAGCAGACAGAACATTGAAATTAAAACTTCTCGAAGTGCCATTGGACGCATTTTGGTTTGCAATAAGGAGTGAATACCCGGCTATCACCGAGATGGCAGTTAATGTGTTATTGCCATTTTCAACTACATATTTGTGTGAACTGGGCTTCTCTACGTTGATTGAAATTAAAACATCAAAGAGGAAGAGACTCAAACCTGTCGATGAAGAAATGAGACTTGCATTGTCAACGATTCCACCATGGATCAGCCGCCTGTGCGCAGCTAAGCAGGCGCAAGTATCACATTAAAGGTATGAGTAGAATTACTTACTTTAATAGTAATAGAAAAGTGTATTTTCTTGTATTTTCTACACTGAATTAAAGTTCATAAATTGTTAATAAATGCACGAGTTGGTTTTTGTTTAATAATGATAATAATAAAATAATAATATAATATAATAATGCCAGGACAAACTGTCGATGGACAGCTGGAATTTTAGACTGGATTCCAAGGGACAGGAAAGGACCCAGAAGAAGACCACATGGGAGATCGGTGGATGAAATTCGAAAGTATGCGTGAGTAACTTGGAGGAGACTGGCACAAGACAGATCGTTGTGGAGGAAACTTGGGGAGACCTTCGTCCAGCAGTGGATTGATAATGATTGACAATGATGTTGAATATAAAAATAATACGTTGATTACATTACGTATTTATATGTTTTTTAATAGCGTCATATCATAGGTTTTTGAGGGGATTAAAATTTTGGTGTGCCGTGTCGAGTCACGGATAATTTATGTTGTGCCGCGAGTAAAAAAAGGTTGCGGAACACAGGTCTAAGCGATGGCTTGTGACCATTCGTCTGTGATGGGTCTGGGTTCGAATCCCGGTGAGGCGTGGATGTTGTGTTTGTCCTAAGGCTCTGGTTCTCTCCCTTCCCTGGAACCAGTGGCCCTAAATTGGGGACGGACGACTGCTTATAGCCCATTGAGTTGCTCACGGTTGTCGTTAAACCTTCAACCAAAAAAAAAAAGAAAAAAAAAAAAAGCTATATCCAAAATAGTGTTCGTTATAAATGACATCGAAAGTAAGAAAACATTTTGCCAATTGGGTGTTTAGAAGCAAACATATGGAATAAAATTTCTTTTGTGTTCGACAGCAACTGTATTTGCTCCCTTTAGCAGCAAAGTTAGGCGCAAAAATAATCTGTTCCGAGGTGCCATTGGCCTATAGTTCGTGGTAATGGACGATAACGACACACACCATCGTACGGTAGCTGTTGATGAGCATTTGGAAAGTGAAGACATTCAGCGTATGCAGCGGCGGATTTCCAACTGGGCGCACTGGGCGCGCGCCCAAGGCCCCAGAGCGCGAGGGGCCCTGAAAACGTATGATTGGATTACCACTTTTTTTTCTTCGTTTTCACAGACCGAAACAAATCAATCCATAAAGCTACCAATATATTTGTGTTATTGATTGATATTTTGCTTTCTCATATTAGCGGCATATTGTGTATTTTTTCTTGCTGTTGTTGATACTCCAAATTTTCGAGTTCTTATCGATGTACTTGTTTTGAAAGGAACAGTTAAAATCCTTTAGCCTTCATTTTAGCTAAGTAGTTTCTTCACAGCAGACTTCAATTTTTTGAATTTTCGATTTTGACAGCCCTTAGGGGCAAATTCATGAAGTGTATGGGATATTTCAAGTGCCAAACTTAATATCCTTCTATTAGCGTCAAAAATAATTTTTGAGATATCTCTAAAAACAAAGTTCGATGCTCACGGACAGACAAAGTGATTACATTGGCACTGTTTCTTCCAAAACGTTCTAATAATAGAAAGACAGAATGGCGTTTTAAAAAAACTTTTTTCTTGAATTTTTTTTTATTATGACGTATGAAAAATTTCTGAGGCTATAAGAAGGGGTGGAGGTGGGGGGGGGCTGAATCTTTTAGCGCTTAGGGTCCCAAAAGATACA
Source organism: Macrothele yani (assembly GCA_039090855.1). NCBI lineage: Eukaryota > Metazoa > Arthropoda > Arachnida > Araneae > Macrothelidae > Macrothele > Macrothele yani. The sequence goes on from CM076998.1 coordinate 94,714,144, forward strand.
AAGTCGCCTCTGAGCGTATGGATTGGCCAGAACGTTTTTCTGACCTAAATCCAGTAGAACACGCGTAGGACGCTCCAGAGAGACGCGTTGTAAAACGAAAATACACACTAACAAGTTCGTAAAATCATGCAATGCATTGATTATAATACGCTTTACAACATACCAGAAATCATTACTCAAGTTATGAAGATAATGGCTGTGGAATAAATCTCGATCCTGTGCCCTGACCTTTGATCCCATTTCGATGAAATTCAACAGAACCGGTTCAGTATACCTCCGAAATAACATGATACAGTTTTGTCGCAATCGAAGCATTTTTACGTAAGTTATGTGCATAAGGGCTATGGAATAGATCCCGCTCCTGTGTTCTAACCTTTGACCCCATTTCGCCCATTTTCTATGGCATTCGTCCCCAGGCAGGCCCCTACAACATACTAATATTTTATCCAAATCGAATCCTTTTTACGCAAGTTATGACGCATAATGTCGATGGAAGTGATTCCGCTCCTATGTCCTGACCTTGGACCCCATTTCGCCCATTTTCAATAGGTTTGTCCACAGGTGGTCCCCTACCAAATACTAAAATGTCATGGAAATCGAACCTTTTTACGTTAGTTATGACGCATAAGAGCAGTGGAATGGATCCCGCTCCTATGTCCTGACCTTTGACCCCATTTCGTTCACTTTCAATAGGCTTCCTTCACATGTGATCCCCTACCACATACTAAAATTTCATCGAAATCGAACGATTGTTACGCGAGTTATCGTGCGGACGGGCGTACGCACACAACGCGTGACGTAATAAGCAGATGGGAATCGCGACCATCTGCTCGAAAGAGTGTGACGTCATAAAACTTTAATAAGATCCACACACAACGCGTGACGCAATGAAACAGATGGCGTGACCGCGCGCCAACATCTCAAACGGGAGATTGTGACGTCATAAAATTTCTAAACATGGGTAACATTAATGGAACAACGCCATGACACTAAAAACGTTATAATTCGGTGTGGTTATTTAATCCACTAAACGAATTTTCCTAAAGAATCGAGATCAAGCTAAATCGATTTCTAGTATCAGAAAACGGTAGGTTAACGACTTTCATCAAAATCCTTAGAGCCGTTTTCAAAATAAAATTTACATACATACAAGAAGTGCTCCTTTAATAGTATGGGATAAAGGCGATGGAATAGATCCCGATCCTATGTATTGACCTTTGACCCCATTTCGTCCATTTTCAATAGGGTTCGTCACGAAGGTGGTCCCCTACGACATACTACAATTTCATCGAAATCGAACCATATTCACGCAAGTTATGACGTATAAGAGGAATGGAATGCATCTCGCTCCTATGTCCTGACCTTTAACTCCACTTCACCCATTTTGAATAGGGTTCCTTCCCAGGTGGTTCCCTACCACATATAAAATTTTCATTGACATCGAACCATATTTACGCAAGTTATGACGCATAAGAGCAATGGAATGGATCCCGCTCCTATGTCGTGACCTTTGACCCCATTTCGTCCATTTTCAATAGGGTTCGTCCCCAGGTGGTCCCCTACCACATACTAAAATTTAATCGAAATATATTTACGCGAGTTGTCGTGCCGACAGACAGACAGACGGACGGACAAAGCTGGAGCTCATACGCTTCTTCAACCTACTGTTGGAAAGCGTAAAATAACTGCCTAACAGCTGAAGATGATCCTGACAGGAGAATGGACGATGTTACCACTAGTACACATCAACAACGTAGTGCTAAGTATGGACGGACGGTGCAAATCATGCATCGACGTTAGGGGGGGGATCATATCCCCTACTGAGGACCTCCTCTTCCCTTCGTACCGTCTTCGGCAGTGATGCACGTGTATCATAGCACCCGGTGCTCAGTGGCGTAACGCAAAATTTCTGCCCCCCCCCCGCGAGATTTTCCTAACAGGCTCCCAACATAGTAAAAATTAATGCAAAAATTGAGGGTAAATATTTAACTTCGTCGTAGTAAAAATATATATTTTCCAGATATTGATTCTATGATCACTTATGTATTGCTTGTAATTATGTGAGCGCTTATTGCCGCCCCGGTGGCGCAGTGGTCTAAGCGATGGCCTCTGATCATTCGTCCGAAAGGGGTCTGGGTTCGAATCCCGGTGAGGCATGGATGTTGTGTTTGTCTTACGGCACTGGTTCTCTCCCTTCCCTGGAACCAGTGACCCTAAATTAGGAACGGGCGACTGCTTATAGCCCATTGAGTTGCTCACGGTGGTCGTTAAACCTCCAGTCAAAAAAAAAAAAAAAAAAAAAAGCGCTTATTCCGGTAAGCATCCTTGATAAATTTAGTACCCAGGGAAAAAAGTGCAAAATCTTCAAATGACAAATGTTCACGATATCAAATCAAGTAAAAACAAATACTGATCTTCGAGTTTCTGATTTCGAACTTCCTTTAAAGCTCTTTAATTCCTTAACACAATAACTTTTGAGAAAGAGGAAAAACAAATATGTTTACATTTTTTTAGTTTTAAATATTTCAGCGATATTGTTTCTGTTTAGTGTCTTGTCCTATAAATTCAAGAAGCAAGCATACTTTACAAAATAAAGAAAACTTAAGTTACTAAAATCTGGATTCCCTTCTAACGTCATTCTCAGCGAATATTTCAATCAGTTTCCTCACGTCTAGTTTTCTGGCTCGGTCATTTTCAATGCTTATCATCGCAAGTCCATCAAGCCTACTTTGAGTGTGCGATGACCCAAGGTAGAAACCTCAGGTTCGATCCCAGGCAGGTACGAACGCTCGATCCACTAAATATCCGTCGTGCGTCAGATGGGTACGTTAAGCCGTCGGAACCCGGGTGCTGGTCCCCCGGTAATAAATAAGGCCGTCTTCCTCCCCTTTCTACCTTGCTTCCGTGTCACTTTCGTATCGGCCACTCTAGCACAAATCTCCTAGTTTCCTATTGGTTGTTTAAGACCTGGGGTCAGACGCTCCCTTTCTAAAATCCTCTACATATAATCTGATCTGGTCTCTAATCGCTGCGCAGATAAAAGTCTGTGTCTTTTTTTTTTTTTTTTTTTTTTTTTTTTTTTTGATTGGAGGTGTAACGACCACCGTGAGCAACTCAATGGGCTATAAGCAGTCGCCCGTCCCTAATTTAGGGTCACTGGTTCCAGGGAAGGGAGAGAGCCAATGCCGTAAGACAAACACAACATCCATGCCTCACCGGGATTCGAACCCGGACCCCTCACGGACGAATGATAAAGTATGTGTCAGTGAGGCCTTTTAGCTCTAAAACTTTCGTATCCAAAAAACAGAAAATTAAAAAAATTTTTAGAGCAAGTAGAAAACCTCTTGTCTAAAATTAAATTGCTAAATAAATAAAAAAAAAAAAATGAAAAGATACCTTCGTAGATCTGTTCCCCCTAAAATTCACAGGCCCCCCACGACGCGGGGTTTTCGGGGGCTGTCTTTACGTCCCTGCCATTGCTGTCTAACCAATTGTGAGTAAAGTTCCACTGTATTCTTTAACATTTCCAGTTGTGCCTGTGTTGTTTCCACCATAATTTCGGTAAGTAATAGAGTTCCTACGGTTTGAATTTCACGTATCCAGGTCGCTGTTGTGCAACGCTACAGGTTAAAACCTGACTCGTCCTTAAGTTTTATACACCAGTGCATTTTAAACAGAAGTATGCTCAAAAAGATTTCCGTAGTATAAAGGAAAGTGGAGGGCGGGGCGGCAAGAATAAGTGTAAAATGATGTTTTCCTTTTGGGGGAGGTCATTCTTCGTAACAGTTTCTTCGTAAATGCAGCAAAATTCGGTTCTTTTAAGGGCACATCGAATCTCACAGATATTTTTCTGGACAAGAAATAAAAATCACTAGGGATTTTTATGTGTGCTGATGTGTGCTGAAGCAATCCAAATCGTGCAGTCTCTATGACAGTCTTCGCAATCTGGGAGGAGTAACTCGGTGAATTATGCTGAAGGAGGAAAACACATCTTCGTAGTTTTCCACTCCTCTTTTCCTTGTAGGCAACACGAAGTTGGCTTATGGTGTCTGGATAGTGTGACTCTGTGCATTGTCTTGAAGCAGGAAGGCATTTCTTAGCAGTTTTCTACAGCTCTTTTCTTTGATAGCTGCACGATGTTGGCTTATGGTATCTGGGTGGTGTAACCCAGTGCATTGTCTTGAAACAGGTTGGCACTTTTTCGCAGTTTTCCACGCTTCTTTTCCTTAAAGGCTGCACGAAGTTGACTTATGGTTTGTGGGTGGTGTGACTCGGTGCATTGTCTTGAAGTAGGATGGCATTTCTTTGGAGTTTGCCACGCCCCTTTTCATTGATCGCCGCAAGAATTTGGCTATTGAGGTTACCGTAGTATATGCCCCAGTGGCATTGGTACAGAAGAAAAATAAGAACTTTTCAGTTTTTCAATTCTAAAGATATGGTGCTCAAACATAGACGTGCAGAAAGGCAAACTGTAATTCTTGTCCAATGTTGGATTTCATGTCTGACAAATTGGTACTTACGGGCAGGTCATTCCTGTGTCAAAGAATGTTGTATAAATTGCGCAATCCACGTCTGTTATTGGGGAGGTGATTTTATCGAAAACGACTTCACTGAAAACAAATAATCTAATGCAAAATCATGAAAAATAAATTCATCGAACGAGTGCTTTATCAATAGATGACTTTTGAAAGGAATGTATCGAAATATTTCTTTCGATCAATTCGTTTAGTAATTTGCATATGCAGCATTTCATATTTATTAATATTGACTGTAAAGTGTTGTTTAAGTAACGCTCATGATCAGCGTGGTAAACAGTTGGCATAAACTCTTTTCTATATCAGGATAAACAGTATATTTTTTGTTGACATAATGTTTAATCAAGTACTTCATTTGTGGATGGTCTAATTTGTTAGAATGCGACCTACTTTATCGCTGAAAAAGCTTTTCTTAAATCATTTTGAAATTATATAAACTTCCTCGTATTTCTCCGCTAATTCAAAAGTGGTTTCGGAGTCTTTAAAGGAATTTTCACGAAGCAGTTTTGTTAAAGTGTATCCTATGAACGCATTTTGATCCTTATGTAATTAAATAAATAAACACATCGCTTTTCCACGTTCCAGAAACACATAGCAACCGAAAAATTGTTTTCAGCCGCCGCCGTGAACCACGGAACTCTCAATATCTAGCCGAGCGCGTTAACTTTACACCACGGTGGCGTGGAAAGAGCGATGTATTTATTTATTTACTGACGCCACGCCACGTATTTGGAGGATTTCCACTTTGGATCTCGCCCTTTGGATTTAACTGCTATAATATACATATATAGCCAGTGCCGTTAATGCCCGCCAGATGGAGACGTCTCAGTAGCTGATCCCATCTTACGGATTATTGATGTCAGAAGCTGACTTAAAAATACACATAGCACCGTGGATTGTTGGCCGCCGTGGTGTAAAGTTAACGCGCTCGGCTAGATATCGAGAGTTCCGTGATTCAATTCCACGGCGGCGGCTGAAAACAATTTTTCGGTTGCTGTGTGTTTCTGGAACGTGGAAAGAGCAATATACTTATTTATTTACTGACGCCACGTATTTGGAGGATTTTCACCTTATGTAATTATATTATTTGTGGCAATTCATATAACAATTTGGATGTTTAACCTTTCAGAAGACGTGTTAACTCTTAATAAACATTTTAGGGCTTATAATTTCTGAATATAACCTCTCATACGGAGTCCAAAGAGTTCAAATTAATTTTAATTTGTAATTTTAAATTACGTCTCGGAAATTAATAATTTTTACTAAATTACTTAAAAATTTCAATTTCGGTAATCTCAATAACCCCTCCCCCTAAGTTTAAGATATCTGGTAAAGCCAGTGTTGTTCATTTTCTGTTATAGAACACTACCATCATTTATCAATAAATAGCGGTTTATCAAAAGAATGGAAAAACCGACTGTGTCGTATGCAAATCACAGGGATGACGTAACCCGAGATGTGAGGTATATAAAGGGGTGCAGTACAATGAGGGCCAGTGATGGGCCGCGGATGGCCTAGTGACCAACGTACGTGACTGCTACGGAAAAGTCCTAGTTTTTTTATTTTTTTAATTGGAGGTTTAACGACCACCGTGAGCAACTCAATGGGCTATAAACAGTCGCCCGTCCCTAATTAAGGGTCACTGGTTCCAGGGAAGGGAGAGAGCCAGTGCTGTAAGACAAACACAATATCCATGTCTCACCTGGATTCGAACCCGGACCCCTTTTGGACGAATGATCAGAGGCCATTGCCTTAGACCACTGCGCCACCGGGGCGGCAGTCCTAGTTTCGATCCCAGGCAGGTACGAGCACTTGAACCACTAAATATCCGCAGTGCGTCGGATGGGCACGTTAAGCCGTCGCACCCCAAGTACTGGCTCCCCGGTTATAAATAAGAGCGTTTTTCAGCCCCATTCTACTTCGCTTCTATGTAACTTTCCTGTTGGGCACTTTACCCCAAATCTCCCAGCTTCCTACTTCGAAATGTTGATTAAGACAGGTGGTCAAAAACTCCCTTACTGAAATTCTCGGCATCTGATCTGTTAGGCAGTGATGTAATTGAAAGAAAAAAGTGCCTTGGCGGATTGGGTAGAACAAATTCGGAAGGAAGACCCACAAAATTTTCAAAAGAAATTTCATTTGTTTTTATCATTTAGAACTTTTCATTAAATTTTGATTGCTTTATTGTTATCGATTTTAATCAAAGTCGCTTGATTTGGGCAATTTTAAATAAAAGAAAAACGTTACATGGGAGTCAGATGTTAAGAATATTATTATTATTTTTTTAAATACTGCTCTGATATTTTATACGATTCAAAACATTCAGTGTGAGCAATACGATTCAACCACACTAAATGCATGTCACTTATACGCCACATTTCCTACGATAGTAAGGTGGGAGCAACGGGAATCTTTTGCTTGGATTTTTTTCTTTCGGGGTTTAACGACCACAGTATGCATCTTTGGCCATGAGCAGTTGCGCATCTTTGATTTGAGGTCAATTGTTCCGGAAAATGCCTGCGCCATGGGGCGGTGCAGACGCCCCATGCTTCATAAGAGGCTTGGACTCAGCTCCAGCGATAAGCAAGAACCCAGCCCTCGGACCAGTTGGCCACAGGAACGTCCCTTTGTTTTAGTCATAAGAAGAGAATGGTTCAGGGGATTACTTTTGTTGGTATCGGTTCCGAGTTTTGTAGGAAAGATAAAACATTTGTTAGCCTGTTTAATTTTTTGTGTTGATTGCCCTCCTATCAATCCCGTCTTAATCAAAGAAGAGAAGCCACGTTCTATAGAATTTCTTTTTATGATTGCCATTTTGACAAAGGAGCTACTACTATTTTCACACTAAAACCCTTGTTTTCGTGAGGCACACTGCTACGTATTGATTGTTATTGTTATATTATAATTTAATTTATTTATTGTTATATTATAATTTAATTTATTGATTGTTATATTATAATTTAATTTATTGATTGTTATATTATAATTTAACTTACTCACTTATTGAAAAACTTAATTCAACCATAAAGCTTGATAAAAGTCATAAGGTCGTGAAGAGGTGCGATATAGATGATACTTTAGAAACGTTTCACCTGTATCGCACCTCTTCACGACTTGTCAATGACATGGCATCCACTCCATTTCTTTCAAGCGCGTGGAAGAAACTCACCAAAATCCGTGACTGTCAGAACACTGATGATGTCACAGAGATATAAATACTGTATTTATGCCCCATTGGTTCTCATGAAGTGGTGCTAAATGCTCATCGAAACTATAGTAGACCTTAAAATAAAATCTATTGTGATAAACGTTGCTCGTCTGATCTCAAGATCACAAAGATTGTAGTCAGTCAATTTTTAATATTCACATTGCGCAAATTAACCTTCAGGAACTCATTGTTCAAGTGTGCTGCACAAAAAAATATTATTTTACGTAAATGAGAATGTGACCGTGTATATGGTCGGCGACGTGCAATATAATTACTGGCTGAATACTTGGACAATGATATATTTCTTTTAAAATGGTAATGAGGGTTTTTAACAACAACAAAAATATCCCTTCAGGGAAAATTACCTTTATTAGGGTTTGTTTTAATAAAGGACGTTTGTACATACGAAAAACAAGGCCGCTTTCAAGTTTCAATCGTCTAAAACCCGTTAAGAACAGGTTTCCTTTGCAGTCGGTGTGAAAATATCAAATAAGGAAAATTCTTGCCCTCAACAAAGAGAGACCTAGATATTACATAATCCATCGCTGTCTCACGAAGCGTGTAGAAAAGAAGGGGGAGGGAAAGAGGGAAGGACAAGAATATCTGGTCATTAAAATGACATTTATATTAAAGGTACTGTTCACTTCATTTGTCCCTGCGCGTATATTGATTGAAGCGAAGAAGTTTCCCATTCTTTTTCATCATCTTCTTATTCTTTCCGGATGCATGTATGTTGGTAGTGAATTCTACTTGCTGATGCAATTGGATTGGCTATGCATGTCATATACATGTCATTTGTGGTGCAATTAAGCTTCTTAGAGTTTAATCACATGTCTCCCTGAATAATTAATTGCACCTTCCGTCGCTCAGTTTGCCCTGGTAGACGCTGGAATTCCAGTCCTGGTTACGAAAAAAGGGCGGAATTCCACGATGCTGTGATGAAAATGATCTTAATGAGGCGAGACAGGTCACAGCGGAATTCCTTACCTACCCCTAGTCTTTATCAGAAAACGGGGGACAGTGTATGATGGAGTACTTCCATACTGAAATGACAGAGCTTCAACGTGTAGACAATAAAAACTTCGGTCCTGCTGCGCCTGTGCCACAAATAAGAGCTAGAAGTTTAGCCCTCAGCTCTATCCGCGGATTGGGCGCAGAATGAGTTGGATGAACAGTTAAAACGGTAGTTAATTAAAACAGAACTTAATAAAAGGCTTTCATAATCTTCATTTGTTTGATCCAACAGCGAAATTTGAGTATTCTTATATTCAGAGCTTTTTTCTTATGGAAGAACGCGCTGGGGCGGCGTTCCGATACCTTTTTAAAATAAAACATTTTAGGTTTTAAGTTTAGTAATATTAGGGGTGTGTAGAAGCTCTATTTTTTTTAGTAGTGAAGAAAAACAATTGTTTTAATAAATAATATCTTTATTCTTTTACATAACTGCCGTTATTATCTATAATTTGTCATCTTTTTGCCAGTAATTGAATTATTCTTCTGTAAAACTCCTCCGTTTTGGAGACAAAAAAATATTGTAATGCGATACAAATTTAAAGTTGTGATTCCATCTATTGGTGCAAATTATGACAAGAATGGTAAGCCAAATAATATCCGAAAAGTCGAAAATTTCCCCGTCCTGGAGGGGAATAGAATTCGCGTCTCCCGGTTGGCACCCGAGTATGCTAACCAGTACACCACCCAGAACGACCAAGTCTCAAGTTTCCGAGTAATTTGTATTTTACACATCACAGGAATCGCCACTAGAAGCAACGGCATTCGCATTTAGCGAATCTGGATGAATAGAATTCATTGCCTCCTGTGATTGCCCGGAGAAGCAGATAAATTATGAAATACGGGATTACACCAGTAAACAATACAAATTTGAACACCAACCGACGGAATCACAACTTCAAATTTGTATTGCATACTGGTGCAATCCCGTATTTCATGGTTAATGTAATGCAGTTTCGGCATTTTCAACTTCATCGAAGATTTTTTCAGCGAAGTTGTTCCGAAGAGATCGAAAAAGGTGTAGTCCGTAAGTGCAAGATCTGGAGAACACAGGGGAGGTAACACTTCCCATCCAATGTCTAGTGATTTCCACTGAGGGGCAAAAAGTTGTATGGGGTATTTCGTTGACATGTTGTAATACAACGCCTTTGAGATTAACCAGTGCTGGACACTTAGATTTTAATTTTTCTTTCAGCCTTTCCACCTGTTGACAGTACAGGTTAGCATTTATGTTTAGGTTAGGTGCAAGCAGCTCCCAGGGAATTAACCCCCTTGACATCCCACCATACACTTAACAAGAACTTTCTCGGATGCAGTCCTTCTCTTGAAATTGACGGAACAGGCTCTCTAACTCGACGTACAATTCTTTGACGTTTTATATTTCTGCAAAGGACCCACTCTTCATCACCCGTAACTAATCGTTCAAAGAGAGGTTCATTTCTATGCCTCGCAAGCAAAGAAGCTCGGATGGTCATTTTGTCCGATCGTTTTTTTGCGGATAGATCATGTGTTTATTCCCAGTAGTCGAACTTTGTGATAAATCCAAACGCATGCATCCTTCTATCTACTGCCTTTTTTGTGTACCGAAAACCTATCTGATAATTCTTCAACGGTTAGATATTGGCCATTTGATATGACTTGATTCACATCCTCTGCAAAAACTTCTGATGGACGTCTAGAACGCGGTTGATCTCACCAGCTTCTGTCTCCTTCACGGAATTTCCGGAACCAACGGCGACATGTGCTTGTCTTCAGCATTCTTGTTATATACCTCACAAATGTTGCGGCCAGCTTCAGCTGCATTATTGCCTTTCACGGACTCATAAAGCAAACAATGCCTAATGTGATCCTCCAAAAACCTCTGACGCCTAATGTGATTCTTCAAAAATCTGTGATGCCCAATGTGATCCTTTAAAATCCTTTGACATCTAATGTGATCCTTCAAAAACCTCTGATGGACGTCTAGAACGTGGTTGATCTCAACATTTTCTGTCTCCTTCACAGAATTTTCGGAACCAACGGCGGCATGTACTTTCGTCTTCAGCATTCTTGTCACATACCTCACAAATGTTGCGGACAGCTTCAGCTGCATTGTTTCCTTTGACGGACTCATAAAGCACACAATGCCCGAAGTGATCCTTATTGCTTAACAGGTCATCCCTTGTGTGACCTGTTTACAAATGAGATGCACCTGCATACTTGGTGCCGTTTTATAGAATACACCTAGGAGTATTTTGGCCATCACACTCCCCATATGGCTCTTATTGCACTTCTTACTTAAATTTTTTTCTTGGAAATTGCATCTTGAAAAAGGGGGAGAACTTCGGCACACACCAAAAATTATTTAATTAAAATAACGTCAAAATCGTAACATGTAATTAATATTAAAAATTAAAATAACATAATAACTGCAGCGCGTAATTATTTAATTCAGATAACGTAATAACCGTAACCTGTGTGGGAGAAACATGGCGGGAGTTAAGTGGGACGAGAGAGAAAGAGAGAGATGTCCAACTAATCTCACCAAATGCATTTATGAAAGTCTCAGGATGTCTATTGAGAAAAAGTTGCTTTCCAGTGAAAACGCTGATCTGCCAAGCTGTTTCAAATTGTACGATGCAAATAATTAGACAAAAATGTGAAGGGAAATATGCTATATAGTGAAAAAAAAAAAATTAGGATATAACAGGTAATAATACCTCAGTAAAAGTGAAATTGAAGAACAAATCAACCCTTTAACTGCCTGGAAAGAATTAACTGGGAATTAGCAAAACGGTTTAAAATAAGCTCGAACGAATATACATATGTATTTGCTGTCTAAGAAGTGGGCAAACGCGGCTGGAACGAGTGAATCTGCGAATCAAAAAGCATTTTTTTCCCTTTAGCTTTAATACTTAAAGTGATCATTTAGGGAGATGATAGAGATTAGTATTTTCTGACTCACTGCATGCGAAAAGGGCTGTAACACTTTCGTAAAATAAAAGAATGGATATCCACTTGCTACGCAACTGCTACCGCAATTTCAGAAGGTAATTAGCTAAAACGTTTGAAATTCTCGTTTTCACCAAGGGCATGATGTCCGTGCCAGGGAGACTAGCTTTTCCCTATCGTGCCTTGTGTCATGGAGCTGAGCATGAAGGAATAATAGGGAGCGATTTTTACCTAAGACAGGTTTATGGTGTGTGGTACAGAGTTGGAAACGGGTCAACAATTTCGGACCCGGACGTCCCATCACTGGATCCGACCTGACCCGATTCGGACCCGTAACTGACCCGGACAAATCTGCTTTGAACTGTAAATCGAAACTCAATTTATATATATATTTTTACGCTTTCCAACCGTAGGTTGAAGAAGCGTATATGCTCCAGCTTTGTCCGTCTGCCCGTCCGCACGATAACGCGCGTAAAAAAGGTCCGATTTCGATTAAATTTCAGTACGTGGTAGGGGACAACGTGGGAACGAACCCTATTGAAAATGGACGAAATGGCGTCAAAGGTCAAGACATAGGAACGGGATCCATTCCATTGCCCTTATGCGTCATAACTTGCGTAAAAATGGTTCGATGTTGATGAAATTTTAGTATGTGGTAGGAGACCACGTGGGAATGAACCCAATTGAAAATGGACGAAATGGGGTCAAAGGTCAGGACATAAGAGCGGGATCCATTCCATTGCCCTAATGCGTTATAACTTGCGTAAAAATACTTCGATTGAGACAAAACTTTATCATGTTGTTCCGAAAGTATACTTAACCGGTTCTGTTGAATATCATCGAAATAGGGTCAAAGGTGAGGGCATAGGAGCGAGATTTATTCTACAGCCATTATCTTCATAACCTGAGTAATGATTTTTGGTATGTTGGAAACCGTATCATAATCAATGCATTGCATGATTTTACTAACTTCTTAATAATAAAATTTGGTTACTTGCTAAATTTTAGTGCCATTTTTAGTGCCACTATTTTGCGTAATCCAGAAGTAATGGCTGACTATGACTGTGACCATGGATTGTATTATAAATAGGAATCATTATTTAGTATTACACAGTTGTATTTTTTTAAATGTATTTAGATTGCTCACTCTTTCCACGCTTTGATGGAGGTGCTCATACTTTCATATAGTCCGTTAGATTTTGGGTTCCATAATCTTTTATTACACCGTCGACATCTTTCTTTGTAATTACACACTTTCCGCAGTTTGAACAACAAGCAAGACCAAACAACACAGAATTATTCACCGGTTTCTAAATGGGACCAAACAATTTCCAGCATTCACTCTTCCCATTGTGGTTTTCAACAAGCAACTATATGTTGGCCTCGACGCCTTCCTCAACCTCCTTAATATTAAATCCATCCATATTTACAAATAAGGAGTTAATTTCGACATGACATGTCATGGGAACCGGATGTTAGCACATCAATCGAAAACCTCTGAATGCTGCTCAATGTAAAAGATGCGATGTGAAAAGTAACTCTTTGTCATACAGTGAACTTCGCACGGAGAGAGTGAATCAGCTGAGAAGCAGGCGAATGGCGCTTGCCAGTAACTTGCCCTGAAAAATCTCACTGTAAAAGAACATAAAGGAAGTATCTTTTTACGATATGGTGTCGCTGTGTCTGACGTCGGTCGGTGGAAATCTTCGGTGCTTTAAGAAAGAGACGACAATATTTTTGCATGGCAAATCATTATTCCCTCCGTGGGCCCCCGTATCGACTGTAGGACAGAATTCCACAACGCGCATTTTCCTTTGGAACCTATTTTTCTCTTTTCAAAAATAAAACTGGAATAAAACCTGGTCAAAATCGAGCCAGGAACACCTTGACCCGACCCGTTGGACCCGCAAGAAATTGTTAACCCGTTGACCCGTGACCCGTTTCCATCTCTGGTGTGGTGCTGAGATTATATGGAAGAGGGAATTCTTTTATCGTAGATTTTGTAAAATACGGCCTCTATGTAAAAGTTTCTACTTAAGAAGCGCAGAAAATTTGGGGTACCATTTAGCTATCGCGCTTCGGCTACTTAAAATGTTCAAGAAGAAATTTATTTTCATCAAAGAGGCTTCAGCTCAATGAAAGAGACTTGAATAATATAACTATACTAGTGATTCGAAACGTCTTGATGTGGAATAGAAATCAAAGTTTCCAAGCTATCGCATATCAAACAGATGACTTTTTCAAGGAAGGTAGGTAGAAAACTTTCGGATCGCTAGTATAGGTATAGTTATACTATTTAAGTACAGTTTGTGTATAACTCCTTGTTATTTAATTAGAAAGAGACTTTATTCCTCGATTTAGGGAATACTTACATCCAAACAACAAGAAAAAGAAAAAAACTGAGCAACCTTTACAGTTAAAGCGAACTTTGCAAACCATTACTGCATCTTCTAGCGAATGAGAAAGGTAATTTTCTCAGATAACCTCAACTATAAGTCTTCTCTTTCAATCACAACAATGACCTCGTTTTTAATGAACAGAAACTGTACGCCAACTATACTCAAAATAGTATAATTATAATAGTATATAATTATACCATTTTGATCGGAAGAAAGTGGCCTGGTCGGACGAATCGAGATTCCTGATGCGTCACGTAGGTGGCCGAGCGCGGATACGCCGGTTATCAACGGAGGCAATGGCACCTGGATGTACTCTTGGGCGGAAACAGGTCGGTGGCGGCGGTGTTACGCTGTGGGCGAAGTTTCATTGGGACACTTTAGGCTCCATTTTCCCTGTATTGCAAACCCTGACAGCTCTCAGGTATCAAACAGTGTTGCGGACCAAGTTCACCCATTCATGGAAAGTGTGTTCCCTTCTGGTGATGGCTATTGTCATCAGAACAATGCGCCATGCCACACTGCCAGAATCGTTAAGTAGTGGTTCAAGGAGCATGCTGGTTATTTTCTGTTAATATCGTGGCTTCCAAATTCACCTAATATGAACCCAATCGAACATTTGCGGTTCGACTTTTTTTTTTTTTTTTTTTGATTGGAGGTTTAACGACCACCGTGAGCAACTCAATGGGCTATAAGCAGTCGCCCGTCCCTAATTTAGGGTCACTGGTTCCAGGGAAGGGAGAGAGCCAGTGCCGTAAGACAAACACAACACCCATGCCTCACCGGGATTCGAACCCGGACCCCAGACGGACGAATGATCAGAGGCCAGCGCCTTAGACCACTGCGCCACCGGGGCGGCGGGTTCGACTTGGAAAAGCGGGTTCGGGCAAAATCACCACCACCACCACCACCACCACAAAAATGAACGGGAACTGCAGGACCTGCTGTTGACATTATGGTACCAGATACCACAGGATACGCCGCCCCGGTGGCGCAGTGGTCTAAGGCGCTGGCCTCTGATCATTCGCCCGTAAGGGGTCCGGGTTCGAATCCCGGCCAGGCATGAATGTTGTGTTTGTCTTACGGCACTGGCTCTCTCCCTTCCCTGGAACCAGTGACCCTAAATTAGGGACGGGCGACTGCTTATAGCCCATTGAGTTGCTCACGGTGGTCGTTAAACCTCCAATCAAAAAAAAAAAAAAAAAAAAAAAAGATACCACAGGATATCTATCGCCATCTCATCGAATCGATGCCTTGCCCAGTGGCTGCTGTTTTGCGGGATAAAAGGGTGCTACAGCTTATTAGGTAGGTGGCCATAATGTAAAGGCTCGTCGGTGTAAATCAGATAACTTAAAAATTCTATCGCCCTGGAGCGAGAATATAACCAGCAGCACCCGATTTCCTTTGGGATATCCATTTTATCCATACTATCCATCCCTTTGGTTTGCCCATGCATTTGTGGGGAATGTTTCTTCCTTGATTTCCATATTTGAGATACCGGTGACTCATTGCTCTACAAGGAAGCTACTCATGTGCGTACACTAGAGATGCGTTCGGGCGTTTGCTGAGTCCGGCCCGTCTGGGTCCGGATTCTTGGAAAATTTTGCTTATCAAGGCTTGCATTTGTGCGTTATTCACTGGCCAAAGATATGGCCCAATCTTGATTTTCAATAAAATACAAAAAATGAGAATGTGATTTTTTCCCAGTTTTTCGATACCAGACCTCCTTAAACTAATCCTTGCTTGGGCCATAGCTTTGGGCAATACATAATGCAAGTCTTAGTAAGCAATATTTGTCTTGCAATGGCAGCTATAGCTTAGGAAATTGAAAATTCTTCCACCATGGTAACAAATCCACAATGAAATTCAACACGTAATTCAACCGGGCTCGGAATTACACGTGTTGAATTAATTACAGTAATGAAATTCAAGACGTGTAATTCCGAGCCCGGGCCCGGGTTTTTCGGTAGTTAATGAATTCTGAGCTCGCCCGAGCTCATCCCTAATGTATACACACAATGGACAAAATATTTAGAAATACCTAACTTATAGCGTATTGGTCCTTCTCTACACATCAAGGCATCGACTCCATTAGATGCCGGAGGATTTCCGGAGGTAATGCCAGCGTTGCCTCTTGCAGAGTTTTCCACAACTCCTCCCGAGACGTCGGTCCAGGATCCACTGATCTCATATCCCACTGCACGGCATCCCTGAGAACTTTCACAGGGTTTAAATCCGGGGAATTTGGGGGGAGGCACTGTGTAGTTGTAAACTCAGATGAGTGTTTCTCGAGCCATTCCTGGGTGGTTGCTGCTCGGTGGCACTGTGCGATCTCCTGTTGAAAAGCACCATCGGCCGATGGATGCGCGAAGGCCACGAAAGCGTGTAGGTGATCAACTAGCACATGCTGATTGCGCGCACCGTTTAAGGACCTCTCCAAACCATCACAGAGCCACCACCGCTAATGTGTCCCATGAGAAGCCTCTCCAAACCATCACAGAGCCGGCCTAGCACAACTGGGCCATGGCCTCGTGCTGCCGACACCACTCCCGCAACCTTCCGTCAGCTCGGTACAGCTGAAAACGGGATTCATCTGATCACACGACGCGGCGCCCTCTGCAGAGGTCCAGGTTTGATGTTCCCGACACCAGGCGAGTCGAAATGTCCGATGACAAACAGTCAACAGTGGTACACGAGTAGGACGTCGGCTCCCGTTGCCCAGGGTATGAAGCATGCGCAGTACGGTACGCTCGCTGATGCTGATTAATCCTCCGACATATGAGCTGTATGTTATTTGCACCACCGTTGCCGAGGGGTTAGTTTGTACGAGCCTGGATGTCGACCTCGGTCATCAATGGCGTGTGGTCGGCCTCCGCTTGCTCTCTGGGCGCTGGTACGTCTGTCGATGGTATACTGGTGGTACACTTTTGATAGAGTTGTCCTCGGAAACCCTAGAGTTCTTACCACTTGGGCGATGGAATGACCCATTTGTCTTACGCCGACAATGCGTCCGCGATCAAAGTCGCTGAGACCATCACGCTTACCCATGTTAGCCGATTGTAATACACTGTTGGGAAGTCCTACTGTCTGCGTTGGGTTTGGGTCTATCCAAACCGCATGCAGATAATGAATAGTCACTCTTCCCGGATAATGCTCATGTCAACTGCGCATCATCTCTAATGTTTTGTCTACTGAGTGCATGCTGTACTTGAAACCACTCAGAGATTTATTTTCTTCTCTGAAGTGATTTAATCCGCTTTAAATACATGACCTAAACGAAAGAGGGTTAAAACTAGATCGGGTAATTATTCGCTTTACTGGCAGATCCGGACATGGCACTTTCGTACAACGAAATCTTCGTGTCACTTCCGTACAAATGCAATGCTAATTACCCATCGTATTTGAGATCTCCTACAGCCCTACCGTTTTTGTGTCAGTTCCGTTCAAAAAGGAATTTAACTCTCTCATACCCAGAAGATGCCTGCGAATCATCTTTGACCTTGCTCCCTTTGTGTGAATCAGGGCTTTAGAAAGAGAAGGGCTGGCTCATTCCTTTGTTGTCGGAGCGGTATTTTAAGCCCCAGTGACTAATTTTTTGGCAGTAAACCTGAGAACGGAGTAATATTTTTGCTCCCATTTCTTTGTGAACAAAATTATTTACAAAATGCCTTCATTTTGTGCAGTGGACTTTTGTCCAGTTACTGAAATATAAGGAAACCATGAACCGGTTGTGTGGCTCATCACGTTTTCCCTGTTAATACCAGCGACACTGTAAAGGAACGGATTCTGAAGTTTGCCCACGATTTCATATTGTGGGGGTGCTTAATTTTTTTAATATGATGATATAGGATAAAGATTAATGGAGATTATCTAACCCACCTTCGTTTTGCTGATGATGTAGTCATTTTTGCAACTACCCCATCAGAGCTGCAGAGTATGATCCAGGAACTTGCTGACAAGAGTAAAGAAGTGGGATTAAAAATGAACTTTCAGAAGACAAAAGTGATGATCAATGCTTTTACAAGAAATGAAGAT
This sequence comes from Macrothele yani, assembly GCA_039090855.1. Lineage (NCBI taxonomy): Eukaryota > Metazoa > Arthropoda > Arachnida > Araneae > Macrothelidae > Macrothele > Macrothele yani. Next base: position 94,732,260 of record CM076998.1, read on the forward strand.
TTATCGATTGATGTAGAAAAGCTGGAGATAACAGACACGTACGTTTATCTTGGACAGCAGATATCAAGTGAGGGTCACATTGATGAAGAAATTAATCGGCGTACAAAACTTGCCTGGAGAGCTTTTGGAAGAAACAGAATAATTTTCAAGAGCAATATGCCATTATGTCTTAAAAGAAAAGTGTTTGATCAATGCATCCTTCCAGTGCTTACGTATGGTGCAGAGACGTGGACCTTAACTAAAAGAGACATACAAAGGCTGCAGACAACTCAAAGCAGCATGGAGAGGTGCATGCTTGGTGTAACCAGGAGAGATAAGAAGAGGAACTCGTGGATCCGAAAAATGACAAGAGTGGAAGACATCATGATCAGAGTTAAATCCCTGAAATGGCAATGGGCTGGACATACTGCCAGAAGGACAGATCATCGATGGACAGCCGAAATGTTAGATTGGATTCCAAGGGACAGGAAAAGACCCAGAAGAAGACCACATGGGAGATGGGTGGATGAAATTCGAAAGTATGCAGGGGTGACATGGAGGAGACTGGCACAAGACAGACCGTTGTGGAGGAAACTTGGGGAGACCTTCGTCCAGCAGTGGATTGATAATGGTTGACAATGATGATGATGATGATGTGAAGAATAAATTTTTACGATGTTGGCGGTATGGAAAATCATTGAAGACAGCACAAGGCTTGCCTTTTGATATTTAAGACAACAAGATCCATTTGTTTAAATAAAATCTCCAGATGCAACAAGAACACTGTGCTGCACAATTTTAAAAGAACAAAATAATGAGTCCTACCCTTTGTATGGAAGTAACACACGATCAGTTTGCCTCCCTTTCCCCTTGCGAAAGGAGATTAGGGGAATACTTTGTACGGAAGTTACACACGATCAGTTTACCTCCCTCTCCCATTTGGGGAACGCTGTGGAGGAATGCTTGCTTGAACGGATCTGACACAAAATTTTCATTGTACGGAAGTGCCATGTCCGGATCTTCCACGACACTAATTATTCTGTTCAATCGTAAGGCAGGGGTTAATCCAGGAATTTCAAATGGGGAGAGGGGGGGGGGTTCTCAAAAAGTTTAGAAGTGTCGCATGAAAGAAAATTTTTCCGAGGCTAAAAATTTGTAGTGAAATATTTGGTTTTTGACTTACGTTGGATAAAAACTGGGGAACACTTCAAAAGTGAGTACGGTTGATATTTTATAGTTAAGAAAGGTTACAAATGAAAATCGTTTTGCAAAGCTTCACATGGTTATTTTTTTTATTAACATGGGTTGCTGAAACAGTAAATATTGATATGCCCGCAAATCTTGTGCATGCTGTCATGATTTAATTTTTTTTTTTTTTTTGCAAAATTTGTAGCAGGCTAAAATGAAGAGATATGTATTTTTTATGGTTGCAATGATTGACTTTAAAAGCTAAAAGAGAAACATTTAAGTGCTATATGCATATTTGTTTTAACTGCCCGCTAATATGGGGTATCACATTCCATAGAAACATTTGACTGGTATATACAGGGGCAGATCAAAAAGTTAGTTACACTGCTGAATAAAAAACACACATAAAGAACATAAAGAAATATACTCTGAAATATACTAAACAAGAAAGCTAAAAAAAAGACATTTGCCTGCTATATACATATTTGTTTTAATTGCCCGCTAATATGGGGTATCACATTCCATAGAAACATTTGACTGGTATATACAGGGGCAAATCAAAAAGTTAGTTACACTGCTGAATGAAAAAAAACACATAAAGAACATAAAGAAATATATATATTCATAAAGAAATACACTCTGAGATATACTAAACAAGAAAGCTAAAAAATAAATATTTGACTGCTATATATATATATATTTTAATTGCCCGCTAATATGGGGTACCATATTCCATAGAAACATTTGACTGCTATATACAGGGGCAGATCAAAAAGTTAATTGCACTGCTGAATAAAAAAACCACATAAAAGAAATGTACTCAGTGGATGTTTGTTGGTTTAAAGGTAAAACATTTATTCATTTTTCGACATAATCACCTACGCACTGTAAACATTTATCGGAACGTGTGATTAACTTTTCCGAACCTGTACAGAAAGTCTCCTCCAGCTCGGTGCAAACAGTTAAGGACCGCAGTTTTCACAGCCTCATCTGTTTGGAATCCCAACTGCTCGTGAATGATGGTACGCACAGACCCGTACGAAATGTCTAACTTATTGGCAATGTCCTTGATTTTGATACGCCTATTATCCCGCATCATGTCGTCAACGGGGCAACGTTCTCCGGAGTGCCAGAAGGCCTACCTTCGCGGTATTAGTCCATCAAATTTGTGCGACTCTTTTCAAATTGGTGGCACCACTTTACAATGGCCGAGCGAGACATGGCATATTTCCCGTATATAGCACAGATTTCACGATGGATGTCAGTGCAATTTTGGCCCTTACCCCACAAAAAAATCGAATGGTTCCTCGCACTTGCAATTTGGAGTAAGAATCCAGTTGACGCGCCATTACGATCTGCCTCCTGCACACGCCTTACGCAGTTACTGAACTAAAACACCTCCCGTCGGCAGCTCTGACGAACTGTCTACTTCACCAATACGAACTGCCTCCTGCACACGCCTTATGCAGTTACTGAACTAACCTCCCGTCGACAGCTCTGACGAACTGTCTACTTCGCCAATATGAACTGCCTCCTGCACACGCCTTATGCAGTTACTGAACTAAAACACCTCCCGTCGACAGCTCTGACGAACTGTCTACTTCGCCATTACGAACTGCCTCCTGCACACGCCTTATGCAGTTACTGAACTAAAACACCTCCCGTCGGCAGCTCTGACGAACTGTCTACTTCGCCAATACGAACTGCCTCCTGCACACGCCTTACGCAGTTACTGAACTAAAACACCTCTGTCGGCAGCTCTGACGAAATGTCTACTTCGCCATTACGAACTGCCTCCTGCACACGCCTTACGCAGTTACTGAACTAAAACACCTCCCGTGGGCAGCTCTGACGAACTGTCTACTTCGATATTACGAACTGCCTCCTGCACACGCCTTATGCAGTTACCGAACTAAAACACCTCTGTCGGCGGCTCTGACGTACTGTCTACTTCTCTCCTAAGCAGGGCCTGCTTCATGGGTGTGCGATGCCACCTGTGCAGTCGCACAGTGCCCCCCCCCCCCCGATCTAGAGGAAGATGTTTTTGAATTTTTCATAATTTTTTTTCTTGTATTAAAAATAAATGACACTTAACGATGTAAAAATGGCATTTTTAAAAATTTTATGTGATTACACTTTATTGCCTTAGTGAACAAAATTCAAGTATTTTGGATCGATTGGGATGATTCACCGTATCACCGAGAGAGAATTTGCATTAATGACATCCTATATTCATCGATATCTCTCTGGAACGCTGACGTCACAGCTACATCGGCATTCTGTCGCAATCACACGTGGTCAGTTTTTTGCGTGCGTGGGCGGCGAATATCTGGCAGATAGTTTATCCATAAAAAAAAAAAAGAAGAAACGTATCTTTGCGGTTTTTTTTATGAAACCGGCTGAAATTTTAATTATAACACTATAACTGACAGCGAATTGATAAATTGCAACGTAACGCCGATTCGGGATTGTCTGGACACTAGACCACTGCCACTGGTTCCCAGAGACTCTTACAAGCGAGCCGCGGACCCGTAAAATTTCACAAAATGCTTCGCGGACCGACCGGCACGAAGTTACTTTTATGTACAATGACGTTTGTGAAGACCTGTTTTTACTGGTCAAATTCGGAAATCTCTACCATTTCTCAAGTTTTCCTCTGTTTCCGCGGACTGGCGGAAACCTCGTGACGGGACCGGTGGTGTTTGGGAAACACTGCACTGGACTACTATCGCACTCACCTCATTTGAGCTGCTAAGCTAAAGGATCCCACTACCCACTAAAAGAAATTACAATGAACTGTAGAACGTGGCCAGCAAAAGAATCTTTCTTCCAAGAAGTAAAGAGAGACAGAGTGATAAGGTAAGAGTTTTCTGAAAGTTGCATTACTCATTTAATACTGTACGGGTCTTTAGAGCCTCAATATTCCAACCATGAATCACTGAAAACTACATTTACTATCATCCTATCTTATTTGTTTAAACGATAGCTTTTTTTTTTTATAATTTTGGATAAATTACATTAATTTTTGCCATCAGCACGCATTTCGACGAGGTGAAGGAATTATATTTTGTCGCTTCAATTCAATCAACTTCAATTTTGTTCTGGCAATGCAAATTAATATAGCGTAATTTTAAAATGTATCTTTTTATTTTTATTGAGTGATAATAACAGCATATTATAACTCATGAATAAATTATAATATTCCTTAGTACCACCATGTTTTATTAAGCTTCATGAGAAAATGAAAAAATGTGGTTTCTCTACCTGACCCCGCCCTACTTTCAAAAAGTTTCAACGTCGAAGCCCATTTAGTAGATGTAGAACTCGCTGGGAAAAGGGCCCCGTATTTTCGTGTTGCACTGGGCCCCGCAAATTATGCAGCCGGCCCTGCTCCCAAGCACACACAATCTGACTGCAAACCCACTCCAGATGTCGCTAAGTGTAACTTACTTTTCGTACCATATTCCAAAGCGAGAGGAATTGTATCATCTATCTGGAAACAGAAGCGAGAAGTGCGAGAGTCAAAGCGTCTCCCAAGGAAGATCAGAATGAGAAGCGAAGAAGTTTATACTGTAAAATAGGTAACAGTCAAGCCTCGGTTAACCCTCACTATGTATGACCGCCCTGGTGGCTCCTCGCTCTCGCGGTTTTCTGAAGGGGAATGATGGTATACATAGACTGCGAATTAAAAAAAAAAGTGAAATTGCATTATGGTAGAAAATACTGAATGTAAAGCTGAGGATTCATGTAACTGCTACTGACCACTGTGCTTTATGATACCCAAAAGGTGCTAATACCTAAATATTAAAAAGGAAACTTTCCCATTTATATAAAGTAGTAAAAACACTTACCCTTTAGTACCTTGCCAGTTTTTATGAATAATATTATTGACTATTGATCGTTTCTACAGTTGTTAGTTAAATTTGTTGCCTTGTCATATTTGATTGTCAAGGCAAATGCTAAATGTAAAACATAGCTATGACCCGGCATTTTGCATAATAGATGTCATTTTCCCATGACAAATGAGGTTAGCTTCTGAATAATAATTTTGCTGCATACATTCACTTAATAATCATTTAAACATAACAATTACAATAATTCTTAAAAAGAAAAACACATTCTTTGGTTGTGTAGCATTTTAAACATTTTTGTCTTTTAAATATATCGTCGTCCTTTATGAAGCCATTTGTGATAAGCTTGTTCAATGCACCGATTGTATACTTTACCATCTTCATCGGTTGTGCTCCTAAGATCGTGAATTTTTGGGCCTTCTATTGAAATTTTTATTAAGGCTTCTACATGTGTTGGAAGAATGCGTGACCTCTCAGATGACAGAATTCGCTTCATTGTCGAAAATGTCCTTTTCTACACAAGCAGTTCCAGCAGAAAGCAGTAGAAGGCACATAGCTGCTGCTGACAGAGAAGGGAACATGATTTTTCTTTCTGCTCCGCATGAAAACATTAAAAAATGGCTTTGAGTTTCAATATTTTTAGGGCATCTCCTGTGAATGCTAAACTCGTTCTACATGTCATTTTCATTGGTTCCATACATGCTGGCAATTTTTGTAAAGTCGGTATTTTCCAGTTTTTTGGAAAATCTCATGTAACTTTCCCAATTCCTGAAATTGGTCAGAGAATCTATGGTTCATGTTTTGTATAATTTTATTCTTGTAGCTGTATGCCAACTTCAACAAATCCTTATCAGTCATGCCGTTATCTTCCATTTTTATGTTCTTTCCCGAGCCTTTTTTGTATAAACTTCCATTGTTTCTAACAACAAATCATTGATTTCAGTATCCTTAATGTGCTTTTGCATCGAATTTATCAGTACCATTGCCCCCGTTAAGTTTCCTTGGGAAGACTGCAAGGATTTACTGAGACGAGCTAATGGTGCTAAAAGACTACAAAGTAACACGAGGATGAAAATCGTCGATTTCTTTCGAAGTCCCCCTGCATCATACAAATTCTCACCAGCCTCAATGTGGATATTTTCCAAGGATATACACTGCTGGCCACCTAAATACAACACCAAGAAGGACATGAGATAGCAAAGCCGGATTTACTGGAGACATAACAACAAATACAAAGATGAAACAATTGAGCTTACAGGCCCGTGCGACTTGCGGAACACGCAGACATCAAAGTTCGTGTGCCCCCCATGGGTAGCAATAACGGCCGCTACACGCCGCGGCATCGAACGAAAGGCGCTTTGGATGTGGTCTTGGGGTATGTCAGTCCAGGCTGCTTCCACACGTTGCCACAGTTCATCAGGCGTAGCCGCGGGTGGTGCTTGCCGGGCCACTGGGTTGCCGATCAGCGACCAGATTGTTCGATGGGCAACATATCGGGAGAACAGGTGGGCCACGGCAGCAGTGACACCTGGTGGGCCGTGAAGATTGTTGCACGATGCGTGCCACGTGCGGGCGCGCATTGTCCTGTTGAAACATGGCCGCTGGCAGGTCCTGCAGGTAAGGAAGGACTACAGGCTCCAAAACGTCGGAGATGTAGCGGTGGCTGTTGAGTGTATTGGCGATGCGTACCAGAGGGGTGCGGGTGTCATATAAAATTGCGCCCCAAACCATAACGCCAGGCGACGGACCGGTATGGCGATGCATAATGCGGGGGTCATACAGTCTCTCACCGCGGTGCCGCCACACGCGGATCCGACCATCGTGGTGTTGCAGGCAGAAGCGGGATTCGTCGGAGAAGACAATGTCGTGTTATTCCGTAATCCAGGTGCGGCGTTCAACGGCCCACTGCCGCCGCACTCGCCGGTGGTGTAACGTCAATGGTGATCGGAGCAATGGGTGCCGTGCAACAAGTCCCCGCTCCGGCAGACGACGTCGAACGGTACGTGCTGACACAGGTTGTTGCGCAACACACCCTAATTCCTGCGCTAACGTTCGTGATGTGGCGGTGCGAGCCGTCAATGCCCGCCGCACAATATGCCGGTTCTCTCGTTCGGTGGTGTGCCGCGTCTGCGGTAATCGCTCACGTCGGTCCGTCTGTCATTCCTGCACCCACCAAATCCATACTCGCCTCACTGTGGCTGGATGTCGTCCTACACGGGCGCCGATGTCTCGGTACGATAAACCGCTGTCGCGATAAGCCACTATTCGTCCTCTGTTGAACTCCGAAACGTGCTGGAATGACTGCCGTATTCAGCGACGAGGCATCAGGAAGCTTCACACGCACAGGTCCGGCAGCACAACACCCTTTCACTACTTACACCCCGTCTTCTGTGCACCCTTCTTATAGTGCTTCTGGGTGGCGTGCCGGGCGCGTATGATTTACATATGCCCTGCAATGCTAATCGTTTGCATGTTCTCTCGCGGGCGACGCATGGTGCGAATTTCAGGCCAATCGGATGCTTCCTTTTTGGTGTTGCATTTTGGGTGGCCAGCAGTGTATATATAGAAGCATAGTGCTGTACGACTACTCTAGAACTGCCTTTATATGACAACCATCTCGTTTCCCATGATTGAACAAGTTTATGAGACATGTTATCTACAGCAATTTCCTCCGTATGCGAAATTGACAACCTTTTGTGGCTTCTTCTGAATGTGCTGTACAGCTTGTTAAGCACGTTCCGTACTCCCTTGATATGAAGGTTTTGTCTGCAGCTGTGAACAAGAGCGAGTAGCAAAAGATGGCTTCGGAAGTGTACAAAAAATAAATTTGGTGCATGCTCTTTCTACCTCGCCTAGACGCCACTCACATTTCTGCTAAAATTGGCACCGCCATCAAATGATACTGCAGAGATGTTCACAGGATTAAAACCTTGATGTCTGTACATTTATCAGCCATGACTGAATATGATGGAATACCTTTCAGCCGTTCAGCAATTGCTCTTGTAACAGCTTCACTAAATGCTTCTAAGAAATCTGTTACGGCAGGGGATTATAAGCGGTGAGCATTCTGTGGATTATTTTTTATTCAATTAGAAATATTACCAGATCTATTTACAAAAGCAGCGGTCGCAGCTAGATTAGGCCAGTTCGATGCCGTTTGGGGATTATCCGATCTAAACAAAGAGTAGTATGCAAGATTTAGCAGATCCTTAGTTGAGTTACTTTCTTTTTTCACTTGTTTATTGGAGTGCATAGATACCATTGTTTCAACATCCACACCCTCCAGTTTTATGTTAGATGCATGCAAGGCCATTGCATAAGAACGGGTTTTCAGTCATTGAAGAGATATTGCGTTACAAAGGTACTGGAACACAGACAAACTCCGCGAGAAAAAAAAACCATGCTAACATAGCTCTTTCATATAAATAAAGTATTTGAACATGAAAGTAAAAATGCAAGACGTTTCATAAAAATATTTGTGAATGATTAATTTTAATAACATTGTAAAGCATTTCATAGCTTCATTTGTTTGCGAAAGTGGACAAGTGAACTTTCTTAGTCGGTACCCTAATATTTTAGCTAAAACAATGTCTTGAACCTGTTTGATTCATTCCCGACTGCGCTGCTGCACACATTAACGAACGAATGGAACATCAAATAAAAACAAAAAAAAAAAAAACAGGCCTTACCTGGGGTTTCGGAGCCGCGGGTGGCCTAGTGGGCAACGTTCGTGGTTGCCACGGAAAGGACCTCAGGTTCGATCCCAGTCAGGTACGAGCGCTCGATCCACTAAATATCCGCCGTGCGTCGGATGGGCACGTTAAGCCGTCGGACCCTGGGTACTGGCTCCCCGGGAATAAATAAGGGCGTCTTCCTCCCCCTTTCTACGTCGCTTCCGTGTCACTTTCCTACCGGACACTCTAGCCCAAATCTCCTAGCTTTCTATTTCTAAGGGTTGTTTAAGACCTTGGGTCAGACACTCCCTTCCTAAAATCCTCTACATATGATCATTTACCTGGGATTTCGAATAACCCAACACTGTTAGCTTCCCACAGAAGTTTTGTTTCCCAACCTACTTTGTTACTCGCACTCAACCAAATGATGAGATGGCAAGTGCGAGCTGGCCCAAAAGCGTATTTGTCCTCGCCATTGGGACTACGCTTTTTGTCCAGAATTATACTAAATGACAATCAATAGTTAATAATGTTTAAGAAATTCATCCTATGTCTGTGTCTTCCTTTCGTGATCGTCTCTTTTTCTGCATGAACTTGTCGATTATCTAGCTTCGATTTCTTTCGGATGGGATGTGATAAAAACAACATCATATTAAATTCACTCGTGTTTAATTTCACGTATAGACTATATTGACAGAAGTCACTGGACACCCCTTCAAAAGCAAATGAACGGATCCTCTGCGTTATTAAGAAGCGCGGCACAGCTGCAAATGGTGTAAACACAATCCTGTAGCTGACTGCGATCATATCGCACTGTGAGGTTCAGTGAAAATATCGCGGCCTGAGAGAACTGACTTTGAGAAAGGAAAGATTGTTGGGTGTTATATTAGTGGGTTGTCCATAAGAGAAACCGAGAGGCGTTTAAACATACCCAAGTCAACTGTTTTGGATGTACTGAATAAGTAGAAAACACATGGCGCGACTGAAGCAGCAAAACGTACCGGCAGACCAAAGAAAATCAGTGATAAAGGACGTCGAAGCCTCAGGAGAGTCGTTGCAGCTAATCGACGGAGTACTGCACAAGACCTCAGTGTATAAGTGAGTAAAAATGCTGGAACCTTGGTATGTACACGTACCATTCGCAGAGAACTTCATTCCATGGGTTACCGTGGTCGTGCGGCTGCTCATAAGCCTTCCATCTCCCCTCGGTATGCTACTCGTCGTTTGGCATGGTGTAAAGAACTTTTATCATGGACCGTAGATCAATGGAAACAGGTCCTATGGACTGATGAATCGAGATACACGATCCATCAATCTGATGGCCGTGTGTGGGTATGGTGGCAGCCGGGGGAACGCTATTTACTACAGCGTAATGTTTCTACGGTCAAGTTTGGAGCTGGCAGTGTACTCGCGTGGGAGTGGTTTTCGTGGTATGGTCCCAGCCCATTGGCTATCGTGGACAAACCTGTTAACCAGCATGTCCACCTTATATTCTGGACAATTATGCCGTACCAACTGTGTGGCAATCCTATAGAACCGAACTAGCAGGATAATGCACCGAGCCATAAAGCAAGCACTGTTAAGGCGTGGTTTGACGATAATTCCGTTTTGTGTGTGGACTGGCCAGCACAGAGCCCTGATCTGAATCCCATAGAGCACCTATGGGTTGAATTAGAGCGACGCATAAGAAGTTTGGTACCAAGGCCTACTACTAAGCAACAGTTAGCGGCAGCATTATGTACTGAATGGACGCGCATACCTATCGCTGTGTTCCAAAATCTTGTGAAAAGCATGTCTCGAATGGTCAGTGCGTTCATTAAGGCCAAAGGTGGACCGACACTATATGCCAAAAGATGCTATGTTGTGTTTCACTTCTAGGTGTTCGGTGACTTTTGTCAATATAGTGTATGTATATGTGGGTGGGTGTGTTCATTGTTTGTTACACCCCCAAACGGGGGGCGGGGTTGAATTTTTTTACAGGGGTGTGTGTATGAAGGAACTTGGGGTGTGTTGGGGGTGTGTGTATAAATTCCTGCCGTAAGGTTATTTTGAGCCGTTCTTTCCGGTGCTTAATGATATGTTCTAATTTTTGCCTTGAACCCAGTTTTGCTGTCTTGAGTGTAAAATATTGTGTTACTGTAAGTTATTTACAGCCACTGATCAAATAGCAACTTGTAGCTTATTAATGCGAGTTCGCGACATTTCAATCAGAGCTCCTACGAAGAAGGATTCTTTAAAATGGCTTTGTCTGGACAGTATTATTGCAGGCTGTTGATCAAAATGGGAACAGTAGGTTATATTACATTCCCGTCACTAAAGTGTTTTCACATCAGCAACTCAGAGGCGAAACGAACCCTTCTAACACATGACAGATGATGTCTATTCGTACCTGTGCGTGCACGCGAGGTCAAAGGTCAACATAAGTGTACGAGGTATTAACGAGAGCGCTAGGCGCCGAGAGAATCAATGTTTCATTTAGAGATAGTCGACACTTTGCTCGCCAAGCAGAATGGCGCACGTGGACGCATAATTTGCGTTTCGTGTTTACATATTCTGTTTTATGGATTGTTCGCGTCGAAGCGATGTTTCAAACATGAACATTCGCAAATGATAAAATCTGGCTTGGCGCGCGCGTGTTTGCTTGTGTGTGTTGTGATTCCAAACGCTTTTAGCGCACTTCTAATTCCTGAATTAAGTTGAAATACCAAATTGAATTGTTTTAATCGATATAGGTCACGTAGAAATGACTTCTTGGTTTTCAGTCGGGAAACAGAACTTCTGCTTTACTTTTCAAAAATCTTTTGCAATTTAATAAACAATAGAGTAAGATGCGAAGAAAATTGTATTGCCCACAATACCACCGAGGTGATTCTTGAAAACCTTTTTTTATCAACGTAATAATTTATCGTAAACCAGTTAAAGCCAATGTAGTGATCGACTCATTGATTTAATGGAAGCAAGAAAGAGTTTCGCGCACACAAGCATCTTAACCCTTAAGTGACGTTGTGCGGTCCCCTGGATAACATTAGTAACAAATATATAGGGTGATTCATAAGTTTGGAACCACCCAAATATTTTCTAGACATTTAACAGCACATGACAGTAGCCATGTGTAATATACATTGGACCAAGCATTGCACCTCTGACACATGTTATCCTACCCATCCGCCATCTTGGAATCCGCCATATTGGATTCAACTTCAATTTTTCAAATGGCAATAGGGTCATGTGACCACTCAAAATTAAGTAAAAGTTTCTCAGAAAAACAGGAATAGCATTATTTTTTACACATCTGTATTAGTTTTCGAGTTATTGCATGTTATTAATCTTTGTTTTGCAGTGAAATGCAATGGGCCGCCCCGGTGGCGCAGTGGTCTAAGCGATGGCCTCTGATCATTCGTCCGAACAGGGTCCGGGTTCGAATCCTGGTGAGGCATGGATGTTATGTTTGTCTTACGGCACTGGCTCTCTCCCTTCCCTGGAACCAGTGACCCTAAATTAGGGACGGGCGACTGCTTATAGCCCATTGAGTTGCTCACGGTGGTCGTTAAACCTTCAATCAAAAAAAAAAAAAAAGAAAAAAATGCAATGGAATTTACCAAAGAGGAGCATATTGACATAATCCTGCATTATGGTGGACGGAGTTCAAGGAAGGTTGCACCTTTTCAACGGCAGACACCCAGAAAGACGGCCAATCACGCATAGTGCAGTGGTAAAGCTAATTCAGAAATTTAAGCAAAAATTTCTGAAGTTGCTGCAGGGTCCACTCGCAAATTTGAAGATGACGATCAGGATCATCTTCACTCAAATAGTGTTGCAGTTTATAAAGATGTCATTTGTTTTTTAAAGGGAACACACAATGGTGCTTTGACTGGTGTACATTCGTCTGATAACTTACTTTGAACTCCGTGCTTTTCTTTGGGCTTTTGGCAAGCGCCGCCCAAATCATAGTTGTCGACTCCTTATTTGCTGTTGTTTTGGGCTGACCGCTTTTTGGCTTCTCACACACGCACACTACCAGTTTGCCTAAATTTCTGGATTAGCTTCACGACTGCACTATGCGTGATTGGCCGTCTTTCTGGGTGTCTGCGGTTATAGTCAGCTTGAACTCCGTCCACCATAATGCAGCATTATGTCAATACGCTCCTCTTTGTCAATTCTATCACATTTCACTCGAAACATTCATGCGTAACATGATAGAAAAGCACCAAACATCGATTAGTAACATGCAATAACCCGTAAACTAATAAAGATATGTAAAAAGATAAAGGTACCCCTGTCTGTTTTTCTGAGAAAATTTTACATAAATTTGATTGGCCACATGACCCTATTGCCATTTGAGAAACTGAAGTTGAATTCAATATGGCGGATTCCAAGATGGCGATATGGCTGGGGTAACATGTTCAGAGGTTCAATACATGGTTACTTTCACGTACTGTTAAATGCCTGGAAAATATTTGGGTGGTTCCAGACTTATGAATCACCCTGTATATTAATGCATGTTGTATTCACATAAGCCTAATAACTTGCGCCTTCTAGTACCTTCCATGTTATTAATTAAGCAGTCCGCATTGTTCTTTGTTTGGATTACCACTGGTAGTGTATTTTTGATTGATGCATCGGTCTCACAGACAGCACGATGCAACTTACTCATGGCAAACTGCCGCGTTCAAGGTTGTTCCGTACGTGGCATCATGAAGTTCAATGAAGCGTACGACGCCACCCGGGGGTGCAGTGGTCTAAGCGCTGGCGTATGACCAAAACAACAGTCCGAGAAGGGTCCGGGTTCGAATCCCGTGAGGCATGGATGTTGTGTTTGTCTTACGGCACTGGCTCTATCCCTTCCCTGGAACCAGTGACCCTAAATTAGGGACAGGCGATTGCTTATTTATAGCCCATTGAGTTGCTCACGGTGGTCGTTTAACCTTCAATAATAATACAAAAAAAAAAAAAACGCGTACGACGTCACTGATGCGTGAAAAGAAACTTAACTTTCTTCCAAATTCTAGTGGTCTAGGTCTAGAAGAAACCATTTGACTTTTGACATCACTCATGCGTGAAAAGAAACTTAACTTTCTTCCAAATTTTAATGATCTAGCTTTAGGAGAAAAAAATCATTGGCCTTTTCGGATGACATCTTATATTTCTCGGCGAACTTAATACTGTTATTTATTGTGACATCATCATTATCATTGCTGAGGAGCTATTAGAATAGCTAAGGTGAGAGGATGAGATGTTACCAACCTACGCTTTCTACACCGATGATCAGCTCTATTATATATATATATATATATATATATATATATATATATATATATACTGAAGTGCCAGAAAAACTGGTACATCGATCAAATACTTGGTAGGTTCCCCACGGCAGCGCAGGACTACAGAAATACGACGGGGCATGGACTCCACTAGCTTCTGGAAATATGTTGTAGGCAATGCACACCATACTTCCTGCAGAGCGTTCCCCAATTCGGGTGTATTCCGAGGTCTCAGATTCCTGTGTTCGATAGCGCGTTGCATGGCATCCCAAATGTGTTGTATCACGTTCAGATCTGGGGACTTGGGTGGGATGGCAACACCCCAAACTCAGATGAATGCTCCTCTAACCGTAATGTGGCGTCCCGACACTTGTGTGGAGGTGCATTGTCCTGTTGGAGGAGGCCCAACCCATCAGCATGAATGCAGGACATGAACGGGTGTGCCTTGTCAGAAAGGATGTGCACATAGCGTTGGCCGGTCACAGACGTTTGTAGACGTACCAGGGGTGCCAGTGAAGTCTAGCTAAACACACCGCACACCAATACGGACACCCCACCAGCCGGTACAGTTTCCTTTTGACAGGCGGGATCCATGGCTTCATGAGGTTTGAGCCATGCGCACACGAATCCTTCCATCTGCCCGATACAGTTGGAAACGCGACTCGTCAGACCAGGCTACTTGTTTCCAGTCATCAAGTGTCCAGTGGCGGTGTTGCCGTGCACAAGCGAGGCGCATAGCTAGCTCTGTGTCGTGCACCCATCAAGAGGACTCGAGTTGGGCGTCTGCTCCCAAAGCCCAAATCGTGCAGGGTACGTTGCACAGTCCGGACGCTGATGCTCGTTGAGGCTCCAGCATTGAATTCCGATGATGCCTGCGAGAGTATTGCACACCTATCACGTGAAACGATTCTTGATAGCCGACGATGGTCACGTTCACCCAATGTCTTTTTACGGCCACACTTGGTATCGTAGGTTGGAGGTTTTGCCGGAATTCTTGCAGTCACGGTACACCCTTGCAATGGTCGTCCGTGAAAATCCGAATTTCGTTTCTACCTCCGAAATACTATGGCCCATCTCACGAGCGCCAACTAAGACACCGCGTTGAAAATCGCTTAAATCTTTATTACTTATCATTCTCATGCCGAAAACAGCTCTGACAGCTGGCAAGGATGTCTATCGCTTTATATACGCACTGGCGAACGCAACCGAGTACGCGCATAGGGGACGTTGCTATGTATTTTGCATAAGCTCGTCTGTACCAGTTTTTCTGGAACTTCAGTGTACAACCCGAAAACAGGCTTTCGGTTAGTAGAGTGTTCGGAGTCAGAATGGGAAAAGCTTCAGATTTATCGGAGTTTGATAAAGGACAAATTGTGATGGCCATTACCAACAGCATAATGCGCCATGCCACACTGCCAGAATCGTCAAGGAGTGGTTCGAGGAACATGTTGGTGACTTTCTGTTAATGCCCTGGCCTCCAAATTCACCTGACATGAACCCAATCGAACATTTATGGTTCGACTTGGAAAAGCGGGTTCGCGCTAAATCACCACCACACCAAAAAGTACGGGAACTGGAGAAGCTGCTTTTCAAAATCGCTTTATTGGTATAACGAAATAAAATAGACGTTCAGCATGGAGCGTCTTACAAACAAAATTCAAACTGATAAAATCAATGATATTTACACTGCAATGAGAAATGTTGATGATACTGATATGCTGCAATTGAGCTAAATACACAGTAGGTGTAGGGAAAAACACCATAAGTTGGTCAACGTGTCACATGACACTGAAGGAACATATTTCCAGGTACACTGTATTGAAAACTTAAAACGCATGAAAAAGCAGGCACAGGTTGAGCAAAAACAAAAAATGAAATAGAATGATAATTATATACATAGGTAACATTCCATAGCGCAGGCAAACGTAGAAGCGAAATGACGACGATAGAAAAACATAGTATGACTTGTGCAACGAAGAAATATATACTACAATGAGAAATATTAATGATAAGGAGATGCTGCAATTGAGCTAAAATCACAACAGGTGAAGACGAAACGCCTTAAAGTGGTGGTCAGCATGTCACATGACACTAAAGGAACATATAGGCAGACACAGTATTGAAAACGTAAAACGTATGATATCACAGGCGTAGGTTGAGCAACACAATGATGAAATAGGATGACAATTATATGCAGAGGTAACATTACATAGTGTAGGCATACGTAAAAGTGAATTAACGACGACAGAAAAACATTGTACAACTCGTGCAACTGAGAAATTTATACTGCAATGAAAAATGTTAATGATAAGGAGATGCTGCAAATTAGCTAAAAACATAACAGGAGTAGAAGAAACACCGTAAAGGTGGCCAGCATGTTACATGACACTGAAGGAGCCATATTTTCAGGTAAACAGGATTGGGAACTTAAAGCGCACGTAAAACATGCACAGGTTGATCAAAACAATGGTGAAATAGAAAGACAATTCTAAACATAGGCAACATTATACAGTGCATACATACTCAATAGCTAAACAAAATAATAGAAAAACATGGAACAACTCGTGCAATGGATAAAATAATCGGTAATGAAAGATGTTGATACTAGGAAGAAACTGCAATTGAGCTAAATACACAACAAGTGAAGGAAACACATCACTGGGTGGCTAGCGCGTTACATGACGCTGAAGGAACATATTTGCAGGTAAGCAATAATACAAACTTAGAGCGCACGATAAACAGGCACAGTTAAGCAAAACGGTGATGTAATAGAATGACAATTATATACATAGACAACAGTAAGCAGTGTTGACATACTCAATTGCTAACCAAAGTAAGAGAAAAACATAGTACAACTCGTGCAACATTGATAGCGCGTAAATTACAGCAGAAGTTACAAGTGAACAAACACACTGTGCACACAAATGTAGTAGAAGTACAAAAATATTTCACTAAATGTAATAAAATACGACCAACGCCGTGAAAATGCAACACTCAGCGCCACATTCTGGTGCTAAAAGAGAAAAAGTTCTAACGGATGGTTAGATTGAGGAGACCTGTGTCCACCGCGAACCACGGGGTCAGAGGTACCCACGTGGAATGGAAAGCTGCTTCTCGATGGCTGATGGAAGCGAGGCGGTGCTCAAAGCGGAGACCTGATGTTAGACGGTCTCTAAAGTGGCACACAAGTGCAGCACTCGCTTGTTGAGGAGAAACAGGTGAGGAAATACTCCGGAGTTTCTGATGGAACACATAAACTACGTGTTTGGCCAGTACAAAAAGATATGCACTAACAGAGGGAAGAGGAACTGGTGGATTATCACGTAATAGAAGGTGTCTATAGGCTGTAAACGATAACTCTTGGGAGCAAGAGGAACTGGCAATCTTGAAGGCTTGATTGAGTAGAGGCAGTAGAACAGGACAATATAGGTAGACGTGAGAAACGTCTGCCTCCTGAGCGTAGAAGGAGCAAAGAGGAGAAGAGAGTAGAGACATACGATAGAGGAAAAACGGAACAGGATGACGATTATGGAGGAAGAGCCAGTGGGTGTTTTGTTCATGAGGTGTGGAGAGGGGGAGCGGGCAGCTGCCTAAACGGCATAAAGAGAGGTAGTAGGAACATCAAGTATAGGAAGAGCAGAGGGAGTGTAAATGTGCACTAGGAGACGACACAGAGATTTAGATGAGATAGAAACAAGAGGTTGAACCATGTGAGCGTGCCGAAGGAAGAACGGTAGCGGAAGAGGAGCAGAGAGCACGGAGATCAGACCAGAAGGGGACGCCAAATCAGGGAAAAGAGATTGGATAGCAGAGTGCAGAGAGTCAAATACGAAACGAGTAGAACGGGATGATGAATTGCAGCTGGGAGATCGGCGAAAGGGCGCCAGGAGAGGTCAGGATTAGTCAGGTCTTGAATGGTTACGACACCGGCACGAAGCCAGGAAGAAAAAGCAAAGCAAGGGAGGTGGGAAGGGTGGAGAAGAGAGTTGAAGAAGAGGAGTTCAGCAAGAAGCTCAAGCGTTGAAGAAGGAGGGGAGCGCAGAAGGGGAAGAGAGCGAAGGAATTTAAGAGCTTCAGAATAAGTAGGGGGAAGTTTAGAGGGAGGAACAGGACAACGGTCCATAAGAACTAGAGAGGAAAAAGAGAAGTGTTGGTTGCGCCTGGAGGCGAGAACGTTTCGTACCTGAATTGCAGATGCAACTGGAGCTGTGAAATGACGGACGAAGTGAATGATACGGTGTACTTTATAGCTCAGAGAAACATCAGGAAGACCGGCTCCACCAAACGAGGGGTGCACAGAGCTTCGCGACGGAAAGCCAATGATGTCGCACCCACATGACCACTGTAAGACGGCGGGTGATCTCTTGAAGACAAAAGAGCGGGGTTGGAGCAGCTATCCATGAATGCTGACACATGGACAAGAGATATGTACGAGTGAGTCTCGCACGCTGGTGATAGGATGTGCAGAACTGCACTCGTCTCCAGTACACCGCAGAGTTGGTCAGACGAGGATGTAAACCGGTGCGAGTAGCTTCTGAGGCTGCACGTGGCTGTCCTAGGTGAACTCCTAGGAAACGTTGGGTGGTTGAAGACCATGAGGCACCCCATGGAGTATCTGTGCGGTTCCGCCACGCCCCGCACCACAGACCGGTGCTCTTAGACGTGTTTAGCTCATCAGCAGAACAGGAGGCGTAGTCGGAGAACAAACGATGAAGAAGGTGGAATTGTGATTCTCTACGAATGCAGACTGTAATATCATCCGCATACGCAGAGTAAATCACTGAGTGATGTCGTGTACTAGCGACTGGCGCTGAAAGTGTAGGTAAGAAGAAATGTTGAAGGGAACAAAGAAAGGGTTCCACGGCGATCGCGAAGAGTTGCCCTGAAAGCGGGCAGCCCTGCCGGACTCCACGCTTAAAGGGGATTGGAGCTGTAAGGAAGGATGCCGTCTTGACATGGAAAACGGCGTCCCTGTAAAGAGAGAGAGAGAAGAGTGGAAACAAAGGCGGAAGGAAAACCAAAGTGCAAAAGAGTTTGTGTTAGGTAGTTGTGTGAAACGTTATCGAAGGCGGAGCGGAGATCCAAAGAGAGAAGGGCTAAGGGTTCGGAGTGGGTTTGAGCGAGATGAATTAAATCACGGAGGAGTTGGATATTAGTAGAAAGAGAGCGTCCAGGAACAGTGTAGGTTTGAGAATCAGCGAGAATGTGAGGAAGGACAGAGTTGAGACGGTGGGAAAAAAGCTTAGTGAAGAGTTTGTAATCCTGGTTAAGAAGAGAAATGGGGCGCCAATTTCCCAAGTCAAGAGGGTCACCCTTCTTGGGAAATAAGACAACATGAGCGTCTGTGAAGCTCTTCGGGAGGGTAGGGGAGAGGGTAGCAGCAGAAATAGCAGGAAGAAGAAAGGGTAGGAGGAGAGGGAAGAAAGTACGATAGAAAGGAAAAGAGAGGCCGTCCGGACCAGGAGCGGCTTGAGGGTTGAGAGAAGAAAAGACATCAGAGAGCTCAGAAGATGTGGGTGGAAGAGTTAAAGAGGAAGCTAGATGTGGGGGAACCTGAGGGAGATTGAAAAGAAGGTGAGAGAGAGTAGAGGAGGACGGGGGAGGAGCCTCACAGAACTTGGTGGCAAAAACTACGAACGTGAGAACATAGAGTCGACGGATCAGAAGTCACAACACCAGTTGGTAGACTTGCGTGAAGACTCCATTGACGCAAGGAAATCATAGTTGCAATTCTCTGGGTGTAGGTGTTTTAAGCGAAGGCGTAATAGAGCCTGCTGCGCAAGAGGTTCAAGCAAAGCTTTAAGATCTGCCTGAATTGCAGGAAAAAGTGGATCTGACAACCCGATGAGAGCAATCTTCCGTCGGGCGTGATCAATTTGCATCAGGCGAGATGTTGAAGCTGTAAAAGCAAGCTGTTTGATGTGCAATATGAGCTGATGTTTAACTTGCAGCCAATAAGTCAATGCACAGGGAGCTGATTGTATCCCAGCACGATGAGCACTGAGGAAAGAACGAATGGAGGCACAAAAAGCAGGATCACTGAGCAAAGAAGTGTCAAGCGTCCACGGACGAACTCTCCTAGGAAGCGATGCCGAAGCAAATACTGTGAGAGAAACTGAACTATGATCGGAGGAGGCAGCGGGTTGTATTTGCGACTCAATAATGGACGCAAGGAGAAAAGGTGAAACATAAAGGCGATCAAGGCGAGCAGTCGCTAGAGGTTGGTTCCCGGATGATCTCCAGGTATGAGTAGTATCATGGGGGTTGAGACGGCGATGTGCATCTGTCAAGGAGAAATCAGCGACGAGCTCTTGGAGTAAGGCAACTAGAGCAGTGTGACGTTCTCGTGTAGCTGGAGAGCGGTCGAGAGACGGATTCAATGTACAATTAAAATCTCCGCCCAGAACTATTCGGTCGGAAGGCGAGACCGCAGACAGAGCTCGACACAGGCGGGTAAACAATATTCTATGATGAAGAGAATTCGACGGAACGTAGATATTAAAGATGTGAAAGCGGGTATCGTTGACAGAAAATGATGCGCGTTGAAGTAAATCTCGACAAAGGTTCCGAACCGAGAAGCCAGTAAGAGAGGAACGGAACTGCTGATTTAGGCCGATCGCTAGCTCACTACTTGAAGTAAGACGAAATGCGTGATGAAAGGCGTAATCGCTCGCTCGCCAACGATTAAAATACGTGTAGGTGTGACAGTTCGTTTCTTGGAGCAGTAAGACGTCCGGCCGCAGGAGTGAAAGATCCTCCATGACGAGAGCATTTGCTAGGGGGCTCGCAAAGCCCCGACAATTCAAGGTGGTGACCCTGAAAGTGGCAGATCCACACTTATTTGGAACTCTGCACGAGCGGTTGAGAAAAGCAATCTAAAGCGTTTGATTAGGGCCGGGACCCACGACTTGTAGGCGGATTGCCTTTGATGGTGTCGAAGGAACGCATCAACGATGCCCGCTTGAGATAGAACTGCAGGGAGAACTGCTTCGTACTGTCGTAGGAAGATGGTAGTAGCAGAGAAACTATTCGTATGGCCACAAAACTGGTACCAGTCATCAAGGGAGAGAGGCTCCCACGTTTCGAAACAGTGAGCAAGGCGGTGAGTAAAGGCCTCAAACGAAATAGGGCCATCAGTGGAGGACTCACCAGATTCAGCAGCTGAGGAAGAGAGAGACGGTGCATCAGTGGTACCATCAGGGGGAATAAAACGTCCAGAAGCGGATGGGGAGTTTTGCTTCTTTCGCCGAGCTCCTGTGCGAAGTTTCGAAGACCTTTTAGCAGTAATCGTCGACACACGAGATGTGGTAGTAGAGTCAGAGGAAGGGTTCTCTTGGTCCCCATCACCATAGACCCCAACTGTAAAGGATGGCGAGGAATCCACACGAAGGTCATGAGAAAACAGGAACTGACAGTGCTTGTCGAGATGTAGGCAGTAAGGGAAAAGCATCAAGTGAGGACGTATCAATCGTCGAAGACATCTGTTGACCAACGTCTGTAGTGCGACTTTTCGGTACACTGGCCTGAGGGGTTGTCGACGCTGAAGAGGATGTAACAGGCAGTTGTCTCTTGGAAGCTGGAGGCGGTCCGGAAGCGCCCTGCGATGAAGATGGTGCAAGCAGGCAACGAGCGCGCTGATGACCTAACTCTCTGCACAGAGCGCAATGTTCTGAAGTAAGTAAATCAATCTTGTAGTGGAGTTGGCCGCAGCAGACTGTAAGAGATTTAGGAAACTTGCGGAGGTGTTCCTCAGTTGGGAAAATAAGCCTGACGCTTCTACGGAAGCTCCGAACATTTTTATTGGCTGGATCCTTTGGTGCTGCGGAATGCATAGTCACTGGACCGGCAACCCGTCCACACTTACTTAAGGCGGTGCAAATCATGTCATTAGAAATCTCAGGAGGGACCGGGTGCAGAGAAACTTGCACCGGGCGCCTAGCAATCGGTTCAGCGATGAGATGAAAGTCCCCAATGTTAAGTCCTTGGGTTAGGAGAGAATCAGCATACACTTTACGCGAAAGATATGCGATCACTGTGCGTGGCTTGCGAGTGAGATATGTGACAGAACCAGGAGGTAGAAATTCGAGGATAGTGTCACAATAAACCTTTAATGGGGTATTGGGCAAAGCATCTAGGCATACACCTAACGCTAGGGTAGAATATAGGTCTTGTGCAGCAGATGAAGCTTCTGGTACGACCAATTCAAGGGAATCATGAATGATCCGCACACAGGCATCTGCTAGAGAAGTACTTGGCACTTGCGGCGTTGGAGAAGGCCTGGAAGCAACGCCAGAATAGGAACGGGAAGGTGAAGCACTATGAGATGGTAGAGGCTTGGCGCTGTTCAAAAGGTCTGGAGCAATCTTAGACGGCTTGCCTGAGGGCAGAGAGGCAGAGCCATCAGAGACATCCATGACGCCATCATCTACTTCAGGTACTCGTGACGTAGCTCCACCAGGAAGAGTGGAGTCAGATAGCTGAAGAGTTGAAGAAGAAGACGCACTGGCATCAGGAGGAGGTCGATACTCCACATCTGCATCAACGGACGCTGATTGGTCGACTTCGAGAGAGGGCTGAAGCGACGAATCAGGAGAAAGCATGATGAGATTGGCACTCTTATCAGGGGTAGCCATCGCCGATGGCGAGGCTTAACTGAGCAAAAAAGCGACTATCTTGTCGAAAATGAAATGCTAATAACGAACTCAAAAAAGTACTCACCAACTCGGGAGACGTCAAAAAAGAAAGACACAACCTTCACCTTGAAGGCACGCTCGAAATAAGAAGCACAACACACACTTAATAAATACAGTAGCCAGTCAAACACGGAGCAAACTCAACCACGTTGTGGACAAGGACCTGCTGTTGACATTATGGTACCAGTCACCCCAGAATGCCTATCGCCACCTCATGGAATCGATGCCTCGCCGAGTGGCCGCTGTTTTGCTGGCTAAAGGTGATTTTACAGCTTTTTAGGTAGGTTGTCATAATGTAATGGCTTATCGGTGTATGTCCAACGGTAAAGAAGCGCAAAACTATTCCTGCAACATACCTACATTCTTTGTCTATCTTGAAAAATACACTGACGGAAAAAAAATCCCAACACCAGGAAAAAATAGTTGTAGAGGAATGAAATGGCGGCAACACATTTGTATAGGTGACATATTTAATCGATTAAGGTTTCAAGATCACCGCTTAATGTAAGAGCGAGAAGAGCCATTTTAAATGTGAAATGCTGGTACATTAATAACCGGTGTAACCGCCAGAATGTTGAATGCAAGCACGCAAACGTTCATGCATTGTGTCGTACTGGTACTGGACGTCAGTTTGTGGCATGGAGTTCCATGCCTGTTGCACTTGGTCGGTCAATACAGGGACGGTTAATGCTGGTTGAGGGTGATGCTGGAGTTGTCGTCCAATGATGTCCCATATGTGCTCGATTGGTGAAAGATCTGGTGATCTAGCAGGCCACGGCAGCATGTCGACACTTTGTAGAGCATGTTAGGTTACAACAGCGGTATGCGGGGCGAGCGTTATCCTGTTGGAAAACACCCCCTGGAATGCTGTTCATGAATGGCAGCACAACAGGTTGAATCACGAGACAGACGTACAACTGTGCCGTCAGGGTAAGTGGGATAGTGCTCCTGCTGTCATAGGAAATTGCTCCCCAGACCATAACTCCAGGTGTAGGTCCACTGTGTCTCGGCCGCAGACAGGTTGGTTGCAGACGCTCACCTGGCCTGCTTCTAACCAACTCACGGCCATCACTGGCACCCAGGCAGAACCGGCTTTCATCAGAAAACACAACAGATCTCCACTCCGTCCTTCAATGAGCTCTAGCTTGACACCACTGACGTCGCAAACGGCAGTGGTTTGGAGTAAGTGGAATGCACGCTACAGGGCGTCTGGCTCGGAACTGTCCTTCAAGTAACCGATTTGTAACAGTTCGTTGTGTCACTGTGGTGGCAACTGCAGCTCGAATTGCTGTGCAGACGCGGTACGATGAGCCACGGCCATACGCCGTACACGGCGGTCTTCCCTCTCAGCAGTGCCACGTGGCCGGCCGGAACCCGGTCTTCTTGAGGCAGTGCCTTACCTTGACCACCGCTGCCAACAATCGTGCACAGTGGCTACATTCCTGTCAAGTCGTTCTGCAATATTGCGGAAAGAAAATCCACCTTCTCGTAGCCCTATTACACGACCTCGTTCAAACTCCGTGAGCTGTTGATAATGGCTTCTTCGTCTTCTTAAAGGCATTCTTGACTAACATCAACACACTACGTCGAATCTCAACGATAACTAACGCTCACGAACGTCACAGCGCGTATTTACAGCAAACCTGCTTTGCATGTTCCGAGGGGCGCTACTAGCGCCACACGTATGCGCCGAGCGTGAAAAATGCATAGACGTCATCTTACAGATGTACTCTCACCGCCTACCAACTGTCGTTTATCTAACACAACCCCTTCTTGGTGTTGGGATCTTTTATTCCGTCAGTGTATGTCTCGAGTGTGCAAACTCAGGTTCTGAAAGCTGAACCTGATGTCAATCGTACGCCAGCCGTTTTCTAGAAGTTCTTGCTGGAAAGTTTTAATACCTAATTTTTAAAAGAATATTTCACCTACAGAACAAACGAAATGCTGAATTTGTGAAAAGTACTCCTACAGAAAAATAAATATTACAAACCTATTCAGAAAAATAATAAGCTCCAACAGAAAACAAAATGACTAAATCCCTCGCATTAATGACAAAAAAACAAAACTTCATCTTCGCGGAATTCGTTTTACGATATAGGTGAAACTTATTGCCGAGCGTTTGTAGCTCAGTGGCTAAAGGTGCGAGTTACCTGTTGAGCCAGCTGAAACGTTGGGGGTTCTATCCTGACTTCAGCGGAAGGGTTATCTGGGGTAAGGGCTGAAAAGTCCTGGGTTTTGTGGAATTTCAGTTTAAATACGGGAAAACCTGAAATGGACTTTTCTGAAATTAACAGAGTTTCTGTCTACGAAAAATCTGTGGAAATACCAAAGTTAAAATAAACGGGCACTTTTGAAAACGTAACTTTCTGAAAAAATCGGATACCTACCAGAAAATTTGCTGCACGTTGTTTTCAGAAATTTTCCGTGAATTCACACCATTTGTTTTTTACAGTGTATATAGAGTTGATTTCAGCTCATTATTCTCAACCCCCCCCATTCATGAAAGATTGGCATTCGTGAAAAATTGAGAAAAATCAATCTTTCACGAATGTCAATCACTAGTCGATAGTTTCAGGTTTTCTTCAAAGTCGTAGTGAAAATCATCTGAAGTGGCGAACGAAGAGCCCTCAGAAGAAACCTCTCAGTAGAAGGATCGACTCCCAAGGATTTACCCAAAATGTTGTCAGCACGCTTGCTGGCAGTGCGAGGAATTAAAGTGGAAGGCTTTCGAGTTCAGAGTCGTTCTTAAATCCCTAGCACATGAAATAACTCTCATGGAATATTTTCTCAGAATGAGTGAAAGTTAAATATTTGCCTCGAGGGCTGAAGTTTTGACGGTTCGGAGAGATCATTTGTATATTCAGACGAACTGTGGTCGTGAAATTGGTGGAAATCCCTAACTGTGGATGTGCTAAAGGTTGTTTGAAGCAATGTTTAGCTCCGGATGCGCAACAGGGAATAAGTGCTGAAATGTTTATAGAAGGTTGAAACGATATATTAAGTCCCACGCGAAATGTAGAAACGGAGAGGCTTTATTTTGGAGAATTTCGGGAAATGATCGACTCCAACCTCACTTTGAAATGTAAACGTTCTCAATCTCTGTCTTGAAACAGCACTGTCTCGAGAGCCTTACTTACTTACTCCAAATGTTTTAAAACGAAATAGTAGCCTAGTTTCTATGATTCAACAGCTGTCATTATTTATATCTTAACGAATTTTCTGACCTGGATATCGACAACGCTGAATTTGAGGAAAAGTTCCTGGATTTCATTCTTCGTAAAATGCGTTAATTGAATCCGTTATTCTGACTTGAAAGTTTTAATAATAAAAAGGGAAGATTGCTCTTAATACTGCTAAGATTGCTCTAAATACTCGGGGGAAATATCGTTTCCTGTACGAAAAGAGATTTTCAAAGCAAATGTTTAGAAAAAAAAAAAAAAACGGATCAAAGAGTTAAACAAAAGAAAGAAAGAATGCCTTACGTCTTGCAGTGAAAAAAGCGCATTATTCAAAACGCACAGTGTTCGCAGCATTCCTTGTGACGTACACTGAAATTTAACTTTCAGATACTTTTTCTATATAAATCTGAGTTCATTCTCCTCAGTGTTTTTCAAATTTAACGTGATATCTTCTCTCTCGCAAGAGTATGGTTGGCAATACCTTGAGGTCGGAACGTATGACGTATGTATTTGTCAGATGAGAACTGGACGATATATTATAATGTTTCAGTAGCAACAGTGTGTGTGGAGATGGCAGTATGATGATATAATAGTAGTTGATTTACTTGAAGTTGTGACTATATACACAGTCCTTTGTAACTATATACACGGTCGAGTTACATTATTGTGACCACCTGCTAATATCCTCTGTGTGCAGCGCGGACAGCAGCTAGACGGACTGGGAGTGACTCAATAAGGTGATGGAAGATGTTCACAGGTATGTGGTACCATGCTGACTGCAGTGCATCTGACAGCTGCTGGAAGGCTTGTGGTGGAGGATCCATAAAGCAAGCAACATGAACGAGGTGGTCCCACAGATGCTCCCTGAGTTTAAGTCTGGGAAATTAGGGGGCCAGGGAAGTACTCGGAAGTCTTCATCGTGCTCTTCTAACCGCTCTTTGAGATTTCTATCTGTGTGACACGTCGAATTGTCACTCTGGAAGATCACATCCGCCCCCGGGGAAGACAATCAGCATGTATGGGTGTACATGGTCTTCAAGGATGGATTCATAAAGTATTCGGCCCATAGTGCCTTCCATAGGTATGAGTGGACCGAGGGAATACCACGAAAGCATTCACCAGACCATAACTTTGCCTCCACCAGCTTGTGTTCTTCCAGCAATGGTTGAAGAGTGTTTGTTCTCCGATGTTTCTTGCCTTATACGCCAACGTCCATCCGTTCGATGAAGCAGAAACCGTCACTCATAGGAGAAGGCAATCCATTGCCAATCAGCGGAAGTCCAATTCCGATACTGCCGTGCAAATGTAAGCCTTTTCTGCCGATGCATCTTCGTTAGCATACGTGCAGTGACCATTCGTCTGCATCGGAGCCCCATACGCACCAGGGTTCGCTGAACTGTCGTTTTAGACACACTTCGGGTAGTCCCCTGGCTCATTCTGCCAGTGAGTTGCTCCACTGTAGCGTGACGTTCGGCCCTCACGCACCTTCGAAGCCGACGTTCACGTCTCACATCAATGGCACGTGGTGCTCCGCAGTTTCCACTTCGATTATTCACAATGGTGTCATTTTTCCGATCACGATACATTTTAACCACAGCAGCACGCGAACAGTTCACAAACTGAGCTGTTTCAGAAAAACTGCCACCCTTGGCCCGAAAGCCGATAATCATCCGTTTTTGCGAATCTGATAAATCTCTTCTTTTATCCTTGACAATAACGAGTGATAAGTTTTCAGAATGCCTACAGCACACCTTATATACCCTCCAAGCCAGCTCACGACACGTGCCTTTTTTCATTGGCTACGCGCTGTTGACGTCAAAAGTAGGCGGTGGTCACAATAATGTGACTCGACTGTGTATTTAGTGTTGGTGTTTTGTTTTTCGTTGAACTTTCTGTCACAAGTTTGGGATTACTTCACTAATATTGTTGAAGACTGTGATGTGGTAAAGGAGTTTTGGATGAATAAAGGCTATAACTGTAAGTAACGTTTTTCTACGTTCTCTTGAATGATTCCTGTTTCACTGTAGGTGAAATTTTTGAGAACTGATTTATGTAGTGTTCACTCAGCTACACATACACGAACATTACATCCTCATGATGAGTGGAATCAGTAACGAAAAGAAATTTCTAGAACCGGTAGAATATTCGAATGTTCAAACACTCACTGGCTGCATAAAGGTGCTTTACGAAAACTTTTAAATTGTACATTAACGTTTCTCATAACGGAAGTTATACAACGCAAAGAAATTTTTCAAACCAAAACAATTCGAAGTAGTAACTTACGACCGTAGGCGGAAAGCTATGCGTATTGAAGGGCATTGTACCAGGAAAAGATTTTTGCAAGAGACTTTTAGAAGCGGAAATAATTTTTTCAAAAGAAATATACGCTGTCGCTCGGTGGGGTCCTAAAACAAAAACAATAAAAAAAAAAAAAAAAAAGAATGTGCGCAAATAATTTTTTA
Source organism: Macrothele yani (assembly GCA_039090855.1). NCBI lineage: Eukaryota > Metazoa > Arthropoda > Arachnida > Araneae > Macrothelidae > Macrothele > Macrothele yani. The sequence continues at coordinate 94,760,550 of CM076998.1, forward strand.
GAGTCATGGAGGAGATTGTTTTAAATAAGCCTTCCACGAGTAGAAACAGAAAAGAAACAGTTCTTACACATACTCCCCCATGGTACCGAATTTTCAGATGTAATAAGCACGTCTTTTGAATCCTTTCTATCGCAAATTAAATTTATCAAAGCTATTCAAAGTCAATGGAACCGGTTTGGAAAGCAATAGTATCTGATGGAAGAAAAAAGTTTTACAATTGGGTTTTTAATCCCGCAGATATTGCTGTGAACGGAATCGTGAGCTTACGCTCTTTGGTTGCAGACTTGTGCGTTAAGAAAAATTTGAACAAAATTTCAACAAAGAAAGAATTTTTAAAATCTGACTCTACGAAGCAGAGATGTGGACAAATATAAGATATGCATCTATGCCACCTGGCGGGAAAATCATGCATTATTTTTGGAAGAAAGTATTCTCAAAAGGTTTTTCGATGTGAGCAGTATCGTCCAAGAAAAAAAAAAATCGAGTCGAGTTTCAGGAGCTCAGATCTTGCTGCAAGCAATATCACACTTATGCCCCCTGGTGGCTGAACCATTCTTTATCAAATATTAGAAATTATATGAAAAACATTTTTCATCAGAAACTGTATGCGATACAGGAAGAATTTTTCAAATCGGAGTTTTAGAAGCAGAAATATCAGGGAAAACGCAATTTGCATTTGCGCCCTCTGGCGGAAAGTCTATGACTTACTTGAAAATTTTGAATTCTTATGAAAACATTTCGCATCGGAAATATTATCCGGCAAAGAAAGAATTTTTCAAATCGGACTCCTAGAAGGAGAGATATTGACAAAAATAAGTTATACATCTACGTCCCGGGGAAGACAAATAACCGGTCCACCAACGAATTTTTTCAATCGAGATTTTAGAAACTCATATTTTTCTGCAAATTCATCAGAAGCGGAAATTAAGACTTACGCCCCCTGGTAGACAAACCATTTTTTACCAAAAATGAGAAATTAAATGCAAATGATTTCCCATTAGGAGTTGCATCCGGTGCAGAAAGAAGTTTTAAAATTGGCGATTTAGAAGCAAAGATATCGGGGAAATACAATTTACCTTTACGCCCCCTAGCACAAAGTCTATGAATTACTTGAAAATTTTGAAATTATATGAGAAAGATGTCACACCGTAAACTCTATCCAATAAAGAAAGAACTTTTCAAATAGGATCATTAGAAGCAGATATATTAACAAAAATAAGATATATATCTACGCCGCCTGGCGGAGAAACCGTGCAATATTTTAAGAAAAAATAAATCAAAAAGCTTTATCGATGTGAGTGACATCGGTCCACGAACGAAATTTTAAAATCGAGATTATAGAAGCTCAGATTTTATGGCAAATACATCAGGAGGAAAAATTAACACTTACGCCCCCTGGTGGCCAAAGTATTCTTTACCAAAAATTATAAATTATATGCAAAAGAGTGTCCATCAGGAGCTGTGTCCGCTGAAGAAAAAGTTTTCAAATCGGAGTTTTAGAAGAAGAGATATTGGGGAAAACATAATTTACTTTTATGACCCCTAGCGGAAAATCTATACGTAACTTGAGAAAGTAACTATCCCTAAAATACTCTTCGACATAAGTGGAATCGAAAGGTAAAATAATTTTTTCAGTCGGATGTTTAGAAGCAAATATATGGAATAAAATGCATTTTGAATTCGATATCATCTGCATTTACGCCCTATAGCGGCGAACTGTGCATCGTAAAAAAAAAAGAAAACGAAATAAAGATCATCATTCGCATGTTTCAAGCTTCCCAATGCAAATTTTTTTTTTCAAATCGAGAGATATAGTGTCTACAGACGGACCGACGGACGGACAAACCGATAACATAAGCACGATTTTTTTTTACAAAAGACGTGCTGAAAAAGAGCAATGTTCACAATTTTTACCACAGCAAAAAAAATAGCATACATTATGAAACAAATCTCTTCAATAAGATTTTTAGAAGCACGGGTACAATTGCAAACAAGAATACATCCTAAAATACATTGAGTCAGAACTGTGAATTATGAAAAATCCAAGAGCATATCTTCGCCGAAGTGAATTTCATCCTCGGGACCGGATGGTACGATGTGAGAAATAAGTGGTGTGAATTCACGGAAAATATCTGAAAATAGCGTTCAGCAAAGTTGTCGGTAGGGGGTCTGTCTTTTAACGAAATTTCCGTTATTAAGAGTTCTCGTTTTTTTGTAATTTCCGTATTTTCACAGATAATTCCGTTTATTTTAGGAAAGTTCGTTTCAGGTTTTTTTGTATTTATTCAGAAATTTTGCAAAATCGAACACGTTCGGTTTTGCAGCCCTTAATACACCAGAGAACCCTTTCGCGCAGGTGATTGGGATCGAAATGAGGTCGCCCTTATTTTCATTGATGCGCGAGTGATTTTGTCTTTTTATTTTATTTTGGAGCTTATTTTTCGAAATACGTTTATAACAATCTTATTTTTTCAGTAGGAGGACTTGTGAAAACACAAATTAAGCTACACGGACTGAATGTATCGCTGCAGATTTGTCGTTTTATCACGTGTTTTACCTCTGTAGTACGTCACGGACTTATCAAAAATTAATTTGATATTTCGAAGCAACAGAATGCTTTGGAACTTGAGATCTCTTTTTTAACTGAAAATAACTTTCGATTTACTTTAAGAAAAGGCAAAATGTTCTGTTTTATAATATTATAGAACATAGCATTTATTGACATACATTAGTACGGTGTCGGTCCACTTTTGACCTTAATGCATGCACTGACCCTTCGAGACATGCTTTCGACAAGGTTTTGGAACACAGCTATAGGTATGCGCTTCCATTCAGTACATAATGCTGTCGCTAACTGTTGCATAGTAGTAGGCCTTGGTTCAAAACTTCTTATGCGGTGCTCTAATTCTTCCCATAGGTGCTCTATGGGATTAAGATCAGGGCTCTGTGTTGGCCAGTCCACACACGATACGGAATTATTGTCAAACCACGTCGTAACAATCCTTGCTTTATGGCTCGATGCATTATCCTGTTGGTACCAACAAGGCTTGGTTCCATAGTATTGCCACCGAGCTGGTAGGGCATAATTGTCCAAAATATCGAGGTAGACGTGCTGGTCAACAGGTTTGTCCATGATAACCAATGGGCCGGGACCATACCACGAAAACCACTCCCACACGAGTACACTGCCAGCTCCAAACTTGACGGTAGGAAGAGTACACTGTGGTAAATAGCGTTCCCCAGGCTGCCGCCATACCCACACGCGGCCATCATACTGATAGATCGTGTATCTGGATTCTTTAGTTCATAGGTCCCGTTTCCATTGATCTACGGTCCACGATATATGTTCTTTATACCGTTGTAAAATACGAACTTCCACGAACAAAAGTGCGGAATGATACATTGACATTTAATGACTTGAGTGTGTGGTGAGTGATGTGGGGAGTTGCGTGAGAGATATTGAAGGAGGAGGACAGGCCGAGCTTTGGCTAAGACAACAAGTTCAGTTTGTACCGCGGAGTGTATTCCAGTTTATGTTTCTGTGTAAAGTAATAAATGTTTTATGCTGTGATCGAGTGTCTGGGATGTTACAGACCAAAGATAGAAGTGGAGGCACCGGTGAGATTCGAACTACCAAAGATAGAAGTGGAGGCGCCGGTGAGACGGAATTGCGCAACTTCAGCGGCGTTTTTTATGACCATGGGAATCGATGAGTTGAAAGATCTTCAAGCGTGCGAAAGAACCAACGCGACAGGGATATTTTTTCCCCCTCTTTGTGTTGGGAAGAACAACGGATGGTGACTGTTGTTTTTCGAAATCAGTTCGTGAGAAAAAAAATTCCGTATCGGATTTACACCACATTAGATGTTTATGTAAGTACTGTTTTTGTTGTTGTTCTTAGAGAATTATCCAAAGGAATGAAATATCAAAGCAAGTTTTTTTAGAAGTTTCCCGGCACGGAATTAAAGAGAAGGAAATGATTTCTGTCAAGAAATAGTACATTCAGATCAACTGTTTGAGCCTAGATTATAGGTAAATGTAGAATATTGTTGTAAACAATTTCTGTGGACGTATACACATATACGATAATAGAAGGAAATAATTTCTGTCAAGAAATAGTACATTCAGAACAACTGTTTGAGCGTAGAGTATAGGTAAATGTAGAATATTGTTGTAAACAATTTCTGTGAACGTATACACATATACGATAATAAATAAACATTGGGTACACGTAGAGCTTGTTTAAATGGCTTTCTTAGAAAGAGCTCGAAAAGAAGAACTTCTGCAGTTGGCGGAAGAATTGGGTATAGAAGTTATGCCAAATCTCAAAATTCTGAAATTAAAAAATAAAATTGTCAACTTTGAAATTTATGAAGAGGATTTCGTGAAAGAACTTTTGGCAGGTATAAAAAGCGTAGAGAAACAGAAAGACAAATGGAATTGGAGCTTGAAAAACGTAGACAAAAAGAAAGACAAATGGAATTTGAGCTTGAAAAACTCAGAATAGAAGCTGGACGTCAGCCGCTGGGAGGTAGTTTGGAGCAAAATGGAAATTCTCATAAACCGAGATTAGAACTTCGTCATTTGATGAAAACATTTGACCCAAAAGACATTGATATAAGTATTTACTTAGTTTTATTTGAAAGGCAAGCACAACAAGCAGAAATAAAAAGGGAAGATTGGGTCACGAATTTGATAGGACTTTTGCCCTACGAAATATCACAATTGATTGCCAGAGAAAATGTGGAAGATGCTAAAAACTATGAATATGTTAAAAGGTTACTTCTTAAAAGATATAAGTTAAGTCCAGAGAAATTTAGATTGAAATTTGTACAACACATGCGTACATCAGAGAAGACCTGGAGAGATTTCGCCTTCGAGTTAGAAAATTACTTTAATGAATGGATTTCAGGACTTAAAATAGGCGATTTTGAAGGGCTAAAAAAATTAATGATCACAGATCAATTGAAGCGGAGAGTGCCTATAGAAATAAGGGAGCATTTTATTGATAAATGGTCAAATATTGTCTCACCTTCAGATTTGGCTGATATGGTGGACAATTATGAAAGTGTAAGGGGAGGAATCAAGAAAAATTCGTCGAATTAATTTTGTGCTTCAAAGAAAATGCAAGGCAGTGAGAAAAAAACTAGAGATAACTATGATCGGGGAAATTTTATGAAAAATGGATTTTATAACAAAAATTATGTTAAGTCAGATGTAGGACAAGGGTGGTCAAATCGGAATGTATCTCAGAATGAAGAAAAGTATGATCGCAGACAGAAGATTCAATGTTACGAGTGTGCATCTTATGATCACATTCGACCTCAGTGTCCTAAGCTGAAATCACAGAACTCGGGAAGCGTAAATAGAATCAGAGAGGAAACTGAAGGGGATCTCTTGGCACCCTATACCTTTGAAGGAAAAATAAATGGAGTTACCATGCCTATTCTCCGGGATACAGGTTCATCAGTTGATATCATTTGTCAAGAGTATGTGTCGCCAGGTGAGTTTACTGGAGAACATGTGTGGGTACAGCATCTTCTGGATGAACAAAAGGTTTGTTTACCATTGGCAGAAGTTGAACTAGAATGTGAATTAGGTCATATTGTAACTAAGGCTGCAGTGATTAGAAAGTCGCTAGATCAAGGTAGATATTTACTTGGAAATAAGACTGCCGCTTTGTTAAAAAAAATTGATATGGAGTGGCCACTTAATTCAGAACAGGTAAATGTTGTGATTACTCGGTATCAAGAAAAACAGAAACGAAACAACGAAGAGAGAAATTCAGTAAAGAATGATTCAGGGAAGAAAGAAAAACAAGCCCTTGAAGGAGAGGTTGTGGGTTCCGAAGAATCAGATGAATTAGAAGAAGAAATTCTGCCATTGAGGCATGATGAAGATAAAGCCATGTTAGGGTTGGTAAAAATGGATTCAAAAAGTTTCATGGAAGATCAACGGCAAAGTTTGGAATTGAAAAAAATTCTCAAAGAAATAGAGAAAACAGTTTTTAAAAAGGCAAATGGTTATGCTGTACTAAGAAATGGGATGTTGGTGAAGAAGAAGATCAACAAGATTGGCGAAGAGGGAGATCTTATTGTTGTTCCAGAACAATATAGAGAACAAATAAAAAACATGTGTCATGAGGGAACTTCGGGGCATTTAGGAGTGACAAAAACCAAAGACAGACTAGCGAAGTATTTTTATTGGCCTAACTGTTATAAAGACATTGAAGAATTTGTAAAATCTTGTGATTCATGCCAACGTGCTGGAAAAGCTGGGGACAAAAAGAAAGCACCTTTAAAAATAGTTCCAATTATTCCTGAAATTTTTACAAAAATCAACGTTGATGCCTGTGGGCCTTTGCCCGAGACTTCAAGCGGAAATAGATACATAATTACAGCTATGTGTTTGTCGTCCAAATATCCAGATGCAGTACCAGTACCAGACATAGGATCCAAGTCGGTAGTTGACGCTTTGTTACACATTTTTAGCCGCATGGGATTTCCGAAAGAAATTCAAACTGATCAAGGAGCCAGTTTTGTAAGCATTTTGACACTAGAATTTCTGGAGCGGTTTGGAATAAAAGTTACTCATAGTTCTGTATATCATCCCCAAAGTAATCCGGTAGAACGATTCCATCGAACTATTAAAAGGATGTTGAGAGTTTTATGTCTTGAGTCTGCTCCGGTTTGGGAGAAACAGTTACCGGCGGCGTTGTTTGCTTTGAGAACTGTGACACATGAAAGCACAGGGTTTACACCTGCTGAATTGGTGCATGGAAAAAAATTGAGGACGCCAATTACACTATTGTATGAAAAATGGATGAATCATCCTGAAGAAGAAAATTATGTCACTGAATATGTATTTGAGTTAATAAATAGGATGAAAAGATGTCAAGAACTTGTCATTAAAAACATGGAAGTGGCTCAATTGAAAAGAAAATATTGGTATGACAGAAATGCGGTAAAATGTGAATTTCAAGAAGGAGATTTAGTATTGGTTTTTGTTACCTGCAGGCCAAATAAGTTAGCGGAACAGTGGAAGGGACCAGGGAAAATTGAGAAAAAAATTTCAGAGACTAATTATGTAGTAAGCTTTGAAGGTAAAAATGTAAAGCATCAAGTATATCACATTAACATGCTGAAACCATACCATAAACGACCAGAATTTGTGAACTTATTGCCCGTTTGTGAAAATGGTGAAATGGATTTAGAGATTAAATTTCTGCAAGTTGAAAAAAATCCCAATATATTTAACTTCTCTGATATCGAGGAGAACAGTAAATTTCGAGAGCTAAGTGGCCAACAAATTCAGGATCTGAAAAAACTATTATGTCATTACTTGAAAATGTTTTCTAATATTCCAGGAAAGACTCATTTGGTCGAACATGATATCGAGCTAGCTAGTAATGCTATTGTAAGAGTTAAGCCTTATAGAATGTCGCCCAGGCAGATAAATATTCTTAAAGCCGAGATAGATAAAATGCTGCAGTACAAGATTATACACCACCCATGATTTTGGTAGAAGTACCCGGAAGAGATCCACGCATGACAACAGGCGATTATGACAACATGTATTGACAACAGGCGATTGAATGAAGTGACAAGGACCCAGTTCTATCCATTGCCTAATATAGAAGAAAGAGTCGAAAAGGTTTCTGGAGCGAAGTATATTACAGTATTAGATTTAACAAAAGGGTACTGTCAAATTCCATTAAGTGCTAGAGCTCAACGATTGGCAGCGTTTGTGACTATTTTTGGAACGTATCGGCCCTTAAAGATACCATTTGCCCTTAAGAACGCACCTTATTTCTTTAGCAAAATGATGTCGGAACTTTTGAGAGGCTGCGAAGAATTTGCCGTACCATATCTAGATGATGTTGCCATTTTTTCCGAAAACTGGGGGGATCATTTGATACATCTTGAAGAAGTGCTACAGAGGTTGCAGAGGGCTTCCTTGACCATAAAACCTTCCAAATGTAAGTTTGCTCAAGATCACGTCTTGTATTTGGGTCATATTGTTGGACAAGGATATCGAAAACCAGCGGAACGAAAGGTTCAGGCCATACAAAATTTTCCTACGCCAAAGAACAAGACGCAAGTAAGATGTTTCTTAGGCCTGGCGGGATATTACAGCAGATATATTCCAATGTTTTCTTCGATAGCAGCTCCCTTGACAGACATCTTGAAGGGTAAAAATCGTAAAGAGGAAATTATATGGTCAGAACAATGTGAGAAAGCTTTTGTGGAACTAAAAAAATCTTTATCTAGTTTTCCTGTTCTGTATGCCCCTGACTATGAACGTAGATTTATTCTACAAACTGATGCTTCAGATCAAGGAATGGGAGTCGTCCTCTCGCAAGAACAAGAAGATGGCGCTGAACATCCTGTACTCTATCTAAGCAGAAAACTTTCGACAGCAGAGAAGACATACAGTACCAGTGAAAAAGAATGTGCCGCCATTATATTTGCGGTACAGAAACTGAAATGCTACCTGGATGGTCAAAATTTCCTCATACAAACTGATCATAACCCTCTCGTTTGGTTACGCACCAACGCAAGTTCAAATGCTCGTCTGATGAGATGGGCCCTTGCTTTACAAGCATATGATTTTGTTATAATTCATCGATCGGGAACTATGCACAAAAATGCAGATGGACTGAGCAGGGTTCCAACTTTAGATGATCCACCTTGATCATGCTATGTGTCTGCTAGTGAAAACTTTTTTTTTTTTTTTGTTTTTGGTTGTGGTATATAATACATAGAAATTGTTGGAGAACACGTAAAGATGATTGTTAATTTAACTCATATATTTCTCTTTGTAAATGGATTATGACTCATTATGTGAATTATGACTATTGTATTGTAAAATGACAAGAACTTTTTACCACTGGAAAAAGTTCCTCTGAAGTGAGGAGGGGTTGTAAAATACGAACTTCCACGCACAAAAGTGCGGAATGATACATTGACATTTAATGACTTGAGCGTGTGGTGAGTGATGTGGGGAGTTGCGTGAGAGATATTGAAGGAGTAGGACATGCCGAGCTTTGGCTAAGACAACAAGTTCAGTTTGTACCGCGGAGTGGATTCCAGTTTATGTTTCTGTGTAAAGTAATAAATGTTTTGTGTTGTGATCGAGTGTCTGTGATGTTACACCGTGCTAAGCGACCAGTAGCATTCCGAGTGGAGATGAAAGGCTTATAAAGAGCCGCACGACCACGGTAAACCATGGAATGAAGTTCTCTGTGAATGGTACGTGTACATACCGAGGTTTCAGCATTTTTACTCACTTATACGCTGAGATCTTGTGCAGTACTCCGTCGATTAGCTGTAACGATTCTCCTGAGGCTTCGACGACCTCTATCACTGATTTTCTTTGGTCTGACGGTATGTGTTGCTGCCTCAGGCACGCCATATGTCTTCCACTTATTCAGTACCTCCAAAACAGTTGACTTGGGTATGTTTAAACGCCTCTCGATTTCTCTTATGGACAACCCACTAATATAACACCTAATAATCTTTCCTTTCTCAAAGTCGGTTCTCTCCGCCGCAACATTTTCACTCAACCTCACAGTGCAATAGGATCGCAGTCAGCTGCTGGCTTGATTTTATAACGTTTGTTGCTGTACGTTGCATATTAACAACGCAGCGGATCCGTTCGTTTGCTTTTGAAGGGTGTCCGATGACTTTTGTTAATATAGTGTATATTATATACAGGATGGTTATAAATTAGTTGGGCAAAAAGAAATCGTTATTGTGCATAGGTATAAGAATGCATATGATAATAAGTACGAATAATACATAGTTAAACACACCAAGTTTACCTTCCAAAATCAACAGTGACAAAAATTCTATGGAAACGTCTGAAATTTAGGCCTTGCAAATTGCAGCTCGTTCAAGCTCTGAAGGATGCCGACAAGAAACCGATAGCAGATTCCTGCAGTTACATTTTAAATCGCATGGAATAAAACTGACGAAGATACGTGTTACAAGTTAAAACCAAATTCATGCTGTCTAAACACGTTTAATATAAAAAAATATGAACCTCGCACTATAGGAGGACATAAATGCATACAGTTAAAAACGTTAAAACACACTAATACTTTCGTGACCGCCATCAGTCACTTCCTCAGGTGTGCCTACCAGTTCTAAGTAGCAACGGTCAGCATATATGTACAACATGACGTGTAAGGTCATACGAGTGCGCAGACAGACATAGAAGGAACACGTGGTCAGGAGTCAGCAATAATTACTACAATATTTAAATCACAGTAAGTCATGTATAAGGTATTTCCAAGCGTCAGGAATATAGTTAGGAATATCATCGTTGCAGGAATTTGTCCGGTGAGCCAGAATCTGAAGGGCTTCTGTAAATAGTAATAAATTCTTATTCTTAGGTACAGTCAGAATAGTAACCTCAGACCATATTGGTTCGAAAGGTTTGCTTAGAAGCAAACGTGACATAGCTGTGGAGCCATTACCGACTTTAATACTATATTTGTATTCCTGCAGTCTGACCTTTAGATTACGAGATGTGGAACCTATGTAGGAAGTATTCCCTTCATCAGGGTCAGAGGACAGGAGAGGGATTCTGTAAATTCCATAGTTATCTAATAAATCAGGTCTGTCACGATCGCTACGAAACAACGAAAATATTTTGCAAGAAAACAACCCAAAGTCAGCACCAGAAGGTCTGCAGATATTTTTAAGTAGATGTGAAAGGGGTGGCAAAAACGGGATAAAACCCAGAAATTTTATGGTTCTAACTTCTCTGGTTAGTGCTGTAGAGTCGAAACGTTGGAATTTTTTAATAAGTTTATTAACAATGTAATTAGAATACCCAAAGGAATTAGCCAACTCGTAGATTTTCAGGATTTCCTGTTCATACGTTTGCTTAGTAGAACAGTGAGAACGGGCTCTGTGTACCATAAAACGCAAGGAAGCAAGTTTTTGGCAATGCGGATGATTAGAAGTCGCAGGGATCATTAAAACCTGAAAGGTAGACTTCCGGAAAATTGAAGTCGTAACCAAATTTGTGGTAGGATCACGGGGGAGCAGGATGTCTAAAAACGGCAAAGTAAAATCCAATTCAGTTTCAACTGAAAATTTAATAGAGACAAATTTTGACGAAAAACTATTAACCAAAACCTGCAAGTCCGACGTTGACCCCTGCCAAAAAATTAGAATATCATCAACGTATCGAATATAAAGGAGTGGTTTAATAGGGAAGGTGTTTAACACCTCGTTTTCCAATTGCAGTAGGAGAATTTTGGCAAGGAGGAGCGATAGTGGAGCACCCATTGGGGCCCCTTCCAACTGCTTATAAATAACATCATCAAAACGAAAATACGTCCTATTATAAACAAGTTGTAGAGCATGAATTATAGCTTTAGCGTTAGGGGCAGAAAAAGTATCGGAAGACAATAGTTTGGAAATAAACAAATTATGAACAGTGGGAACAGGAATATTGGGAAACAATGATATGACATTAAATGTGACCATCGTAAATGGAACCAGAATAGGTTGAATAAAGTGAATAGAAGATAAAGCCTGGGTTGAACTGGAGATATAGTAACGTGAATTGGCAATGAGATGATTCAATAATTTGGCAAGAGTACACTCAAGAGGGCGAGTGGGGGAAGCAAACGCTGAGACCAGAGGACGAATTGCGTGGTCAGGTTTGTGTAATTTTAGCTTTCCAAATAAAGCAGGGACGCGGGGTCCAGGAGGGGGGGGGGGTGTAAACCTTTAATAATGTCAGGAGGTAAGTCTGGAAAGGATTTTAGGGTATTAATTGCAGTGATCGTGGCAGAAGGTGGGTCTCGAGGGCATACGGAGTGTGGGATTTGTTCAATAGCCTCCAACATTTTTTGATTGCACACCTCCGTATCGATGATGATCATTTGTGAGCTTTTATCTGAAGAAATAATAGAAATGTCTTTATTGTTGCGAAGTTCTAGTAGACCTGTAACTTCTTCACGGGATTGATGTGATGTGTGATCTTTGTAGCTGAAACCTTTGTTTGCATATTACGGATCACATCGGCAACCTTAAAACGAGTAGGTTCTTGCACATTTTTAGGTAGGGCACGTATAATAGTTTCAATTTTAGGGATAAGGGTAAAGTTATCGATATGTGAAGTCTGAAAAGCATATTTTGGTCCCTTATCAAGTGCCGATTTTTGAGCTGCAGAGAGGGAAATCTTACTAAAATTTAGATATGTACAAGAAGGTTGTGATTTATGGCCGTAGAGCTGTCCAGGAGAATTGGGTTTATAATAGGTACTGTCAGCCACCAAGTTACGTAATCTCCTACAGCAATTGGAAAACGAGGTGTTAAACACCTTCCCTATTAAACCACTCCTTTATATTCGATACGTTGATGATATTCTAATTTTTTGGCAGGGGTCAACGTCAGACTTACAGGTTTTGGTTAATAGTTTTTCGTCAAAATTTGTCTCCATTAAATTTTCAGTTGAAACTGAATTGGATTTTACTTTGCCGTTTTTAGACACCCTGCTCCCCAGTGATCCTACCACAAATTTGGTTGCGACTTCATTTTTTGGAAATCTACCTCTCAGGTTTTAATGATCCCTGCCACTTCTAATCATCCGCATTGCCAAAAACTTGCTTCCTTCCTTTTTATGGTACACAGAGCCCGTTCTCACTGTTCTACTAAGCAAACGTATGAACAGGAAATCCTGAAAATCTACGAGTTGGCTAATTCCTTTGGGTATTCTAATTACATTGTTAATAAACTTATTAAAAAATCCCAACGTTTTGACTCTACAACACTAACCAGAGAAGTTAGAACCATAAAATTTGTGGGTTCTATCCCGTTTTTGCCACCACTTTCACATCTACTTAAAAATATCTGCAGACCTTTTGGTATTGACTTTGGGTTGTCTTCTTGTAAATTATTTTCGTTGTTTCGTAGCGATCGTGACAGACCTGATTTATTAGATAATTATGGAATTTACAGAATCCCTCTCCTGTCCTCTGACCTTGATGAACGGAATACTTCCTACATAGGTTCCACATCTCGTAATCTATAGGTCAGGCTGCAGGAATACAAATGTAGTATTAAAGTCGGTAATGGCTCAACAGCTATGTCACGTTTGCTTCTAAGCAAACCTTTCGAACCAATATGGTCTGAAGTTACTTATTCTGACTATACCTAAGAATAAGAATTTATTACTATTTACAGAAGCCCTTCAGATTCTGGCTCACCGGACAAGTTGCTGCAACGATGATATTCCTAACTATATTCCTGACGCTTGGAAATACCTTATACATGACTTACTGTGATTTAAATATTGTAATAATTATTACTGACTCCTGACCACCTGTTCTTTCTTTGTCTCTCTGCGCACTCGTCTGATCTGACACGTCATGTTGTACATATATGCTGACCGTTGCTACTTAGAACTGGTAGGCACACCTGAGGAAGTGACATATGGCGGTCACGAAAGTACAAGTGTGTTTTTAATATTTTTAACTGTACTTATGTCCTCTTATAGTGCGAGGTTCATAATGTTTTATATTAAACGTATTTAGACAGCATGATTTTGGGTTTAATCGCATGGAAGCTGTTGATGACTTCTTGTCGAAGTTGGTGTTGTTTAGCGACTAGGCAACCTTTCACTGAAATGTCAAAACACAATGTGAGGGTTTGGGGAATCAGGAAATTTCCATACCATCTTACCATCTTGGAACATGAAATGGACAGTCCCAAGGTAAACGTTTTTTGTGCCGTGAGTTGTGCTTCCGTTTTTGGTCCACTTTTCTTTGCTGAAAGAACTGTTACCGGAATCACAGGCCTGGACATGCTTCAGGTTTACCTAATGCCAATCCTCAAGGAAACAATTGAAGAAGGTTTCATTTACCTCCTCCCTAACACAAGGACGTCACTTCTTAACTCGATGCTGAAGTCCCAGTTGGGATTGATCGTGGCGGCCCAGTTGCGTGCCATAGATCACCGAACCTAACCTCTCTAGATTTCGGTCTATGGGGTTTTGTTAATATAAAGATCAGGCTTACCTTCCGTCGCTTCCCAAGTCCCTTCCTGAACTGAAATCAAGAATCACCGCTGCACTCGCATTGGTCGATGATGACGCCATCGTGGGAAGAACTGATTTACAGATGTGACATTTGCATCAAGAATCCATGCTGACACCATTGTGGGAAGAACTGACATGTGACATCAAGAATCCAATGATGTGACATGTGACATCAAGAATCCATGCTGACACCATTGTGGGAAGAACTGACATGTGACATCAAGAATCCAATGATGTGACATGTGACATCAAGAATCCATGCTGACACCATTGTGGGAAGAACTGACATGTGACATCAAGAATCCAATGATGTGACATGTGACATCAAGAATCCATGCTGACACCATTGTGGGAAGAACTGACACGTGACATCAAGAATCCAATGATGTGACATGTGACATCAAGAATCCATGCTGACACCATTGTGGGAAGAACTGACACGTGACATCAAGAATCCAATGATGTGACATGTGACATCAAGAATCCATGCTGACACCATTGTGGGAAGAACTGACATGTGACATCAAGAATCCAATGATGTGACATGTGACATCAAGAATCCATGCTGACACCATTGTGGGAAGAACTGACACGTGACATCAAGAATCCAATGATGTGACATGTGACATCAAGAATCCATGCTGACACCATTGTGGGAAGAACTGACACGTGACATCAAGAATCCAATGATGTGACATGTGACATCAAGAATCCATGCTGACACCATTGTGGGAAGAACTGACACGTGACATCAAGAATCCAATGATGTGACATGTGACATCAAGAATCCATGCTGACACCATTGTGGGAAGAACTGACACGTGACATCAAGAATCCAATGATGTGACATGTGACATCAAGAATCCATGCTGACACCATTGTGGGAAGAACTGACATGTGACATCAAGAATCCAATGATGTGACATGTGACATCAAGAATCCATGCTGACACCATTGTGGGAAGAACTGACATGTGACATCAAGAATCCAATGATGTGACATGTGACATCAAGAATCCATGCTGACACCATTGTGGGAAGAACTGACACGTGACATCAAGAATCCATGGTGTGACATGTGACATCAAGAATCCATGCTGACACCATTGTGGGAAGAACTGACACGTGACATCAAGAATCCAATGATGTGACATGTGACATCAAGAATCCATGCTGACACCATTGTGGGAAGAACTGACACGTGACATCAAGAATCCAATGATGTGACATGTGACATCAAGAATCCATGCTGACACCATTGTGGGAAGAACTGACATGTGACATCAAGAATCCAATGATGTGACATGTGACATCAAGAATCCATGCTGACACCATTGTGGGAAGAACTGACACGTGACATCAAGAATCCATGGTGTGACATGTGACATCAAGAATCCATGCTGACACCATTGTGGGAAGAACTGACACGTGACATCAAGAATCCAATGATGTGACATGTGACATCAAGAATCCATGCTGACACCATTGTGGGAAGAACTGACACGTGACATCAAGAATCCAATGATGTGACATGTGACATCAAGAATCCATGCTGACACCATTGTGGGAAGAACTGACATGTGACATCAAGAATCCAATGATGTGACATGTGACATCAAGAATCCATGCTGACACCATTGTGGGAAGAACTGACACGTGACATCAAGAATCCAATGATGTGACATGTGACATCAAGAATCCATGCTGACACCATTGTGGGAAGAACTGACACGTGACATCAAGAATCCAATGATGTGACATGTGACATCAAGAATCCATGCTGACACCATTGTGGGAAGAACTGACATGTGACATCAAGAATCCAATGATGTGACATGTGACATCAAGAATCCATGCTGACACCATTGTGGGAAGAACTGACACGTGACATCAAGAATCCATGGTGTGACATGTGACATCAAGAATCCATGCTGACACCATTGTGGGAAGAACTGACACGTGACATCAAGAATCCAATGATGTGACATGTGACATCAAGAATCCATGCTGACACCATTGTGGGAAGAACTGACACGTGACATCAAGAATCCAATGATGTGACATGTGACATCAAGAATCCATGCTGACACCATTGTGGGAAGAACTGACATGTGACATCAAGAATCCAATGATGTGACATGTGACATCAAGAATCCATGCTGACACCATTGTGGGAAGAACTGACACGTGACATCAAGAATCCATGGTGTGACATGTGACATCAAGAATCCATGCTGACACCATTGTGGGAAGAACTGACACGTGACATCAAGAATCCAATGATGTGACATGTGACATCAAGAATCCATGCTGACACCATTGTGGGAAGAACTGACACGTGACATCAAGAATCCAATGATGTGACATGTGACATCAAGAATCCATGCTGACACCATTGTGGGAAGAACTGACATGTGACATCAAGAATCCAATGATGTGACATGTGACATCAAGAATCCATGCTGACACCATTGTGGGAAGAACTGACACGTGACATCAAGAATCCAATGATGTGACATGTGACATCAAGAATCCATGCTGACACCATTGTGGGAAGAACTGACACGTGACATCAAGAATCCAATGATGTGACATGTGACATCAAGAATCCATGCTGACACCATTGTGGGAAGAACTGACATGTGACATCAAGAATCCAATGATGTGACATGTGACATCAAGAATCCATGCTGACACCATTGTGGGAAGAACTGACACGTGACATCAAGAATCCATGGTGTGACATGTGACATCAAGAATCCATGCTGACACCATTGTGGGAAGAACTGACACGTGACATCAAGAATCCAATGATGTGACATGTGACATCAAGAATCCATGCTGACACCATTGTGGGAAGAACTGACACGTGACATCAAGAATCCAATGATGTGACATGTGACATCAAGAATCCATGCTGACACCATTGTGGGAAGAACTGACATGTGACATCAAGAATCCAATGATGTGACATGTGACATCAAGAATCCATGCTGACACCATTGTGGGAAGAACTGACATGTGACATCAAGAATCCAATGATGTGACATGTGACATCAAGAATCCATGCTGACACCATTGTGGGAAGAACTGACACGTGACATCAAGAATCCAATGATGTGACATGTGACATCAAGAATCCATGCTGACACCATTGTGGGAAGAACTGACATGTGACATCAAGAATCCAATGATGTGACATGTGACATCAAGAATCCATGCTGACACCACTGTGGGAAGAACTGACACGTGACATCAAGAATCCATGGTGTGACATGTGACATCAAGAATCCATGCTGACACCATTGTGGGAAGAACTGATTTACAGATGTGACATCTGCAGGGTATCCAAGGGAAACCACATCGAGCATTTGTGAAAAAACGTAAACTTAGTGTGTTTAACTATATATTATTCGTAATTACTATCATATGCATCCTTATAACTATGCACAATAAAGTTTTCTTTTTACCCAACTAATTTATAACCACCCTATATATTCAGCCAAAGGAATATATATAAATATATAATATATATAAATATAAATATATGTATTCAGTCAGTTTTTGGTCCACGGCTATCCTACCAAGATGAAATATGGGCAACAAAAAATCGTGCAATACTTCTTTCATACGCTGGAGTGAATATAAGCAGGCGATGTTCTGATTCTTACATGACATTTTAGGACCGCGAAGTGTTATAGTCCTTAAGACATTTTAGGACCTCAGTGTTATAGTTCTTAACTGTAGACATGGGCAGGTCACCATATTTGGAATGCCTTCAGCATTCGACGCTACCAAAGAGAAATGCGTGCTGTAAACATGCAAATGTATACAAGTTTAACGCAGCTGCGAGAAATAAACAAAGGATAGAATCCTTCTTTCCCATAGCATTTAATTTCGAACATTTTTCAGCCTGTGTAAGCATCTGAAATCACCTCATGTAAATAAATATAATTGGAGTAATGTTTAAATTCAGCCGCCGTTGTCTTCACACGCGTGTCTGCAGCCACAAGCGTGGTTTTCTGTAAAAAATGCATATATAAGTTTTTTTAAGGCATCGCTGTCAGCCTCTAATGGGAACTCTCCCGATGCTTAAATAAATAAATAAATAAATAAATAAATAAATAAACATTACATTTCGCAAATACTAGTTGAGCGAAGAATTAAAAAATATAAGACGTACAATTATAAAGAGAACTTGGTGTTCATGTTCATCTCGGCTTCGGTTTTAACTGCTTTGAATTCACGTGAAATTTCTGCACATCTTTAGTTGCTATAGAATGTCTTCTCTTAAAAAAAAGCAGCAATTTATACGTTTCTGCTTGCTTGTTATTAGCGTAGTAACAACAAACACAGCTCAACTAGTGAATTTCAGAGATAAAAAAAGTTCTTTAACAAAAGCACGCAAATTTTCCTTATCTACAACTGGTATGTTTTGGGTTAAAGAAAGAAATACAAGAAATCGCAACGCAGTTGTTCATTCTACGATTAAATGACTAGAAAAAAAAACAAAAAACGAAACAAAGTGCAATTTGGGCGAGTTCTGGTTTTAGCAGAAATGTGGGATTAAATAGCATAAGAAATTGTAATATTAGCATATTACTTATGTGATCATCATTGTCAACCATTATCAATCCACAGCTGGACGAAGGACTCGCCAAGTTTCTTCCACAGCGGTCTGTCTTGTGCCAGTCTCCTCCATGTTACTCCCGCATAGTTTCGGATTTCATCCACCCATCTTCCATGTGGTCTTCTTCTGGGTCTTTTCCTGTCCATTGGAATCCAGTCTAAAATGTCAGCTGTCCATCTATTGTCTGTCTTTCAGGCAATATGTCCAGCCCATTGCCATTTCAGGGATTTTACTCTGATCATGATGTCTTCCATTCTTATCATTTTTCGGATCCACGAGTTCCTCTTCTTATCTCTCCTGGTTACACCAAGCATGCATCTCTCCATGCTTATTTGAGTTGTCTGCTGTCTTTGTATGTCTCTTTTAGTTAAGGTCCACGTCTCTGCACCATATGTAAGCACTGGAAGGATGCACTGATCAAACACTTTTCTTTTAAGACATAGTGGCATATTGCTCTTGAAAATTATGCTGTTTCTTCCAAAAGCTCTCCAGGCAAGTTTTATACGCCGATTAATTTCTTCATCAATGTGATCCTCACTTGATATCTGCTTTCCAAGATAAATGTAGGTATTGGTTATCTCCAGCTTTTCTCCATCAATAGAAAAACCTTCATTTCTTATAAAAGTATTGTACATCACTTTTGTCTTCTGACAGTTCAGTTTTAATCCCACTTCTTTACTCTTGTCAACAAGGTCCTGGATCATACTCTGCAGCTCTGATGGGGTAGTTGCAAAAATGACTACGTCATCAGCAAAACGAAGGTGAGCTAAATAATCTCCATTAATCTTTGTCCCTTTGTTTTCCCAGTTCAGTGATTGACAGACATTTTCCAATGGAGCATTAAAGAGTTTGGGAGATATAGTGTCACCTTGTCTCACTCCCTTTCCAATTTTTATAGGTGCTGTATTTTCAAACAGCCGAATCTTTGCACTTGCATTTTCATAGATATTATTACTAATATTAATGTATGCATCTTCAATACCGCAGGATTTCAAAGCCATTGTAACTGCTGATGGCTTCACCGAATCAAAGGCCTTTTCATAATCCATAAAAGCCATACATAGTTCATATTCCCTTTCTCTTTCAATTAGTTCTCTCAGTACGTGGATATGATCTATTGTGCTGTAGCCACTCCTGAATCCAGCTTGTTCTCTCGGTCGAGCCATGTCCAGTGTCACTTTCAAGCGGTGTGAAAAAACTTTAGTGAAGATTTTAAAAACCTCTGATAGGAGGCTGATAGGTATGTAGTTCCTGAGATCCCAGTGTCACCTTTTTTATGTAGCAGGATCATTGTAGCATTGTTCCAATCCTTAGGAATCTTCCCTTCATTAAAACATCGAGTGAAAACTTGGGCGAGTAATGTTTCAATTTCTCCACTTGCTTCTTGTATGATGTCTACAGTAATTTCATCTTCTGCTGGAACTTTTCTCCTTTTCATGTTCTTGATTGCATGTGCAACTTCTGCTGGGAGGTAAATATATACGTATATATGCCGAAAGTTAAAAACACTACATGCAGAGAAAATTAACCAGGAAGGATAGGAAGAAGAACTCATGGATAGGAAAAATTACGGGAGTTGATGGCATTATGCTCAAGGTAAAATTACTGAAATGGCTATAACAATTTGTAACAACCGTGACCGAGCAATTATTAATTTTTATCCATGGTTCTGCGACGTTGTCCTTAGCGGGAAGACTGGATTTTTAGGGCTAACACTTAACGAATGGAGCTGACAACACACTCCCAAAAAGAAGGCCAGAGATTACAATTACTTCGCAGCAAATAAATAATTTAATCGTAAAAGGAAAGAAGGCACAACATTTTTTATTATCAATGGATGGCTATTGTTAGTTTCAATGGTACTAACAATAGCCATCCATTTAAAAGCTAACATGTTTTTGGAAGCGTGAGCAAAACTGTGCTGCTATCACTAACATATCAAGGGAGAAACGTTTTTTTTTTAATTTCAATTACTATGAAAATCTACCCACATATTTCTATTTATTGCAATCGCCTTACCACTTATACGACGTCACCGTTGCTTCGGTGAAAACGAATGTTGGTAATTTGATTTTGACTCAAAAAACCTTGACATTCGATATGTCAAACAATAATATAAATGTTTAAATGCAAAGCATATTATGATATAGCGCATTTTACGTGATATTAAAAAAAATGTTCTCGTTAAATAAATTTATAACAAATCAAAAAACCTTGACTTTCGATATGTCAAACGGTAAAAAATGTTTAAATGCAAAGCATATTATGATATAGCGCTTTTTACGTGATTTTTAAGGTTTTTGTTAAATGAATTCAGAACAAATGAATTTAGAACAAAATATATACTCAGCAGGTCAACTCAAGTCATTCAAAACTTGGGGCGGGGCTTCAGTTGCTGGGCGACAATGGCTCGATCACTGCAAAATGTCCTAGCGTTATCGAAGCTGGGATATTTAAAAAACCCATTTGGACACACTTAAAGTTATCGTAGGAAAACATCCTTTCTTAGTGCACCTCTATGTTGTAAAAGGAACATTCCTGCCAAATATGAAAGTTCTAAGTTCAGTAATTTCTGAGATTCGGTGATGAGTCAATGAATGAGTCAGTGAAGACTTTCAGTTTTATATGTACAGATTAATGCTTTTGCATTGTAGAATAAGAAACATTTTAACTCGTCTGTTACCTCGTAAAATCCTCCACAGATGCTGCTGCCTTGAATATCGACCAGTCGTTTCCGCACGTTGGAAGACCGCTGACTTCTTGTTTTGTTGTGATTGCGGCACTCATTGTACTCCCTGGAGACCGTTCTTGTTGCATAGCCGAGAAAGTTTGCAGTTTCTGATACGCTTGAACATGCACGCATATCGCCTACTATACAAGTTTCAAAGTACACTATCTACCAACAAGTAATTGGACACCCTTGCAATCGACGATATCTGCTGTCCTGATACACGTCACGGCCGCCGCAGTTAAATATCGTGTGGGAAACAACAACGCAACCAGTCGCATGCAAGATGCCACGCAGTTCGGAGCTCTCTGATTTCGAGAAAGATGTAATCGTCGGGTATCACAGAAATGGCCGATCCATACGTGACATATCCAGCTAGTTGAAGTACCCAAAATCGACAGTGGCCTACGTGATTGGCAAGTAAAAGATGAGAGGTGACTGTCGGAATGTGCCCCGACCCGGCAGACCCACAAAACTGGGAGTTAGAGACCGACGAGTGTTGGCCAGAGAAATTCGGAAAAACCGCACCAAATCGATGGGCCACATCCGCGAGGAGTTTCAACAGGCATTCGGGAGTGTTCTTTCGATGAATACCATCCGTAAGGAAGCCCAATTGCTTTTTATCATGGACGTGCTGCCGCCCACAAGCCTTTGATCACCAAGTTCAATAGCGCTGCTCGGCTAACGTGGTGCAAAGAACGTCGACACTGGACTGTTGAACACTGGAAACAGGTTCTCTGGAGCGACGAATCAAGGTTCACCCTCTACCGTTCGGATGGCAGGGTCTGGGTTTGGCTTCTGCCTGGAGAACGCCTCCTGCCGGAATGTATTGTGCCAACTGTGAAGTTCGGCGGCGGTGGAATTATGCTTTGGGGGTGTTTCTTCTGGTATGGCACTGGACCCTTGGTCGCAATTCCTGGTAGACTCAACGCCAAGATCTACTGCACCATTTTGGATGACAATGCGCTTCCTACGTTGTGGCAGTTTTACGGCGTGGGCCCATGTTACTTTCAGGATGACAATGCCACCTGTCATGTTGCGAGGTCCACCATGGCTTGGTATGGTGACAATGGGGTTAATCGAACGGACTGGCATGCGCAGAGCCCGGACCTTAATCCTATCTAGCACCTCTGGGACAAGTTGGAGTGTCGACTTAAGGGGGTCCCCACCGTCCGAAATCGGTGAAGGTACTGACCTGTCTTCTCCAAGCCGAGTGGAAGAAAATACCGCTAGCCGTCGTACAACGCCTGGTTGAGAGTATGCCCCGGAGGGTCGCAACTGTAATCGCCGCTTGTGGAGGCTCCACCAACTATTGAAGGTGAATAAACTTCGTTTTCCTTTGCTATCACAGGTGTCCAATTACTTGTTGGTAGATAGTGTAGCTTAAATCACGAGTCTTTCCCGTGTTGCCTGTACTGCATTTAGTAAGTTCTAAGCCTGACCTTGAAAGTAGTGGTTGGCGGCTGACGCAAATATTGCGAAGTAATGCATCATCCTATAGCTACACGGCAGCCACGCCACGTGGCTGTGTCAGTATCTGAGACGGCGCCACAGTGCATTGAAGTCTATACAATGGATTAGCGATAGATGAAATTGAATGTTTGATGAAGGTAGGTGAAACTCCACGGTGTATTCATGAACTGACAGTCCGTGTTTACGTCAATGGTGCGCCTTCATATACCTCAGTCAAAAGATGGAATGGCCACTCCGGTTGCGCAGTAGCCTAAGCGCTGGCTTATGATCATTCGTCTGAGTTGGGTCAGGGTTCGAATCCTGGTGAGTCATGGAGGTTGTGCTTGTCTCATGGCACTGGCTGTCTCCCTTCTGTGGAACCAGTGACCCTAAATTAGGGATGAACGACTGCTTATAGCCCACTGAGTTGCTCACGGTGGTCGTTAAACTTCCAAATATTATTATTATTATTATTATTATTATTATTATTAATAATAATCATCACCGAGACCTTCAGCAATGACATCGGGATTGAATTCGGCCTACAGAAATGCAAGACACAAGGTATGAATCAAGGAAAGCATGATGCACGTAGTTACCAATTGAAGACCGGAGTACAGATCGCAGCTATGGAAGAAGGAGAAGTCTATAAGTATTTTGGTATGCTTCAAACACAACGCCTACAACACAAAGAAATAAAAAACAATCTAGCCGCCAAATTCAACCAAGGGCTGAGGAGTCTGATAAAGACCAAGCTCAACGCTCGCAACATCACTCGGGCTATCAACACATACGCAGTTCCAGTCCTCACGTATTCCTTCGGAATCATCAAGTGAACCACAACAGAGCTTGAGAAAATAATGCGCAATACCAGGACAACCCGCACTGAACATCGTCAGCACCACCCGAAGTCAGCAGTAGGAAGTCTAACCATTGGACGGGCAGAAGGAGGACGGGGAATGATTGATCTCCTGGAACACCGCGACAAAGAAATCAGCAGCCTCAGAAAATACTTCCATCAGAGCAAGGGACCCCTTCACCAAGCGATAAACCAGAGTGACAAGAAGTACACAGCCCTAGACCTCTTTACTCGGAACATCGAGATTGGAACGAGGGAGCCAAAAGAAGCAGCTTGGGGGCAAGAAAGTCTTACACGGAAGGCTCTACAACAATCTGCAATCGGACCATGTGGATAAGACTGCAACCAATGTATGGCTAACAAACGAATCACTCTTCTCCGAGACCGAAGGGTTCCTGATGGCTATACAAGATCAAGTTGTAAACACCAGAAACTACCCGAAGCATATGCTGAAGGACACGTCGGTGGAAAGCGGCACATGTCGGCAATGCTATCAAGCGCCAGAGACCATCCAACATATCATAGTATGGTGCAGAGTCCTCACACAAACAGAGTGCACGAACAGGCACAATCAACTCTCCAAGATTGTCCATTAGAAATTGGTAAGAAAGCATCACCTCATTACAACTGAGCCTGTCCCCTATTACAAGTATGAGCCAACAACGCTTCTAGAGAACAACACCCACACGATGTACTGGGACAGATCGATCAGAACAGATAAGGCCATCCCCCACAATCGGCACGACATCGTCTTGGTCGACAAAGAGAAGAAGTCGACATACCTCATTGACATAGCCGTGCCGAACACGTGCAACATCCAGAAGACGCACGAAGAGATGCTATCAAAGTATAACGGTCTACGATACGAAATCAAGGAAACTGTAACGTATACTCTAGATTCACTTTCCTTTTGATTTTTACTATCTCTGGTTATTTTATTTTACTATGTAAATTATCTTCTTACTGAACGAGGAGTTATTTCACCCGCTGAATGAGATCTGGCAATGAGTGTAAGTCATGACGTGGTGGTAGCCAGTATAAATAGGCGCGTTCAACGATATGTAGAGAGAGCTTTTTGTTGATGTGCGTAGGGAGAGCTGTTGTTGTAAAAGTGAGCTGTTGTTTATGTGTCAGAGAGCTGTTGTTGTATAGAGAGAGCGGTTGTTTATGTGCGTGAGAGCTTTGTTTCGTGCGTAAAGAGATCTTCGTTTATGTGAGAGCCAGAAGTTTACCAAATAAAAGATTGTTTTCGTAAGTACGTCTTTCTCAGTTCATAGTTTTGTCAGGTTTATTTCATTAGTTGATTATTATTAACAACCAGCATAAGACTTTATTCATCTTAATTACTACTACAACATTACTAGCAGTTAAAAGCTTGTTCATTATTATTACTACACTACTAGCAGGAAAGTTTATTCATGATATAATTAACAAACAACAAGCATTTGAACAACCATTAGTAGAAAAAGCGGAATTCATTATAATTATATTAGTAGAAACTTATATTCATTATAAAACGTGGTATATTGAGGACATCACCACCGTTCGTATAGTAATATCAGCCACAGGAGTTGTACCTAAGACCATTCACAGCTCTATACAGATACTAGTCCTTCAACCTAACACCTACATGAAACTACAGAAGGCAGCTATCCTTAACATTTGTAGGAAAGTAAGGAAGTTCCTGGACAACTGAGAGAAAGAAATACCACTTCCCAGACTTGATACGTCGTACCCGTCCTGGAATAAAGAGAAGAAAACTCTTAGGAAGAGGTGGGATCTCTAATTCTTATAATAATAATATTAATAAAGATGGACTGCAGTCTTTCAACGAGGAAGAGTCTCGTTGGAAGACGACCCTAGCGAGAGACTTTCAGTGGAGGTGACCGCAAATGAAATGTGCTCCAAAGTGGAGGACCTGGTGAAGTCAAACCGGCGAATCTGTGCCGTACAGGCTGCTGATAAACTGAAGTTTCGACGGTGTTTGGACCATTTTGCATAGGGATGTCAGAGGTCTGTGCCAGATGGGTTCATCGAATATTGACACCTGAGATGAAGAATGATCGTGTAGGAGGGAGTCGTGTTCAACTTGACTGCATTAACCGCGATCCAGACTACTTCTATTCCTGCACTGTGACTGGTGATGAGATGTGGCTTCACCACTGAAACCTGTGACGTACTACAGAGGTGAATCACATGTAAAGACGACAAACCTGCAGCGGTACATTTCGTCTGTGTAGCTTAGTTGGGAGAGCAACTTACTCTGGAGTAAGGGGGCACGGGCTCGACACCCATTATGTAAAAACGTATGTTTTCACGGACCCTGATTCTAAACAAGAGAGCATGCATTGGAAACATCATGGATCACCACCACTAAAAAGTTCAAAACACAACCATCTGCAGGGAAGATAATGGCCGCCAGTTTTTAGGACTCAGAGGGGTTGCTGCTACTTGATTACTTGCCTTGTAAAAGGACTATGGGTGCTGCCTATTGCCGCGATATTGCAACATCTGCCTGAAACCATCAAGTGTAAACGCCGAGGAAAATTGTGACGGAGTGTTCTGCTTTTACAGACAATGCTCCAATCCACACCGCCGATGTTTCCATGCAAGTTTTTAAAGAATGTGGCTTCCAACTGCTTCCCCTACCACCGTATTCACCTGATCTCTCCCCTAGTGAGTTCTTCTTCTTAAAAAAATTGAAAAAAGATTTGTGGGGTAGGCGTTTTGTGAGTGATTTCGAACTGAAGGAGGTAACGAATTGTTGGTTTGAGTAGAGAGACAAAACGTTTTTCGCAGTTAGGATTCGTCAACTCTACAACAAGTGTATTCAAGTCAGGGGAGACTATGCGGAAAAATAAAGTTGCGTTTTTGAAGAATTGTTTTTGTCTTTGTATGTTAGCACTAGAACTTATTTAACACCCTACGCATTTATGCTTCGCACACGCCTGAATATTTTGCAATGAGCTGTTTACAAAGCCACCTGAATTGCATAGTTGTGTACGTAAATGTAGATGGCATGTTTCTGATTCCAATTGGGTGTTCCAAATAATTTGATACTTCAGTGCACATTGTGGGTAATTTCCCAATGGAGGCACATTCTGCACCACTATAATATATTTAACATCGGTATTATTCGCTGTCTGGAAAGGAAGATCCGCTGAGTCAATTGTCTGTTGGTGTGCAATTCTGGTTAAGTAGGGGTACGAGGTCGTTACCATGGCAACTGCATCTTATCGAAGTCCCTTCTTGCCTTGAAGCAAGAAGAACTATACAAAGCACCGTCTCAACTTTTTTCTTCCTTTTTTACTGCAATAGGCTTTTGCGTTACAATTCCAGATAATACGAGCATTAGTCCGAAAGCTATTGTGAAGAAAGAGAACTAGGGCGAGAGAAACGACTATTCAGTAACTAGAACGAATTCATGGTTTTCCTTTTGTCTCTTTAAGGTATGCACAAAAGTAAAAGCAGCAAGTACAGGTCTGATAGTAAAATTTTCATCCTGTCTGACACCTTGCTTTTTTGTTTCCAGTAGGTAAATGTGCGCTTGTTTCCAACGAAATGCTTAAAAATAATGAAAGGCTGTAGAATCTTAACTGCCCACAAGTACACTGGTGTCCAAAATTAAAATCCGGAATATGCAAATAATCCATAACTCTCAATGAAATGTTACCGTGTTCACAGATATATGCGAATGGACACGAGAAACAAATGCCCGCAGTGAAATTTGCATATCAGTGAACAAAATGCTGTCCAATATGCAAATTGAATTATCCTCGGTAAAAGTGTTGCAGTGTTGTAGGAAGCGTTGCGGTGGCTTCGAACACGCTTCCCTTATGTCTCATACACGTGTATGATTGGGGGCTATAAACGCTTTCTTTATGTCTCATACACGTGTGTGATCGGTGACTATAAATGCTTTCCATATGTCTCACACAAGTGTATGACCGGGTATGAGACATGAGGAAAGCGTTATGGCTATAAACTCTTTTTGTACTGGGTATAAACACTTTCCTTATGTCTCATACTCGTATATGACCGGGTACGAGACATAAGAAAAGCGCTATGGCTATAAATGTTTTCCGTTGTGGATATTAACGCTGTCTCATACACCTGTGTGGCCGGGTATGAGACATAGGAAAGCTTTATGGCTATAAACGCTTTTCGTAGTGGCCATAAACGCTTTCCTTAGGTCTCACAGGCGCGTACGATTGGGTATGTGGCATAAAGAAAGCGTTACGGCTATAAACACTTTCCATAGTGGCCATAAACGCTTTCCTTCTGTTCTGTCTCATACACGTTTATGACCGGATATGGGATACAAGGGAAGCGTTATAGCTATAAATGCTTTCCGTAGTGGCTATAACCGCTTTCTTTATGTCTCATGCACGTGTACGACCAGTTATGAGACTTAAGGAATAAGTTATGGCTATAAACGCTTTTCGTAGTGGCCATAAACGCTTTCCTTATGACTCATAGACGCGTATGACTGGGTATGGGACATAAGGCTCATCGTGGATTGCAGATGTGACCCTGAATACGAAAAATGCGTTATGACGTATACTCTAATTCAAATTTCAGTTTTAGTTTCTTTCTCAATGTAAATTTGAGTTAATTCTCTTTAAACGTTTAATACCTTAACGTTATATTTTCTCCCTCGCTGAATATGTTGGCAACAGTCTTGAGGTCAGAGTGCGTGACGTGTGCGTATTGACAGATCAGAACGACAGATATACAATGTTGAAGCTGCAGCAAAAAAGTGTGGTGGTGTGTCACCATATTATGTATAGATTAATGTTGCTTTACACGTTGTACTTTCACGATCTTTCTACAATGAAGATTATTGAATTAGAGATACCTGTCTAGTAACTTGTAGCACCACCTTTCGCTCTGATAACGGCGGCGAATCGTGTCGGCATGGACTCTACAAGACACCGGAAGCGTTGGGAAGCCATACGGATCCACGAGCCCTGAACAAGCTCTCACAGTTCACGAAGATGTGATGGAGGGGGGTCAGAGCCTCGAACATCTCTCTTGATGGCATCCCAGATGTGCTCGATGGGATTAAGGTAAGGTGCCCTAGCTGTCCAAGGAAGCGAGGTCACGTCGGGGGAGTGTTCATCCAACCATTCGAATACAATTCGGGAGCGATGGCACGGTGCATTGTTTTGTTGCAGGATGAGGTCCCCAGTGGGATGTTGAAGACGCACAAACGGGAGCAAATGGTCATCCAGGATATCCCGGTAACGTTGACCTGTGAGGGACGATGTCACACGTACCAGGGGTCCCATTTCAGTCCACGTAAACAGTCCCCAGACGAGAATGCCACCCCCACCAGCTTGAAGAGTATCCTGCTGGCAAGAAGGATCTATCGCTTCATGTGGTTTGCGCTGTACTCGTATTCTGCCATCCGCATGTACCAACGTGAATCTCGACTCAACAGTCCAGGCAACATTTTCCCACATGTCTAGTGTCCATTGGCGATATTCCCGTGCCCATGCTAATCTTTGCACCCTGTGATGTGCGGTCAGCAGCGGTACCCTCGTGGGACGATGGCTTCTGTACCCCATAGCGAGGAGATGGTTCTGGATGGTGTGGCTGCTTATACGTTTTGTGCACCAACGTTAAATTGCCGAGTGATTTCTTGCACTGTGGCCCGTCTATCCGCTGTTACAATGGGAGATAGCCGACGATGACCCCGCTCATCCACTCGCTGTTGTCCACGGCAGTTGGCCCTTGCAGGGATGGTTTTACCGGATTCGATGTACTCACGGTGCACCCGTGACACAGTGGCTCGTGAAAATCTCAGTTCCTGCACGACGTCGTAGATGGAGTGACCCATTCGTCGGGCCCCGACAATTTTCCCACGATCAAATGCGCTTAGATCCTTCGTCTTACCCATACTGCGTCCGACTCTTACTGATTCTCGTCGTATCACTCCTTATATTGTCGGATCGCTGCATACGTCATGTTGTTTCCGTTTATAGGGCCGCCCACACGCCACATTTGCATAACTCCAGCTCTTTCTAATTCAATTGATCTTCAGTGCAGTTGCTTTTAAACATTTGACTAGGTGCCCCGGTGGCGCAGTGGTTTAAGCGATGACCGACAGCGATCCGGGTTCGAATCCCGGTGAGGCATGGATGTTGTGTTTGTCTTACGGCATTGGCTCTCTCCCTTCTCTGGAACCAGTGTCTCTAAATTAGGAACGGACGACTGCTTATAGCACATTGAGGTGCTCACGGTGGTCGTTTTATTATATTTAATATAACAGGCATGGTTAATAGAACTTCCTACCCCACTGAAGCCGAAGGCATCCCAGCAACCCTCAGGATTTGCAGGTGTGTTCAGAAGTATGAAAGACAGCCAATGACGTAATTAGGAGTGGATGCCAGCAAGTGATGTAATTAATTTTTCAGGGGTAAATCGGAAGAAATGAACGTTATTTTTGAAGCCCGAAGAAAAGGTTATTTCAAAGAGTAAGGTGCAGCAATATTTGAACCTAAATATTTGAGCTATTGGTCTTCAAATATTTCTAAAAATATTCTAGAAATATTATCGTATCTCAGTTTCTAAGAATAACACGAATTTGCAACAACAAGGATAACATAAAAAACAGCTAAAAAAGTTATTTTCTCTCTGTATTAATAGTAAGTATCCCTATGGTTACTGTCTTTTTCATTTTAAGAATTCACTTGCCTCTCTGAATTACGAAAAAAACTTTCAATATAAGATTATGCAACATTGCTGCACCTTTAGCTCTTTGAAATAACCTTTTCTTTGGGCTCCTTGTTTCTTGGATTGGAGGTTTAACGACCACCGTGAGCAACTCAATGGGCTATAAGCAGTCGCCCGTCCCTAATTTAGGGTCACTGGTCCCAGGGAAGGGAGAGAGCCAGTGCCGTAAGACAAACACAACATCCATGCCTGACCGGGATTCGAATCCGGACCCCTTACGGACGAATGATCAGAGGCCAGCGCCTTAGACCACTGCGCCACCGGGGCGGCTTCTTTGGGCTTCAAAAATAACGTTCATTTCTTCCGAGTTGCCCGGAAAAATTAACTACATCACTTGCTGATATCCACTCCTCATTAAGCGTTGGCTGTCTTTCATATTTCTGAACACACCTGCGAATCCTGAGGGTTGCTGGGATGCCTTCGGCTTCAATGGGGTAGGAAGTTCTATTAACAGTGCCTTGTGGGCCAATGTGTTTACATTTGGCTGATGTGATATGCATTGGGCTTATTGATTTCCAGATTTTTTTATTTATTGGAGGTTTAACGACAACCATGAACAACTCAATGGGCTATAAGTTGTCGCCCGTCCCTAATTTCGGATAACTGGTTCCAGGAAAGCGAGAGAGCCAGTGCCGTAAGACAAACACAACATCCATGCCTCATCGGGATTCGAGCCCGGACCCCTTTCGGACCTGTTTGTCGTAAGTTATAATTCTTAGCAATTATGTTTCTCATTTCAGGTAGGAGGACTGGGTGTTCTGTCTGAAATTTCCAAAAAATGTTTAGATAAACGTCATATGTTGGCCAATTTGAGTTAATTTACACCCACATGAAACCTGAAGTTTGAGGTGTGGTCGGTG
The DNA here is from genome assembly GCA_039090855.1 of Macrothele yani. Lineage (NCBI taxonomy): Eukaryota > Metazoa > Arthropoda > Arachnida > Araneae > Macrothelidae > Macrothele > Macrothele yani. The sequence goes on from CM076998.1 coordinate 94,791,874, forward strand.
GTTGGGGATGTCTTTCCCTGACGAGTGGCCCTCGGCCGATGGCCACATAATTGTTTGAAGTTTCCTGTTGAAATTGTGTTGTGTCAGTGCGACTGAGTGCGTGAGTTGAGTGAATTTATGTATATTACCTGTCCTTAATTCTAGCTGAGTGTGTGAGTTGAGTGAATTTATGTATATTACCTGTCCTTAATTCTAGCTGAGTGTGTGAGTTGAGTGAATTTATGTATATTACCTGTCCTTAATTCTAGCTGAGTGTGTGAGGTGAGTGATTTTATGTATATTACCTGTCCTTAATTCTAGCTGAGTGTGTGAGTTGAGTGAATTTATGTATATTACCTGTCCTTAATTCTAGCTGAGTGTGTGAGGTGAGTGATTTTATGTATATTACCTGTCCTTAATTCTAGCTGAGTGTGTGAGTTGAGTGAATTTATGTATATTACCTGTCCTTAATTCTAGCTGAGTGTGTGAGTTGAGTGAATTTATGTATATTACCTGTCCTTAATTCTAGTTGAGTGTGTGAGTTGAGTGAATTTATGTATATTACCTGTCCTTAATTCTAGCAGCAAAGCGCAGTTTTAAGATAGTGTGGATTCAACATATTTTCTTATATTTATCTTTAGTGTGATATATATAAATCATCATCATTCTCAACTGTTATCAATCCACTGCTGGATGAAGGTCTCTCCAAGATTATATATACATATATACACATGGACTCTCTTCATTTCATTTCTTTTATTGGATGTTTATTGACCACCGTGAGCACCTCATTGGGCTATAAGCAGTCTCCCGTTCCTAATTTAGGGTTATTTGTTTCAGGGAAGGGAGAGAGCCAGTACCGTAAGACAAATACAACATCCATGCCTCACCGAAGCCGGACCCATTTCGGACGGATGATCAGAGGCCATCGCTTAGACCACTGCCCGCCGAGGCGGCCATCATTTCATAAGAGCATATTATTTGCACTTTTCGCTGTAATCCTGAGCTTATAAACTGTAATATGGGCGTCAATTTTTGACAGGAATGAATTTAGGTAACTGTTTTGAATATAGTGAATTAGAATCATCTTCCCTTTCCTCAGCACCTCTTTTCGCCATTTTGATGCAGCTAGTCAGTGGGCATGGCTTTCACTTCTTAGGCGTCCCATCTGAGGTAAAGTTAGATTTATGGGTTTTTGTGGCAGTGCGAGAGAGGAACTGGATAATGATCTCTGAGGGACGAAATGAAGGCAATTTTGGAAGATCTGCGTTTTCTAGGAACAAGGGGACGTACTTTGGTGTTTCATGTCCGTCGATTTGACTTTTCTGGGAGGATTCGGTTGGAAGACAGAGGGAAGAGAAGATGGCGACAGATTTTCACTCCCGAGTGTGAAACGGGGAATGTAAGGAAAGCGAATGCTGGCCTCAAGGGGTAGGAGATCGACCAGTTAGAAAGTAGAGAATGAATACAAATCGGGACCAAGCTTGAGACCTTCCCCATATCGACTGAATAAATACTTTCCTCACTTCAAGGGCGAGTTATAACTTTAGTTGATATTTTATTTATATTTAATTTATCTGCTCCAGTCCAAAAAATACGGGTTAAATCCCCGAAACAAAAACTCTCTAAAAGCGACGTCTAAACGAACACTTTACACAGGGCACTGAAATATAACTCAGTGCTAAGCCCTGTAACAAAATATTACGCTGCATTACTTGATCCTTTACAATTCAAACATTAAACAGGAACCTGCAAACAGCTATCCTAATGATGGTATGGCGTCCACTTCAATCTGAAATTCAGATTTTTAAGAATAATCGCAAAATGCATGCAAATTAATTGCTTATCACCAAGTTATAAAGCGTTAGGAACCAGAGTAAAATATCGAGAGAAACAGGAAATAACGTATACAAATGAAAAACGTATAACTGAGAAACGTATAACCGAGGTTTCACTGTATAAATTAATTCAATTCTCCTCAAAATAATTTCCATGTTTCATGAGGGTAAGAGAAGAGCAAGGAGCCAAGTTATTTGCATCAATTGATAACCCGCTGAAGTCCGCAACTAACGTCACCGATACATTTAAGCGATAGTAATCAATGATAAGAGTAGATGCGTGTCTCGGAATTAACCAGGAAGTCTGAAATGGCATTCCGAATATCGAAATGTATATTAAATATCGATATAAATGACACTGTTCCTGTGATATAGATAGTGTGTTGTAGCGGAGACGTACGAAATAATGGCTATGGCGCGGTAGGAGGAAAGAATATCTTCGATTAAAATTTATCCTTGAGTGATCTGCCAAACACGATAGTCTTACATTCTGCTTGAGTGACGAATTAAAATAAGGAGCTCGGGATCTTTCCTGGATCCCGAAGAATATGCGATAATTCCCTTCCTTCCTGCGTTACCCGAGAAACGAATGACAGTCAAATATTCGAATATTGGATTCACGAATTGAAGTTTTGACGGTTTGCGCGCAAGCACAAGCATTGTTAAGCATAGACGAAGCTTCCTGACTTGTCAAGAACGCAGAATAGAAGAAGGATTTTCACAGTTTGTTGCGTTCCACAATCTGACAGTGGCAAACTGCCTCTGGAATGTCTCGAGAAAGTTCGTGGATGATTTACTTATTAATTCCCACGCGTGACTAGAAAAGGGGTGCGCTATTTATCCGTCCTCTCACATTGTGAACAGCACCTTTCGAAACTTTTTCGTCTCGAAGAAAGCTTCTGAAATTCCATTAAACCATTTTGAGCTACGTCAAATGAAGGAGTGATATTTTTAGGAGTGAAAACAGAATAGGATTTATTTTCACTAAAGTCTTCTAATTTCGGAAGCCTTAGAGGGACATTTATTTAAATTAATATTTCTGAGGAAAGTATTGACATAGAGCTTTGATTGATCTCTCAGTGTAAAGAACAGAAGGACGTAAAACTGATATTAATTTTGACATGCAAAGCATTACCTTCGAAAAGGCAGCCCCTGTGGTACAGTGATCTAACAGCTGGCTTGTTACCGTTCGTCCAAACATGTTACAGAGTCGACGCACATGTCAAACCGGCAAGTAGCAATGATAAGCCCTCGCCAGCGTAGCTCAATTGCGAAAGCATTAGGCTCCGGAGCAGAAGGATGTAGGCTCTATCTAGGCTTACCATCGGCAAAGCTTGGGTTTCACCTTGGTGCATGAACGTTAAAATGGATCTACAAGGCGTTAGGTTCTTCGAAAACTGTGTGATGCTTCTTTCATACGCATCATCTGGAATTAATGAGAATTCCTTCTTCTGCAGTAAACTCCTTCAAGCGTAGTTTGTCGACTGACCTGGAAACCTTCGATTCCGACCCGGTTCTTTTTCAAGGAAGGGTAGGAGGGGTACCTAAGAAGTGCCGCAGATGTCAAGATGGCTAAGTTGCAGCAACAAACTTCGTCATCTGGCTCTGGAGCAGAAGGATGCTGACTCGGTACGCCACCGGCAAATAACTTTTACGCTATGTTGGCGCCCGTAGGTAAAATGAATCTCCTGGACGTCGGGTTCTTCGAAAAATGTGAGATGTTCTTTCCACACGTCTGGAATTAATGATAATTCCTTCTTCGCTTTGAAAAATGTGTGATGATTCTTTCACACATCGTCTGATAATGCGAATTCCTTCTTCTTCAGCAAGCGACTTCAAGCATGGTTCGCCGGCTGACCCGGAAACTAATGATTCTGTCCCAGCCCTTTCTCAAGGGGGGATATCTGTGGTGTACCACATTCCTCCACACATCGTCTGGCATTAATGAGAGCACAACCCTACAAAATTTAACTTTTTGACTGGGGTTTACATTACTTCAAGTGATTTAGATTACGTTTACTATGCTGATTTCAAAAATAACATTTATTTTCCTCTGTCACGTAAGGATTTTTCACAATCGTGAAAACAAAATCATGAATATGCTGTATATATACAGGGTGTGCCATATAAATGAGGCCCGAGTATAATGAACGACAACAGTCAGGCAATGTTACTATACATGGTAAAGAATAGTTGAAATGACAGAAAACTGGAGTAATTTACATGCGTTTACAACAATTGCTGAAAGTACTGTCCTCCGACATCAAGACACAGCTGCACACGACGGAACATGTTGTTCATAACGCGCCACAACTCATCGGCAGCAATCTGGGCTATGGCATCCATAATGTTCACTTTTAATTCATCAAGGGTGTGCGAATTAGTTTCATACACTTTTCCTTACAATGCTCCACACAGATAAAAGTAACAGGTGGAGAGATCGGGTGATCTGGGTGGCCATACTCCCTTCGATGCAGTTCTGTCCTCCGTAAACACTTCATGCACATCACGTAGACTGTTCCGCACCGTATGCGCCGTTGCACCATCCTGCTGAAAGAAATAATATGTTCGCTCTTCTTCTGTAAGTGAGGCAACAAATGGGCTGAACGGTTGCTGAACATAGCGCTCCGAGTTGATGGTGTCGGTGAAAAAGAATGGGCCGACTATCCTCTTCGCAGACACAGCACACCAAACGCCTATCTTTTGGTCGTACAGAGGAGTCTCCATTGTCCGTCTGGGATTCGTGTCGGTCCAAATCCTGCTGTTTTGCGCATTGACATACCCGGACAGGTGAAAATATGCTTCATCCGTCATGTAATGAAGTGTTGGGTCCATTTCACCGCTGACAATGGTCTCCTGAAACCCCTTACAGTATTTCATCCGTTTTGCATAATCAGGAGTATTAAGTTCTTGGAGCGCCATAACTTTGTATGGCCGAAAATGCAAATCTGCCTTAAGTACGCGTCGGCATGACGTGGCAGATATTCCCGTTGCAGACGATAACCGGCGAATCGACTTGCGAGGGCTTTGTAGCATCATTGTGCACACATCCTTGATATTTTCTTTAGTCTTGGGTTTGTTTCTTTTCCTATTGCACATCGTACCGGTTTCACGAAATTTCCGCACTAACTTCTGTACCACTGATCTCGCCGGTGCTGCACAATGTAGAACTTTTTCTGTAAAGAACTCATTTAAAATCTTGTATGAGTTATTTCTGAAATACTGTTCCACAATAAAAATTCGCTGTTTCGTACTTAAAACCATTTCCGTTGCCTTTGATCTCTCTTTACTTACACTTATGACCGCGTACCTACACTGCTCTGGCTGTGACTAACCACTCCGGAGAATTCCTTTGCAGCTGTACACGCAGAAACTTGTTAGAAGTGGAACAAAGCGGTTTGAACTGGAAACCCGCCAAACAACTTTAACCCGCCTAAAAAACGTCTAGCCACGTGGCCTCTTTTATATGGCGTACCCGGTTGTGACGTGCCTGACCCGCAGGACGCACACGACATAAATGCAGATAGCAGCGAGAACGAACGTTTGCGTAGCTCAGTTGGTGGAGCGACTTGTTCCGGAATAAGAGGACTCTGGTTCGATCCCCGGCGTGGACCAAAAAATGACGGAAAAATTTACTTCGTTATAATGAAGCCCGAACTTCCCGGATGACCCGGCCGTTAAAGATCTCGCAATGGTGTGATGTTCTTTTCACACCGTGAGACAGGAAAAGTAAGAGAATCCCTTCTTCAGCGCTTCGAAAAACAAATGTGTGTGATGTTGCATTCCACGCACCAGATACATGGTCCTGGCTGACCTGTGGGCCATGACCCCGGCCCTCCTTCGGGGGAGATGTGACGTGCCTTCCCCACAGGACGCACACGACATAAAGATAGATAGCAGCGAGAACGAACGTCTGCGTATCTCAGTTGGTAGAGTGACTTGTTCCGGAATAAGAGGACTCGGGTTCGATCCCCAGCGTGTACCAAAAACGATAGAGAAATTTACTTCATTATACGGTATATAAATCCACGACCATATATGAATATACAATCCAAGATCCACTGGTATTGATGCAATTTAAATAAAAATCACTTGTGTGAAGACAAAAAATTGTTAATGAAAAAAAGATATATATAAAAAAAAACCAGATTAATCAAAATTAATGTGTTCTTACAGAATCATTTTCCTTTTCCGAATCCTCAGGAAAAAATGTCTTACCAACCCAAGAAGAGAATACCGGTTAAACTAGTTACTTAAGGAACATGGCAAAGTGAGTGAGGGAAGCATTTCTTTGCATTAAATAAGGTGCCGATTTTTAAAGTTCTCAAAATTTAGCGATTAAAATATGACGAAAAGAAAGGAGAAGAATTTGAAAATATATAATTTTAACTTTTCTATTAAGCGATTAATTACAAATAACAACGGAGCATTTAATAGAATTAATTTCTAGCTTTTAAATTAAGCTAGTTCCTTTAACGTTGCTGAAGTTTTGATTTGTTCGGCATAAAGGGATTTCTTTATGAGGTGCTACTAACATAATGTTATGGTGTTTTTTTCTTTCTCTCGAATTTATTTAAAGAAGACAGTGCTACAGTTGCATATAATTGAATTTAAAAGCTATGATCGCTATCCTTGCACATTTCCTTAAGCCAGTAAAAATCCTGTTTAGATATAATAGATTTGAAAAAAATTATACTTATTTTCTTTAAAATCTTGATTTACAATAAAAAAAATATTCACATGGAGGTCAGTTTTTCCTGCGTGTATTGTTGACGCTGTTTTTTTGTTTTTGTTTTTTACATTCCATCTTGGCTGTAAGTTTTCAAATTCGAAACGAATTTGAATTTAAAATTGCTCACAACACTTCTCCCGCAAGTGCTTCAGTTGTATCGACTAAGTATCGACGGTCTACCCGTCCTTTACAGTGACGTCACTACGTCACTGTAAAGGACGGGTTGACCGATACTTGGTCACTTACGGTTTTTCTTATACAATGAAATTTCAAAAGCAGAATCTCTCTTTAAACCCCATTAGTAATCCGCCGTCATATTTACATTCCATCGTCCTTAATATGGTTTTTCCATACATTTTATACCTTGGTGAAATCTCTCACCTTGCTCTTCATTCACCGCACCAAGAGTTTCAGGAAAACAGTCAAGGTGAGAATGCAGAAAATAAATTTTCAAGCTCATGTTGCAACCCAGGTTCTTACATTTTTCTAGCATAGTTGCTACAATGGCTCTGTAATTAGGATCCTTGTAATTGCCTAGAAAATTTTGAATGACATTTCTAAAACTAACCCATGCTTCTTTTTCTGTTGTACTTATTTTTTCCTCAAAAGTTTTATCTTTAGTTAACCGCCTTATGTCTGGGCCAACAAACACCCCTGCTTTGATTTTCGCTTCTGATGAATGTGGAAAAACATTAATCAAATATTGAAAACATTCACCATTTCTGTGCAGAGCCTTGACAAATTGTTTCATCAATCCTAATTTAATATGCAAGAGTGGTAAAATAATTTTTTCCGGATCCACTAGGTTCGGGTGGAGAACGTTCTTTGATCCTGGAATCAAGTTTTCTCTTTTAGGCCACTTTTTGTGATCCAATGTTGTATAACGAAGTAAATTTCTCCGTCATTTCTGTCCACGCCAAGATTCGAACTCGGATCCCCTCATTCCGGAATAAGTCACTCTACCAATTGAGCTACGTGGACGTTTGTTCTGACTGCTATCTGCCTTTATGTCGCGTGCGTCCTGCTGGCAGGTACGTCACATCCCCCCCGAAAGAGGGCCGGGGGCATTGCCCCCGGGTCAGCCGTGACCATGAATCGTTGCAGGCAGCCAATCGCTGTAGAACGTGCACTCGAGAACTCCCAGTCAATCTAGTGTGTGGAATGCAACATCACACATATTTATTTTTCGAAGCGCTGGAGAAGGGATTCTCTGATTTTTCCTATCTCGCGGTGTGGAAAGAACATCCCACCAATGCGAGATTTTGAACGGCCGGGTCATCCGGAAAGTTCGGGCGCCATAATAACGAAGTAAATTTCTCCGTCATTTCTGTCCACGCCAGGATTCAAACCCGGACCCCCTCATTCCGGAACAACTTACTCTACCAATTGAGCTACGCGGACGTTTGTTCTGACTGCTATCTGCCTTTATGTCGGGTGCCTCCTGCTGGCAGGTACGTCCCAGTTGCTTATAAGATCTACTGTCCCATTCACAGATGAAACATGGCATTTCTGTGTAACCACTTTGCTGCCCTAATATCATGCTCAGAATTTTAAAATCCCCACAAATTTGCCAGTTGTATTTCTGATATCTTATTTTATTAAGGAGAACGTCAAGATTTTCATAAGATTCCTTCAGATGTACTGAATGAGCAACTGGTATTGAGAGTTAAATGTTGCCATTATGTCAAATAACTCCTTTTAAGCTTCTCTTACTAGAATTAATGAACAATCCTCCACTGTGATGGGTCATGAACAATGGAAGACAAATGCATTATAAGTCCAGGAATGTCTCTGCAAAATACAAGCAATTCTTCTTGGACGAAGTATTCAGCAAATTCCTTTTCCCGGTTTCTGTACCATGAAAATGTTGTTCCTGGAGCGAGTAGAGTTTTGTTTTTGAGTCTTGATCCTAAAAATTGTGCACTTTTCTTCGGCAGATTTAAATCCAAGTCATTTAATTCACTTGTGTAAACTTCTGTGGTTCACTACAAGTTTCAGGATTGCTGTACAAGTCCTCAGTTTCACTGCAATTTAACTCATCTTCTGAAGCTAATGAAAAATCTAATGATGTAGGAGATGATGGAACAGGTAAATCAGGACCATGAGGTCTAATAACACAGGAAATCATTCGGTAGACAATATTATTTATAAATTCAGGTTAAAACATCTATAGCAGAAGCCACAATTGTTTTAAAATTTACGTGCATACAATTATAACAATTAGAAGGTTGCTTACCTTTTCACATTTCACTGCACGTTTTATTCTTTTTTGTTGCCATGCTTGGTTTAAGCCACCGGCGCGGTGTTCTATTCCTGTCTTCAGGTTCTTTTAAATGTTCTACGAAAGCTCAAGTCCATGTAGTGCCTTGCTGTCCAGGTTGCAAAATTGTATCCTCCCCACCCCTCCCACCCGCGTGTAAAAACCTAACCTTCGTTGGTGAAAACCCCAATTTCTCGAACTCAAAAACTTATATTATCAACGAACATAAACTGCTTATTTACATACTTACAAAATGCGAACGAAAATGTTAAAAAACGTATATACAACTATTTACATACGACTCATCTAATTATTTCGACTCTCCTTCTCAACACCCCATGAACAACCAGAACATTCACCCCATGAACAACCATACTATCTGGATAACCAGACATACCCGAATTTTGAAGATATTAAAATAATAAAATCATGTAGCAATGAGAGACACCTACGCATTGCAGAGTCTGTAATAATTGAAAAAAAAAGAGATAGAATTTGTAATAATAACGATCCAAATATCCTTAATGAAAAATGGAAAGAACTAATAAAAATTGACCAAAAAAAAAAAAAAAAAAAAACGAAGAAGAAAATAAAGAGTTCACTAAAGTCAATAACAGATGGAGCCACGGTGGAAGTTTTTCGTAGATGACGTTGGGACGGGGCGAGGAAGCTGAGCGTATCACTCACTCTTGCTGCAGTGGCAGAAGAGAAAACATCTAGCACACCTCCTGAAGATAACCCGGCAGAGGGTAGAAAGTACTTGAGGCAGTCTGTGTTGGAATGGCTTAGGGTGTGGTGAATGAATGTTCTGGTTATTCACGAGGTGTTGAGAAGGAGACTCGAAAGAATAAGATGAGTCGTATGTAAATAGTTGTATATACGTTTTTTAACATTTTCGTTCGCATTTTGTATGTATGTAAATAGGCAGTTTATGTTCGTTGATAATATCATAAGTTTTTGAGTTCAAGAAATTGGGGTTTATACCAACGAAGGTTAGGTTTTTACACGCAGGTGGGAGGGGTGGGGAGGTTACAATTTTGCAACCTGGACAGCAAGGCACTACATGGACTTGAGCGTTCGTAGAACATTTTAAAGAACCTGAAGACAGGAATAGAACACCGCACCGGAGGCTTAAACCAAGCATGACAAATAAAAGAATAAAACGTGCAGTGAAATGTGAAAAGGTAAGCAACCTTCTAATAATGAATATTATTTATGTTTTTGCAATTGTAGCCCTTTACTGGTGTGGTTAAGCAAAATTAACATTCCTCATGAGTCATGACTAACTGTCTCCCGCCATACCATTTGAATAGCAAATGGAAGTGCATTTTTCTTACCTTGAGTCCATTTCCTCAGTTGCTCAACACGCGTGTGACAAACTTGACATGGCGCCCATTTCTTGTCCTGGTCTCCAAGCTTTATACCAAAAACAGCTTGATACACCTTTTTCACAAAATCTGTTTTTTTGCGTTGCCTTTTTTTCACCACAAAACTACCACATATATAACAAAATGAATAAGGACCATTAACACAGCCTCTTGACGCCATAACGCAGTAATAACGAACAACACAACAGTTAAAATGAACGAAATACACTTTGGTCTTATCGCTTGAAACACACTGTTCAAAATGGCAAAATCACACAATGTTTCATTCACTGATATGAAGGCGCCATCTATTGCATCACTTTCGAATTAAAATTTATCCATCTATTGTATCATTTTCCAACTGCCGCGATCTGCTTTAGCTTGTAAATTTAAATTGTTAGAATAAAAAATAACAGATTACTTCATAATATTTTTCATTTTTGTCATATATAAACAAAAGTAGCATCTGAAATTGTAAAAAAACTCTGGGTGACAGAGAAAAACGGATGTGATATTCGCGATCAGCATAATTGAATTACTTTAAAACACTTGAAATTTTGCAAACCCGAGAATCATGTCGGGTTGTGGAATTCCTTTCTTCAGCGAGTTACTTCAAACATGGTTTGCCGGCGGACCCGGAAACTAATGATTCTCTCCCAGCCCTTTCTCAAGGTGGTATATTTGTGACGTACTACATTCTTGCATACATGTCTGGCATTAATGAGCACTTCTTCTTCTTCAGCGAGCTAATGGTTTGCTGGCTGACCCAGAAACCTATGATTCCGTACCAGCCCTTTCTCAAGAAGAGGGAGGGAGGGAGGGATATACATATGTGACGTAACTACCTCAGAGGAGACGTACATGTCAAAACGGCAAAGTTGCAGCTACAAACTTCGTCGATGTAGCTTAATTGGGAAAGCATTCGGCTCGGGAGCAGAAAGATGCGACTTCAATTTTTGCAACAGGGATATGCCTTTTACACTATAGTCTATTTTATCAGTATATCCAAGCGGACATAGTCATAAAATAAGGACGAGCATATGAACTTTGTGTTTGAAGTAAATCAGTCATTAGAATAAAAATTCAACATTGTACTGAATAATTAAAAAGAAACCCCGCCAGAGTTGAAGCTGACTCTTGGAAGACAGTTTCAAATGAACAACTTTCGGTTATTAGGATAACTGGGTAAACGATGAATGCAAATTTTGTATTGACATATTTGTGCAAATCCACAGTTTATTCTTGAAATGCGTGAAATCGAAAATTACGAGTGTATTCAACGAGCACTTACCTCCATTTTTTCGTAAATTTTCCTTAGAGATGAAATAAATAAATGGAAGCTTTGAATCTTCTAGATTTAAAGATATCTTTTTTTTTCTTTTTCGCTGTAAAACTATACCCTTCCCATTTTTCCTGTAGCGCAGCCTTAGATTTAGACAAAAATATGAAGAATCAGGTGAATTTAAAAGAACAGCGGAATTCTTCACGTTTTGGCTTTATTCCGTAAGTTATTTCTGAATTATGTGCCTTGTAAATACTTTACGATGCGTGTCATTACTGCCCTTTGATATACTTCTAGGCTAAATATCGCCCTCAACATTCGTAAAAGCAGAGAAAAGCAGAAATACCACCTAAACGTATTGTATATAACACGTCTCGGAAGTGCGTGTGTGATATTAAAATATATGCATGTCCTTTTCTTCCAACGGTTTTCCGACTTTACGAGTACATTTTCGTGAAAAGGGAGCAGGAAACTCTTCAATTGTTGGAAAATTACTTGAGCGTCAGTGCGTCTTTGAGACATCTTCCTAACTCCGTTTGTTCGCATGTTATCATTTCGAGGAAGAATAGAAGGCAATGCGACACTATGATATATATGAAAAATTATCCCTGTGGCTTTGCGTTGCCTTTTCGCTATCTTATTTTGTGTTAAAGAACATTTTCGCTTGCCACACAACTTTGTTTTTCTTTTCTGATACCAAAATACTGCTGAGCAGCTGCGTTTATGACAGCAGCTACCTCTCTCACGTGATTTCCAACATTATGTTTTCAGTGAGACCCTATCTTCTTTGTGCGAAACGTATCCGTCTTACAGATCTGCAGATTTTAACATTTAAACTTTTAAGCGGCAGATATACCTGATCCAAATGGTGCCCAAAATTTTCTGCGCTTCCCAAATAGGATGTTCACGTAACGGCCGGGTTTCACGAAAGCTATTGCAAAAGAATTCCTCTTCGCATCGCCACCACAAACCTGTAGCTGGTGGTAAGCTCAATATCCATGCTTCACCGGGATTCGAACCCAGACCCATCTCGGACGAATGATCAGAAGCCATCGCGTAGACCACTGCACCACCAGTGCGGCAATTATGAGAATGATTGTTCGTCTCGTGTTTCTCTGTTTTTTGGAAACACAATCGAGGAAGAAAATGCACATGACTTTTTTACCTCGAAATACATTTTTAAGATTCACTGATATCCCGCTCGTGTTATTTATGTAAACACAAAAAGGTATCAGAATAATATGACCTCCCTCGGAATTAATGTTGACTCGTCCAGGAGAGTCAGAGTGTACGTGACAAGGTCGACCTCACGGAGATACACTGGCGGAAAGTGAAAAAAGAACACCAAGAAGGAGACGTCTGATACCAACGAAATTTATACAGCATAATAACGGAATACAGAGGATAACGTGATCAAAACATTATGGCAAAATACAGCTGTATTTGCTGGTAAACTGAAAAATAACATTTCCATGTAACATGGTTAGTACGAGGTTGAACCGCCATGAACGGCGTCACACTGGGCAATTCTGGCATGGAGTCGGTCTTACAGATGTTGGATGTAAGTTTGGGGTATTGAGTTCCAAACATCCTCAACCTGGACGCGTAAATCGGGGATGGTCGCGGCAGGCCGTGGAGACCGGATAAGTCGTTGTCCCATAAAATCCCACACGTGCTCAATGGGGGACAAACCCGGTGAACGTGCAGGCCATGGAAGTTGTCTCACACCCTGAAGCGCATGTTGCGTTGCACGTGCCGTGTGTCGGCGAGCGTTATCTTGCTGGAAAACAACACGATGGACCGACCTTACAAATGGCACAACGGGCTAATGATGGTGTTGATGTAGGAGGTGCTGTTTAACGTACCCGGTACAAACACTAGTTGTGTACGGGAGTGATAGCTGATCACTCCCCACACCAGAAGACCAGGTGTAGGCCCTGTGTGTCGCTGGCGGATGCAAGAAGGGTGGAGACGCTCGCCTGTGCGTCTGCGGACACGCATACGGCCATCGGAGGCTCCCAAGCAGAATCTGCTTTCATCGCTGAACACGACAGATCGCCATTGCGTTCTCCAGTGCAGACGTTGGCGACACCACTGCAGCCGTTCCTGACGGTGGGCTGGAGTCAGAGGTACACATGCTAGAGGCACACGTGCACGTAGTCCTGCATCCAGTAGACCGTTGCGGATTGTTCGCACAGTCACATCAGGTGCAACGGCAGCTCGGCCGCCCCGGTGGCGCAGTGGTCTACGGCGCTGGCCTCTGATCATTCGTCCGTAAGGGGTCCGGGTTCGAATCCCGGTCAGGCATGGATGTTGTGTTTGTCTTACGGCACTGGCTCTCTCCCTTCCCTGGAACCAGTGACCCTAAATTAGGGACGGGCGACTGCTTATAGCCCATTGAGTTGCTCACGGTGGTCGTTAAACCTCCAATAAAAAAAAACAACGGCAGCTCGGATTTGCGTCGCAGTGGATATTCTGCTTGACAACGCCGCTCTTCTTATGCGTCGATCGGTCCGCTCAGCAGTCCGTCTGTGACTCCCGGTTCGACGTCTTCTCGTGTGGGAATGTTCCTCGGACCATCTACGCCACCATCGTACCACCACCGATACTTCCTGTCCAATTCGCTCCGCAATACGACGTTACGACCACCCGGCCTCGCGGAGTCCGACTAGACAACCTCGCTCAAAGTCCGATAACTGCTGAAATCTTACACGTCTTCAATGTCCAGGCATTGCAGCTTCTTCAGGGTCTTCGCACGTGTCCTTACGCCGATGACTGATTACAGTCACTTCGCCATACTCCTTAAATACCACCGACGATAATTTGCATATCATGCCGTGCTGTGGCGTAAGCGCTCACCGGTTGGTCCCGAAATTAACATCACACCTACATAAACTCGACCCCATTAACATATGTGAATTTCATGATCGTCCGCCAATTCCTTCTTGGTGTTCTTTTTTCACTTTCCGCCAGTGCATAAGCAGCCGGCCAGGATAATATGAGCTATAGTACTTTACATGAGCACAATGGGCAGGTTTAGTGATTTGACGGACGTTCAAAAAGGAATGATAATCGGCTACTGCGCCAAAAGGGGAAGCCAGTGGCGTCGCGTGCCCATTTAGGTTGAGTGTGCGCTGTTATGGAAATAAAGCACGAAACATTTTATTACCTATCCCGAGCTGCAAAATTCGCGCGTTGATTTTGAACATACGAAACATTTCTTTTATTTAGCTGTCTTCTAATAACTTACGGTAAAGTTCTTTACATACACTTCGCTGTAAGGAAAATCTGAATTTCCTGTGAAAATACTACAGCGATGAACGAATTTTCGGTATTTTTTTTATACACTGAGCGGCCACTGTATTATGACCACCCCCTCAGTACTTCGTTGGGCCACCTTTTGCCTTTAATACTGCGTCGATTCTTCGTGGCATGGACTCCACGAGATGTTGATAGGTGGTTTGTGGAATCTGAGACCATGCTTGATGAATAGTACTTTCCAGGAGTGTGAGATTGCAGGGTTGTGGATCCAGCTGTTCAATGGCTCGTTCAGCTTCATACCACATATTCTCAATGGGGTTGCGATCTGGAGATCGCGGGGGCCTCTTAAGCAAAGTAAACTCACTGGCATGTTCCTGAAACCAATTCTGTAAAATACGGACCACATAATTTGTTTCTATTTATCGACTGTCCAATCCTTGTGCTCCTGTACAAACTGGAGACGTTTTCTCTTGTTAACTGCAGACAGCAAAGGTGTTGGAACAGGCCTTCGGCTGCCATATCCCATCCGATGCACTGTACGGCCAACAGTGCATGCAGAGATCATTTGAGGGGATCCTTTTACTAAGATGGTCTGTAATTTGCTGCACTGTTGCCCTTCTGTTGTCTGTTACCAGTCTAGGAACTGTCCGTTCCGTCCGAGCAGTCACTAGTCGATGACGACCACACGTTGCACGTAGAGACCCAGTTTTTTTGGCTGACAGTTCCAGTCTTTAAACACTTTAACAACAGCTGCTCTGGAACATTTCACGAATGCGGCGGTTTTGGTGATACTCGGTCCATGGCTCCGAGCTACTACAATCATCCCACGTTGAAAGTCCGCAAATCGCATTTTTTTACCCATCTTGTCACCCAAAAATCACTTCTATTACTGTCGCAAGCACTAAGCTTCCCCTTCTTATACTAGCCTCGCCCTCTGGCGGCAACAGCGTGCAGCCATAGCTCATTTGCTTAAAACTATCAGGTGGTCATAATAAAGTGGCCATTCAGAGTATATATAAGTTTTAAATACAGCACGAAGATTATTTTCTTTAACGTTAACCCGATTTACACAATCTGCAAAATCGCTCGCAGAAAATGGGATATTTAGTACATCGTCTACCTAAATGGATATCAAAATTCAAATTGTATATTTAGATCTGTGCTCATAAACACACCGATTCTCACAGTGACGAAAAGACAGATAAACAATAACTCGTAGCAGAACGTTGAAGTGTGTTTATGACTCCACGCTATTCCAAACGCAAACAAGTATGACCAGGGGTGCTATTTCAAGCGCGCACACCCTGGGAATTTTAAATCTCCGTGTTGAAACCACGAGGAAATATAAGCATGCCCTGTAGCGTCATCTGGAGAGTTTTTAATTACAGTTGGCGACTTGGGGGTGTCCGCTGGTAAAATAGCACTCCTGCAGCTGCAAATATTACTTACCTAATAACGGAAGAATCGGGTAGACATACACCAGTAATACTAAAAACGCTGAAATCCGTTTTATTGGTGTAGTATTAGAAACACTAGTACAAACACGCTAGCTTTCACCACCACGGGTGGCTTCTTCAGGCATAAGTATTCCAGTGCAAAAACAAAAACAAACAAAAAACGGAGTTCCAGTTATGAATTCAAAAATAGAAGTTTGTTATAGTTATTATAGAACGTGCGCGTCATACTCCAGATGTGTGATTACGAGCGCGCGTATTAATGAGCGTGCGCCATACATGTGGGAGGTCCATTGACGTTTCCTCGTTACATATCCCGTGACTGGATAGGATTTCTACAGTTTCTCTGAGGAGGGTGGCTCTGGCGGTTGTGTATCGTGCTATTTTCTTTATTTGTCCCCAAAGAGGTGTTGCAGAGTTGTTGGTGACTTCACGAGCTAGTGCCGTAGTGAGAAGTCCTCTTTTGACATCTTTTTGATGTTCCTGGAGTCTTAGCCTCAGAGACCTCTTGGTCATGCCCACACAGTTCATGGCCGTCCCGGTGGCGCAGTGGTCTAAGGCACTGGCCTCTGATCATTCGTCCGTAAGGGGTCCGGGTTCGAATCCCGGTGAGGCATGGATGTTGTGTTTGTCTTACGGCACTGGCTGTCTCCCTTCCCTGGAACCAGTGACCCTAAATTAGGGACGGGGGACTGCTTATAGCCCATTGAGTTGCTCACGGTGGTCGTTAAACCTTCAATAAAAAAAAACAACAACATAGTTCTTGTTTGTTCCGTCCGGGTACGGCGGCGTGGACCTGGAAGATGCGGGAGTATACACTATACCCCTCTTGTACCCGGACGGAACAAACAAGAACTATGTGAGCATGACCAAGAGGTCTCTGAGGCTAAGACTCCAGGAACATCAAAGAGATATCAAAAAAGGAATTCTCACTACAGCACTAGCGCGTGAAGTCGCCAACAACTCTGCAACACCTCTTTGGGGACAAATAAAGAAAATAGCACGATACACAACCGCCAGGGCCACCCTCCTCAGAGAAACTATAGAAATCCTATCCAGTCACGGGATATGTAACGAGGACACGTCAATGGACCTCCTACATGTATGGCGCACGCTCATTAATACGCGCGCTCGTAATCACACATCTAGAGTATGACGCGCACGTTCTATAATAACTATAACAAACTTCTATTTTTGAATTCATAACTGGAACTCTGTTTTTTGTTTGTTTTTGTTTTTGTATTGGAATACTTATGCCTGAAGAAGCCACCCGTGGTGGTGAAAGCTAGCATGTTTGTACTAGTGTTTCTAATACTACACCAATAAAACGGATTTCAGCGTTTTTAGTATTACTTACCTGTATGAATAAACAAGCATTCTTCTCTTCACGAAAATATTGCTCAAGGGAATTAAGTTTTGCGGACCAACTTCAGTAAGTCTTATTGGAAATACATAAAAAAAAATAACAATATAACAGCAACTCGTACTACATCGTTGAATTGCACTGCTGCGTGGAACTCAAGCGGTGCTCAATTTGGGTAGCACACCCTGAGAGTTACGTTTGAAACCACAGGGAAATAAGAACGTGACATGCAGCGCCATCTGGGGAGCGCTTGTACCACAGTTTCTTTAAGGTCGCCGTGTGTGCGTACGCGAAACAGCACACCCTAAGATTCTAGCGCGAATGCGATATGCCTACTGAACGAACCTTTTCTTCTGAAGGAAAACATCATGTGGGGAAATTAATTCTAACCACCACTCAAAGCCTTAGGACGAACTCTGGCGAGTTTTATTACAAATAAATCCGCAAAAATAATACCGATAACATAGGTTAAATTGCGACTCTGTGTGGATGTGCGCCGCACACCCAGCACACCCCGAATATTCACCCCTGATATATATATATATATATATATACATATATATATATATATATATACAAAACACATAAAATTGGAAAAGGAGTGAGACAAGGTGATACCATATCTCCGAAGCTCTTTAATGCCACATTGGAAAATGTCTTTCAATCACTGAACTGGGAAAACAAAGGGATAAAGATTAATGGAGATTATCTAATCCACCTTCGTTTTGCTGATGACATAGTCATTTTTGCAACT
Source organism: Macrothele yani (assembly GCA_039090855.1). Taxonomy (NCBI): domain Eukaryota; kingdom Metazoa; phylum Arthropoda; class Arachnida; order Araneae; family Macrothelidae; genus Macrothele; species Macrothele yani. The sequence continues at coordinate 94,810,164 of CM076998.1, forward strand.
ACCCCATCAGAGCTGCAGAGTATGATCCAGGAGCTTGCTGACAGGAGTAAGGAAGTGGGATTAAAAATGAACTTTCAGAAGACAAAAGTGATGTTCAATGCTTTTACAAGAAATGAAGATTTATCGATTGATGGAGAAAAGCTGGAGATAACAGACACGTACGTTTATCTCGGACAGCAGATATCAAGTGAGGGTCACGTTGGTGAAGAAATTAATCGGCGTACAAAACTTGCCTGGAGAGCTTTTGGAAGAAACAGTATAATTTCCAAGAGCAATATGCCATTATGTCTTAAAAGAAAAGTGTTTGATCAGTGCATCCTTCCAGTGCTTACGTATGGTGCAGAGACGTGGACCTTAACTAAAAGAGACATACAAAGGCTGCAGACAACTCAAAGCAGCATGGAGAGGTGCATGCTTGGTGTAACCAGGAGAGATAAGAAGAGGAACTCGTGGATCCGAAAAATGACAAGAGTGGAAGACATCATGATCGGAGTTAAATCCCTGAAATGGCAATGGGCTGGACATACTGCCAGAAGAACAGACCATCGACGGACAGCCGAAATTTTAGATTGGATTCCAAGGGACAGGGAAAGACCCAGAAGAAGACCACATGGAAGATGGGTGGATGAAATTCGAAAGTATGCGGGAGTGACATGGAGGAGACTGGCACAAGACAGACCGTTGTGGAGGAAACTTGGGAAGACCTTCGTCCAGCAGTGGATTGATAATGGTTGACAATGATGATGATGATGATATATACAAGGCATTCAACAAGTCATATAATTTACTAACTTACAGAAAGTGTTGAAACTGTCGTCCATCATATAACCTAACTAGTTTACACATGTTTTCAAACACATCTGCGGGAGTCAAAACACGGTCATCAAAAGATCGCGCACTTTTCGTAAAGTTGTTTTACCAGAATAACAGCTGCGCATTAACAGCACTCCGCAAGCTCAAAAAGTTAAAGGGCTTAAAAACTGGACCAATGACTGCAAATGGTTTACGAAAAATGAGATGGAAGTTTGATGAGACCGGTTTTTTGGACGTCAAACCTGGAAGAGGACGGAAGCTGGTCGACCAGCAGACCGTGAAGGATGTAGCTACGGTATTGTAGGAAGAATGGATGTCAAATGTCGTGGGAAGCAGTAGTCAACGTTGTACTGCTCAGTCTGTAGTCAAGCCCTAAAAGTACGGTTCACAAAGTTCTAAGAGTAATACTGCGCGGTCATCCTTACAAGATTTCGCATGTTCAGCAGGAAAGTGACGTCATATCATTTATCTGATACTGATGAAGACAATGACGTGGAAGTCCCCAGCACTACCATGAAATTTAAGTTTACTTCCCTCGCAATTCCTTTTATCTGCTTAGGCTGAATTCCCTCCCCATTAAGGTGGTTCACCCTAAAAACCCTGCCCTATGTTTCCAATGGTAAAAACTTTTGTAGATATTTTCTTCGCAGTTTAAGGATGAAAAATTGCACATCGATAAAATTAACTTTAAATTATATCATGGCGTACTTAATATTTGCTAAAACTTAAACCATAATAATTATTAAAAATCAATAATTTTCACTTGGGTAATGCTGCGACCTGCTAATAGATGGCACGGCATATACATTGATGACATCAGTTGTCAAACAAATGCTTGATGGCTTATTTCAGAATTTTAGAAATCAGAAGCCTTTTCAGTTATGTTGACATTTTCAGATAAATTATTGTCAGAACATTTAATCTAAGTGGCTCAAAATATTTTAAACATTCCATACTGTCAGATAGATATATTAAAATAATTTTTTTATTATTGGAGGTTTAACGACCACCATGAGCAACTCAATGGGCTATAAGCAGTCGCCCGTCCCTAATTTAGGGTCACTGGTTCCAGGGAAGGGAGAGAGCCAGTGCCATAAGACAAACACAACATCCATGCCTAACCGGGATTCGAACCCGGACCCCTTTCGGGTGAGTGATCAGAGGCCATCGCTTAGACCACTGCGCCACCGGGGCGGCGTATTAAAAGTTTGATAAAGTTTGATTGCATCTAAAAATTAATTAAATTATTTTAAAAAATCAGCAGTACTGTAGTTTGTGCTGATTTCTAATCCGAAATAAGCCATCAAACCTTTGTTTGTCCACTGACGCCGTCAATGCATAGGGTACACCATCTATTAGCAAGTCTCCACACTACCTAAGGAAAATTTATTTATTTTTAATATAATTATGGTTAAACTTTAGCAAGTATTAAGTATGCCATAATATAATTTAAAGTTACTTTTATCGAAGTGAAAACTTTCATCCTTGTATATACACTGATTGCGAAGGAAATGTCTACATAAGTTTTTACCATTGGGAATATAGGGCACAGATTTTAGGTAGAACCACCTTAAAGGCAGAAATATCTTGAGATTAAATAAAGAGAAGTCTAAGATGACGATATCAAAACTTTAGGCTTTGACAGATGTAGAAGTTGTGAACGATGTGATTAACAGCAGGAAAGTGATGAAGATAATGACGTAGGAGTCCCTGGCACAACCGCAAAATTTCCAGAAGCTTTCGCTGTCTTATAAATTATGCATCGTTTTGTAATGGAACAGGTAGATACAGTACTTCGACACCTTTAGAGACGTGGACGAACTGGAAGAATTTTTGAGGCACTGTTCTGATAAGAAAAGAAGGCAGCTTCCCATAATAGAAATTTTTAGATCCACCTGTGCATGAATGCACTGTGAAAACTATTTTCATGCATACGTATGCATACTGCATTACAGTTCACAGTGCTACAGAACTATACATAATTTTCTCTCCTTTGTACAAAGCTTTTGAAAAAGGTAATACAGTGAAACCTTCGAATAACGATCGCTGCTTGGACCGGGACAAAGTGACCGTAGTTGGGAGGTGCCGTTGTTCAGAGTTTATACCTACTCCGTTGCTTTGGTACAAAAGGAAAATAATTGCACAGAGTTTACACACAAAGAAAACAGTTTCAGAGCTTTCTCCAAAGGCAGAATGCAGAATGAAACTCAATATAACAATTTAAAATAAAATCATATTATAGAGGATTTTAGGAAAGCGGTGTCGGACCAGATGTCACAAACTTCCATTTATAATTAAATTAATAACGAGGAACTATACATCAATTATGTAAAAAATAGCAAAACTATACTAGTATTATGATTTATTGGCGTAGAAATATACAAGTAGGCGTTTCCAAGCTTTCGCACATCAACCAGATGGCTTTTTCAGGGAAGGTTGACAGCAAACTGAATAAAAGAACGCTTTAACAATTTGAACGCGGTGACTTGACTTGACAATAAATAGATACGACGTTATATTAATTTAAAGATACGAGCTGCCACGTTGGTTGTGCACGCGGTATCCTGGTGGGGAGAAGGCGTTACTTGAAGAATTGGTTCCAAATTCGTGGTAAATCCAGTGAAACGCTATCATTGCAAATATCACTGTTGGTAATGATCTCCAAGGTTTCCCCAATGGCTATACATTTAAGGGTTTAGTAGACAGCTAATTTCTTTATATCATCCCACATAGGAGTAGCGGGCTTGAATTTGATTTATCTGGATAGGGCCGTGGTTACTTTTTATTTAGGCTCAATTTCCTACAGACCAAATGTGTCTTACGAACTCAAGAACGCCCTCAAGAAGATAAACTACGGTGTTGGCATAAGGTCTCCTGCATTTTTATACAGGGTGATTCAGAACTCATGGGACAAACTTTAAGGAGTGGTAGAACACACTGCAACAAACATATTTTTGTATAGGAATGTATGAGCGCAAGTGATGCGTTGAGGCACAAACACAAGGAATTCCCAGCTCATGTGCTATTCTCAGATGAGGCTATTTTTACACACGAAGGTGTTTTCAATGTGCACTATTGTCATGCATGGGCAACCTCTAACCCACACGCTACACGTCCACATGCGTACCAAGAACGATTCTCTGTGAATGTGTGGGCGGGTATTGTGAACGACTTCCTGCTTGTCCCATATCTACTACCAACGAGACTCGATGGCAGAAGTTATCGTATTTTTCTGGAAGAGGTTTTACCAGAATTGCTTCAAGATGTACCACTGGCCGTCCGACAAGGACTGTGGTTTCAGCAGGATGGGGAGCCAGCCCATTTTAGCATTAATGTGCGCAATGACCTGGATGCCACTTTTGGGGCGCGATGGATTGGCCGTGGTGGACCAGTCGGTTGGCCACCTCGATCGTTCGAGTTATCGAGCCTTGATTACTTCTTATGTGGACATCTGAACGTCCTCGTTTACGAGACTCCAGTTAACTCAGTTGAGGACCTCGTCGCTCGAATATCCGTTGCGGCTGCACGTGTGCGAGAAATATCTGGCATCTTTGAAACTGTAAGCCAAACACTGCGTAGACGCTGCCACGCATGTATTACTGTTGGTGGACGCAATTTTGAGCAATTATTGTAAACATTGCTGTAAAGAAGCACTTCTCAATGATGCTGTAAGTAAACAATTTATGCTTTCTTTCATGTCTATTTCTTCTGCTTGTGCCTCAACGCGTCACTTGCGCCCATACATTCTTATACAAAAAATGTTTGTTGCAGTGTGCTCTACCACCCTTTAAAGTTTGTCCCATGAGTTCTGAATCACCCTGTGTACTACGCTAAAAAGAAATACTGAAAAAAACCCTCTTTCCAGCGAAGTAGGTGTTTATGCGATGCCCCTACAATACCTGAACGGCTCTAAACAATACTACATTGGAATGACCAAGCGTTCGTTTAGAATCAGCATAAAAGGGACACAAAATACGGTAAAGTAACCACGGCACTATCCAGGGCAGTCAAATTCAAGTCTGCTACTCCTATGTGGGGTGATATAAAGAAATTATCTACCTACTCTACCCCTAAATGCACAGCCATTCGGGAAACCTTTTAGATCATTACCAACAACGATACTTACAATGATAGCGTCTCACTCGAGTTGCCACGAATTGTGAGCCAGCTCTTCAAGTAACGCTTTCTTCCTAGCAGGATACCGCGTGCACTACCAACGTAATACCTCGTATCTTTAAATAAATATAACGACATATCTATTTGTTGTGAAGTCCGCGTTCAAACTGTTAAAGCGTTCTATTATTCAGATTGCAGTTTCTGTCTAACTCCCTTGAAAAAGCCACGGCCGCCCAGGTAGCGCAGTGGTCTAAGCGATGGCCTCTGATCATTCGTCCGTAAGGGGTCCGGGTTCGAATCCCGGTGAGGCATGGCTGTTGTGTTTTTCTTACGGCACTGGCTCTCTCCCTTCCCTGGAACCAGTGACCCTAAATTAGGGACGGGCGACTGCTTATAGCCCATTGAGTTGCTCACGGTGGTCGTTAAACCGCCAATCAAAAAAAAAAAAAAAAAAAAAGAAAAAGCCACGTGGTTGATGTGCGAAAGCTTGGGAACGCTTATTTATATATTCATACGCCAATAATCGGATTTCGAGTATAGTTTTATTAGCAGCTAGCCGCGCGCCGAAAAATAGGAACAGAACCCTCAGGGACCAATCGAAGATATACCGCCGCTAATAGAACAAATTTCATGTAAGCCACCGGTTGTAAATGAAACATACTCAGAAGCTGGAGTTTGTCTCAAGTAGAACAGCAACTCCTTTCCTCACCGTAATCCAATCCATCGTACTCGAGGAACAGTAGCATTCCTAATTTTTAGTTTCATTTTTTTTATTCCTATCTTATCCCTTTCGCTGAAGTACCGAAGACTCTGCATAATATCCCTATGGACAAGGTGTCTGTTAGATCTCTTTTGAGACTGACTGCGGTGTTCGTTGGTCGCTGTTAAGAGGTTTCGCTGTTTGGAGGTTATAGGTAATATTAATCCTATGGCAGCTGTTTTGTACCAATCAAAACTTGTTGCTGCTCGGAGGTTACCACTGTTCGGAGGTGTCTGTTAATAGAGGTTTCACTGTATAATTAATATTTCAGAAGCCAAAAGGTATTTATGTACTTTTTGTCCTTTAATATAAGACAAAACAGTATTCAATATCAGTATTTCCATTAAATAAACATCCATCAAATTTTTTTATAAATATAATATAAATAAATATATTATAAATAAAATATGGTATACATTATTGAAAATGAAATGTCATTATCTACCATTAGGCTTTATTTTTACTTCTAAAATGTACTGTAGGTATTTCATGACCACAAGTAAATGGTTAAACATGAATATCTGCAGTAATAAAGAAACAAAAATAACAATTACTCGCCATTTTTTTAAATGGCTGTCAATTTTGTTAAAGGAAAAATCTGAGATGTCCTCATAGCCAAATTTAAACCTTCATATAATGGCTCTGAAATCCTGCGGTATTGAAGATGCATACATTAATATTATTAATAACATCTATGAAAATGCAAGTGCAAAGATTCGGCTGTTTGAAAATACAACACACATAAAAATTGGAAAAGGAGTGAGACAAGGTGACACCATATCTCCGAAGCTCTTTAATGCCACATTGGAAAATGTCTTTCAATCACTGAACTGGGAAAACAAAGGGATAAAGATTAATGGAGATTATCTAACCCACCTTCGTTTTGCTGATGACATAGTCATTTTTGCAACTACCCCATCAGAGCTACAGAGTATGATCCAGGAACTTGCTGACAAGAGTAAAGAAGTGGAATTAAAAATGAACTTTCAGAAGACAAAAGTGATGTACAATGCTTTTACAAGAAATGAAGATTTATCGATTGATGGAGAAAAGCTGGAGATAACAGACATGTACGTTTATCTTGGACAGCAGATATCAAGTGAGGGTCACATTGGTGAAGAAATTAATCGGCGTACAAAACTTGCCTGGAGAGCTTTTGGAAGAAACAGCATAATTTTCAAGAGCAATATGCCATTATGTCTTAAAAGAAAAGTGTTTGATCAATGCATTCTTCCAGTGCTTACGTATGGTGCAGAGACGTGGACCTTAGCTAAAAGAGACATACAAAGGCTGCAGACAACTCAAAGTAGCATGGGGAGGTGCATGCTTGGTGTAACCAGGAGAGATAAGAAGAGGAACACGTGGATCCGAAAAATGACAAGAGTGGAAGACATCATGATCAGAGTTAAATCCCTGAAATGGCAATGGGCTGGACATACTGCCAGAAGAACAGACCATCGACGGACAGCCGAAATTTTAGATTGGATTCCAAGGGACAGGAAAAGACCCAGAAGAAGACCACATGGAAGATGGGTGGATGAAATTCGAAAGTATGCGGGAGTGACATGGAGGAGACTGGCACAAGACAGACCGTTGTGGAGGAAACTTGGGGAGACCTTCGTCCAGCAGTGGATTGATAATGGTTGACAATGATGATGATGATGATATGTAGTATGTGTGCCCCAAGTTGCATGCTTCTATCATCAAAGGCACAATTATTTCACATATCTGCAGTACTATTTAACTATACTGAATAACTTTAAACATTTACTACTTTTAACGAGAATAAATTTTTGGGTCCCTGAGATGTTCTGGTTAACGAGATTTGATTGTATTAAAAATACATTCCTTTCTTTTGAAATAGGGGTATAGTTGCTTTACGAACACCCTGTAGATCGAAATATTTTACATGAGTTAGTATAACTATACTAGTGATCCGAATTTATTAATAAATCACCAGTATAGTTATACTATCTTATGTGTAGTTGGTGTAAAGTTCCCTGCGTTATTATTTAGAATTATTTTACCTTCAGAAACATGAGCGTTATATAGTCTCATTCGTTTTTGCAGAAAAATGAGGCAAAATAGATGAGTTAGGGTAAATCAGTTTATCTCGGTGGAATGCACGTAACATTTACTTCTCTATATATAATCAATTTATCCGCGATCAAAACTCTTTCTTTTTTTTTTATGATTAAAACGCTTTCTGCGTGCTTCCTGTAAGAGTACATAGGAAAATGAAAACGCATCGATTTCTCTGAAACTCCACATTTAACCATTTCTGCGTCTGCGTCTACTTGCATCAAGAACCTCAAAAAAAAAAAAAAAAAACGGGCATCGATGAGACTTGATTAATGCCACACAGAACGTACATAAAGAAAGATGGATGGAAAACAGAACAAACTTAATTTCCTTTACTGTCGTTAAAAATAACTTAAGAATGTTTTCCTCTTGGCAGAGAAGATCAGTCTTGCAACAAAGATTAAACAAAATGAATAGTCCCATCTTTTTCAGGCGAAGCATGTTGCGCGCCCATATGCAGCAGACCAACATACGAGAAGACATTCGCCAGTGGTTTTGTTCGATGGCTCGGAAAAGTCTCCCAAATCACCTGGGTCAATTGTCTGGTGTTTTGCTCTCCAGCTTAAGTGAGTGAAGAGGGGGACCGTTACCATGGCAACCGCATCTTCTTAGATCCCCAAGCCTCCACGGAACTGCAGAAGGCGACGTCCGGACTACTTCATCCTCCTCCCTTCTGTGTTTTGTGCATTAGACCACAGAGCAAGGGAGCTGGTCCGAAAATGGATTCCACGAGTATAATGGCCGGAAGGAGACAATGACTCATTGAATACAAAAGTCTGTCATGTTTTACGATATCTAAAGAGAGGACGTAAAAGCATAAATAAAAGCTCCACTAAAGGTCATCAACATGCACGGACTTGCCACTAAGTTCGATTTTAATTTGTTTAGTCGTTTCTTTGCCAGCAGGAATTTGGAAACAATCTTTACCCTCATATGAATCCTTCCTTTTTCAATCTCTCGCACAGACTGAGAATTAACTGTAATCCTCAGGCTGTATTCAAGCGTAGCAAATTTTTTGAAATGTAACACTTTTTTCTTTCATCCTAAAAGCAATGTTTTGAACAAAAGATATAGAAGATGAAAAAATTCTGAAAGCTTTCAAGTTTAGTAGCAGTCTTTCGTGTAATCCCAGTGATGTGCATGATAAAGTTGTGCTCAAAATAAGATTCTTTAAAAAATGGGTATTCATGGTTGCACGAATTTTTGTTCTTTCCCTTAAAGTGGTTCCACCTAAAGTCTCTGCCTTATGTTTCCAATGGTAAAACTTCTTTACATATTTTCTTCGCAATTAATGTATTCCCAAGGATCAAAATTTGCACATCGATAAAACTAACTTTAAGTTATAGCATGTAATACTTAATACTTGCTAAAACATAACTACAATTATAGTAAAAATCAATCATTTTTCTTTGAGTAATGTTCAGACCTGTAATAGATGGCGCGACCTGTACATTGATGACGTCAGTAGACAAACATATGTTGGATTGCTTAGTTATGGTTATGTTTTAGCAAGTATTACGTATCCCATGCTATAACTTAAAGTTAGTTTTATCGACGTGCAAATTTTCATCCTTGGGAATACATTAATTGCGAAGAAAATATGTAAAGAAGTTTTACCATTGGAAACATAAGGCAGAGATTTTAGGTAGAACCACCTGAAGTGCAAACAATAATTTCGCCATGCCAGTCAGTAGGATCATAGTATCTCTTTGTACTAGGAACGTGAGTTATAAATACATTGTAAGTTTTAAGTACTTCAGCACCAGCCGAGCCAAGTACAAGTTCGGGAAGTAGGTTACCTTGGAAAATACTGATCCATGAAAGGCACTAAACTTTGATTTTTTTTTCCTGCCGAAATGATTTTTAGCACGTCTTTTGTAAAAAAAAGATCGTGCTTATATTATCGGTTTGTCCGTCCGTCCGTCCGTCTGTCTGTACTCACGGTATCTCTGCAACTATTAGCCCGATTTGAAAAATTATTTTTGCATTCGAAAGCTTGAAATATGCGAATGACGATCCTTCATTTCGTTTTTTTTTACGATGTACAATTTCGCCGCTAGAGGGCGTAAATGCAGATGATGTCGAATTCAAAAATACATTTTATTCCACATATTTGCTTCTAAACATTCGATTGAAAAAAATCTTTTATCTTTCGATTCCATTTATGTCGAAGAGTAGTTTAGATATAGTTCCTTTTTCAAATTACGCATAGATTTTCCGCTAGGGGCGTGAAAGTAAATTGCAATTTTTTTCGATAACTCTTCTTCTAAAACTCCGATTTGAAATTTTTTTTTTCAGCGGATACATCTCCTGATGCACAATCTTTTGCGTATAATTTCTAATTTTTGGTAAAGAATACTTTGGCCACCAGGGGTCGTAAGAGTTAATTTTTGCTTCTGATGTATTTGCCATAAAATTTGAGCTTCTAAAATAACGATTGAAAAAATTCTTTCGTGGACTGATGCCACTCACATTGGTAAACCTTTTCGGAATATTTTCTTCCTAAAATATTCCACAGTTTCTCCGCCAGGGGGCGTAGATTTATATCTTATTTTTGTCAATTCTCGACTTCAAGGAGTCCGATTTGAAAAATTCCTTCTTTGTTGGATAGCGTTTTCCGTGTCGCATGTTTTTTCATATAATTTCAAAATTTTCACGTAATTTATAGACTTTCCTCTAGGGGGCGTAAAGGTAAATTGCGTTTTCCCCTATATCTCTGCTTCTAAATCTCCGATCTGAAAAATTCTTTCTGCACCGGATACAGCTCCTGATGGGAAATCGTTTGCACACAGAATTTCTAATTTTTGTAAAAAATGGTTTTGCCACCAGGGGGCGTAAACCTTAATTTCCGCTTCTGATGTATTTGCAGCAAAATATGAGCTTCTAAATTCTCGATTGAAAATAACATCGTTTCTAGACCGATACTACTCATGTCGACAAACCTTTTAGAAACATTTTCTTCTTAAAATAGTGTACGGTTTCTACGCCAAAGGGCGTAGATGTATATCTTATTTTTGTCAATATCTCGACTTCTAAGAGTCCGATTTAAAAAATTCCTTCTTTGTTGGATAGTGTTTCTAGTGTGACACGTTTTTTATAACAAATTCAAAATTTTCAAGTAATTTATAGACTTTCCGCTAGGGGGCGTAAAGGTAAATTGTGTTTTCCCCTATATCTCTGCTTCTAAATCTCCGATCTGAAATTTTTTTTCTGCACCGGATACAGGTCCTGATGGGAAATCGTTTGCACGTAATTTCAAATTTTTGAAAAAATTGCTTGGCCACCAGGTGGCGTAAGTCTTAATTTCCGCTTCTGATGTATTTGCAGCAAAATATGAGCTCCTAAAATCTCGATTGAAAAAAGTCTTTTGTGGACCGATACTACTCATGTCGACAAACATTTTAGAAACATTTTCTTCTTGAAATAATGCATGGTTTCTACGAAAGGGGCGTAGATGTAGATCTTATTTTTGTCAATATCTCTACTTCTAAAAGTCCGATTTGAAAAATTCCTTCTTTGTTGGATAGTGTTTCCGATGCGAAATGTTTTCGCTATAAATTCAAAATTTTCAAGTAAATCATAGACTTTCCGCTAGGGCGCTCAATGGTAAATTGCGTTTTCTAAAACTCCGATTTGAAAAATTCTTCCTGTATCGCATACAAGGCCTGACGGAAAATATTTTTCACGTAATTTCTAATGTTTGGTAAAGAATGGTTTGGCCAACAGGGGTCATAAGTATTAATTTCTACTTCTGATGTATTTGTAGCAAAATCTGGGCTCCTGAAAACTCGACTAAATTTTTTTTCTTGGACCGATACTGCTGATATGGATAAACCTTTTGTGAATACTTTCTTCCTAAAATAATGCATGGTTTTCCCACCAAGGGACGTAAAGTCACATCTTATTTTTGTCGATAACTCTGTTTCTAAGAGTTCGTAAGCTCACGATTCTGTTTACAGCAATATCTGAAGGATTAAAGAACCGATTGAAAAACTTCTTTCTTCCGTCAGATACTATTGCTTTCCATACCAGTTCCATTGACTTTGAATAGCTTTGAAAAATTTAATTTGCGTCAGAACGGATTCAAAAGTCGTGCTTATTACACCCGAAAATTCAGTGTCATCTTCCTTTTTTTCATATAATTTCAAAATTTTCTAGTAATTCATAGACTTTCCGCTAGTGGGGCGTAGAGGTAAATTGCTTTCCCCCTACATCTCTGCTTCTAAATCTCCTATTTCAAAAATTCTTTCTGCACCGGATACAGCTCCTGATGGGAAATCCTTTGCATATAATTTCTAATTTTTTGTATTTGTTACAAGATTTTCATATTGCGTGGAAGGTTTCTGATTGAAGGGTTTTTGATTTAAAATGGGATTACACTTAATTTTCATTCAAATGTACTTTCGTATTAGATTCCTACTCAAAACATAATCACAACCTTAATAGTGCGATTTATATATAACCTTAATAGTGCGATTTATATAATATGGTCCCTAGCGACTAAAGTCCAGCATTTATTCCCCACATAGGCTCATTTAAACACAGTTTTTTAACTCGTCAGACAGATTGTGTGCTGCCGTCTTTTAATTCTATTCTAACGAGTAACGCCAGCATGGCCTTCCGGTTCACTGAAATGAAAGTTTCCTTGTCCTCAGATGAGAAGGAAAACCACTGAAACTAAACTGTCGCCGATTGTAGCCGTGATCGTAGTGGTTCGTATATTACGTTGTGGCCGCAATAACCCAGGTTCAAATCCTGGTCACGGCGAAATATCCGTTCCGTACACATTTTTCCTTATACTGCTGGCCACCCAAAATGCAACACCAAGAATGAAGCATCCGATTGGCCTGAAATTCGCACCATGCGTCGCCCGCGAGAGGACATGCAAACGATTAGCATTGCAGGGCATATGCAAATCATGTGAGCCCGGCACGCCACCGAAAAGCACTGTAAGAAGGGTTAACAGAAGGTGAGGTGTAAGTACTGGAAGTGTGTTGTGCTGCCGGACCTGTTATAACGAAGTAAATTTCTCCGTCATTTTTATCCGCGCCAGGATTCGAACCCGGGTCCCCTCATTCCGGAATAAGTTGCTCTACCAATTGAGCTACGCGGACGTTTTATTCTGATTCCTATCTGCCTTTATGTCGTGTGCGTCCTTCTGGCAGGTACGTCACATCTCCTGGTACGTTACACTGTGCTTGGGAAGCTTTTTGATGCCTCCTTGCAGAATACGGCAGTCATTCCAGCACGTTTCGGAGTTCGACAGAGGACGAATAGTGGCTTATCGCGACAGCGGTTTATTGTACAGAGACATCGGCGCCAGTGTGGGATGACATCCAGCCACAGTGAGGCGAGTATGGATTCGGTGGGTGCAGGAGGGAGGGACGGTCCGACGTGAGAGATTGCCGCTACAGCGGCACACCGCCGAACAAGAGGACCGGCATGTTGTGCGGCGGGCATTGACGGCTCGCACCGCCACATCACGAACGTTAACGCAGGAATTAGGGTGTGTTGCGCAACAACCTGTGTCAGCACGTACCGTTCGACGTCGTCTACAAGAGCGGGGACTTGTCGCACGGCGCCCATTACTCCAATTACCATTGACGTTACACCACCGGTGAGTGCGGCGGCAGTGTGCCGTTGAACGCCGCACCTGGACTACGGAATTGCACGGCATTGTCTTCTCCGACGAATCCCGCTTCTGCCTGCAACACTACGATGGACGGATCAGCGTGTAGCGGCACCGTGGCGAGAGACTGTATGACGCCTGCATTATGCATCGCCATACCGGTCCGTTGCCTGGCGTTATGGTTTGGGGCGCAATTGGATATGACACCCGTACCCCTCTGGTGCGCATCGCCGGTACACTCAACAGCCACTGCTACATATCCGACGTTTTGGAGCCCGTAGTCCTCCCTTACTGGCAGGACCTTCCAGCGGCCATGTTTCAAAACGACAATGCGCGCCCGCACGTGACACGCACCATGCAACAATTCTCCACCACCCGCCTGTTTTCCCGATATGCCGCCCATCGAACACGTCTGGTCGTTGATCGGCAACCGAGTGGCCCAGGAAGCACCACCCGCGGCTACGCCTGATGAACTGTGGCAACGTGTGGAAGCAGCCTGGACTGACATACCCTAAACCCACATCCAAAGCCTCTTTCGTTCGATGCCGCCGCGCGTGTAGCGGCCGTTATTGCCAGCCATAGGGGCCACACGAAATATTGATGTCTGCGTGTTCCGCAAGTCGAACGGGCCTGTAAGCTCAAATCGTTTCATCTTTTTATCTGTTGTTATGTGTCCAGTAAATCTGGCTTTGCTATCTCATGTTCTTCTTGGTGTTGCATTTTGGGTGGCCAGCAGTGTAAATATCAAACGTTATTAATTGTTTTCACTTAAATCGTAATCCAGGCATACCGAAGCGCAAAGGTTAGCACTTTGATCGATGTGTTCAGTCGAAAACGTGTCTCTCAAATTTATAGGAGTGCATGTTGAAAGTTAGTTATTATTATTCAAAAAAACTACAGCGTTTATTTATTTTTGTTATTGTA